>OY998246.1:45699355-46413908 GCA_963922005.1 Cornus suecica | reverse complement strand
GTCACCTTTCTCCCATGGCCAACTAACTCAGTATCTTGGGGTTTCTTGCAAAAGTCTAGCCGAGTAATGTAGTTCTTTTATTATTTTTAACTATAAATAAGGGAAAATTGTGATCATACTGTGATGATTGTAGTAGTTAAGAGATTGTACTGATTTGGAATATAAAATTCTATGATTGTTTTAAATTCTTGTCTTACATGGAATACATATATTATTTTGCACAATTATGATTATTCAATATGGGCTGGAACTCGGATGCTTAATCATGATTTTGTACACAATAGTGGTAATGAAACTTGAAACCCTAGGTTGATATTGGTCGTACCTTGGCGATTTAATATAGACATGCTTTAGTTTATTTTCATGCATTAGGAGTAGATTAGAGTAATATAATTGGCATGTACTAGTTAGGTTAGTCATGAGACGGGTTATCACGATCTGGTTGATGGTACTCCTTTTTGGGGTCGTATTTAGCTATCTGCAATACAATCTGATTCACAGTTATGGATAGGCCTCTTATAATAGAAACATTAATGAACTATATTATGCGGTTAGTGGTGGAGTGGTGAAAACCTTAGTTTTCTCTCTCATCTGAATCACGACCAATTTAAAATAGATAATTTGGTCTTTCGACCACCAAAACAAACAAGCTTTCAGAAAATATAATTCAGTGTTTCTAAATTATTAAAGTGAACAATCTCAGTCTCTGTGGGATCGATATCCCTTACTCAACCTGCTTTGCTATTCTACAATTTGATACGTGCGCTTGCATAGGGTTAAACCTAGCATCGTTAAGGTGTTATTTTTAACCACATATTTTGTACACACCTGACGTCACATCAAGTTTTTGGCATCGTTGCCGAGGACTAAGCATTCTTCAATAGCTTTAGTAATTTATTTGCATTGCGTTATTATAATTGTTGCTAATGTGAGATTTTTATGTGATTGACAGGTACTCTAAAAAGCGTGAAAGGGAGGATCGAAACTTCTAAAGTTAAATCTGAAACTTTTGTGAGTTTTAGTTACCTAGATTTTTGCATATTAATTCTTGCTTTAATTTATGTAATTTAGAAGCAGTTAAGTTAGATTAGATTTTATTTCAGAAAATTTCAAAAATAAAAAATATAATAAATTGTTGTTTGAGTAGCGTATAACTGATATACCGACCCGTTCTAATTTAAGGACTGTGTTAGTCGAGTACAATCCTAAGATCAAAAATGTTCTTCGTCGTTTACGTCGATCTATTGAATAGCGTCATCCTCAGCAAGAAGAAGCAATGGGCAACCACAGACCCGGCCCGCCGAGGGCACTAGAGACATCATTGAAGGGATATTACGTACCTGATGCGTATGACTCCTATGTAGATTTTTTCAGAAGAAGAATGAGCAAAACACTTCGAGATCAAGACAAACATAATCAATATGCTTCCAAAATTTTCAGGCCTTAGGATAGAGGACCCATACCAACACATAAATGATTTTCTGGAGGTAGCCTCTATTGTTAGGTTTGACGATTTGCCCAAAAATGACTTGCAAGTGAGATTATTCCCTTGGTCATTGAAAGAGGGAGCTAAGAGATGGTACATCAAACTAGCTATAGAAATAAAAATTGATTGGGAAGCTCTTAAGAGAGAATTCATAGAAAAACACTATCCAATAGGAAAAAACTCAAAAGAACAAGATGCAATCAAAAGCTTTAGGCAACTGCCTGGCAAACATTTTCATGATGCATGGGAAAAATATAATGAAATTCTGTATAAATGCCCCCATCATAGGTTTTTCGACCAAGATATTGCTAAAGATTTCTACATGGGACTTGGTGAAACTCGTAAGACGTTGGTAGATGTGGCCATGCAAGGTTAGTTTACTTTAAAGCCAGCTAAAGAACTTTTGGATATATTTGATAAAATCAAGGAAAACACAATTCAATACCAATTTGAGTTGAGGTCTAGAGGTGGACAACAGGATAGAAGATCAGAAAAATCTTATGTTGTGAATCATGATGATGCGAGAGATATCATGGCATTGTTTGGAGAGAGATTGGAAAAATTGATAAATACCTTCAGCGAAATCATTCCCCTCCTAAAGAGCCATATGAAGTCGAAGCTGAGTATTCCCAAATTGAGTATCAGGAGATAATGGCTGCAGATGCCAACACATCATGGAACTATTCCAATAATGCTCATTTCACCAAGTCATACACCTCCAATGCCATAAATCACCCATTTATATCTTACAAACCTACCAATGTGAAAAATCCACCACCAAAATTCCAACAAGGGCAATCATACAATCAATAACAAAGGTTCACAAAAAGATAGCAGTCATACAACCAACAACCGAGGTATACTGAAAGACAACAATCATATGGCCAACAACAAAGGTTTCAACAGAGTTAGCAATCATTTGACTCCCAGCCGACAATCATGGCTAGAAATTCTCAATCCAACTACCAACTAAGAACATCTAATAGTTCCCAAGCCCTCCAGTCATTCAATAACAACCAAGCCTTGTAGCCTTCCAATCATTCACAAGCTCTACAACCATTCAATAATTTATAAGAGCTTCAGCCATTCAATAACAATCAGGTTGTTCAACCCTATAACTACCAACCCCAGCCACCAAGAAGCCAAACTCCTCCACCCGATTTCTAAACTAGTCGGCTAGAGTATGTCATAATTGACATTCATAACAAGTTAGGAATTCATACTCAATCTTTAGCACAACTGCACATGCAGATGGCCCAAATAGCTAATGAAAGGAATGTGAAAGAACCAGCAAAATTACCAAGTCAGTCAATAGTCATGTCACGCCCCAAATTCCTAGGACTCCGAAACCCGAGCCTAAGAGCTAAGGGAGTGATTGCGGAAGTAAAAAGAAATGAGAACCAACGAAATTCAATCATCAAATACCCACGAAAGGGTAAAATGATCTGATACCACGTTGTCACGCTCCTAAGATTCCCGAAACTCAATTCTAGAGAATCAGCGAATCTCCAAGGGATGACGCTAGTCAAGCGACTACTAGAGTCAACAACAACAAAGAGACACATGGAATAACAATAAAAATATACTACATGTCAAGTAGAATGCTAGAAACTCACTAGCATCCTCCAATACCAACTGACACGCTCCTAAATTCCTAAGACTCCCGAACAGGGACATCCAAGGAATCCAAGATGTGATCCTTAATATGAATGACCAACTAAGACATCATTAACCGTGAAAACATATGGGTTAATGATAGATATGGTATATTTCATACCCAAATGGATACTAAACAAAGCTGCGGAATCTAACGAAAATCCGGCAGAGTTCCGTTTGTAAATGGAACATCCGGACAACAACCACAACACAAGAACCTGCCAATAGCAATTCAATAATCACAATGGCTTCCAAGCCCCACATTCATCAATCCTACTAGGGCCGAGATAATGGAAATAAACCAAAACCCCTCCAAACCCTCTAATATCAACAGAGCCACAAATGCTCGAATAAAAATACAGAAAAACACCTAACTGTGCGGAATAGATACAATACATCCTGAAAGAATAAATACAGGAAATAAAAGATACATCAACAGGGATATGCCAACAGACTGGCTCCCAAAAGAAAATACATAACAATGGGTAGAGAAACTGGAAGCGGATACCTATCGTCCCCAAACCCAGTCGTGCTGTAACCGTAACCGCATCACCCAACGCAACTCCAAACCTGTAACAAGAAAACCAAGGAAAACTGCCATTGCACCGCATCCTGCCCATAGCCGTATAATTCCTGCAACCTGACGTGGAATACCAGGGGGCGAATGAAATTCCTCTGTGAGCAAATAAGCTCAGTGGGAAAAGATACTCTAACTACCACATCCTTTGGCAGTTTAGGTAATGCTAAACTATATGTGTGCACTGAACAACACCAAGCCTCGTAACCGAGACTTAGAATGATCCGAAGAAAAGGAGAAACAGGAAATCCCCTTTTAAAACACTACAGGTCGAGATTTTGAGAAAAAAAGTCTCAAAATCTCATAATCATCAAGACAAGTACTAAAAATAGTTTTCTTTTAGGAAACCACACATTAAAAATGACCGTCTTGCCCCCGGTCTCCGTCAGTTGCCATCACTGGCTTTTACAAGTTGAAAATCATCTCAAAGAAGATCTCAAGATTTTTTTATAAGTATTAAAACTTTTCATTTTTTTTACGGGGGTAGGCGAAAACGGGTTTTTCCTTTTAAATACAAAGAGTTTATTTTAAAACTTAGAAAACACCGTTTTCGAAATGACAGCCACATAAGAATGAACACCACTACAAGGATTCCTATAATGTCCCGAAAGGACAATAAAGGAAGAACAACACGTTGGACTCACGGAAGACAACCATCCGTTTCCAACTCCACGAAATCAATGATGACACAAGGAAGAGGTTCGGCACCACGCCATAATCAACAACTCAAGGAGTGACATAGAAGTCAACGATATGTACTAGCGTACAAATACAGTACAAGAAATGCTTAGGAGAATGAACTAAGCACGAGGAACAACCCTACCGTACTCCAGGTACTTAATGAAATCGCCTCAACTACAACCTCTTCTAACCAAACCAAAATCTCAAATACAATTCCATCACCCACCTTCTCTAAGGCCTCAATTCATAACTGATACTAAAATCAATCTCGAACAAGGTCACACAGCTAACCAAAATCACCAAACTACTAACCACAATCACAAGGCTACTAATCACAATCACAAGGCTACTAACCACAATTACAAAACTATTAACCACATTCTCTAAGGCATTACTCCACATCAACTCAACCTCAATCTACAATCCATCTCTAACTTCAACTAACCACAAAAGTCGCCAGACCAATATACTTAACCTCCCCTACGGGCACAAAAGTATACAACACAAGTATAAGGATATACGCCTCGTTTATACTTTAATAATTACTGCTTTTAATTCCTGTTTTCACATTTATCACTTTCAACTGAGCATTTTATAAAATGAATTCATTTTTCATATTCATAAATAATCATGCTCCAACATATATATATACATATCAATAAATCACATGATGATATGCAACGCACCGTACTCACAGACCGCCTGTAGTACACACACACAAAAACACACCCTACCAAAGGGTCCTGGATCATTCTCCACCATTCCCCTAAGTCTGCAGCTCACTAGGGAATGTGGACTCATCGAACCGTTCTTCCCAAGTGCTTTTGACACTTCACACTTTTAACCAAGGAAGACGTCCACCCACGGCCCAGCCGTGTCACATAGGGCCTTGGACTATGTGTCCTCCCCCCTATCATCTCAGTTTCTCAGAAGATTAGTTCCGCGAGAAGCGAGAAGCACCCCCTGGCCAATTGTTTCGACGATCCAAACACAAACGTCTACTCGTGCCCCACGCACAAAGGAAATAGACCACACCAAATGAATATCTCTGCAAATGGTGAAATCATGCAATACATGCACCAACACCCATGTCTCACAATACATGGTGTACACAAATAAATCATGTCCAACATAAATATGTCATGCATCATATTTATGAAAATACCCACATGGTAATATATAAATCTCAAACCTCTGTACATGCTTTTTAAAAATATATTAAAACATTTAAATCATATGAAAATAATTTCATATACCATTCATGTTCTCCAAAAATATATTTTCTTTAATTCTTTAGAAAGTATTTCATTTTCAATTAACATGCCTTTTTAAAATAATTTAAACAATTATTTCACGTATACCAGAAGGATCCTAGCATATCGTCTAAGCTTTTCGAATCTCTAATAACCCATTTAAATTCGTAAGGATTTCTAAGCCGTCCATTATTATTTAATTTAAATAAGAATATTATTTAACCATATAGGAATAATTTAATAAATTTTCTTAAATTAATTCCTAAGTCTTATTCTGATCCTAAACGATTTATAGATATTTAAACTAGCAATTTAATATAGTTATAATAAATTAAATAAGGGTTTTGCACCCCTAAACTACTTCAATAATGCGGAGTGAGAAATATAATTTCCCACCTAATTATACGTTACCGAACAGCCCGAAACAGCACAGTACCGGCGCCCGAATATGAAGCCCGCCGACCAAAATCGTCCAAAAATCGTTTCGAATATATCGAAATGTCCGTCTCGACAACCTATACGATTAATATATGAAGCCCATTAATAATCAGTTAATTAATTGGGTTAAATCTAAAATACCCCAAACGAAAACTATAACCTAAAAATGCGATTTCCGGGCAAATCGTTCATCCTAAAATAACGAAATTAATATATGACGAATACCATGAATATACGGAGCTACTCACCAAAAATCGGCTCAAACCGATCAACGGAAGGTCGCCAAAAAATTGGCCAAAGTCCAGCCGGGTTCGCCCCTGTCCACGCGTCCACGCGCGAACCAGTGCGCCTCCCGTTCTGGCGACTCACGCCGCCCGTGCCACCGCCTCTCGCCACCAGCGCCGCCGTCGTCCACAGCCCAGCAGCCCCTCGCCGTCGCTGCTCCCGACCAGCTGCAACCGACGGTCATCCCTCAGCCGACTCTACTCTTCCTCTCTCGCCATGACCGGCGATTCTCTCTCTCTCTCTCTCGCCTGACCGGCGACCATGGAGGATGGAGACGTGAGGGAGTTGTTGCTGCAGAGGGAAGGAGAAGAGAGGGAGAGTAGCTGGTTCGTCTGATGGCGTGTAGAGGAGAAGTAGCAGGTCTGTTGTAGCGTATACATATATACATATATATGTACTAATTGCACAACTAACCCCCAACCTCTCTATAATTGCAAAATGAACCCCACTTCAATATATATATATATAATTAATTATATATATATATATATATAATAAATCCCAATTTAAATTATCAGGAACGTCCGAACATAATCTCGAAAGCCCGAATTAATAACGGGACGCCCAATTACCACATTAGTCCGAAAGAATTATACCGGGTTAGGAACCCAACAATCGGAACACTGAGATAGTAAATTAATACGCTTCACACCGGATTCGTAAAAGTACTAATACCGTAACCGAAATAATCGAAACGATATCGTGTAGTCGAGAATAAGAATTCGCGTAGTCGTCGAAGAGAAACCGTAAAGTCATCCAGTCGACTTTAAACTTAACGCGAAAAATTTACAGGTACCAAATACCAAGAATAAAAAATACGTCATAACAAGTGACGTCATTATTGAAATTAAATAAAAATTAATTTCAGGAAAAAGGAATATAACACGGGGTGTTACAAGTCAACCCTAAGCCACAACAAGCATTGGAGCTTGGATCTTTTGCTAATAATCCTCATGAGTTAATTCAAGCAATCATGACTATGAGAAGTGGCAAGAAAGTGGAAAATTGAGTTAAGGAAGAGCATGAAGAAAGGTTGCAGAGAAAAAGAGAAGCAGAACAAGAGAAGATGAAGGAAGCTGAAGAATAGCAGAGGAATGAAACTACAAGGAAAGAGGCTGAAAGAACGCAGAAAGACCAACCATTGGTGGATGAAAATGTTGATGAGACAGTACTTGAAGAGACAGAAAGAGCGCATAATGAGTAGGCAATACCATTTCCTCAACGTCTTAGAGAGCCGGCAAAGTACGGAAAAATGAAAAAATATTATATGTTAGATATATTCCGACAAATAAAGATTAATTTACCTCTCTTAGATGTAATCACCCAAATACCACCTTATGCTAAGTTTTTCAAGGATCTTTGCACCCAAAAGTGGAAAAACAGAGGAAAGAATCCAACAAAAATACTCTTGATTGAGCAAGTGAGTTCCTTACTTTTAAGCGACACTCCACCTAAGAGGAAAGATCCTGGTGCTTCCACTAGGAAAGGTCCTGTCATCAGTGACCAGGAAATTCGTAGAGCTCTTCTTAATCTAGGTGCAAGTATTAACTTACTTTCTTATTCAGTCTACCAACAGCTAGGGTTGGGTGAGCTCAGTCCTAAATCAATTGTACTGTAATTCGTTGATCAATCAATCAAACAAGGAAGAGGAGTGCTTGAAGATGTCATTGTGCAAGTGGGCAAGTTTTATTTTCCAGTTGACTTTGTAGTCCTGGATACAGAACATGTCCCTGATGCGAAGAAACACATTCCAGTAATATTGGGAAGACCATTCTTAGCTATGGAAAATGCATGGATCAATTTTAAAACAGGAACCATGGATCTGATATTTGGCAATATGAAGGTCAGGATGATTGTTTTCGAAGTAAGTCACCAGTTGCCTAAATTTGGGGAATGTTTTTATATTAATGAGTGCGATGAATTGGATGATATTATATCATATTTTGCAACTCAAATCTTGGAAGGAGACAAACTGGAGTCATTTATGACTGGAGAAAGTCCAAATGAGAAAGTTGTTGATTGGGAGGTATATTTGAAGCTGCAGAATGAAGAACTGATGCAATGGATACTTCACTATACACTCAACCATGGAGGGAGCCGGTTGAACCACTTATAATAGTTTCAAATATTCCACCAATTCCATCTCTAACTACTCCTCCTGCCTTGGAACTCAAGGAATTGCCTGAAAAGCTTAAGTATGTTTTCTTGGGATACGATGAGACCCTTCCTATAATTATATCTTCGAAATTGGAGTTGGATTAGTTATTGCTTCCCCTTTTCTAGTCAATTAAGGGTTTTAAATAATTTTTCTCTTCTAATTCTACTACATCCATCTATAAATACATCTATTAGGGCGGACACAATTCACAATTCACAATTCTCAAGGAGTGAGCATTAGATTAGGTATTCTTCTTCAATTATTCTTTTATTCTTTCTATTTTGAGGAGGGTTAGTATGTGATGTAGGGGGATCCGAGTCAGACGATGCCGAGCTGTCATATTGCTCATTGATGGCGCTGGATTACCTGGAGCGGGAGGATCAGCGCAAGGATGACAAGAAATCGTGATCTAGCCTAATTGGGGCAGTTTCCGTGCATGCGTCGGTTTTTTGGCTATAACTGAAGCTACAAGTGTCTGATTTGTGCCCGTGACCCCAATTCGGAAAGCTATGCTTGGTGCACATCGTTTCGAGCCCCAAATCTGCTGTTTTCCTTTTCAAATCTTTATTTTTAGTTTATTTTTGCTATTTATGGTAATCTTTTATTTGTCAATTAGGAGATGATTCTGAACCCGATTTGGGCCAGATTTTTGGCAATCTTTTGATTTCTTTCAGTATTTCGTTTTGGTAAGACTTTTAGGGTTTTGCTATTTTTGGCAAAAATCCCATTAGGGGTCGATTTATCAGCTATTTAAACCCGGCTTGTGGGTTGTTTTTTTTTCATTCTTGATTATAAACAATTTTATTAAATTCCAGAGTGTTCTTTGAATTTTTGGGTCGAAATTCTCCTATTTTTTCCTTGCAAATTACCTATTGCACTAGCCTGCAGAATAATCTCTATTCTGTCCGGCGTCAATTGGTATCAGAGCCCAACATCTTCCTGAGGCGGTATTTCCATCAGTTTTTGATGGCTAATAATCGTGGTCGTGGTCGTGGTGGTCGTCGTGGGCAGGTTCCAATTGAGGAAGTCCCGTACCGTGATCGTAACATTCAGGATGTTATGATTGGGGATTTGCAGAGGCAAGTGGCAGAGTTAACCCAGCGCCTGGCGGCGCAGGAAATAGGTAATCATGATGTGGAAGATTTTGATACCGACAATTCCACCTTCGAAAATCCGTATCACAATCAGTACCGTCATAGAGATCTCGGCTTCAAAGTAGACCTGCCCGAGTTTTCTGGTACGTTACAAGCCAATTGATTTATTGACTGGTTGAATGAAGTAGAACAAATTTTCGATTATAAAGAGGTCCCGGATTGTGTCAAAGTGAAATTGGTAGCCATCAAACTCAAGGGTAGAGCATCTGCATGGTGGGAGCAGTTCAAACGTTCAAGAAACAGGCAGGGCAAGGCCAAGATCACTAATTGGGAGAAGATGAAGAAGAAGATAAAGAGCCACTTCCTTCCCTTCGGCTATACTCAAACCCTGTTTCAGCGACTTCATTCGTTGAGGCAAGGGATGAGATCCGTGGAAGATTATACAGAGGAGTTCTATCAGTTGATCACTCGGAATGATCTAACTGAGACAGAAGAATAAATGGTAGCCCGATATTTGGGGGGTTTATGACAACCTCTACAGGATGCTCTCAGCCTTCAGTCGCCGTGGAGAGTTTCTGAAGCCTACCAGCGTGCCCTTGCTGTAGAGAAATAGCTGAATAGACGACTTGTCATAAAAAATGACCAAAACAGTAGGCCATCTCGCCCTCAAGAATCCCGTCCTCCCCAGCAGCCACCAAAGGGTAATCCTAACCCTTCTATTAAGTGTTTTCGATGTGGTGAACAGGGGCATATAGTAACCCAGTGCAGGAAGTCTGCCAGTCAGACGGGCAAAAATCTACTGCTTGAGGAAGGCATGGAAGATGAGACTGAGGAGGTTAGAGAGCCAGTGTATGACGAAGAAGGAGATGAGGATGTGTTGTATGGAGAGGCCATGAAACTCTGGTCATTCGTAAGAGCCTACTGACTCCCAGAGGCGATTCTGAAGATGACTGGTTGAGAACCAATATTTTCCACACAACCTGCACCGTGGCCGATAAAGTCTGCAAGATGATTATTGACAGTGGCAGTTGCGAGAACGTAGTCTTTGAAGACGCTGTCCAGAAATTGCAGTTGAAGACAGATCATCACCCCAAGCCGTACAAACTGTCATGGCTGAATAAAGGCAGTGAGGTAACAGTAGATAGACGATGCTGAATGTCTTTTTCTGTTGGCAAGAAATATTTCGATAATGCTTGGTGTGATGTAGTGTCCATGGATGTGTGTCATATACTGTTAGGCAGACCTTGGCAATATGATCGAAGTGTGGTACATGACGGATGGAAGAATACATATTCCCTTAGCATCAAAGGGAAAAATATTGTGTTGGCACCTCGTCGGGAAGGACCCAATCCCACCCCGGTTGTCAATAGTAACAATCTGCTTTATATGTCCAGGTTTTTGGTTGAAATTGAGCGTGAACATGTAGTTTATGCTTTACTGCCTTATGGAAATAGTGCAACAGGTGAGGTTCCAGAATTACCCACGAAGGTCCAACAGCTGCTTTCGGAATTCTCTGATTTGATGCCAGAAGACATTCCTCCTGGACTGCCGCCTATGAGAGATATTCAACATCAGATCGACCTAATCCCGGGATCGAGTTTGCCCAATAGACCAGCATACCGCCTCAGCCCAAAGGAAGCTGAAGAGTTGCAGCGACAGGTAGTAGAGTTGCTGGTGATGGGCTACATCCGTGAGAGTATGAACCCATGTGTCGTTCCTGTTTTACTAGTGCCAAAGAAAGATGGTTCCTGGCGCATGTGTGTAGAGCCATCAACAGAATTACGGTGAAGTACAGATTTCCCATTCCCCGCCTGGATGACATGCTAGATCAATTGTCCGGTTCTAAGGTCTTCTCCAAAATTGACCTTAAGAGCGGATACCACCAAATCCGAATAAGGCCTGGAGACGAGTGGAAGACGGCGTTTAAGACGCAGCATGGGTTGTATGAGTGGATGGTCATGCCATTTGGACTGTCCAATGCGCCCAGCACGTTCATGAGATTTATGTATCAGGTTTTACGGCCCTTCACGGGGAAATTCGTGGTAGTCTACCTCGACGATATCCTTATCTATAGCCCTAGATGGGCCTCATACTTTGATCACCTCCGTGCAGTTTTTGATATGCTCAGGAAAGAGCGCCTGTTTGTTAATCAGAAGAAGTGTTCTTTCTTCACTACTTCTGTAAATTTTCTAGGTTTTGTTGTGTCTACTGATGGTGTTCATGCAGATCAGTCGAAGATAGATTCAGTCTTGGAGTGGCCCCATCCAAAAACCTTGCATGATGTCAGGAGTTTCCATGGGTTGGCATCTTTCTACCTCCGCTTCATCAGGAATTTCAGCACCTTCATTGCTCCTATCACAGAGTGCCTCAAGGGACGTGATTTCCACTGGTCTAAAGAGGCAGAAGCCAGCTTTCAACTGGTCAAGCAGAAGATGACAGAGGCACCGGTGTTGGCACTCCCTGATTTTGATAAAGTGTTTGAGCTGAATTGTGATGCATCTGCAGTTGGCATTGGTGGTGTTCTAAGTCAGGAAGGGCGACCCATAGCTTTTTTCAGTGAGAAACTGTCGGGATCGAAGAATAATTACTCCACCTACGACCTGGAGTTCTACGCCATCGTTCAGTCCTTAAGTCATTGGCCTCACTACCTTGTGCATAAGGAATTCATCCTTCTTACTGATCATGAGGCCCTAAAGTACATCAATGGACAACACAAGCTGAGCAGACGACATGCCAAATGGGTGGCATACTTACAGGAGTTCACTTTTTCCCTGAGGCACCTATCAGGGAACCTGAACCGTGTTGCAGATGCCCTTAGTCGTCGCACTTTACTCCTCACCACCAAGAGTACCCGAGTCACAGGATTTGAAACTTTCACTGATATGTATGCCACAGATCCTTCCTTTAGAAAGATCATTCATGAGGTAACATCTGGTCATCGTCATGATTTCCTTTTGCATAATGGTTATTTGTTTCGTGGGCTACAATTATGCATTCCAGATTGTTTGCTAAGGCAACAGATTATTAGTGAACTTCATAATGAGGGTCACTTCGGGCGAGACAAGACATTGGCCCTTATTGCTTCTGATTATTATTGGCCCAAATTGACCAGTGACGTGACTCACTTTGTGGAGTGTTGTTATGTATGCCAAAGGTCCAAGGGTGTCCTCACCAATGCCGGCCTTAACACCCCCTTGCCGGTTCCAGAAGCTCCTTGGTTCGATGTCAGCATGGACTTCGTGTTGGGCTTACCCCGTACCCAACGGGCCTGTGATTCTATTTTAGTTGTGGTTGACAGGTTTTCCAAGATGGCCCACTTTGTACCTTGCAGGAAAACCATGGATGCTGCCCGAATAACCTATCTTTACTTCAGGGAGATTGTGCGTCTCCATGGTGTTCCTCGATCCATCACTTCAGATCGAGACACCAAGTTCATCAGTAATTTCTGGAGGAGCTTCTGGGGAAAGCTGGGCTCGAAGCTAAATTTCAGCAGCGCTTATCACCCCCAGACGGATGGTCAGACCGAAGTGGTGAATCGGAGTCTAGGCAATCTGTTGAGGTGTTTAGCAGGCACTAAACCCAAGCAGTGGGATCTGGCATTACCTCAAGCAGAATTTTCCTACAACAGGTCAACGAGCAGGACCACAGGAATGAGTCCTTTTGAGATCGTCTATGGTCAGAATCCATCTAGAGTACTGGACTTAGCGCCTATTCCACGTGTGGGCCGTTTGCATCCTAGGGCAGATGAGTTGGCCCAACATCTTCGAGGCATCCATGAGCAAGTGAAACTAGCCATTCACGAGAGCAATGCCCAAAAAAAAGCTCGAGCGGACAGTCATCTTCGTCAGGTACTTTTTGATGTTGGTGATTTTGGTTGGGCTGTATTAACTCGTGATCGTTTCCCTGGTGGCGAGTATAATAAGCTTAAGGAGCGGAAGATTGGACCATGTGAGATATTGCAGAAGATTAATGACAACGCATACAGGTAGCGTTTCCCTAGTCACTTGAAGACTTCTGATGTTTTTAATGTGAAACACCTGACTCCTTCCTTTGCGGATTCTGATGATGCTGCCATGAACTCGAGGACGAGTTCTTTCCAACCCGGGGTGACTGATGTAGGGGGATCCGAGTCAGACGATGCCAAGCTGTCAGATTGCTCATTGATGGCGCTGGATTACCTGGAGCGGGAGGATAAACACAAGGATGACAAGAAATCGTGATCTAGCCTAATTGGGGCAGTTTCCGTGCATGCGTCGGTTTTTTGGCCATAACTGAAGCTACAAGTGTCCGATTTGTGCCCGTGACCCCAATTCGGAAAGCTACGCTTGGTGCACATCATTTCGAGCCCCAAATCCGCTGTTTTCCTTTTCAAATCTTTATTTTTAGTTTATTTTTACTATTTATGGTAATCTTTTATTTGTCAATTAGGAGATGATTCTGAACCCCATTTGGGCCAGATTTTTGGCAATCTTTTGATTTCTTTCAGTATTTCGTTTTGGTAAGACTTTTAGGGTTTTGCTATTTTTAGCAAAAATCCCATTAGGGGTCAATTTTCAGCTATTTAAACCCGGCTTGTGGGTTATTTTTTATTCATTCTTGATTATAAATAATTTTATTAAATTCCAGAGTCTTCTCAGAATTTTTGGGTCGAAATTCTCCTATTTTTTCCTTGCAAATTACCTATTGCACTAGCCTGTAGAATAATCTCTATTTTGTCCGGCGTCAGTATGGATAATGCTAATGAAGATTATTCTGACCCAGAGGAATTCATAGAAGGGATGGAACCATATGTGGTCATGAAGAAGCTACGAGTCAGAAGGGAAGCCGATCCACACCAAAATCATTTTTGCAGTGTCGGTTGCAATTTGAAGAGATATTTCATCTGGAGAGGATGAATCAAGTATTAGTTGCGCCCGAAAGGAAAATCCTTAGAGAACGAGGATTGAAGAGTTTAGAAAATTCGGCGGGTGAAAAGGTGTATACGGGCTTGGTCCGAAAATTCTATAAAAATATGATAATTTTGGGACCACCAGGATTTGAGGTGATGAAGGCTAAAGTGACTCAATGGAGTGCTCCTTTTGTGATTGGAAGAAGAAGTATTCTCGATGCATGGAATATACCAATCGGTACTCCGGTAAACTTATAAGGAATATTAAAGGAGCATCCTATAGTATGGCCACATAAGGATGAGGAGATGGTTCGAAAATTCTGTGTAGTATCAGATCCAAGAGATAAGAAGTGTGATAATTGGTGGTTGAAGTCGGATCTGCTTTATTTGGATTGTGTCATTGCGGCTCAACTTCGGCCTAATAATCGAACTAGTGTTGTTGGTGCGAGGAATAGTTGGGTAGAAAACGATGTTGTTCCTGTCAAAAAGAACAAACAGTGAGTGGAAGAGATACCGAGGGGGGGGGTACCGGCCAAATAGGCTCCGACGGTCAAATTAGAACTTGAATCGTTTCAGATAAATATATCAGGAGTAATGGTGGGTGATTATTGCGTACCTCTTTAGGTTGACCCCAACCCTATATTTATAGGGTCTTTAATGCGGTGGTCCTGATAGAGTTGTAGCGTGTCGTATATATCTTAACAGCTACCCATATGTATCCTGATAGGATTCTGATAACCACCCGTACGTATTCTGTTGAGATTTGTAGAGTCCTGGTAGTAGGTAGTCGGTTGACAAATCCTTATCTACACGTGCCATACAAATTATACCTATCAGTTGCCCCTTGTTCCCAAATTCGCTTGACGGGTTTAGGGAACAAAATCTCCCCTTCTTGGTGAACTATTGCAATTTTCTTGTATATATATATATATTCAAAGTAAAATTCAATCCCTTAAGAATCTTCTTTAAGAATTAAAAAGTCGCTTTATTAATTATAGAAAACTTTTAAATAGGGATTCTTAAATAATTATGTAAATTTTTGTGGGGGGAAATTAATTAATTCCTAATTCATCACCTTTGTATATACATATATATATATATATATATATATATATATATTTAAGAAAATTCAATAAAAATAATAGACAAAGCCTTTACTATCTCAGCAAACATCACTTGTGCAAACATATATATTTGTTGAAAAAGTTAACAATTGTGTGCATAGGCTGGCGTACACATGTCAAGCATTTACACATTTTAAAGAAAAGCAAAATTGTGGGCAAAGCTTACGGAGACTGGCGTGTCAATCACGCCCGTAGGAGAGAGACACAGACCTTTATAGAGGTTGGCGTGTCCTTCACGCCCGTCTGTGGCCACTACACAGAGTAAATTAATCAGATTGAATAGTTCAATTTCAATTTCAAAATGAAGAGTTACCAACGGTCATATACTGCACAACGGTTAGCTTCAACCGCAATGTCTATATTTTTTTTTCTATATATTCTATACCTCAATTCCCAACATTTCATATTCCACCAGCTTCTTTCTATTTTTCAGTAGCTTGTCTCTTCCCCTTTCTTGGTCTACATTTTTCTTTTATTTGCCAGAATATTTCTACAAAAATATTTTATGGCACCAAAAAATGTAGGGGACGTAATTTCCACTGTCCATCCGACCATGCTTGATAAATTGAAGACGGAATTTGTATTTTCGTACGAGGTTGAGCTAAATTGTCCGGGTCTAAATCAAAGGGCGCATCACTCCCTTCCACATGGGATGTTTCTTTACACCTCATATTTTGATGTTGTGTTGCGCCTTTCGCTTCCCCGACTGTCGAGAGAGATCTTGGACTATTTCGGTCTCATCCCTTCCCAGGTCTATCTGAACACCTGGAAGGCTATTCTAGGGGCTCCTCTTCTATGGTGCCTGTGCGATAATGGATCCATGTATCTTCAAGAGTTTCTCTCTTGCTATTACATCCAGCGCAATGGTGCTTGGGCCAATTTTTTAAATGCAGTAAAGGGCTTCCCACAGGAGACTGATGACAATCCAAAGTTTTGGTGGAATCGTTTCTTTCACGCTAAAGGCAATGGATTGGAGTTCCTGGACGCAACCGAAGGCGAGGATAATGGTCCGTCCATTCCAAAGGAAGCGGGTAAATTTTGGTTTTTTTTTTAATACATCTTCTCTTATCTTCTGTAGCGAAAAAGAAACTACCCATTATTTCACCGGAAGAGAAAAAACATATGAAGGAGAGACTGAAGAGGGCAAAAGTTTTCTTGGCCCGTCATAAGGAAGAGTCTTTTTTTGACTCAAGTGCTTTGTCAGGATATTGTCTTGACCTTCGTGGAAGCCCTAATATCCCACCCGTACCTTCTTTCCCTAACTCTCCGAGTGGGAGTTCATCAGCTTCGCCATCACATCCGGAGCTCCATTCTCCGACATCTGGAGGATGTCGGGTAACTGTTGACTCTGGTCAGACCTCCCCTGCTCCTCCGATGACCGACAGTCGGGCACTCTCCAGTCCTCCCCCAATTTCTGGTGGGAGTCAAACACTTTCTACTCTTGGAGATCCTAGTTCATCCATGATAGTTGGTAGGATTCGAGCATCTTCCACACCTGGAAATCTTGGCGTACCCCCGACAGTTGGCGTGAGTCAAGCGACTGTAAATCTGGACTCACCCCCGACAGTTGGCAGGAGTCGGGCATCTTTCACCAGTTCTAGTACAGGTATCATCATTAAATATTTTTTTTATTCTCAGTGTTACTTATTTGCTTTGTCTCAAATACAATATTTTATTGTGTACACATGGAGGATCTCAGTGGTTTCCCCAGGATGTGCTTGATAACTTTTTAAACAAAAAGTGCAAGACAGGATTGTCGCCACCGATTCCCTGTTTCTCCTCATTCCTGCCTGGCCAATGTTCTTCTCCCTCTCACCAGATGATGGCGAGAACATCCTCTGGTCCCGTTAGGTTCTTGGATCTTGATGCAAATACTATGAGCAGGGGGTCTGTCATTCAGACTGGGTTCAGCCAATTCTCTGGACCGCCTACTTTCGGCTAGTCTTCGCGACCTGGGTCTATTTTTGGGATGTCCACCCCTGAGTCCAAGTCTTCATCGAGTGATACCTTGATGTCAAGCGTGTAGTTAGCGAATGAAAAGCTCATGGGCGCTTTGATGGATGAGGACCTTCGATCATTGGAGAATGAGAATGACTCTATTGTAGAGGCTTATCGAAGATCTCTCCTTGATGCAGGACGGGTTAGTATATCTGCATTATTTATGATCTGCTTTTATATTTTATATATTGACCCTTTTTTATTTTTGCAGAATTTGACTCGAGGCCGGTACATAGCCCATAGATGCATGTGAGCTGAGTCTGAGAGAGATCAGATGGCTGTCAATCATCAAACGGAGATCAACGAGCTTCGTGGCCACTATGAGCATCAACACCAGCAGCTAGAGACTGCCCGACTGGAGGAGATCAATAAGTTAAAAGGGACCTATGAGTCTGAACTCAAGAGGGAAAAAGAGGAACATGCCTCTCTTTTGGCCCAACAGTTGGTCGAAGTAAGGATTATTGTAGTTGAGGAATTCAGAAATTCTCCTGAGCTCCAGGAGCAGCAACTGGTATATTACCTTGGTGGTTTTGGGGATCTCCACGAGCAGGCGACTGCTTTTTATCCAGCCTAGGATTTCACTAGATTCAATCCTAGTGGACGTCGTAGGCAGTAGTTGTTTCTTTTTCTTTTTCAATGTTGAAATCTTGTAGTGTCGCTGTGATGTTTCATTTGATGTACTTTGAAAGTTTATGAATGAAACGATGTTTAAGGCAGTTTTTGTGAGAAGATGAGTAGTAATTTTACTCTCTTTTATTTATAGGATTTGGGCATCACTCAGCCATATCCTTTCAATAATAAAATTATAACTCCGAGCTTCACTCAGCGCCCCCCCCCCCCCCCCTTCTGTTAGAGGACCCATTTTTTGGGTAGAAGAATATGTTTATGATAACACAATAGGTGCCCAAGAATTGTAGAAAAAGAATTCTCTTTATTGATAATTGGCGGGATAACCGCTCTAACTATTAATCTAAATTAAATAACTTATACTGTAGAATGCTCGATGGCTTATTGCAAACTAAATCTAAGTAAACGAAACTACTCAAAATGATGCTAAAGAAAATAAAATAGAGGGTAGCCTAAACTGACCCTGATGCTACCTTTCCTTTTTTACTGATGATACTTCCTCAAGTGTTGCGCATTCCAATGACGGGGTAGCTGCTTTCCCTGGAGGGTCTCTAGCCAGTATGCCCCCTGCCGGTATGTGCGGGTTACCTTATAGGGGCCTTCCTAGGTGGGAGCCAGTTTTCCCATTTTCACAATTTCACGGTTGCTGGTGAATGGGGTGACTTCTCGTAGGACAAGGTCTCCTGGCTGAAATCTTCTCTGTTTTACCCGTGCATTGTAATATCATGACATTGCCTGTTGGTAGACAAAAACCCTCATCTGGGCTTGTTCCCTCCTTTCCTCAATCAGATCTAAGCTGACTACCAATTTATTTTCATTATGTACTGAATCGTAGTGACTTGTCCTATAACTTTCCAACCCGATTTCAACTGGGGTCACAGCCTCACTACCGAAAGCAAGGAGAAAAGAGGTCTCACCCGTGGGTGTTTTAGCCGTAGTCCTGTAAGCCCATAGTATAGCGAGCATTTGTTCAGGCCATAACCCTTTGGCCTTATCCAGACTCTTTTTTATCATCCCAAGAATCGTTTTGTTGGCAACCTCTGCCTGCCCGTTAGCTTGCGGGTGTCCAGGAAAATAGTAGTGGTTTTTTATTCCCAGACTCAAACAAAACTCTCGGAATACACTTCCTTCAAACTATTTTCCATTGTCAGACACTATGACCTGGGGGACGCCGAATCTGCAAATGATCGACTTCCAGGTGAAGTCTTTTACATTTTTGGCAGTGATTCGGGCTAGTGGTTGTGTTTCCACTCATTTAGTGAAGTAGTCAATCACTACTATTGCAAATTTGGTTTGACCCTTACCCCAAAGCAATGGGCCAACCAAGTCGATTCCCCATTGAGTGAAAGGCCATGGCCCAGTCATGGGTGTTAATTCATCCGCTGGAAGTCTAGGGACATTAGAAAATCGCTGGCACTTATCACATTTCTTCACGTACTGTAATGCGTCATTTGTATTGTTAGCCAGTAATACCCTTGTCTTATAGCCTTATGGGCTAGAGATCTGCCCCCTGCATGGTTTCCACATAAACCCACATGAATCTCTTTGAGGATGTAGTTCGCCTCCGTAGTAGAGACACAACGCAAGTATGGAAGAGAAAGACTCCTCTTAAAAAGAAATTCGTTGATGAGAGCATATCTGGTAGCACGAAGCCTTATCTTTCAGGCTTCCATTCGGTCTTTTGGTAATTCCCCATCCTGGATATACTTGATGATAGGTTGTGCCCATTCCATACCTTGTTCCACTTGCATGATCATTGTAGTCTCCTCCTGGTAAATACTTGGTTGATGTAAATGTTCTAAGGGAAATATATCATCCTCTGGCTCAATAGCTGTAGCTAAACGGGCAAGGGCATCTGCATGACCATTCTCTTCTCTTGGTATTGGGCAGATTATGCATTTTCTGAATTGACCGATCAATTCCTTTATCTTCAGTAGGTAAGCCTTCATTTTTTGCTTCTTTTACCTCATACTCCCCATTGAACAGTCCTGCAACCATTTGGGAGTCGGTGTTGACCTTCAGGTAGGGTGCCTGCAAGGTTTGCGCTATTTGGACTCCTGTTATCAAAGCTTCATACTCTGCTTTGTTATTGGTAGCTTTAAACTTGAACCGTTGGGTGTAAGGGAATCTTTCTCCCTCAGGAGTGATTAAAAGCAAACCTGCCCCGCTCGCTTACGAGTTGGATGAACCATCCACATATAATGTCCAGAGCTCCTCCGGGTCTATTGGTCCTTCTCCCTCAGGAATGAGTATTTCTTCAGCAACTTCAGGGGCTTCTTTTAGAGGATAAGTGAACTCCGCCAGAAAATCTAGAAGCGCATGTCCCTTAATCGCTTCTCTGGGCTTGTAGCGGATGTCGAGCTCTCCTAACTCAATCGACCATTTCACTAGGCGACCGGATGTTTCCGACTTATGGAGCACCTGCCTTAGTGGTTGATCAATAAGGACTGTTATCGTATGAGCCTGAAAGTATGGTCTTAATCTCTTAGCAGAAATAACGAGCGTGAATGCCAACTTCTCCATTACTGGATACCTTTCTTCTGTTCCCCGTAGGGTTCGACTTGTGTAGTAGATTGGTCTCTGAATAGACCCGTCGTCTCTCATCAGGGCAGAACTTACTGCCGTTAAGGAGACAACTCAATAAAGTAGAAGTTGTTCCCCTGGTACTGGTCGGGCCAACAGGGGTTGAGAAGCGAGATAATTCTTCAAATCTACAAATGCCTATTCGCACTCAGGGGTCCACTCAAATACCTTTTTAAGCACCTTGAAGAAAGGAAGACATCTGTTAGTAGCTCGAGAAATTAGCCTGTTGAGGGCAGCCACCTTTCCCGTCAACCGTTGCACATCTTTGGTTGACTGGGGGGGCTTCATGTCCAGGATGGCCCGAATCTTTTCCGGATTGGCCTCAATGCCT
Source organism: Cornus suecica (assembly GCA_963922005.1). Lineage (NCBI taxonomy): Eukaryota > Viridiplantae > Streptophyta > Magnoliopsida > Cornales > Cornaceae > Cornus > Cornus suecica. The sequence goes on along the minus strand of OY998246.1, from coordinate 46,392,729 downwards.
CTTCTACTGACCATGAACCCCAAGAACTTTCCTGAGGATACACCAAAAATACACTTGGTTGGGTTAAGGCGCATTTGGTGTTTTCGAAGCACCTCAAAAACTTCTTCGAGGTCCGCCAGATGATTCTCCGTTTTGACACTCTTAACTAACATGTCATCTACCATGTTCCTTTTTTATCTTTGAACATGTTGTTGACCAACCTTTGGTAGGTAGCCCCAGCGTTATTTAACCCGAAAGGCATGACTTTATAACAATAAATGCCTTGATAGGTGATGAATGATGTTTTCTCACAGTCAAGAGGGTGCATGGGGATCTGATTGTAACCCGAATATGCATCCATAAAGCTAAGTAGTTCATTCCCTGAAGTAGCTTCTACCAGCATGTTAATTCTTGGTAACGGAAAACTATCCTTTGGATAGGCTTTGTTCAAATATGTAAAGTCGACACAGAGCCTCCATTTTCCATTCGCCTTCTTTACTAAGACCACATTCGATAACCAGTCGGGGTAGTGGACCTCTCGAATGAAGTCCGCCTTTAGAAGCTTGTCAACCTCTAATATTATAGCTGCATTCCTCTCTAGGGCAAATGTTTTTTTCTTCTACTTTACAGGCTTGGCAGTAGAATCCACATTTAGGCGATGTTGTATAACTTGAGGATTAATGCCCGACATATCTTCATGTGTCCAGGAAAACATGTCTTGATTTTGTTTTAAGAATTGAATAAGTTGATCCTTAACATCATCGGGGAACAGAGACCCGATGCTTACTGTTTTTTGGTTCCCGCCCTCTTCCAGGCTTACCTCTATGAGGTCCTCTACTGGCTCTGGTCGGGGAGTATTTTGACTTGAGACTGATTCGAGACCTTCGATAGTAAGTGATTCCCTTGACCTTCTATCTCTTAGAGCGGGTGCATAGCATTCCCGTGCCATAGCTTGGTCTCCTCTTACCTTTCATAGACCATGATCAGTTGGGAACTTCATTAGCAAGTGGTATGTTGAAGTTACTACTTTCAATGCATTAAGAGTTGTTCTTCCTAGGATGATATTGTTGGTCGAAGGGCAATCCACTATAAAAAAATCTACCATGATGATAAGCTGTCTTGGAGCCACCCTTGCAGTGAGAGGAAGGGTCACTATTCCTAGTGGAGAAACCTTCTCTCCATAAAAACTGACTATAGGCGATTTGGATGGCTTTAACTGGCCTCTTCCTATACCCATCTTGTTGAAAGCTTCAAAGAATAGAAAATCCGCAGAACTTCCATTATCGATCAGCACCCGTCGGATAATAAAATTGGCCACTGCCATAGTAATCACCAGTGGGTCATCATGGGGATGTTGTACTCCCCGTGCATCATCGTCGGTGACGGTAATGACCTGCCCTTCTAGTCGTGGTGATTTGGAAGGTGGAGCAGAGGTATCCACTCCTTGAACCTCCGTCATATTTCTAGCCCTTCTCGCATGAGCTTTTCGGAATGAGCTTGTTTCCCCACCTCTAGCAAACCCTCCAGAAATCATATTGATCACCTGAACCGGCTGTTTATCTGGTGTGCGACTTCTTCGGGGAGCATCCTGTCGGCCTTCTCCTTTATCGCCATTGGTCGTGAACCAGCTCAAACGCCCTCTCTGGATTAGGCTCTCAATTTGATTTTTGAGGTCGATGCATTCATATGTCGTATGTCCGTGGTCGCGATGAAAGCGACAAAATCTATCGCGTGCCCTTTTTGATGGATCCGACTTCAGCTTCGGTGGCCAAGATAATGAATGATCGTCTTGTATCTGAAAAAGGATCTTGCCTATTGGCTTGTTCAATGGAGTGAAGCTAGTGAACTTATCCTGACTCTTTGCAGGTCAAAATGACCTGTCAACAGTAGGTTGGGTTCTCCGACCTTTAGCTTCTCTCTCATCCCCGGTAGTTATTGCTGGTCTTTTTTTCTCAACCTTTTTTTCTTCAGTCCCTTTTCCTTTTCTAGCATTCATGGCATCCTCCGCATTCATATGCTTCTGGGCTTTAACAAGTAGTTTTGTCATCGTCTCGGGCGGTTCCTTTGATAAGGAAAAAAGAAACCTAGAAGACTGTAGTCCTCCCATGAAGGTTGTCACTGCTACGTTATCATTAACCTCATCAACCTGGAGCATCTCATTATTGAACCGGCTTATATAATCTCGAAGCGCCTCTCCCTTATCCTGTTTTACATTTAGCAAGTAGGTGGCGGGCTTCCTATGTCTTCTCCCGGCAATAAAGTGCCCGATAAATTTCCTGCTTAACTCATCAAAGTCACGAATATAACCGGGCCTCAGCTTATTGAACCAAACCCGAGCTGACCCCTTTAGGGTGATGGGAATATCCCGACACATGATAACATCTAGGACAACCTGTAGATGCATGAGTGCCTTAAAAGTCTCCAAGTGGTCAAGAGGGTCCTTGGACCCATCAAAGTTCTCCAACTGTGGCATCTTCAACTTGTTAGGTAGAGGAACACTCTTCACCATAGCATTAACAGGGGAATTAGTCTTCTGTAGGAGTTCATCCACAATAGCGGGGCTTTTGCCCTTCATTGTCTATGCCATATCTTCCATCTGTGCCTTCAGATCTTGGATCTGTTGATCCACACCCATGACTTCTATAAGATCATTGGGAGTCCTGCCTCGTCCGGTGCTCCGGATCACTGTCCTCCATTGATCCTGGTTGTGTCTATGCTCTGCCCCCTCTTCCAAATTATTATGTCATGTCGCATCCGGGGCGGGAGGAATGGGACTAGCCAGTCGTTGAAGAAGCAAAGCGTTCTCCTGGGTCTACTGGATCAGTTGGTCCATTCCTTGGGCCAGAGTTTGAACCTGTTGTTCTAATACTGCCACACGTTCTGTAGGATCATTTTGTCTTACTGGGTCTGAATTTTGGGGACTTTCGAAGTTGTGTGATGATTTGTCATTACCAACTTCTTGATCTCCCAAAGAAACACGTGCCTCCTCTTGGCCATCAGGTCAGTGGTACTCCTTGGTTGGTTGGGAGCAAGGGATCATTGGGTTGAAAGAGAAGATCTCTAGGTTGTCCAGAGGCATCACCCACCTTACTTTTGCTTCGTAGTTGGACCATTCTAACGCTTTCTGGAAGTAAGAAGTTGTCGCTTCCCACAGACGACGCCAATTGATAGTGTGAGGAATGGTCGGTTAGAAAACGATGTCATTCCTGTCAAAAAGAACAAACAGTGACCGGAAGAGGTACCGGTGGGGTACCGGCCAAATAGGCTCCGACGGTCAAATTAGAACTTGAATCATTTCAGAGAAATATAGTAGGAGTAATGTTGGGTGATTATTGCGTACCTCTTTAGGTTGACCCCAACCCTATATTTATAGGGTCTTTAATGGGATGGTCCTGATAGAGTTGTAGCGTGTCGTATATATCTTGACAGCTACCCATATGTATCCTCATAGGATTATGATAACTACCCGTAGGTATTCTGTTGAGATGTGTAGAGTCCTGGTAGTAGGTAGTCGGTTGACAAATCCTTATCTGCACGTGTCGTACAAATTATACCTATCAAGTGCAAAAGATCACACTATGCTTAGAACTTTGTATGCCATAACTCATGGGTATGAAGTGTGTGTTCCAACATTGATTATGGCTGAGATGTCGTTTGCCCAAGCAATTGTGAGTAGAGAATAGGCGGGGGCCAATAAATTTGAATATTATCTTCCATACCCGTTTTTACTATCAAAGATCATTGTTGAGTAGTTGGGTGATAGAATGAAAGAATTGGATGAGATGTGGTGGACAATTATGAAAATATATCCGGGGGAAGATTTAGAGAAGTTGAATGAGAATGCAGATTACGGGATATAGTTGAAGAGTGTTGTGTCAAGTGATGAAGAAGATGAGGTGGATTAGGATTTAGGTTTAGGATTTTTAGGTTATTTTATTTCTAGGAAAAGTAGACCCTTAAGGTCACGTCTTTGGTTTCTTTTATTTTTATTTTAGGATTGTAGGCCCTTAAAGCCAAATCAACTTTTCTTTTCTTTTATTATTTTAGAAAAAAAAAAAGAATCTTTGATTCCTTGAAAACATATGTCGATTTCTGGATATTTATGATGAAATTTATTTTCTCTTGCTATGATTGGGTATTTGTGCTTTGTTGATAATATCTACAGGTGATCCAATTCAAGTTTGGGGGAGAGGATTCATGATTTGCTTTGGAATCCAGAATTGAGCTTCAAGGGTAACTATATATGTTCTCCTATATTAGTTTTGACTGTTGGAACATGGTCTGATTTAAGTTTGGGGGTGAGGGTATAGAATTACAAGGAATGAAAATTTTCAAAAAAAAAATTGAAAATTGAAAATTTTAGAGAAATTCTTTGTTTTTATGCATGAATGTTTTGCATTACAATTCGATTGAGTTCGTTTTTATGATGTATGAGTAGTATGTAATATGATATTCCCATTCATGAGAGTAGTGATTAGATTGAGTTAGTAAAGTGATGTGGTTTTACATGGTGAGTGAATGAGTGAAATTGAAATTAAGAAAGACGACTTTAACCAATAAGCACAAGCACACATTCACTATGACAAATATGTTGATTTTTTACTATGTAGTTGAAAAACAAATTGCCACAATAAAAGGGGAGAAGGGGAGATGTTATGGTTGAAATGGAAAAAATTGAAAAACATTATTTTGAGAAAATAAAATGCGAAAAGTAGTTATTCGATCTGAGTAACCGGGCATTGGTATCACCAATATCACTATTCGCGTCAAAAGGGGAGAACACTAATGAGCATAAATCCCATGGAAGAAGCTCGGGCCTAGTTGGTTGGGACTACAAATCCTCGTTGGAAAGTTCGGAGACTTAGAAAGACAAAAAAGGATGAAAAGAGGAAAGTCGAAAAGTTACGTTTCGATGAAAAATGGCAAAGTTTGATAAATAAAGTAGGAGAAGAGAAACTTAAATACCACAAGTTATTCGTTCATAAAATCACGGAAGGTTATCTGGATTTAAAGTAGAAAGTAGCGAAGTCATTCACTTTAGTGGGGACCATTCATGACACGAAGCTTGATATAATTGTTGTTTGGTAGTGAGTGGGAGTATTTGCATCCATACTGTCTTTTGGATTGCATCATGACTTAATTAATTTATTTGCATTATTTGGTTATGAATGCATGATTAATAGAGAACTGAGATGTTTGTAGGTACCATCACTGGAAACCTTCACGAGACTTCACTCATCCACTAGGGTAACCTAGGGGTTTAAAACGTTTGTTACACATGCTAAGTGTAATCGTCGACCCTCACGAAAATAAAGGATTAGGTTAGAGTAGTTATATTAGATAGAATAAAAAAATCATCACAAGAAAAGTTTCCTGAGTTTTTTGCTAAGGGACTAGCAATATGTAAGTTTAGGGGTGTGATAGGTGTCAAATATTAGTCATTTTGACCCCTTAACTCACTATTGTTACGTTCTTTCATTCTATTATTTGATATTTTTATGTTGTCTGCGTGTTAAGGCATGTTTCAGGAGCTTAATGAAGAAATGAAGCTAACTTCGGTGAATTAACTGAAGAGTGTGTTCTTTCTATCCAAGAGGAGAGTTAAAGAGGTGGTCTGAGAAAAAAATGGATCCCATTGGGGAAAAACGATATTTTTAAAAGTCATCATCTTTAGCAAAAAATATTCCGGGTTCGAGATGGATGTTGTGGCTCATTCACGGAGAAAAGTAGTTTTTCATAAAAATTCTACGCTTGTGTCTACACTTCCAGTACCAAAAAGTGGCTAGAATTGCAAAATCTATGCTTGCACCTACGCTTGAAGCGTAGGCCAACTACAAGTGTAAGAGCGGCAACTTTGAGGATTTCTGCGTGATTTTACCTATTTCACCCCAGGCTTAATTGGAAGAAGTTCCCACGACTCCAGACTTCTGTATACATGTATACACACTTATATTTAGGGTTTTGATGTGTTTTAAGAGTGAAAGACTAAAAATGGTCTCTCTATTCCATTGCCTATATATACAAGACCATACATCATACGTGAGATACGATATTCCAGTGTTGATATACTGTTGAGTTGGAGAGTTTTTTGAGACATTCATTCAAGAGGTTCATTCATTCAGACTTGTTGCTGTTGAGAGCCATATTCAAATCTAAAGATCCGAATAAGAAAATTATGGAGAACATTTCTACATCAACGATGCAGTCACCTTCTACCATGGCTAACTAACTCGGTATCTAGGATTTTCTAGCAAAACCCTAGCCAAGTAATGTATTTCTTTTATTATTTTTAACTGTAAATAAGAGGAAACTGTGATCATACTGTGATGATTGTAGTAGTTAAGAGACCGTACTGATTTGCAATATAAAATTCTATGTTTTTTTAAAATTCTTGTCTTAGATGGAATAAATATATTATTTTACACAATTATGATTATTCAATATGGGCTGGAACTCGGATGCTTAATTATGGTTTTCTACACAATGGTGGTAATGAAACTTGAAACCCTAGGTTGACACAGGTCGTGCCTTGGCGATTTAATATAGATATACTTTGGTTTATTTTCATGCATTAGGAGTATTTTAGAGTAATATAATTGTCATATACTAGTTAGGTCAGTCATGAGACGGATTGTCGCGATCCGGTTGATGATACTCCTTTTTGAGGTCGTATTTAGCTATTTATGATACGACCTGATTCACAGTTATGGATCGCCCTCTTACAGTTGAAATAGTAATGAACTATATTATGCGGTTAGTGGTGGAGTGATGAAAACCCTAGTTTTCTATCTCATCTGAATCACAACCAATTTACTTGCTTTCTAGTTAATTTAGTTAAAATAGAAATTTGGTCTTTCGACCACCCAAGCAAACAAGCTTTCATGAAATATAATTCGGTGTTTCTAAATTATTAAAGTAAATAATCTCAGTCTCTATGGGATTGATATCCCTTACTTAAGCCACTTTGCTATTCTATAATTGATACGTGCACTTGCATAGGGTAAAACCTAGCGTCGCTAAGCTGTTGTTTTTAACCATATATTTTGTACACACCTAACATCACATCAGTAGGAGATGATGATCTAGACCTCGGTCACATCGGTGGATCAGCCGCAGCAGCAGCCTAAGCCACTCGCCTGCCGACACCTTTGTCCGTGTCATGCCTACAATAGGGAATTTTCAAAAAATAAGCGATAATGAACTGAACACCGAATCAAAATCAAACTATATCGAAATATATCCAATACGATGATTAAACAAACCTTCATCCCAAAAATTCAATATTTAATCCTATTTTGAAGTCGAAAAACTCAACTTTTTGAAAACGGATCAAAACACGATTTTGGTTGGTCTGATTCGTCAATACTAGTTTAAAATAGTTAAATAAGTCATGAGAAATCAAAATAATGGAACAAAACTCACCGAATCGAGAGAAACGATGGATTTCCAAAAATTGAGTTTTGGAGACTTTTCGAGTGTTTCACGCGAATCCGGACAAATCACCAACTAATCCAACGATCCACTGGCAAATAATGATGAGGAATCGGATGGTTAAATGGTAGGATCAAACCTCTTGAATAATTGAGTGAGAGAGGGGAGTTTGAATTGAGAATGGGGGGGGGGGGGGGGGGGAACTGACGACGGGCTTGTTTATAACAGGCCCGTAGCTACGCTTGAAGTGTAGGTCCCTAGCCCAAAAAATTACTTTTACTCTTTTTTTCATCATCTCGTCCCGTATTAAACTCCACACTTCCTAAATGCTTCCTAGGCTCTATTGATGGTCTCGCGACTCGATTTTACGGACTTGATCTTAAATACCAAAATAATTAAATTACTGTCTATAGATACAAACTAGGTTTCAAAGCTACTCTTCTTTACCTAGTACCAATGTTTAATGTTGTTGGTATGACATTGCCGCTTCTCAATACTCCGGATCAAGTTTATCCAGCTCGAGTGGTGGTTCAGTTAAATTGATCGTTTCTACCACACAGTCAACTAGTTGCACCTCTATATAATGCTTAAATCTCTATCCATTCACAACAAACTTATTTCCAATGTCAGGATCATCGAGCTCCACTGCTCCATGGGGTAAAACCTTCGTAATCTTGTATGGTGCATCCCATATCGATTGGAGCTTGCTAGGAAACAATTGAGTCTCGAATTAAACAACTAGACTTTTTGGCTGGGCTCAAAAACTTTCTTTCTAATATGTTTATCATGAAACACTTTTGTTCGAGTCTTGTAAATCCAAGAATTTTCATACGCATTATTTCTCAACTCCTCAAGCTCTTGCAGTTGGAGTTTTCGCTGCGCATCGGCTTTCTTTATATCGAAATTCAATCTTCGAATAGCCCAATATGCTTGATGTTCCAGCTCTACAGGGAGATGACACGTTTTACCATACATAATACAATATGGCAACATACTAATTGGTGTCTTAAACATAGTTTTATACGCCCAAAGTGCATCATTTAGCCTTCGAGGTCAATCCTTTAAATCCGGACGCACAGTTTTTTCCAAAATATTTTTAATCTCCCTATTAGAAACCTCCACTTGACCTTTTGATTGGGGGTAATATGGCGTACCAATTCTATGAGTGACATCATATTTTTCACACAGAGCGGAAAGAAATTTGTTGTTAAAATGGCTTCCACCATTACTAATCGAAACTCTTGGTATACCAAATCGTGAGAAAATGTTTGATTTTACAAATTCTTCTACTATATCATTGTCAGCATGTTTGGTGGTTGTCGCTTCTACCCATTTTGAAACATAATTAACCCCCACAAGTATATACTCCTTCTTATCTGCTTTTGAAAATGGTCTCATGAAATCAATACCCCACATATCAAATAATTTACAATCAGAATCAGGGCTAAAGGCATCTTATCTCTTTGATATATGGATCCAAGCTTTTGACATCGCAAACATGCCTTGTAAAACTCAAAATCATCTTTGAATTTGGAAGGCCAGTAAAATCCACTATACAACACTTTATGGGCTGTCTTTTGAGCTCCGAAATGCCCTCCACACTTCAACGTGTGATAAAATGTTAGTATGTTTTGCACCTTACTCTCGGGGATGCATATTCTGATAATCTGATCAGAGCAATACTTGTATAAATGCAGAATATCCCAAATATAAAATTTAACTTGGCTGAAGAATCGGTCTTTCTCATTCTTTGACCATCCTTTTGGGATTCGACCTGTGGCTTTATAATTGACAATGTCAGCATACCACGGTATTTATTCCACCACAGCCACGCTGAACAGATGTTCATCTAGGAAAGAATCCTTAAGAGGAGTAATTTCCTTTGTGGATTCAACAATAATCCTTGATAAATGATCCGCAACAACATTTTCTGAACCCTTTTTATCTTTGATTTCCAAGTTGAATTCTTGTAGCAACAGAATCCACCAAATCAGTCAGGGCTTAGAGTCTTTCTTCATCAATAAATGCCTCAGAGCGGCATAATCTGAGTAAACAACGACCTTGGTGCCCAATCCAAGGCGAAGACAACTGCCAGCAACTCTTTCTCGGTAGTTGTATAGTTTATCTAAGCTTCATTCAGATTCCTACTGGCATAACAAATGGCATATGACAGCTTATCTTTTCTCTGACCCAAAATAGCTCTTATGGCATAGTTAGAAGCATCACGCATGAACTCAAATGACAGAGTCCAGTCTGGCGGATAAATAATCAAGGTTGATGATAGTTGAGCACGCAGCTCCTCAAAGGCATGAAGGCACTCTTCATCAAAGACAAAAGTAACATCCTTCGCCAATAAGTTGCATAATGACTGAGCCATTTTGCTGAAATCCTTGATAAACCTTCGGTAAAACCAGGCATGGCCCAGAAAAAAACGTATCTGCTTAACAGATGTGGGAGGAGACAGTTTTGAAATTAATTCAACTTTTGCTTTATCGACCTCTATCCCTCGCTTCGATACAATATGGCCTAATACTATCCCCTCTTGAACCAGGAAATGGATCTTTTCCCAACTTAGGATCATATTCGTCTCTTTGCACCTCTTAAGTACCAGTTGTAGATGTTTTATACAGTCTTCAAATTTTTCCCCAAAAACTGAGAAGTCATCCATGAATACTTCAAGAAATTTCTCTACCATGTTATAGAAGATAGACATCATACACCGTTGGAATGTTGTTGGCACATTACACAAAGTAAACGGCATCCGTCTATAAGTAAATGTGTTGTACGGACAAGTTAATGTGGTTTTATCCTGATCAGCAGGATCAATCGCCACCTGATTGTAGTTAGAATACCCATTCAGAAAGCAGTAATAGCTCTGTCCGGCTAACCTCTCCAGGATTTGGTTAATAAATGGTAATGGAAAATGATCCTTCCTGGTGTTCAGATTGAGCTCTCTGTAATCAATACACACACGCCACCTAGTGGTCATACACTATGGAATTAGCTCACCTTTTGAGTTTGGCACCACTGTGATGCTTGACTTCTTCGACACCACCTGAGTTGGACTTACCCATGTGCTATCAGAAATGGGATAAATGATACCCGCATCCAGTAATTTCACTACTTCTTTCATCACCACCTCTTTCATTTTTGGATTCAGCCTTCTCTGCATATTCCTTGATGGCTTTGCATCCTCTTCAAGATGTATGTGATCCATGCAAATCAAGGGGTCTATGCCTTTCAAATCAGCAACACTCCATCCTATTGCCTCTTTGTTCTCACTCAGAATCGCGACTAGACTCGATTCCTATTTTTCTGTCAATTTTGAAGATATAATTATAGGAAGAGTCTCATCGGGTCCCAAGAAAACATATTTCAATTTTTTAGGAAATTCCTTGAGTTCCAAGGTAGGAGGATTAGTTAACAAGGAAATTGGTAGGATATTTAAAACTATCGAAAAAGGTTCAACCAGTTCCCGCCATGGTTGAGTATATAAAACAATCTCCATCATATCCAACTCTTCATTTTACAGCTTCAAATGTGACTCCCAATCAGCCACTTCCTCATCCAACCATTCTCTAGTCATAAAAGACTCCAACTCGTCCTCCTCCAAGATTTGAGTTGCAAAATATGCTATGATATCATCCAGCTCATCACACTCATTAATCTGAAAACATTCCCAAGATTCAAGCAATTGGTGACTTCCTTCGAACACATTCATCATGAGCTTCATTTTTCCAAAGGTCATATCCATGGCTCCGGTTCTGTAATTGATGCATGCATTTACCGTAGCTAAGAATGGTCTTCCTAGTATTAATGAAATGTGCTTCTTCGAGTCAGGGACAGGTTCTGTATCCAGGACTACAAAGTCAACCGGAAAATAAAACTTATCCACTTGAACAATGACATCTTCAAGCACTCATCTTGCCTGTTTGACTAATCGATCAGCGAATTGAAGTACAAATTCAGTAGGGCTCAGCTCACCCAACCCTAGATGTTGGTAGATAGAATAAGGAAGCAAGTTAATACTCGCACCTAGATCAAGAAGAACTCTACCAATTTTCTGGTCACCGATGACACATAGAATAATGGGAGCACTGGGATCTTTCCTCTTAGGTGGAGTATCGCTTAAAAACAATGAACTCACTTGCTCGGTCAACAGTATTTTTGTTGGATTCTTTCCTCTACTTTTCCTCTTCTGAGTGCAAAGGTCCTTGAAAAACTTAGCATAAGGTGGTATTTGGGCGATTACATCTAAGAAAGGTAAATTGATCTGGATTTGTCGAAATGTATCCAACATATCAGATTCTTTCATCTTTCTGTACTTGTTCGGTTCTCTAAAACATTGAGAAAATGGAGTTGTTAGTCACTAATTTACCCTAGAGGGGGGGTTAATAGGGTTTAAAAATAATTTTCTAACTCCTTTTAATTCTTACTAGAACATGCAAAAAGATTCTATATTAATTTATAAGGTAAATATGCAATGAATAATTTAACTTAATTTCAACAAGCTATTTACCACAATATAAATTACGCATGCATGAACATAAAGTAAGGAGATAGAGATAGAGATATTGACACCATGATTTTTACGAGGTTCGGTAATTCCTACTCCTCGGCTCAAAGAATCCCCTTCCTTGAGACTTTCCCAATCCTCACACTATGGCTCTTCCTTCAATAGGTGGAATAGCAAAACCTTTACAAAAGAGCTAAATAGCTCTTCACACAATCAAGAGAACAATCCTCCCTTGATACAATGGGCTTCACTCACCCAAGATCACAAATTTGTGTATTCAATCAATATATCACTCAAGAAACAAAAACACTCAAAACCCTAAGGTTTTTATGGAAGATAGATCAATATAAGCTCAAGTGTTTTTAGGTGATATTTTAAGAACTCAAGATATATATATTCTCACAATATATTTTCAATAAGAGAATAAGCACAAAGCTTGAGTTTAAATCTTCAAAATCATAGGAGTGAAAAAGGAGATTTAGATCTTTCTTGCTATCAAAAGATTTTTCAAAAGATGTTTAAGAGAAAATAAGAAATGAATAATATTTGAAAATTTTCTCACATAAGAACCTTAAAATTTCAATCCATATCTCTTTCTTTATATAGTGGAACACTAGGGTTTGGAGAGTGTATCTCAACCTAGACAATATGGAGAGTAGGACCTGAAAATCAGCAAGCAAAATCATTTGTGTTGGCTTTGAAATTTACTTTCGGCAAACAATTCCAAAATTGATGATAACAAACCCTTAAAGAGTGTTTGATACTAATGAATTATCAAGTTTATGTTTTCAGCAAAAGACAGGTGAACGACTCGGAAAACAAACTCGGAAAGGAAATGACTCAGAATACAAGCTCGAAAAGAAAACTTGATTTAAAGCGAAAAGTTGTCAAACAAATTGAAGCGCAAATGGAAAATCAATTAATTCAACGAAAAAGGCGAAATTCGAAGACTCAAGATTAGATTGATTTCCAACTTCACTATTATCCATTTGCCTATTTGATGAGTTAGAGATATTGAGATTATTGAGACTATCCTCAATTCCTACAACTTCATCATCATCTAGGTTAACTTTAGGTAAGGGTAGAGGTAGTGATTCATCAAAAACAACATAGATAGACTCTACCATGGTTAAAGTCCTTTTGTTGAAGACTTTAAAGGCTCTACTAGTTGAGGAATATCCTAAGAAAATTGTTTCATCCGATTTGGAGTCAAATTTTCCAAAGTTATCTTTATCATTTAAAATGAAACATTTACAACCAAACACTTTGAAATACCCAATATTGGGTTTCCGACCATTCCTCAACTCATACGGAGTCTTACCCAATTTCATTCGGATGATAACTCTATTTATGACATGACAAGCGGTGTTTACCGCTTCCACCCAAAGACTTCGGGAAAGGTTGTGTCCATTTAACATAGTCCTAGCCATTTCTTGTAAAGATCTATTCTTCCTTTCAACTACCCCATTTTGTTGAGGAGATCTTGGAGCCGAGAGATCATGAGATACACCAAATTCATCACATAATTTCTCTAGATCTTGATTGTCAAATTCTCTACCCCTATCACTTCTAATTTTCTTGATTCTCAAATCTTTTTCATTTTGAATAACTCTATAAAATTTATCAAGAATGGAGTGAGTTTCATTTTTATGAGCAAGAAAGTGAACCCAAGTAAATTTAGAGTAGTCATCTACTATAACAAGTACATAGAGTTTCCCGGCTAAGCTAGTCGTTCTCTCCGGTGGTGATATCTTTCTTTCTCTTGAAAGAAGATTTCACTTGCTTACCTATTTGACATGCACTACATATTTTATCTTTTGAAAAATTAGTCTTCGGGAGGCCTTTGACTAATTCATTTTTCGACAAAGGTTGAATGAAGTCCATACTAGCATGTCCTAAGCGTCTATGCCATAACCAACTATTTTCACTCGATGTGACAAAGCACTTAACATCTTAATCATTTAATTCACATAGCAACATAGTATATAAATTTCCGTTTCTCTTTGCATTGAACAATTGATTTCCATCTTTCTCAACTATGCATGCATTTGACCTAAAGATAACATCATAACCTTTGTCACAAAGTTGGTTAATGCTAAACAAGTTATGCTTCAAACCATCAACTAAAAGTACGTTATCTATAGCTAAAGAAGAAGATATACCAATGGATCCAATTCCAATAATTTTGCCTTGTGAGTTGTCTCCAAAAGTAACGCTTCCTCCTTCATAAGATTTTAGGGACATGAATTTTGATTTGTCCCCCATCATGTGCCTTGAACATCCGCTATCAAGGAACCATCTTTCTTTTGAGGCGGACTTCAAGCATACCTACAACACAACGTTATGTGACTTTTATTGGTACCCAATCTATTTTGGGTCCATTATGGTTAGAAAGAGATGCAATAGTTCCTTTAGGAACCCAAAATGATTTAGTTACCACGTTTTCTTTTGCACGTAGAGATACAATGGTTCCTTTTGGAACCCAAAATATTTTTGAGACAATTTTCTTCTTCTTTCTTAGAAAACATGCATTTGCTTTGTGACCTCTTTTCTTGCAATAGTAGCATGAAACATGATTGTGATCAATTGAAGTTTAGAAGGAAGATTGTTTTGAAAAAGTATGCTTTAATGATTTTCTTTTCTTCAATAAAAGTGCATCTTTGTTGAATGCATCATATCCTAAGCCACATTTGTCAAAAGAGTTTTTTTGTCTTCCTAGCATGATGCTCAAGTTTTCTTTTCCTTTTGTGAATTTTCCTAAGATGTTTATTTGATCATCAATAGTCTTTTTCAACAAAATATTTTCCTCTTCTATCTTCATACTTTTGTCATTTGTTGCATTTACATCAACTATGGTGAGGCAAGTAGAATTACATGAAGATTTAGATTTCTTGAGCAAAATATGTTTCTTAGCTAGTTTTTCAAACTCATCATACAAATTTTCAAATGCATATTGTAATTCATTATGAGAAAATAAAAGCTCATCATATGACAAAATGGAATTATCTAATGCATGTAAATTTAAATGTACGTCATCTTCATTTGCCATGAGGCAAAGATTTTCAATTTCCTCACCATTTTCTTCCTCATCCGAATCACAAGAGTCATAGTCATCCCATGTTGCATTCATGGCCATTTTGTTTGGCCTTTTCTCGTTCTCCTTTTTGGGCTTGAAACACTCATTTCTATAGTGCCCCGGTTTTCCACAATTGAAGCAAGTAATGGACTCCTTCTTGCTTGTCTCTCCTCTTGGTTCGTTGCTCTTTAAGAACCTCCGACCTTTAGCCTTCTTTCGTTGAAGAAATCTCTTAAAGTTTTGAGTGATCTAGGCAATGTCTTCATTAACCTCTTCTTTGATTCTCTCATTTGCTTCACTTTCAGTTGAAGCTTGCAAGGCTATACCTTTTCTAGGCTTGGCATCTTCTTCACGAGATTTTAAGGTAATTTCCCATGTAAGGAGTGACCCAAAAATCTCATCGAGACTCATAGTGCTAAGATCATGTGCTTCTTTAATAGTCGTCACCTTCGCATCCCATGACCGGAAGGCTTCTAAGGACTTTGCGTCTCGCATCGGATCTAGGAACAATTCTACCAAGATGTTTTAGTCCATTCAAAATATTAGTAAAACGAGACATCATAAAATTGATATTTTCATCTTCCTTCATGGCAAATAATTCATATTCATGCATAAGTATATCAATTTTAGATTCTCTAACTTGAGTGGTTCCTTCATAAGTAACTTCAAGTTTATCACATATTTCTTTGGCCGTGGAGCAAGTAGAGACGCAATTAAATTCATTTGGACTTAAGGCACAATTTAGATTAACCTTAGCTTTGGCATTAAATGACATAAGTCTACGCTCATCATTATCCCATTCGTTGGGAAATTTGGGAATAGTTTTTCCATCAACCACTTTGGTAATAGTAAAAGGTCCATCGACAATAACTAGCCAAATTTGATAATCAATAGCTTGAAGAAAGTCTATCATTCTAGTCTTCCAATAACTATAGTTTAAAACATCAAACCATGGGGGCCTATTATTTGATTATCCTTCTACATGAATGACTATGTTTGAGGCCATGATCGTTCTCTAAGATGGTTAAGTCTAAAATAAGTAGAGATTAGGCTCTGATACCGATTGTTAGTCACTAATTTACCCTAGAGGGGGGGTGAATAGGGTTTAAAAATAATTTTCTAACTCCATTTAATTCTTACTAGAACATGCAAAAAGATTCTATATTAATTTACAAGGTAAATATGCAATGAATAATTTAACTTAATTTCAACAAGCTATTTACCACAATATAAATTAAGCATGCATGAACATAAAGTAAGGAGATAGAGATAGAGATATTGACACTGATATTTAATTGTGTTTTCACTGATATTATCAAATATCTCCAAAATTTCTTTAACTGGTTTCAAGATAAACTGACCTTATGTGGCACCATCTATCAAAGTCTTCTACGCCTCTCTAAGTCCCATGTAGAAATTTTTAGCAATATCTTGATCAGAAAACCTATAGTGGGGACATTTATACATAATTTCACTATAGCTTTCCCATGCATCATGAAAATGCTCACCAGGTAACTTCCTAAAGCTTTTGTTGCATCTTGTGCTTCTGAGGTCTTTCCTATGGGATAATGTTTTTCTATGAATTCTCTCTTAAAGGTTTCCCAATCAATTTTAATTTTTTTTGTTAATTTGATGTACCATCTCTTATCTCTCTGTTTCAATAACCAAGGGAATAATCTCACTCGCAAGTCATTTTTGGGTAAATTGTCAAACCTAATAGTAGAGGCTACCTCTAAGAAATCATTGATGTGCTGGTATGGGTCATCTATCCTAAGGCCTAAAACTTTTGGAAGCATATTGATCATGTTTGTCTTGATCTCAAAGTGTTTCGCTCCTTCTTATTCCGGAAAATCAACATAGGAATCGTACGCATCAGGCGCGTAATATCCTTTCAATGATGTCTCTGGTGCCCTTTGTTGATAGGCTCATCTGTCGGCCGTTGCTTCTTCTTGCTGACGATAACGCTCTTCAATAGATCGACGTAAACGACGGAGAGACTTTTCGATCTCAGGATCGTACTTGACTAGCGTAGTGTTTAAATTAAAACGGGTCGGTCTATTGGTCATACGCTATTCAATCAACTATTTTTTTCGAATTTGTTATTATTATTATTATTTAAAATAAAATCTAATCTAAATTAACTACTTCTAATTTATAGAAAATAAAACAAGAATTAATATGCAAAAATCTAGATAACTAAAACTCACAAAAGTTCCAGATGCAACTTTAGAAGCTCCGTTTTTCCCTTTTCTGCTTTTTGGAGTACCTGTCAATCACAAAAAAAAAAAAATAACTTTAGTTACAGTTACAATAACGCAATGCAAATAAATTACTAAAGCTATTGAACAATGCTTAGGCCCCGGCAATGACGCCAAAAACTTGATGAGGCGTTAGGTGTGGAAAAATATGTGGTTAAAAATAACATCTTAACGACTCTAGGTTTTACCCTACGCGAGCGCACGTATTAATTGTAGGATAGCAAATGGCTTGAGTAAGGGATATCAATCCCATAGAGACTGAGATTGTTCACTTTAATAATTTAAAAACACTGAATTATATTTCAAAAAATGGCTTGTTTGGATGGTCAAAGACCAAATTATCTATTTTAACTAAAATTATGTATAAAACAAAGTGAATTGATTATGATTCAGATGAGAGAGAAAACTAGGGTTTTCATCACTTCACCACTAACCGCATAATATAGTTCATCAATGTATTAAATTAAGAGGGCGGTCCATAACTATGAATTAGGTTGTACCGCAAATAGCTAAATACGATCCCAAAAAGGAGTACCATCAATCAGATCACGACAACCTGTCTCATGACTGACCTAACTAGTGCATGTAAATTATGTTACTCTAATCTACTCCTAATGGTTTAAAATAAACTAAAGCATGTCTATATTAAATTGCCAAGGCACGACCTATGTCAACCTAGGGTTTCAAGTTTCATTACCATCATTATGTAGAAAACTATTATTAAGCATCTGAGTTCCAGCCCATAGTGAATAATCATAATTCTGCAAAACTATATATTTATTCCATCTAAGATAAGAATTTAGAATAAACATATACTTTTATATTGCAAATCAGTACAGTCTCTTAACTACTACAATCATCACATTATAGTCAACAGTTTCCCCTCTTTACAATTAAAAACAATAAAAGAACTACATTACTTGGCTAGGGTTTTGCTAGAAAACCCTAGATACCAAATTAGTTGGCCATGGAAGATAGTGACTGCATCGTTGATGTAGAAACGTTCTCTATAGTCTTCTTCTTCGGATCTCTAAGTTTGAATATGGCTCTCAACAGCAGCAAATCTGAATGAATGACCAACCTCCAAAAACTCACGTCTGAACTCTCCAACTCAACAGAACTCTCTGACTCTAATGTATGGTATTGTATATATAGGCAATGGCATCGAAAGGCCTTTTTTAGTCTTTTCACACTAAAACTCATGCAAATCCTAACTTCTCATATAGATAAGTGTATATACATGTATACAAAGGTCTAGAGTCGTAAGCACGTCTTCTAATTAAGTCGGGGGTGAAATAGGAAAAAATCACAAAAAAATCACCAAAAAGTTGTTGCACATACGCTTCAAGCATAGGTCCCTAGCATATATCCAAGCGTAGAAATATATTTTCCAGTCACTTTGAAACTGAAAGCATAGGTGATTTTGTGGAAAATCACTTTTCTCCATAAATGCACCAAAATATCCGTCTCGAACCCACGATACTTTTTGCTGAAGATGATGGCTTCTGAAAATGCCATTTTTGCTCTCCGGGAGCCATTTTTGTTTCAAACTGCCCCTTTGACTCACCTCTTGGATAGAAAGAACATAATTTTCAGTTAATTCACTAAAGTTAACTTTATTTCTTCATTAAGCTCCTAAAACATATCTTAACACGCAAACGTAATAAAAATACCAAATAATGGAATGAAAGAACGTAACAATAGTGAGTTAAGATGTCAAAATGACTAAAATTTAACACCTATCATTGTTCACTTAACATGTTTAAGTATTATTTTGGGGACTCATTAACTTTGGGTGTTTGTTTTACTTCGGAGATGATTGTAATACTTGTTGAAACTTTTAGTCTTTTTTATCTAACCCGGAGTGATATGTAGGTTCATGAGCTATGCTAGATTGATTAATGCTTTTAAATACCTTTTGGATGCTTATGAATGTTGTGGTGATGTTGCAGGAGGAAAGAATGAGATAATTAAAATATAGAAATGTAAAAAGTAATTTTTCGATCTGAGTAACCAGGCATCTTGCCTCAATACGCATTTAGTGTTCGCGTAAAAAGGGAAGAAGACTAATGAGTATAAATCCCATGGAAAAAGCTCGGGCCTAGTTGGTCAGGACTAAAAATTATCGCTAGAAAGTCCGGAGCTTAGAAATATAAAAATGGATTTGGTGAAAAGGTGGAAAAGATTAAATTGTGTTCCCTTAAAAATGGATTAGGTTTTGGACTGAATTATTATCATGGTTAGTGAGGAGATTATTAGAATTATTACATTTTGTTTTCATCTTAGTTGTTTGCTTGCACTTGAATATTTTTTATATATGCAAATGTTATGTAAAGCTTGTCTTGTGACTACTTATGACTATAAGGTACGTGTGTTGATTTTCTTCACTATCATGTGTATAATAGCCAAGTCAAATATGCGAATATGATGTGTTAATGATTAGCTCATTGTCTTTACTGCCCTGCTCACATGTTTCTAAGAATATAAAAAAAATTAGTTGAGCATTTTGTATTCATGCATTAGTTTTAAGTTCATGCATTGTAGAGATATTTGTTACTCAAGAATCTGGATATAATCTTATAGAGTACTTTATCTTAGTATTTAGTGTTTGGCTTAGATTCTCTAAAGTATCCTCTGTGATCTTTTCCCTATGTTTGCATTTTGAGGCTTTTTTTTATATCTATCATATGTTATCTCTGCTTGTTATTTCAGTGACAAAAATGGGGAGAAATATTGAGTAAGGGGGAGTAGTGGTTTTAGGGGGAGAAGTATTGAGTAAGGGGGAGAAGGAGTGTGTGTTTTATGGATATTGTGATTTATATTTGTTTTCCATACTTGTGTTTAATGGTTTGTTCAGTGTTATGGTTACAGGATTGGTAGACTGTCATGAAAGCAAGGTGACAGTTTATATCTATGTTTGTCAGTGTGTGTTAATAGGTATAGATGTTATGTTGTTATTTGTAAGGCTATATTGTAAAACATGATTTTGTCTCATAAATGACAAGGGGGAGATTGGAAGAACACTTTTGAGTGTTGTTTATTTATTGCATATTCTAGACAATAACCATGTTGAGTGTTAGATAGATCGTTTTGTTTTCAACGACATCTACAAGTATCGACAAAGGAAAAATAAAGCATTGAAGTAATGAATAATACAAGTGAAGGGCATAAGTGAGCATATTGAGTAAAATGTCTCCCAAAGGGCAAAAACAACATTTTCCAAAGCCGTCAATTCAAGAAAAAAGTCTCAGGAAGTCAAGAGGGTCATTTTGGCACAGTTGTGGAGAAAAGTGATTTTCATGAAAAAGCCTACGCTTAAGCCTATGCCTACAGAAACAAAAAATGGCTAGAAAGTGGATATCTATGCTCAAGCTACGCTTGAGCCTACACCTATGCTACGCCTGACCTACGCCAAAGGAGTAGTTGCGGCAGGAAAAATTAATTAATGTTGCAATGTCGAATTTGCCTTGTTTTGATTCTATGATGCGTCTATGATTCCTACACCTCGAAGTACGTGCAAAACACCTATTATTCATCATAGAGTATGGTTTGGATTGATTGATGGTGAAATTACCATAAATGGCAAACTTAGGGCTTCCCTCAGTTATGGTTTATAAATACCAAGGTCTTCTACATATGAGAGGCAGCCTTTGAGCCATTGAGAGATCTCTGCAAGTTTTCTACAGATTCATATTATTTTACAGAGAGAGAGAAAAAAACATTGAGTGATTTTATATCTTCTAGTTTTCTCTTGTGTTAGAATTTATTCAATTATGTTTCTACATCGACGATCTTATGCATGATTGAATAACCTAGATTCTGAAAATTCTACACACCACTGATTGCAACGTGGTTGCTTAGATCTGTTTGAGAAACAGAGCCATCTGAGTGCGGAGATCAGAGCAGGAGGCTTCGTGGTGATTTGATCCGTTGAGAAGCAGAGTTGTCAAAGTACGGAGCGGAGCGAAAAGCTTCATGGAGCGCGAGTGATTCAAATTCGTCAGACGTCGAGTGGAGAAAGGCAAATCTTGAGGGATTTGTAAGTCTAAAGCTTCATAGAGTCTGTGTCATCTTTTATTCATAGTACATCGATATCCGAGCATATCCGTGGTTTTTACTTGGAGTCTTTCCAAGGTTTTTCGCATAAAAATATCATGTGTTTCTATTGCTTTATTTTCTGCACTTAGATTAATCGTTGCATGATCTATCTTGATAGTGAATTGGATTAAAATTAATTTTTCTGCAATTATTATTAATTGGTCAATAAATCCACAAAAAGCCTATTCATCCCCCCCCCCCCTCCCAGGTTATTTTCATTGATCGTCTAGGTAATTTCAAGAGTTTTAAAAGCTTCTCTCTCTAACTATTAATACACTCATAAAAAAGTATTTATATATATATAAATATATCCTACGTCCCTACACTAATTATTCAATGTAGTTTATCACTAACTCATTTATTTTATTTTTTATTTGTGTTTGCATGTCTTTGTTTCATTGTTGCAGTTTTTCACTCGAAGGTATTCATATAATCCCAAGATCTATAATCAACTATTATTTACTCCATTTTGTTGTTTACAATTTGAGTCAATATATTTTGAATATTATCTTTGCATTTGGTTTTTCTCTAACTATATATATATATATATTTAGTACAATTTGGTTTCTTTCTAACTACATTTTTTTATTTTTCATTTGTGTTTGCAGGTTTGGATTCATTGTTCCAGTTGTTCATTTGAAGGTATTCATGTAATCCCCAAGTCTATAATCAATTATTGTTTATTCCATTTTTTTTGTTCACATTTTGACTCAATATATTTTGAATCTATCTTTCTATTTATTCTTATATTATAAAAATTTATATTGATTGATAATTCATGTGAAACTATGATCTATTTTCCTAAAAACATATATACCTTTTTATTTGTTTACTTATTTAAAAGTTTTTTTTTTTGCTTGAATTTCAATGGATTTAAAAACTAAAGATCCATATTAAAAATTCGGTTTGAAATAAGTTTGTGATGGATATGGGCTTAAAATGGTGTTGTATGAGATTTCCGGATAAATGTAAACATTTTCATATGAA
Organism: Cornus suecica; assembly: GCA_963922005.1. NCBI lineage: Eukaryota > Viridiplantae > Streptophyta > Magnoliopsida > Cornales > Cornaceae > Cornus > Cornus suecica. Next base: position 46,370,384 of record OY998246.1, on the reverse strand, counting down.
AGTTTTGTTCCTAACCATAGTATATTATAATAGATTTTGTTATATTATAGTTTTATTAATCATTTACATTTATTTTTATATGAAACCGTGGTCATTGAATTTTATATTTACTATTAATTTAACATCTCCATCTACCAAATCTTTCTTTTATCATTATTTTGTTTATACAAATATTATCAAGTAATACCCTTACTTCTAGAATTCTAATATTTCTATTACCCGAGAGAAGTCTGTGAAAAATAGATTGATGTTTGGATTAAAGCACTATATTTTAAAAAAGTAAATATGAAAAAAAATTGTGCTAATTTATTAATGAAATCAACGTTTAATTACCTTTTTATATATCAATGTTTAATTATTTTTTTTATATCGATCATTTTAAAGGTCCACGTGGGTGCTATTGGGCTATTATATATAAATAACCATAAAAAGGGAACTGAGAGATGAAATCAAGAAACACATTATTGGGCCGCTAGCAAACAAATACAAGGAAACTGATGGATTTCAATGACTTTCTCTAATGCTTGTATATACATATTACTATATATATATATACATGTATACAGATACACAACACAAGATAACAACAAGTGAACTATAAATTCAATGGAAAATTTAAAAAATGATAATTTTTGGAGCCTATATTAAAAAATTAATAATTTTAAAAAAATAATTGAAACAAAAAGTCACTTAATAAAAATAATTACAAAAAAAGAAAACACATAATTTTGGTCTATAATACCCTTTAACTCACTTTTATTCATTACCCTAAATATATTTATCTTATATTTTATTGAAACAACCCTACTAAATTAAAATTTCTAAACGGACATAACTACCCTTCCATAAAATATTATCTTAAACAAATATTTTTCTCATAGTCGTTATCTTCATAAGTCTCCATCAACCAAATTAAAGTCTTCATCAACCAAATTAGCCAAGTTTTACTCTTCGCGTTTGATCTACTTCTACACCGTTCAGTATTTCCTCCACATCTAGAACCGTACGGTACATAATCTTAACTTTTTATTCTCCTCACTCTTAGTTTATACAAGAATAAACTATTTGTTTTATACTGAAACAATATATATATAATTATGTATCCATGGTTTACTATGAAAAAAATATTTATTTGAAAAACAACAATTATGCATAATGACGTATTTGAGTTAAACTCACTTTATTTAAAACTATGATCAACAAAATGCCAATAAGTAGATTATCACAAAACTTGTAAAATCATGTAGTATAAATTTTTATTTCATCACGTAACATATTTGACACAAGATGTAAAAAATTTTGACTCATATGATCAACAATTTTGTTTCACTTAAACATTTCAGAGAGTGTAGCGACGAGTTTCTAATTTTCGAAAATTAGGATGTAGATTTTATTGTAAATTTTTTATTTCAGAAGATAAACACATTTGACGCAAGATATAAAAAAATTTACTCATAAAGTAAAATTTTTGGCTTCACTTAAAATTTAGCGAGAGTGTATGTGAGTGAGTCTGAAAAATTAGTTTACAAATAGTATATAAGAAATACAAATATCATTATTTATTATGTTGTAGTTAGTTGATTTTTCAACAATATTTTATTAATTTATTTTTTCTTCAATATGTCAACCTAAACACATATAACATTATCCTTTCTTTTCTTTTATCCCAAAATCTTTTCAAATCTCTCCTACCAAACGAAGCCTAAGGGAAAGGGAAATATGCGGTAGGGAAAGGGAAAGATATGGTAAGGGTAATATGGGGATTTGCTTAATGGAATATAATTATTATTTTAAAAATTATATAATTGAAGTACAAATATGTAAAAACATGTACAAATTAGTGAGGGGTATTTCAGACTTGCAATTATTTAAAGTTGTCAAAATTTAAATTATTTTATCTAAAATTGTCTCTTTTGTAATTGTTTTTGTTAAATGACCTTTTGTTTAAATTATTTTTTAAAAAATTATCATTTTTTTAATATAGGCTCCAAAAGTTGTTATTTTATAAATTTTCCGTAAATTCAATGCTTTTCTTAATGATATACAGATTACTATATATATACATGTATATATAGATGCACAAGTTAACAACATGGGGACACTAACCTGTTTGGTAACCGGTCTAGTCTGAGTTTTTAGAGACCAGACCATGTTTGTATTGACATGGTCTCATTTTTTGGACCTATACCAAATGAGACCAAAGAAGACCAAATTGTGGTCTGGTTCAGTTTGTTCTGCTCTGGTCTTGTTTAGATCATAAACTTAAAAGTCTATTTAGTAAGGCCCTGTTTGTTTACCGGTTATGGTCTTATATTTCCGGTCTTGTCATAGTTTTTTGAGACCAGACCATGTTTGTTTCGCCTTGGTCTCAAAAAATATAACCAGACCAAATTGAACCAAAATGACATTTTTTAGGACCACAATTTTTGGTGGTTATATCTGGTCTGGTTATAAAATCTATCCAAAATATAACCAAAATGTCCTTCAATAATTGAACCACATCTAACCAATATATAACCAAAACATAAAAATAAAAAAATAAAATAATGAATAATAAATAAAATGAATTAAATAATACATAAAAATAAATAAATAAATAAATAAATATAATAATAAATAAATAATAAATAAATAAAAATAAATTAATAAATAAAAATAAAATATATTTATGAATAAAATAATAATATAAATGATAAATTAATATAAATAAATGAATAAAAAATAAACAAAATAATGAATAATAAAATATATTTATAATAAATATATATAATAATAAATAATAATATAAATAATAAATTAATTAAATATATTTATAAATTAATTAAACAAATAAATAAATAATAATAAATGATAAATTAATAATATAAATAATAAATTAAATAAAGAATATTTATAAATAAAATAAAAATAATTCATAATAAACAAAATGAATTAAATAATACATAAATAAATAATAAATAAATAAATAATAAGCAAAATGAATCAAAAAATTAAAAACTAATAATAATAATAAATGATTAAATATAATAAAAAAATAATAATAATATAAATAATAAATGAATAAAATATATTTATAAATTAATTAAAATAAATGAATAAATAATAATATAAATAGTGAATTAAATGAATTATATTTATAAAAAAATGAATAATAAACAAAATGAAATAAATAATACATAATAATAATTAATGAATTAAATAATGAACAAAATAAATAAAATAAAATGAATTAAATAATACATAATAATAATAATAATAATAAATAATAATATAATTAATAAATTAATAAAAATAATTTTATAGATAAATAAAATAAATGAATAAATAGTAATAAATAATAAATAAAATGAATTAAATAATATATAAAAATAAGAATAAATAAATAAATAATAAGAAAAATGAATTAAATAATACAAAAAATAATAATAAATAAATAAATAATAAGCAAAATGAATTAAATAATACATAAAAATAATAATAAATAAATAAATAATAAGCAAAATGAATTAAATAATACATAAAAATAATAAAAATAAATAAATGAATAAAATATATTTATAAATTATTTAAAATAAACAAATAAATAATAAATTAAATGAATTATATTTATAAAAAATATGAATAATAAACAAAATTTAAGACCATACCAGTTTGCCAAATAAGGTCTGGTTCAAAGAAGTTTGGAACCAGACAGTTTGTCAAACATGGTCTGGTTCCAGTTTCCTCATACCAAAACCATTAGACCAAACCCCTTACCAAACAGAATTTCAAAACATCACCCAGACCAGACCAAACTGGACCAGACCAGACCAGACCGGACCGAACCAGAGATAACCGGACCAGACCGGTTACCAAACGGGGCCTAAGTGGTCTACTCTAATGGTCACGGTCTCACAAACATTGAACCAAACCATATTTGGTAAAGCATTCTGGTCTGATTTTTTCGCTTTAAAAATATAAAATTATTTTATTTATTATTTTTTATTTTTTATTTTTTCATTTATAAATATATTTTATTAATTTATTATTTATATTATTATTTATTCATTTATATATTAATTTATAAATATATTATATTCATTTATTATCTAATTCATTTTATTTACTATTATTTCATTATTTTATTCATTTCATTAATTAATTAATTAATTATTTATTTATATAATTAATTTTTTATTATTATTTATTCATTTTCAATTATTTATAAATATATTTTATTAATTTATTATTTATTCATTTATTTATTATTATATTTATTAATTTATTTATTCATTTTTATTATTATTATGTATTATTTAATTCATTTTGTTTATTATTCATTTATTTTATTTTTTTTTTAAATATGTTTTATTTAATTTCTTATTTTATATTATTAATTTATTATTATTATTTATTCATTTATTTATTATCATATTTATTTATTATTGTTATATTCATTATTATTATTATGTATTATTTAATTCATTTTGTTTATTATTCATTATTTTTATTTTATTTTTAAATATGTTTTATTTAATTTATTATTTATATTATTAATATTTATTCATTTTTAATGATTTCGAAATATATTTTATTAATTTATTATTATATTCATTTATTATTATGTATTATTTAATTCAATTTGTTTATTATTCATTATTTTTATTTTATTTTTAATTATTTTTATTTAATTTATTATATATGAATTTTTAATTATTTATAAATATATTTTATTAATTTATTATTATATATTATTTAATTCATTTATTATTATTTTTATGTATTCTTTAATTATTTTGTATATTATTATTATTTTTATTTAATTTTTGTTTTTGGTGGTCTTAATCGTTAGTCTCAAAAATATGATTTTGGTTACCAAGACTAGACCAGACCATGTGGAACCACCAAAAATCTTGTTCAAAAAACATCACATTTGGTTCATTTTGGTTTGGTTCCAAATTTTGAGACCAGTCCAAACAAACATGGTCTGATCCCTGAAAACCAAGACCAGGTGGAACCATAACCACCTACCAAACAAGGCCTGTGTGTTTTTGGCATAAGTTAAACCTATTTGGTAACCGGTCTAGTGGGTTTTTAGAGACCAGTCCATATTTGTGTTGACATGGTCTCATTTTTTGGACTTAGACCAAATGAGAGCAAAGAAGACCAAATTGTGTGTTTTTGGACCCAACAAATTGATGGGTCCAATTGGTCTGGTCTTTGGTCCAAATTTCATAAACCAAAACACAAAAATAAATGAATAAAAAATAAACAAAATAATGAATAATAAATAAAATGAATTAAATAATACATAAAAATAATAAAATAATAAAATATATTTATATATTAATAAAAAATGAATAAATAATAAATAATAAATTAAATATATTTATAAATTGTCTGGTAACATTTTTTTCAGACCAAGACCAATAGACCAGACCGCTTACTAAACAGACTTTCAATTCAGGGATCAGATCAGACCGATTACCAAATAAGCCAAATCATGTTTTTCGTCATGGTGGGTCCGCAAATAAAATGGAATCTGATCTTAATTAACTTCATTCTCAACATCATACCCATAAATGGAAAAATTGGTCGATTCGTAATGGAACCGACCACACAACAGGTTCAGTCCAGTATAGCAATGGGAAACCCAATTCACACTTGAAGCGGATGGTTCTCAGCGAATCGGCCAATATACCGGTGAACCGCGGGTATTCTTGCATACCAGTTTATTCCGACCATTAATTTAAAATTTTTTTTTTTTTTGCATGTTTATGAGATGAGATCAACATGTTTAACAAAATGCATATTTAAACCGAGCCTGCTGGCCCAATTTACTATTACTAGAATGAGTATGGTTTTTAACTTTAGGGTAAGGTGTGATAAAACCCCCTCAACTATCAATTTAAGAGCAATGTATTCCCTCCACAAGATTTTCTAATGCAAAAATACAATTTTGCCCTTACAAAAATAAAATATAAATATAAAATTCAAAATATATATATATAAAATTCAAAAAATATATATAATTCAAATATATATATAAAATTCAAAACATATATATAATTCAAAAATATATATAAACTTCAAAAAATATATAAACTTTGGAAAAAAAATTAAAATTCGAAAATAATATATAAAATTCAAAAAAATATATAAAATTCGAAATAAAATATAAAATTCAAAAATATATATATATAATTAAAATAAATATATAAATATTGAAAAAATATATATATATGTTTCAAAAATATATAAAAGAAGATCACTAATTGATATTGGTGGTAAGTAGTTTGATTCAATTCATTAGAAAATATATGACATTTTACCAATATATATATTTTTTTGAAATTTATATATTGTTTTTAAATTTTGTTTTTTGAAATATATATATATATTTATATATATATATATATTTATATATTGAAATTTATATATATATATTTCGAATTTTATATATATATTTGGAAATAAATATTTTTCAAATTTATATATTTTTTTTCTTCGAATTTTATATATTTGTTTCAAATTTTATATATTAATTTTAAATTATATTTGTTTTTCAATTTTATATATTATTCTGAAATTTAATATTTTTTTTTCGAAATTTATATATTTGTTTCGAAATTTATATATTAGTTTTCGAATTTTATATATATATATATATATATTTTTTGTACTTTACCCTTAACTCTATTTATAAAGCATGCATATGTTTCCCTTTTAACCGATGTGGGTTATAAGTCCTTTGCCTGATCAATACTTATTCATTAACCAGTAATGTGGGGTGGATAATAGACATGGAATATTAGCCTTACTTCAGGAAATATATATGGATGATCACAATTTTTTTCTTTATTTCTTAAATAAATAATCATTTATCTGTTCTTCTAAATTTGAAATATTCTTATTTGATGAAAAAAATAAAATTTTATACTCTTGTTTAACAATGTGTGGTATTATTACCAAACATAACATAATAACATTTGGTACTACTATATAACATAACATTAAATCTAAGATTTAAATCCACTTGTAATTGATCATATGCCATCACCTTAATCATTCACTCTTTAACCTATAGATCTTCTAAAAATTTATTAAAAATCACTAAAAATTATTGAAACTCTCTCTTTATTAAATTATTTACAATAAAGTGTCTATATGTACATTTAAGTGATGTGTGTAATTTTTTTTTAAATTCATAATTATAATAACTGATATTATTACATAATTTTGATACTTGTTTGATTCCTTTACACCGATAGAGCAAACTTTATAACAACTGAAACCGTTTTTACACGCATGATCATACCCAAAACGTTTACAGGTACTTTGATAGGGGCCCGCTAGCAAACCAACTTCCGAAAAAATCCACAGGATGAAAATGATTTACTAGGCCTTCCAAGACCTGATTCTTCTGTAACTTCCATGCATATAAATCTATATACTCAAATTCTGACCTTTTTACCATCAGATGCAACTATATAAAATCATATACAATCACCTTTTATTTATACTAGCAAGAAGGTCACGTGCAAATGCACGTGGGAATTAAAAAATCATAATATTATATACGGAGTTTATAAAAATAATTAAAAAGTCATAGTTTTATAAGTTGCAGTTATAACAGTTTAAATTCAAAATTTTCAACAATATAAAACTAATTAATAAATCAATTCACTGCTTATACTAAAATTTTATATATTACCTGAAGAACAAAATATTTTTTTTTTTAAAAAATGAATCTAAAAATGAAATGATTAAAACTCTTAATAGTGACATAGAATATATATATATATATATATATATGAAAATGCTTTAATAATGTAAGGTCATCTTGATTTTTATAAAAAATAATTAAAAGAATATAAGAACACTTTTATTACAATTATAATATGATAAAAGAATTTTTTATAAAAATAAAAAATATTAAATTAAGTTGTAAAAAAAATGTTAGTAACAGACGAAAGTAGATATTTCAATTCGTTTGGAAAGGACAAAAATAATATATTAATTCTATAAGATTTGCGGGATGAAAGATGGGTCAGACCATTGATACAACATAAGATACAGTTTTTTGTTTGAGGGTGTTTAAAAAAAAATAGAGAGAGAAAATAACAATGAACAATCTATATAAAGGATACCAGTTGTGCCGACTGATGATAGTTCCTTATCCATTTGCGACTATAATCCTTTACATTACGATTGTCAGAATTCTTTTGCTTCAAACTTTCATCTATTGAAAATGAATAAGCACAAATATAATTTAAAACAATCTTCAAATATATTTATATAGAGAATATATTAGAAAGAATTATGAAAAGAAGAGTAACCTCAAAATAGTAAGAATCTCAAATCTACAAAGTTGCTATGGAGAGAGGCTATATCTGCACTGCACTGGAAAAAGAATAATTTATGAAAGAGAAGTACACTATTAGGAAGGAGAACTATAATATTTAGGAGAGAAAAACATACTATTAAGTTAAACATGTGAAAAAGAGACACAACGAGCACAAATATATATATATATATATGACTCTTGATATACCCTTGATGACTCATCTTATGTGCTTCACCTTTGGCTTTCCCATATACATTAATGTAACCTTTGAATTTCCCACTATATATTAAATGTAATATATTAAGTATAATTGAATGTATAATACTTTAATTTTCTAATTTGCATTGACTCAAACAGAATACCAAAAGTTATATAACTCCTTTAAAAACGTCATCTAACATTAGATATTTATAAAATATACTCAATAAATTTATATGTATATATACACGCATAAAATTCAATGGATAAAGATAAACACTCATTTATCCTTTAAAATTCCAATATTGTTGCATATTTACATTAAATTATTATGCCCCATTAGTAATCAACCACACCTTAAGGAATGGATTGTATAATAAAGTAAATTATTATTAGAAAGCACCATGCATTAAAATTCAAATGAACACTATTTTTATTAAAAAAATAACTCAAAAAATGTATAGAAATAATAAGAGTAGAAAAGCCCTCAGACTTTTATTAGTATAAGTTTTATTTTACCTTTTTCATCTTTGATTTAGAGTAATCTTTTAATTATTAAAAATTCTATAAAAATATTACTGGGACTTCATATATTTATAATAGTATATAGATATTTTATAGAAAGTTATACTATATTTTTTTTTTATCAAAGATTGTGAAAAAAGCACATGTACATGAAAGGCTTTTAGAAGTTTTCATCATTAATTTCATTCTTAAATGAAGAAACTTGAAAAGAAAATAAATTAAAGTGATTTAATTGTGAGTATATTTTTTAATTACTAAAATAAGAAAAATGTTTGGAAATATTCCTAGGGCCTTGCACTTTTAAAATAGTTATAGATATTAATTGTAGAACCAGATATCCTAATATAATTCATGTATAAACAAAACAGTAAGATACACAATATATATATATATATATATATATATATATAGATGATTACAATTATGAGTCCAAATCAAAAAAGAAGAGCATGCACTTGCCTGATTTTAGAGTCGCGAACGATATCGGTGTTTCTACTCCTCCCTTCCAATCGTCTCTATTCTATTCCTCTAATTTACTACAATACGTACAGGCAGTGACGGATCTAGAGATCCAACTCAGTGGGGACTAAAAAATTTTACAGTGGATTTTTGGGGTATAAATGATATATATTTATTTCAGTAAGGCTTAAAACAAATTTTCAGTGGGGGCTTAGTTGTAAAGATATCTAAATTTTGTGGTATCTACGATAAAAACAATTCAGTGGGGGCTAAATGCTAAATATCCAAAATTTTAGGATAGAAAATATAAAAAAAAACTTTCAGTAGGGTCCATGAGGTGGATCCGTCCCTGCGTACAGGAGTTGTATTAGGGTTTTATTTTATTTTATTTTTATTTATTTAAGACAACTCTCATGGACCCAAAAATATAATAGCCCATTAATACTTATATAGTAGTCTATTGGGCTAATAAGCCCAACCATATAATTTATCTCTGGCTTATAATTAAATAATAATAATAATAATAATTAATTATGTTGACCCAAGGTTTTCCACTAAGGATAAACATGATATTTTGATGATAACAAACCATTGAATGTGGTGAATTTAATGTCTACTTAAGTTATGCTTAATAGGTTGTTGATTCAAGATAAACTCAAGAGAGTTAGTGGATCCATGAGAAGATCAAGAAAATGTGCTTATAGCTCAAAAGACATTGAAGACAATGATGGAAGCATCAACCCAAAGCTTAAAGAAATTGAAGATCAAAGAATTGGGTAAAGTAGGCTTGGGTGAGTGCTAGACTTAATGTAAAGTTATTTTTGAAATAACTTATTTGAAAGCTCAACTCTTGACCATATAGTATATAGGACCATGCATATCATTCATGAGTCCTTACATCATTAGCATTAGACTATGAACATCACTTAGTCTTTGTTAAAGTTGAGTTAGTTCAAGCTTTCATAAGCTATGGGATAACTCAACAAATAGGTTGTCCTAGAACCATAAACAAAATTCATATCACTTGAAATGGATTCTAGATGCATATTAAAGCTTTGAACAAAATTGTTAAACTATAAAAAGCTTTTGTCTAATATTGAGAATTTGTTTAAATGAAAAAATCATTTTATGATCTCAATATTGACTTTAGGCATGTCAAGGACCTTATTAAGTCTCCAAGACATCCTAGGAGTGTGTCTAAGTCATTTAAAAAAAAACTCAAAATATTTCATGAAAAACCGTTAAGTGGGTTAGAAGTTCGAAATGGAGTGTCACATTCAAATGATCATATCACACTAAAACATGGGTTAAATGGAGTGATTAAAAAGCCTAAATTCAAGAGCTTGAAGTTCTATTTCCAAAAAGCTAAAGAACGCCTCAATCTGAGTTATGAAACTCCTGTTATGAGCAAAATAGTGAACTGCGTCGAAACTGGGTTGAACAACCCAGTCGACTGGATATTGATCTAGTCGACTGGATCAACAACCAGTCGAGTGCCAGTTATAAATGGCCAGTCGACTGAATTTTTCAGAGATATGAAAAAATGTTTCGGAATGATTTTTTGAAGTTCCAGTTGACTGCCCAAAAATCCCAGTCGACTGCCTTATCCTAGATTTGAATTCCAACGACTAGTTTCGGATCCAAGTGTTCCAAAACTTCCCAAATCACTCTCAAACGGCTATATTGTGTTCCTATGCTATATATATGTCATATATGAGCTAAATATGGGTGGAAGAAGAGAGGGATAGGAGTATGAAAAAAATCTACCATTTGTTCTTCATTTTTGAATTTGTATTTGGGTAGAAAACTCTCCTATAGGAATCACACCAATTGTGCATCATTCATATCATCTTCTTGTGATTCATTCTTCATACTTGAGTTGAGCTTTTTAATTGAGTATTTCATTTATGACTCTAAGTATGTGAGGAAGTGAGCTTTGAATTTCCATATCTATTTATTGAGAGAAAATATTGTACACTCAAATTCCATTCTTATTCTTTGTGAGTGAAAGACCAAGAAGTTGTCTTGGCATGGGATGAGATTGTTGAAGCTATGTAAAGGTTTTCTTCTATCTTGAAAAGAGAGGTTTAGGTTGGCTCTCCACTCGCAAGAGTGAGCAAAGGTCGGCTCTTCACTCGGAAGCAAGAGTGTTCGAAGGTTGGCTCTCCACCCGCAAGAGTGAGCAAGGTCGGCTTTTCACCCGCAAGAAGGAGCATGTAAGGGTTTGCTTTTCACCCACAAGAAAAATACGATAGTGGAATCCTTGAGAGGTTTTCTCAAGGCATGGATGTAGACTAAAGATTTGGTTGAACCATGTAAAAATCTCGGTGTCTATGGTGTGTATTTTCTCTAACCCTTATCTCTTTACTTTAAAATAAATTATCATTTTCAATCTTGAGCTTTATATATCAATGTTATGAAATTGCTTGTGTTTATGTAGTTAATGAAGAGGTTAGGAAAATGAATAGTTGAAGTGAATTAATAGAACTTATCTTCAACACACCATAGGATAAAATGTTTGGTTGAACCGTGTTTAATCTTGGTGTCTTGGTTTGCATTTTATCTATCCTTTAATCTCTTTACCTTATAAGCAATTGTCATTTACAATCTTGAACTTCATATTGATGTTATGCTATGAAATCTCTTGTGGTCTTAAATTTATAAGGAGTATGAGAAAATGTTAGTTAAAGTAATTGATTGAATTGTGAGCTTGATTGGATTATAGCTTAGACTATCATCTCATTTATTTTGCTAAATCTTGTTACACAACATGTGTTTAAATAAAATTCTACTTTAACAAACCAATGCCTTGAAGGTTTATATTAATTCCATGTTCTTAACAAAATCCATATTCCTCTTTATTGTACAAGAAATTTTATCTACATTATTAAGCTTTACATATGAATGCTATAATTGCTTGTGATGTCATGAAGAGGATATAAAATGCTTATTTGTGGTTGATTAGATTATGAACTTAATAGGATATGGCTTAGATTATATTTCCTATATTTCATTTACTTAGCCATGATCAATGTGCACACCAAGTGTGTGATAAAAAGAATCTTCCACAAACTATAAGCATTGAAAGTTCATATACATCCCAAATGTTTGACAAAAATGCATATTCAACATATCATTCTCTTTAAGAGTTTATTTGCACTAAATGTTTAATTAATTTTCATAAACTCTTTAAAGTATTCTTTATGATAATTAGCAATTTGCATTTTGTTTAAATATATGTGAGAAAAGTGCTTATACATATTTAGTTGAATTGCACTTGGATGCTTGAATTATTTCTCATTCTACTTAAATCCATTATGCATATATTTGGTAGTGTAATTCATTATTCATGATTACAAGCATGAAATGTGCATGTCACTTAAGAGATTATCTAAATCACTAAGTGTTTGACAAGAATTTAATGAAGTGTAATTTTGATAAAATAAAGTCAAACAAAAAAAATCTCAAAATTTGTCATTGACCCTATTCACTCCCCTCTCTAGGTGTCAATATGTGGCCAACAAATTCATTAATTAGTCGCATGGTCCTTACGATCGATAATACACATAAGGGGAATACTCTTCGTACGGAGTACATGGTCCTTACGATCGATAATGCGATAGGGTTGCTCCATATAAGTCGCATCCGGGTGTAACTCGATCTTTCCCACATCAATATGCGATACACATCCTCCTCCCGTAGAAATTTTCGTAACATAGAGATATAAAAAATATTATGAACTTTATGCATATGATTCGGTAGTGCTAGACGATATGCCACTAGTCCAATCATGTTAGTAATCATAAAAGGACCCACAAAATGAGGTGATAATTTTCCTTTCTTCCCAAACCGCATTACTCCTTCATACGAGACACCTTGAGTAAAACTTGATCCCCCACTCTGAATTCTACTGCTCGAGTCCGCCAACCAGCATAACTTTTCTACCTACTCTGGGTTGTCCTCATACGATCCCGAATAAGAAAAACCTTCTCTAAGGTGTCCTTAATGAACCCATGACCCAAAAATCTACTCTCTCCGACCTCAATCCAACACACCAGAGATCTACAGGATCTACCGTACAATACCTCAAATGGTGACATACCAATAGTTTTTTGATAACTATTGTTATAGACAAACTCTGAAAGTGACAAATAGAACTCTCAATTGCCCTTGAAATCAAGGACACAAGCTCGAAAAATATCCTTCGAAATCTGTTTAATCCTTTCAGTCTGACCATCTATTTGTGGATGACAAGTTGTATAAAGATGCAACTCTGTACCCAAGGCATGCTGAACCTAAATATAAACTTTGGATCTCTATCACATACAATAGACATTGGAACTTAATGAAGCTTCACTATCTCTTCAATGTAAAGCTTCACCAACTGCTCTTATCATGCCCCGATATTTCTCGGGTTCCAAATCGGGTTCGAGAAATGAGGGAAATGAAAAAATACGAAAGAAATAAACAAAACTGAGCAAAAACCCGGTAAAAAAACGAGTCCGGGTGCCAAAACCGAGGCTCTTGGATGACAAACCAAAAATTGAAAACATATAGGATAAATGAGGCTCTAAGGAACCCATAGAAATAAACGAAAATGAATTCGGATAAGCAAACCGAAAATTATGAATTTTAGAAAAACGGATCAGGGCATGTAAAAGTTTAGAATGTGCCGTCACATTTAAACAACCATAACCCACTCAAAACAGGTCCAAATTAAGCGATTTAAAAGCCTAAAATCAAGATCAAGAAATCAGATTTCCAACGCTCCTAAGAACACCTCAATCGGAGTTACATGGACAAAGTTATGGGGTTTTGAAAAGTGGCACGCGCGATGGGTAACGCCCAACAACAGTAGCTCCAAAACCTTCTGCCTTCTCAAAAAGTTTTCAAAATGAGAAAATATGAGATTTTGGTCCCGAACTCCGATTTTGACGCCGTTTGTTGGAAAAAAATCATAATTATTAGAAAAAGTGAGCTTTTCATTTTCAGATTCCAAAATAGTCACCGAGACATCGTGAAACGCAAAAACCCCAAACTATAAGTAAAAGTGTTTCTCTAAAATTTTGCAAAACCATCCGTCTTACCCCCGGTCTTCATTTTAACTATCGCCGTCTTCTAAAAGTTAAAGCTTTATAAAAATAAGTTTAAAAATCATTTCTAAAACAAGAAAATTTGTCGGGGCTACGGGGGTGAGCGAAAACGGATTTTTCTTTAACAATCGAAAAGTTTCGTTAATATATCGCGAAAAACACCATTTTCGAAAAGCAACCTAATATCATGATAGTATTTGAAACAATACTAATAACACAAAAATTAAGCAAATTCATACCATTTAATATTAAAATGCGTCATGGCGATACAAATCATGGTTCAACAAAACAAGACATGGTTTAGAATTTTCGGCACCGAAGTGAACCAAAAGAATAAAGTTCCCACGCGTAGCGCTCCAAGGGACGTACATCAAATATAAACTACCCGGCTAACATACTAACCGACAAAAGGAAATAGTTTAAATCATTCAAGTTACATGTTTAAAAAGAAGCATATGTATACATGTGTCATCTATGCTCTATAAAATAAAGTAATCCGCCTCCACAAGTGCAAAAAGAACCGAAAAAATACCATAACTCAGGAAATAGTTTATGGAAAAAGTTTATTTCCGGAACTCTGCCGTTTACAAACACACATTCAGTCCTTATATAGGCTGAAGAAGAGAAAGCAAAAGACTAAACGACCCCTAGTGGGGCTTACAGAATAATAATGAAGGCTGGTGACGTTAGCCATGACATAATAAAGGGAAAATACTAAAATACCCTTGTCGACAGACGCAATGGCAGGAAACAAATGTAGTGGGACATTGATGACCTTGCAGATCGGCTAAATTACACAAATCCTTACTACATCACTCATACATCACTCATATACAATTATTACATAATAGACAGAACAACTGACATCAGCGAAGTGTGTGGTTTACCAATCACCAGGAGGACTCCAATCGTCTGAGTGTAGGTCCTCTGAATTGTATCCACTGGGAGCTGGCTCAATAGGATATGCATGGAGGTGCACCCTATAGATGGGGTGGTCTGGGTCTTGTAGATCCCGTGAACATTGGGCTTCATGGTCTGCAAGAGTCTGGAGAATCTTTTCACGCCAGTCTGAAGGATAGAAATCTGAATTTCGCCAATGTGCAGTATCAGGATAGAACATAAATGGGGAGATAGACTGTGGTGAAATTCCATTATGCTGGCAGATTTGAGTTCTGAACATATCAAAATGGGTAGGCAATTCATAGACTAAGATATTATCATGTCCTGTGAAGAAAGAAACATGAAAATTTCTGCGAATATGGATTCCATGATCAGGAGTGGGTAAAAACTGTTTAGAACTCCAAAATACGAACATGGGATTTTGAAATGGAGTACGACGGAGTTGGTTTTGCCAGTAGGAAATATCTCCAAATAGAGTGAGCCAAGAACAAAACTTCATTTGGGTTGGGGAAAGATTATTAAAGAGGTATTGAGCAAGATATCGAAGTAACTGGGACTTATCAAGAATAACGCCGATATGGTAAGTATCCACAAGGTACCATAAGAGGAGATAAAGCTCAGGGGATAAATGGAAATAAAATGAAGGGTTAATCTCGAAATGGGTTAGGAAGGGGTAGACAGGGTGTAAGGGCATGGTTCTGATAGGGCCAGATTCTAACCTATATCGGTGTATATAAAGGACCTGAAGAGAATGAACCATATAACAGTTTCTGGAAATGAGGGTTTTCTCAAGAAGAAGGATCTGGAGATAGAGAGGAAAAGGTAATGGATCCAAACAAGAGATCATGGGGGATGAGATGGAAGTGATCTCTTTCTTCAAATGGGAAAGGAAGTCTGGAAGGATGTTGGATTTTCCTGGAATATGTGTGGCATCAAAAAACCATTGGGAGAACCAATTCGCCCATCGGAAAAGTTGGGCTTTGGGAGGATGTTTCTCTGGAAACTGGAGGAGCTGGGTAGCAATGTGGGGCTGGAGGACATATTGGCCATGGGATATACCCAGGAACTCAATTTCGGGTTGTGCAAGGATCATCTTTTTTACAGAGAGCATTACTCCAAACTTGAGGACCAGTTGATGGAAATCTTGTAGGAGACGGGTGTGAGAATCAATGTCGGGGGAAAAGAGAAGGATATCATCAATGTAAATGAGGGTAGAGGAGAGGATGGGATCAAAGATTTTGATAATTGCTTGCTAAAACAAAGAAGGGGCTGTTTTAAAACCAAAAGGCATTACGGTCCACTGGAATTGGTGATCAGGGATGCAGAAACCAGTTTTGGGTCGCTCTTCAGGGGTGATTCCCAATTGACAAAATCCGGCTTTGAGGTCGAATTTGGAAAGAACCTTAGCTTTAGGAGGATTAGAAAACATGACCGCTCTGCGAGGAAGGGGAAACTTGATGTCCTGAAGGAAATGGTTTAATGGCTGGTAATTGATGTCAAGTCTCAACTTACCACGAACTTGTTCAGCTCGTTTGGTAACATAGAATGCTTCACAAGCCCACTGGGAGGTGGTAGGTTCGACAAGTCCTTCGGATTTAAGTTGAGTGAGCTCTTGGACAACAAGGCGGTAATGATCTGGGTTCATTCCATGATGAGTGGCTTTAGTGGGATTTAGATCTTCATTTTTATTGAATGGGAGAGAAATGAAGAAGTCAGGGTTCTGCCATAAAGGATGAGTGCATTTGGTGAGAAAATCAGAGTGGGATTCAGCACAAGAGGTTTTTGTAATGGCGGTCTGGATAGAAGTGATCTCACTAGTAAGTTGGAACAGGTTATGCTGGGTGGTCCAAGGGAGAAAGAAGTTTTTGTACTTCAGTCCTTTTTGGAGCCAAGAAATATGAGAAAGCTTCTGGAGGATGTCGAAACCAATGAGAAGATCTTTGTTTGGAAGGTCAGATCCTAACACTCGATGTTTAATTTGAACACCAGGGAACAACTGGATCAAAATTGGTTTGCTATGGAGAGTGATGGCAAATGTTTCACCATTTGCAGCAGTGAATGGGAAGTAACATGACTGTCAGTAAGATCTGGGGAGGATGGCAGGGTTCATGATGGTTGAAGCAGCACCAGTGTCAAAGAAAGCAATAACAGGTATGGGGTTAGAGTATTTTTCCTGGAATACCTTGATTTGGGCCAAAGGTTGGACAAGAAGAGCAGGGGAGATGGAAAACTCAAAAGAAAAAAGGTCTTTAGAGAAATCTTCCTCATCCGAGGTAGAGAAGACTGAGGAGCAATCAGAATCAGAAATATCTAGGGAGAAAGCCATGATAGTGGAAGGAGAGGCTTCGTCATCAAGAGAAAAGATGGATTCGATGTCAGCATCGTCATCAGCAGGGAGAACAGATGAAAGAGTCTGAATCATGTTGGTTCTGGCAGTTTTGTTGGGACATTGCCGACCATAGTGGCCTTTCTGGAAATGAGGGGTTTCTTAAGAAGAAGGATCTGGAGATAGAGAGGAAAAGGTAATGGATCCAAACAAGAGATCATGGGGGATGAGATGGAAGTGATCTCTTTCTTCAAACGGGAAAGGAAGTCTGGAAGGATGTTGGATTTTCCTGGAATATGTGTGGCATCAAAAAACCATTGGGAGAACCAATTTGCCCATCGGAGAAATTGGGCTTTGGGAGGATGTTTCTCTGGAAACTGGAGGAGCTTGGTAGCAATGTGGGGCTGGAAGACATATTGGCCATGGGATATACCCAGGAACTCAATTTCGGGTTGTGCAAGGATCTTCTTTTTTGCAGAGAGCATTACTCCATGACTAGCGGGATCATCACCTGAAAAATGTTTAAAATTGTGGGGTGAGCTTACTAGCCTAGTAGTGGAAGCGTAATCGCCTCAATCTTGGTAATACGAGTGGTACAACCCACCCAAGGCACATGCTACTAATCCTAGGTCGGTCTCTTGTCCTACATGACTCTCATGCCAATCCGGGCCCCAACGAACCCAACAAGCAATTCCCCCAACATGCTCACATTAAAATCATTAAAAGATATAATAAGCTTCAACATAAATATCTTAATCACATATAAAACAATTTAAATGCAATATGACTCAACACCACCCATGGTGCACACACAATCCACTATGATCACAGATATAAGTTGTCTCCTAAATCATTCACTTGAAGAAGACGTACACTCTAAATCAAGGAAGATCAAATGCACGAGACGACCCGCCACTAAAGAGGGTTGGAACAATCCATTCCTGTATCACAATTCTCGGATTTACTAGTTACGTAGGTTGTGGAAACACCCCCTGGCCAGTTGTTGCGATGATCCGACTCAAGTTTACTCACACATGGTTACATGACCGGCATAGACCAACACTAATATCCTTAACACAACAAGGAATCAATATGTAAAAAGGTCTCAATTGAACCATCTATCATCATAATATATGCTCTACATCATATTACAATATATTATATCCAAGGCTCACCAAAAGTGTTCCAAGGCTCACAAAAATATTTCACAAGCTAACAATAATTTCAAGAAGATTACTAGTCTTTCAATAGAATTTAATTCACAAGTGTGGTCCAACCCTCTAGAATAAACCTAAAACTCTAATGAAGGAATTTCTGAGGCTTTATAAATAGAGTACTTTTTTTTGAATGGTAAAAAAATTATATTAAAAATAAAAATTGTCAAAAGACCTACAAAATATTAGGGGCATACCCCTAGATACAAATAAAAGCTATATGATAAAACCAAAGATCCACCATAATAAGAACAACTCTAAATACCTTAAACAATAATACCAAAGATAGTATCCATGTCTAAAAATCTTAAAAACCCTACCACTACTAAACCAAAAATCAGACCAAGTACAAAAGAGTTGAAGCCCAAGCTTGTAGTAGTTCAGAACTCCTAGAAGGAGAAAAATCACATCCCAATGGCCAACTTCAATAAACCAAAACTCCTAATACCAATTAGAGGAAGCTTGAGAATAACTTGAAGCCACCACCCAGTCCATAAACAACATGAGCAAGAAAATTACAGACCAGTAATAGTGAGTGGATACAAAAACCAGAGAAGAACTGATAGCCAACACCCATACTACAATAAACATAAGCTAGAAACCACTGATAATGCAGGCACAATGAGTGAAACTAAAAGCTAGTAAGAGAGAAATCCCAGCAACAATATAGAGACCTCGGAATCTACCAATCCATATCAATTTGAGCAGTTGCATAATCTGACGATGATGCATGTAATAGCCCATAATAGAAGCATTGGAAATAATAAAGAAATCCCGGAATTTATCAACCAACACCAACTTAAGCAGCTTCAAAAACTATCAAAAATGATGCATACAGTAGCCCAGAATATAAGTAGTGTAAATAGAATTCATGACAGAATGAAAGCTTGCAAGTCCCAATGCTGGAGAATAACCTGATTAGTGATACAATCTTCAAAAGTAAGGGAAAACATTTTGAATCTAATCACTTGAATCACCTTTAATACCAGATTATCCAAAGAGCAATAGAGATCAGAGAAAATTCTCCTATTCTTTTCCAACCAAATCTCATATATAGCAGCAGAGAAAGCTAATTTATTGAGAGCACTTTGCATGGAATGGTTACTCAAAGAATCAATAGAACATTCCATAAGGTCTTCCGAAACTCCATCAGGCTACTCCAACAATCCCTTCAACACAATCCTTTTTCAAAGCCTTTTAGTGAAACCACTTTGAAAAAATAAATGGTTTCTATCTTCCATGCAAAGACCACAAAAAACACAAGTAACATTATTCACCAAACCAATAGACATTAAAAAGTACAAGGAATTGAATCTGTTGAGATGAACTATCCATAGGAAAAAAACATGCTTAGGGATGTGATGTTTGAATCAAATAGCATTGATCCAAGCAACTTGAGGAGATTGAAATCTAATAGAAGCCCAAATAGAAGAAATAGAAAACTTATCACCTGTTGGCAGCCAAATAATCTTATCCTTCTTAGTAAGATCATAGGAGAAAGTATTAGGGAAATTTGCCTTGAAATCAAGCCACTATTAAGAGTTCAAAGTTGGGAAATGCCAGCTTGACGAGCTAAGAAGCCTACTAACTGAAGCATTCAATCCCAAACCAGAATCTCTAATCATGGAAGGACTGGACATAGTATCCAAAGGGCCATGAGGGTGCCAAGTATCAAACCACAAAGATATATTCCTTCCATTGCCAACTCTATAGTGAATTAAATGCTTAAACAATGGCCTCAATTGAACTTGAGTCCTTAACACCCAAACCACATTCTTTAAAAGGAAGACAAACTTGAGTCCAAGCTACTTTGCACCCCCTTGACACATTTTAGAACCAGTCCACAAAAATTGTCTAAGGAGAGTTGTAAGGTATTTTATCACTGCTTTAGGAAGAAGAAAAGTAGTTGACCAATAGACTTGAGTAGCAAATAACACTACCTTGACAAATTGCAATCTACCAGTAAAAG
Source organism: Cornus suecica (assembly GCA_963922005.1). Taxonomy (NCBI): domain Eukaryota; kingdom Viridiplantae; phylum Streptophyta; class Magnoliopsida; order Cornales; family Cornaceae; genus Cornus; species Cornus suecica. The sequence continues at coordinate 46,349,374 of OY998246.1, read as the reverse complement.
AAAGAAACTTACTAGTCCAACTAGAGATTCTTGCAGAGAGCTTGGCCACTAGAACATCACAATCTTACTTCCTAAGTTTAGAGGACAACAAAGAACACCCAAATATTTGATAGGCAATGTACCCAACTGAAAACCCAATTTAGCTTGAATCTGCTAAAGAATGGGTTGAGGAATACCAACATGGAAGACAACACTCTTGGAAAGGTTAGGATGCAGCCCAGACATACTTCCAAAATCATAAAGAGTTTTCCAGATGTGATCAACAGATTGTAAGTCTCCATTAGAGAACCAAAGGAGGTCATCAACAAAAAGTAAACTTGAAATCTTATGATGCTTGCATTTCCAGTGATAAGTGAAGCTAGCATGATTTGTTTCCCTCTTCAAGATACCTGTAAGAATCTTCATGATAATCACAAATAGATAGGGAGATAGAGGATCTCCTTGTCTAATACCCCTTGAGCTCTTGAAATATCCAGCCAATGAACCATTAATATTAACTGAGAACATATCAAAACCAACATATTACATAATTAGTTTAATGAGATGAGAAGGAAAATTCAAAGCTTGTAAAATAGTCTCCAGAAAAGCCCAAGAAACTATATCAAATGCCTTAGTAAGATCAACTTTCACGGCTAATATTGGATCACCATCATCCTTATGGTAGTTTCTCAAGAACTCTTGAGCTAATAAGACATTATGAGAGATATTTTTGCCAGCTATAAAGGCTCCTTGATTAGAGCTAATACAAAAAGGAAGACAAAGCTTAACTTTATTTGCAATGAATTTTGATAAGCACTTGTAAATGGTATTGGAAAAGGAAATAGGCCTATACTCTATGGCCAAGTTTGGACTATCAACCTTAGGCACTATGGTGATAATAGTAGTATTCAACTCCTTGGGCATATGGCCAGAGTGGAAAAAAGCTTAAATGACTTTTGTAATGTCAACACCAACAATACTCCATGCACTCTTAAAGAACATGACATTAAAACCATCACTACCAGGAGACTTACCATCCTTGAGAGAGAACATAGAGAGCCTAATTTCATCATCAGTGATAGGTATTAAAAGGGTCTCAATCAACTCTTGAGAAAAAGGAGTATGAACAAATGGTCTGAGATCAAGTAGCTTTCAACAGCTGTTCATAAAATCCCACTATTTCATGCTTGATCAACTCAGGCTCTATTAACCTAGTTCCATGTTTGTCATTTAAATACAAAATAGAATTTATTTTTCTTCTAAAGTTAACAATTCTGTGGAAATAAGCAGTGTTCTTATCCCCCAATTGAAGCCACTGGACTCTAGATTGTTGTTTATAGAAAGATTCCTCAGCATTAGAAAGATGCAAATAAGAAGCCAAACAATCCCTTTTTTGTTGAACAATAGTAGCATTCCCAGGGTTTTGATCAAGCAGCACTTGAAACTACTTTAACTTTTCCTTAACTTCATTTACTTGACTAGACAACTCAGGATAAGAGGCTCTATTGAGACCTTTAAATTTAGATTTGAGTAATTTAAGCGTATAAACAACTTGAAACATCAATGACCCAACCACATTTGTTTGTCATACCTTGTCCACTATTTCCATAAATAGAGGATGATTTAGAATGTGGTTATTAAATTTGAATGGAGCTCCCTTCTTTACAAAATCAGAATCCAACTTGAGAATGATAAGAGCATGGTCAGAAACTAGCCCAGGCTAAAAAATGACTTGAGAAGTTGTAAAGCTAGAATTCCAGCAATCATTAACTAAAACTCTATCAATCTTTCTGAAATAAGTTCCATTATTCCAAGTATATTGAATGCCACCATATTTCAAATCACTAAGCTCAACTTGCTGAATGATCTCCCCAAATTCTCTCCTAGTGGAATCCTAAATGGTTGAACCACCAATCTGATCAGTAGGGAATCTGAGAGCATTATAATCCCGAACTAAAAACATATGAGATTAAGCATGAACCAAAGCTAAGTCCACAATGTCCTTCCAAAGCCTCTTCGTTCCAATATAGTCATTAAGACCATAAATGAAACCACCCACACAATTAAAATAACCATTAACACACTGAATTGAACATAGGATAATTCACTACAAGAAAATTTACTTTCTACCATGGATGTTTTATCACTGGTTAGGGCAACCAGTGGTAGAAAGTACATTTTGTCTATGGACTTCAAAAGCACGTAGTGAAAAATGGCTTTCTACCACAATTTTTTTAACCCGCGGTAGAAAGTTACTTTCTACCACGAACTTAACGCTATAATGAAAATTCAGTGGTAAAAATGTACTTTTCACCATGGGTATAAATCCTGTGGTTAAATATTCATACTTTCCATCACAGTATTAAATTTCCCGTCGTAAAAATGTACTTTCCACCACGGGTATAAAATTCATGGTAAAAAACGTTTACTTTTCACCACGAGTATAAAGTTTGTGGTTAAAAACCCATGCTTTCCACCATGGGCTTAAATTGCCCATGGTAGAAAGAGAGTTTCTACCACAAGTATAAGCTTGTTATGAAAAACTCATACTTTCCACCACAAGCATAAAATGTTCATGGTAGAAAGGGAGGTTTTACCACGGGCATGAGCCCGTGATAAAAAATCCATACTTTCCACCACGAGATCAAATTGCTTGTGGTAAAAAAAAAGTTTTATCCATGGCCCTAAGTCATTGTAAAGTGTTTTAGAATATAGTTTTCACTACTACAAACCGGGTATTTAGCGACCAAATTATTTTCAATAGAATGAATCTTTTGCGACTAAATTGAAAATGTTATTTCTGACTAAAATGAGATGGTCGAAAAAGTGAAACTATTTACAACTAAAGTCAAATTTTGTTGCGACTGGTTTGGGTACTTATGACTAAATGATCTATAATCGTAATAGAATGGGTTGTTACGGCTAAAGTCAAATTTTGTCACGATTAGTCTAGGTACTTACAACTAAATGATCTATAGTCAAAATAGAATGGGTCGTTATGATTAAATTGAGAAATTACTTAATTGAACTCAATTTCACTCAATTGAATTAAGGTTTACTAAATTGAACTCAATTACACTCAATTGAATTGAGAGTTTTACTTAATTGAATTGAATTTCACATAATTAACCCTAAAACGACTGAAATTGTGTTTTGCTAAATTGAAGTTAATCTCACTTAATCAAATTCGAGGTTTAATTAATTTCACTAAATTTCGTTCACTTGAACTGGGGATTTACTTAATTGAACTCAAATTCACTCAATTGAATTGGAGATTTACTAAATTAAACTCAATTTACTCCAATTGAATTGGAATTTAACTAAATTGAACTCAATTTCACTTTATCGAATTGAGGGTTTACTCAATTTCAGTCAATTGAAATGGAGGTTTACTTAATTGAACATAATTTTACTCAATTGAATTTGGGGGTTTATTTAATTGAACATAATTTTACTCAATTGAATTTGGGGGTTTACTTAATTAAACTCAAATTCACTAAATTGAATTTGGGTTTTACTTAATTGAATTCAATTTTTTACTCAATTGAATTGCGATTTACTAAATTAACCTCAATTTACTTCAATTAAATTGGAGTTTTACTAAATTGAACTCAATTTTCTTCAAATGAATTGGAGTTTTACTAAATTGAACTCAATTTAAATATTCTAAAAATAAAAATAAATTTCTCTACAAAAAATTATATGATATGTATGTGTGTGACTAAAAATGGTGTGTATAGATTTATAATCATATATTAGTTATTACTATTATTTAAATTTTATTTTAGTTTTCTCTGTGTTTATATTTTTATTGTTTAACCAAAATATTTTAGAGGGAATTGAAAATTTGAAGGACATAAAACTCGCGCCTAGATTTTAGTAAAAATAATAAAGTGGGAAAAGAAAGTTTATAAACGATAGAGAAGCATAACTAGGACTTCTTTATTAGGACAATTATCGCCTCCTAAACAAGGGTTAAGTACCGAAAACACCCATGTAGTATAAATACGGTGCAAATAACACCATGTATTTTGAAAATGTGTGTATTGACACCAGCATTTTTGGAAAACGTGTGAACACCCCCTGCAAATTTCGAAAACGTGCGAATACACCCCTGCAAGTTTCGAAAATGTGCGTATACCCCCATCTTTGACTTTTATACTCCCTTAAATACCCATTTTACCCTTTATCTTAAAATTCAAATTCGAAATTTATATATATAAAATTCGAAACCAATATATATATATATATATAAAATAAAATTTTCGAAATTTATATATATAAAATTTGAAATATATATATATAATTCGTAAAAAAATATATAAATTTCAAAAAATATATATAAAATTTGAAAATATATGTATAAAATTCAGAAAAACATATAAAATTCGAAACAAATATATAAAATTCGAAAAAAATGTAAAATTCAAATAGTTGTGCAAATAGAAGTATAAAAAACACAAGTGATTAAAGTACAATATACCAAAACAAAATTTAAAGTCAAAGAAAGTAGAAAATAGAAGTATATTTTCCCCCGAATTTTATATATATATTTTCCGAAATTTATATATGTTTTCGAATTCTATATTTTATTTTCAAAATTTAATATATTTTTTTTCGAATTTAATATTTTCCCCAAATTATATATATATTTTTCCGAAATTTATATATGTTTTCAAATTTTATATTTTATTTTCAAAATTTAATATATTTTTTTCGAATTTAATATTTTTCCCGAATTTTATATATATTTTTTCAAAATTTATATATGTTTTTTCCAATTTTATATAATTGTTTTAAATTTATATTTTTCTTTTCAAAATTTATATTTTTTTGAATTTTATATGTTTTTGAAATTTAATATATATATTTTTGAATTATATATATTGTTCCAAAATTTTTGAATTTTATATATTTGTTTAGAATTTTATATTTTTTTCTGAATTTTATATGTTTTTTAAGAAATTTAAATATTTTTCAAAAAATATATTTATTTTTTATTTTTTTAAAATTTATATACTAAGAACATATATATCATTTTACACGAAATGTGATTAATTCGCACCTAAATAAAAAATTTAGGGTGAAATCAAACTAAAATGTGTTATACACACCATATACATATTATAGGGTGTTACACGTAAACAATAGCGGCTACCATATAGACTGACACCACTGCCACCATCTAGACACCACCAACATCGCCTCTCAAGTCTCACCTTCCTCCTAAACCACAACCGCGGCCACCAACAACATCGTCTATCACCTTTCCTCTTCGTATTCTCTCACCGAGGGCCGCCATCGACTTCCACATATTTCAAATCAAGGTTAGTCTTCGAAAATCCTAATTCGTACTGATGGGTGTTTGGCTATTTGGATGATTTTTGTGATTTTTTGGGCTCTTTTTTCATTGTATAGAATCACTTGTGTCTAATCAACTTCTCCATCTAACCTGGTTCTCCTTATCTTCGTGTTCTCTGTTCTTCAGTCCAGATTGTGGATGATAAATTAAAATTAAATATATTCTTTGTTTCATGTATCCATAGATATCCCATGTTCATGTCTATTATATATTGTGTCCTGGATATATGCAAGTTTGTGTATTATTAGATTATTGGGTAAATAATCTGATGTATTTTTGTCTTACAGGAATATATTCAATGAATATAGACAATTTGAAAGCTGAAAGATCGACCTGACCTATATATATATATATAGGTATATTTCCTGGTGAGAGACCAAGTTCTGGGATTATGGAATAAGAACAACTACCCAAAGGGTTGATGCTGAAAATCTATAGTCAAGAGATTGATATGTCCATTTACTCGAGACCAATCTGAGGACGGTTGGCAATTGAAATTTGTTCCGTTCATATTAAGCCAACAACTGGATAAAAAAAGTGACAATTTCCATCAAGCCCGGTAAAAATAAAAAGAACCATTCCGAATAATTGCAAATAATGTTGAATTAAAATATGAAAAAAGAAAAAATATTAATAAATAAAAAATGAAAAGTAGTCAAATATTTAAAAATATATTAAAATGAAAAATGAGTATTTGCAACCCCATATTTTGGTCGGGAAATACAATTCTCGTGATAAAATGTCATATAAATCTACCATTTTTTTTGCGCGTGGTGGAATATCACGCATTCTATTATAAGTTTTGCCCGTGGTAGAATATTATATAATACTATCACTTTTTCTGCACATGGTAGAATGTCAAAAGTTTTACCACGGAAATAAACCGTAGTGAAATGTCAAAATAAACTATCACTGACAAGAATTGTGGTGGTATGTCAAACAATCTACCACGATTTTTGTCTATGATAAAAAAAAAGTATTAGTTTCCACCACGGTTATCTGACCGTGGTAAAATGTGCTTAAGAAACAACCACATGGGCTTCTACAACCAACAAAAACCGTCGTGGAATTCGATTTTGTCCGTGGTAGAAAGTAATTTTTCTTGTAGTGATTTGGTTAGATTGAAAAAAACTTGCACTGATAACCTAGAAGCATCCCAACAAACCCATAATCTACCATTAATAACATGATTATAGTTATGAAGAAAAGTCCACCCTCTTGCAATAGTTTGAACCACTCTAGCAGCATTAACTTCTTTAACCCTTGTCTCCACCATACAAAAAAGAGGCATGTTGTGCTTTCTAATAGTGAGAGCAATCTCTTTTTGTTTTTCAGAGGTATTAAGACATCTAATGTTCCAAATTCCAAAAATCATAAAAAAAAAAGATGTACAACCTACAAGTGGAACCAAAAACAACTGAAGGCTTACCCCCACAAGGAGAGTGAGCAGCAAGGCCTCTTCTTGTTTTAACACCAGGCACAACATGTTGAGATGACTTAGAAGCAACTTTAGTCTTCTTAGTAGGTTTTGGCACATCAATTCCAGTTTCTGCTAGAACTAGCCCCTGAGTAATATTCTGACTTGGCATAAGAGTATTAATAACTCCCACAATATCTATTAAAGTATCACTAGGAGTTTCAATGGCAATCTCAGCTTCAAGAGAAATAGTTTCATCAGTCTTGGAATAAATTAAATTTATTCCAATCATTCAAAATAATTGCAGTCCTCTCCTGAGTAGTATTAATATGATAAACAATCTCCAACTCATTCTCTAGCAATCAAATCTCATTAATTAGCTCCTCATTCTGAATCTCACTAATTTTGTCTATCATAATAACAGGAATAACCCCATTAACCCCTCTCGACAAATCCGGTGGCAATGCTAAATGGTACGCCACCTCACCGATACGATCTAGAATCTTGAAAGGCCCAATAAATCGTGGTGAAAGCTTGCCTCTCTTCTCAAACCGCATCAAACCCTTCCGAGGTGAGACTTTCAGAAACACATGATCACCGGCCTCAAAGAACAAGGGATGCCTATGCCGATTCGCATAGCTTTTCTATCGGCTTTGTGTTGTAACCAAATGCTGTCGAGCAATCCTAATCTTCTCGGTCGCTTCATGAACCATATTGGGTCCCAAAAGTGCAACATCACTAACCTCAACCCAACAAGTCGGTGAACAACACAGTCTACCGTACAATGCTTCAAAAGGCTAGACTGATAACTATTGTTGTACGCAAAATTTACCAAATAAAGATGATCCTCCCAACTACCTCTAAAATCAATAGCACAAACACTAATCATATCCTCGAGAATCTGAATGGTATGCTCTCACTAACCGTCTGTTTGAGGATGGAAAGAAGTACTAAACTATAGATGCGTGTCCAAGACAGTCTGAAAGGTCTGCCAAAACGATGACGTGAACCACAAATCCTGATCCGAAACAATAATAACCGGAACCCCATGAAGTCTAACAACCTTCTTCATGTACAACTTACTAAAAACCTCTACATTATCCGTCTCACGGATAGGTAGAAAATGTTCAATCTTTGTCAATCGGTCTACGATCACCCACACTACATCCTTCTGATTATTCATCTTCGGTAACCCTGTCACAAAATCCATGCAAACGTGCTCCCATTTCCACTCAGGAATTGGTAATGGGTTCAACAACCCGGCAGGTCCTTGGTGCTCAACCTTAATCTACTGACAAGTAAGACAACGACTTGTAAAATCTGTAACTGATTTCTTCATTCCTTGCCACCAACAGTGACGTCGAAGATTGTGATACATCTTTGTGCCACCCCGGTGAGTTGTAAGTCTAGAATAATAGAACTCTCGCAAAACATCCTCACGAAAAGTCTGCGATACATAAAGCAAACCCATGAAACGATAACCCTATTGGAGTGCAAAACCCAATCGTCGACAACCTCGCCACTAGCAATGCCAGTATGAACCAATGCAATGTTGTCATCCTGTCCCTAAGCCTTAATCACATGCCCCACAAGTGAATGTCGTGCCACCATGCTAAACAAGTCGCTAATGACTCCCCACTATCACGGAATTGAAGACCCAAATCTACGATGTCCTCCATCATCCACCACTCACGAATAAAGATGCTAGATAATGATGACTGTGACTTGTGACTCAACACGTCCACCACTACGTTAGCTTTCCCCGGGTGATACTAGAGTGCAAATTCATAGTCCTCCATGTACTTGACTCATCAACGTTGTCATAAATCTTCTTTCGAAGCTCTTTTAATCTCTTGGATCCAAGATTCTTATCAAATGTTCTTTCGATCTCAGGATCAAAAGGTACTAATTCAGTATCGGAATCGAAAGGGGATTGCCAATTGCTCATGCACAAGGCGAAATATATATATATTTTTTTATAAAAATAAAACTACCTACTTCTAAACTATTCTAATTATTAACAGAAAATAAAGCTAGAACTATGCGTAAAATTAAGCTATTCTAAAACTCACAAGTGGTCCAATAACACAATCTTCACTGCTCCGCTAATTCCCTTTGTGCTTTTCAGAGTACCTGTCAATCATACAAAATTTCCAACTTTAAATACACTACAATAACTCAATTCTACTAAACTACTAAAGTTTAAAATATTGCTAAGTCCCCGGCAACGACGTCAAAAACTTGAAGCGCGTCAATCCCTTAAAAATAATGCTTAAGACTATTGTAGTACAAATCGGCTTAAGAAAGGGAATATCAATCCCACAGAGACTTGGATTATTCACTATAGCAATCTAAAAGTATTGAATTATAGTTTTGAAAAAAAGTTTTGATTTGTTTGAGATCTATAACTAACTAACGAAAAAGAGTATTTAAATTGTGTTTATGATTCAGAGTAGAGAAAAACTAGGGTTTTAATGCTCCACCACTAACCGCATAATATAGCAATATACTTGCTCAATTGCAAGAGGGCGATCCATCACCATAAATCAGACCGTACTGCAAATTGTCAAATACGTCCCAAAAAGGATACCATCCACCGGATTCGCTACAACTCATCTCCGGACATAGTGTGACTAGTACATGTCATCTACTTTACTCTAATCTACTCATACAACATGATATTAACTAAAACATGTCTATATCACCTTGTCGAGACATGACCTGTGTAAATCTAGGATTTTGGGTGTTAAACACCATTGTGTAAAAAATCATGATATGTTGGAGAACACCAGATAAATATGATTGATTGAGATAATGCATTCATTTAATCTAAGACAAGAATATAATAAATATAAAATCCCTTATATTAAATAACTACGGTCACAGATCTACACAATCATGACAAGTGTGGTCTTCAGTTTCCCCTCGTTACAATTGAAACAAATAAATAAACTACATTACTTGGCTAAGGTTTTGCTAGAAAACCCTAGATACCGGTTTAGTTGCTCATGGTGGAAGGAGACTGCATCGTTGATATAGAAATGTCCTCCATGATCGTCTATTGCGGATCTCTAGGTTCCGAATGGCTCATCTTCTTCAAAATGTATAAATCTCCAGAGATAGTGCTCTGGAAATTATGTAATTGGAAGCTTCTTAGGTTTGGTCCAGACCTTGGTATTTATAGAAGTGATTGAGAAGAATTGTGCTTGTATTAAACTTGTCCCTCTTAGAGTAGGATTCCTTTTTGACGTGTCTCTTCTCAATTATGAGCCAAACACTTCAATCTGATGTAAAATACACCTTGTACACGTGCTTAGAGGTCTTGAAGTCGAAGATAGGTCAAAGGAAGTCGAATCAGATCAGGATTCAAAATCTGCAAAATTCCAGCTTTCCTATGCATGCCCCCTACGCTTGAGCGTAGGGGTTGTTGCGCTTAAGCGTAGCTCCAAGCGTAGGCCAATTTCCTTAAACGTAGCTCAAACATAGTTTTGATGATTCTAACCACTTTTAGCTACTGTATGCGTAGCTCAAGCATAGTAAAAATTCATGGAAACCATTTTTTCTAATTATTGCTCTATTAGAACCCCCTCGATTCTGTTAGTATGTTTCACGATGTTTCGGCTCCGAAAAATATCATTTTTGCCCTTTGGGATAAACCTTTTGGTTGAAAACTCCTCTTTTGCTCACTTCATGGATAGACACAAGCACATTCTTGGTTAATTCATCAAAGTTAGCTCATTTTCTTCATTAAGCTCCTGAAACACGCTTAGACAGACAAACCACATAAAAATACTAAATAATGGAATGATAAAACGTAACAATAGTGAGTTAGAAGCCTAGAATGGACATCATTCAACACCTATAAATAATGACCCTTGCTCGTCATCCCATAGAGAAAGAACACGCTCTAATACCAAGTTATCATGCCCCAATATTCCTTGGGTTCCGAACTGGGTCCAAAAAATGAGAGAAATGACGAAATGCGGAAGAAATAAATAAACCGAGCAAAAATAGGTAAAAACAAAAGTTTAGGCACCAAAACCGAGGCTCTTGGCCCACAAATCAAAAACGGAAAACAAATATGATAAAGGAGGCTCTAAGGAGCCCATAGAAACAAACAAAAATGAATTCGGGTAAGCGAGCCGAAAATTATGAGTTTCAGAAAAACGGGTAGCGGCATGTAAAAGTTTAGAATGTGCCATCACATTCAAAGGACCATAACCCACTCAAAACAGGTCCAAATTAAGCGATTCAAAAGCCTAAAATCAAGTTCAAGAAATCAGCTTTCCAACGCCCTAAAGAATGCCTCAATCGGAGTTACATGGTGAAATTTACGGGATTTTGAAAAGTGATGTGCGCGCTGGGCAGCGCCCAACAGCATAGGTGCGACAACTATAGTGATTACTGTAGCTCCAAAACCTTCTGCCTTCACAAAAAGTTTCCAAAATGAGAAAATATGAGATTTTGATCCCGAACTTCGATTTTGATGCCGTTTGCTCCAAAAAATTCATAAATATTAGAAAAGTGAGTTTTTCATTTACAGATTCCAAAAATAGTCACCGAAATCTCAGGAAACGAGAAAAAATAAAATTTAAGTAAAAGTGTTTCTCTAAAATTTTGTACAACCATCTGTCTTGCCCCCGGTCCCCTTTCTAACTACCGTTGGCTTCTTAAAGTTAAAGTCTTTATAAAAATGAGTTTAAAATTATTTATAAAACAAGAAAATGTTCTGGGGCTACGCGTGTGAGCGAAAACGGGTTTTCTTTAAAAAAGCAAGTTTCATTTATAAATCACGAAAAACATTGTTTTCGAAAAGCAACCTAATATCATGATAGTATTTGAAACAATACTAATAACACAAAAAGGAACGAAATTCATACCATTTAATATTAAAATGCCTCATGGAGATACAAATCATGGTTCTATAAAATAAGGCATGCTTTAACATTTCTGGCACCGAAGTGTATAAAAGAATAAAATCCCCGCATATAGCGCTCCAAGGGATGTACATCAAATATAAACTACCCGTCTAACATGTTAACCGACAAAAAATAATAGTTTAAATCATTCGAGTTACAAGTTAAAAAAGAAGCATATGTATAAATGTGTTATCTATACTCTACAAAATAAAATACTCCGCCTCTACAAGTGCAAAAAGGTCAGAAAAAACATCATAACTCCGCCAAGAGACTACGGGCCTCCCATAGAGAGATCATCACCTAAAAAAAGATTAAAGTTGTGGGGTGAGCTCACTAGCCTAGTAGAGGAAACGTTATTGCCTCAATCTCGGTAGTCCGAGTGATAGAACCCATCCAAGGCACATGCTACTAATCCTAGGTCGATCTCTTGTCCCATGATGCGGATAAACTAGGGTTAAAAATGGTGTTTAAAAATGGACCCTTACAATGACCTAGTTTTATCTATCGTAAGTGCACGAATCGTATTGTAGTACAAGTCGGATTGAGAAAGGTTATCGAACCTAAGGGACTAAGTTGTATTATGAACACTCGTGAAGTAATACACTTGAATTGCTATAAAGGTATGGTTTGTTGTTTGTGATTTATTAACTAACTAACTAATAAAGCAAGTATTAAGACAAGAACAGTAGAGATAAAAACTAGGGTTTTCATACTTCACCACTAACCGCATAATGTTGCTATCTACTTGATCAATTATAAGAGGGGCGATCTATTACCTGTGAATCAGATTATACCGCAAATAGTCGAATATATTCCCCAAAGAGATACCATCAACCAGATTCACTACAACCCATCTCCGGACAGAGTGTGATCAGTGCATGGAAACTACTTTACTTTAATCTACTCCTACAACTAATGGGCGTCAGGTGTGTCAAAAATATGTGGTTAAAAATGACACCTTAACGACACTTTAGGTTTTACCCTTCTGCAAGCACACATATTAATTGTAGACAGATTTGTTTGAGTAGGGGAATATCGATCCCACAGAGACGAGGATTGTTCACTTCAATAGTCTAAAAATACTGAATTATATTTTTTCGAAAAAAGTTTGGTTTTGTGAATTATCTAATACTAATGAAAATAAAATAGAAAACAATAATGAATAATGGTTGTGATTCAGAGAGATAGAACACTAGGGTTTTCTCACTCCACCACTAACCGCATAATATAGTTCAGATTATATATCAATTGCATGAGGGCGATCCATTGACTGTGAATCAGGTCGCACAGTGCCAGCAGTTTGACCCCAAAAAGGATTACTCTTAACCGGATCGCGACAACCCATCTTAAAACTAAACTGATTAGTGCATGTCAACTACTAACAAAAAGTAAATGCAGAAAAGTAAATTAAAGCATTAAAATAAACTGAAGCATGTCTATATCAGTTTGTCAGGGCATGGCCTGTGTCAACCTAGGGTTTCGAGTTTTATGACCACCATTGTATATAAAATCACAGATTAAGCATCCGAGTTCCAGCCCATAGTGAATAATTGTGATTGTATCAGATAAATATATTAGAAAAGTCTAAGAGAAGAATCAATTCAAATATATAAACTTGTATCATGAATAAAAATGGTCTCTCATCTAACACAATCATCACAGTATAATCACAGTTTCCCCTTTATATAATTGAATATAAAATTAGAACTACATTACTTGGCTAGGGTTTTGTGAGAAAATCCTAGATACCGAATTAGTTGATCATGACTGAGAGAATCTGCATTATTGGTGTAAAAACATTTTCCATGGCCTTCTTCTCTGGATCTCTAGGTCTTCAATAGTGGTTCTCTTCAATGGAAGCAAGTTTGAACTCTATGAATGAACGTGCGTGAAAATCAGAACCCGAACTCTAAACCTAACCCTTTCATATTTATAGACAAGTAAGGGAAACCCTAATGGTTGCCCTTTTCTGTAATTTCATAATACATGAATAATGTCTCTAAAATCTTATGTAAATATGTGTATAAGCTTGTATGTAGAGGTCTAGAATCACCAATCACTTAAAATATCGAAGTAGGGACAAAACTGGAAAATTCTGAAACAACTCCGAAACAATTTCTGCATGTAAAGGGATCACATGGCCACAAGGTGGGACCTACGCTCCTGAACTACGCTTGGGCGTAGGTCTAGGGCATAGGGTCCTCCTTTGGCTCACAAACCAAAGCGTAGCTCAGGTCCAGTCGACCTCTTTTTCCCTCTGATGACGTAAGGTATAATGAATTTTTATTATAAAAACCCTTTTTTTTCATATTTAAGCTAGACTGGTCGCTTTTTACTCCCGATGCTTTTGGGTAAAGTTTTAATGTTTGGAAATGACATTTTTGCCTTTCGGTGAGATATCGATGTCGGTAAATGACGATTTTGCCCTCCGGTAGCTCTTATTTGCTCTGACACACCTCTTGATTCCTTTTTCAAGATAGAAACGAACACGAACTCAGTTAATTCACCGAGATTAGCCATGTTTCTTCATTAAGCTCCTAAAACATGCTTACACACACAAACGGGATAAAAATACCAAGTAACGGAATGTAAAGACATAACAAACGCAAGATATGGGCGAAAAATGACCAATATTGATTACCTATCAACAACATGAAATTAAACTAAAGCATGTTTATATCACGTCATTGAGGCATGACTTGTGTAAACATAGGGTTTCAAGTGTTAAGCACCATTGTGTAAAAAATCATGATATGATGGAAAACACCAGATAAACATGATCGATTGAGATAATGCATTCATTTACTTTAAGACAAGAGTAGAATAAATATAAAATCCCTTATATTAAATAACTATGGTCTCTCATCTACACAATCATCACAAGTGTGGTCTTTAGTTTCCCCTCGTTACAATTGAAATAAATAAATAAACTACATTATTTGGCTAGGGTTTTTACTAGAAAACCTTAGATACCGGTTTAGTTGCTCATGGTGGTGGGAGACTGCATCATTGATGTAGAAATGCCCTCCATGGTCTTTTGCTTCGGATCTCTAGGTCTTGAATGACTCCCTTCTTCAAAAGATGTAAATCTCCAGAGATAGTGCTCTGAAAATTATGTATGTAGAAGCTCCTTAGGTCTGGTACATACCTTGGTATTTATAGAAAAAGTTGAGAAAAGTCCTGCTTGTATTAGACTTGTCCCGCTTGGAGTAGGATTCCTTTTTTTATGTGTTTCTTCTCAATTCTGAGTCAAAACCCTTTAATATGATGCAAATATACACTATACACGTGCTTAGAGGTGTTGGAATCGGAGATAAGTCAAAAGAAGTTGAATCGGATCGGGACTAAAAAACCCAGCTGTCTCCTACGCATGGCCCTACGTATATGCGTAGGGTTTCCTACACTTAAGCGTAGCTTGGCTACACTTGTGCATAGGTCTTGGGCGTAACTCCCCAGCCATATGCGTAGCTCATGCGTATAAATGATGATTCCATTCACTTTTTCTTGTTGTCTGCGTATATGCGTAGGAAAAATAAAAATAAAATCACTTTTTCTAATTCTTCTTCCATTTGAACCCCCTTCAGCCTGTTAGTATATTTTTTGAAGTTTTGGCTCCAAAAATTATCGTTTTTACCCTCCGGAGACACTTTTTGCTTGAAAACTTCTCATTTTCTCTCTTTTCTGCTAAATACATTCACATCATTGGTTAATTCACCAAAGTTAGCTCGTTTTCTTCATTAAACTCTTGAAACATGCTTAGACATGCAAACCGTATAAAAACATCAAGTAACAGAATGATAAGACGTAACTATAGCGAGTTAGGGGCCTAGAATGGACAACATTCAACACCTATCACACCCTCAAACTTAAATATTGCTAGTCTCTTAGCAATGAACTTATAGGAGAACTTTGAAAACAGTTTTTAATGATTATCTATTCTAACTACTCTATACTAATTCCTTGCTTTCATGAGGGTCGACGATTTCACTTAGCATGTGAAATAAGGCTTTTAAACCCCTAGGCACTACCTAGTGGACAAATGAAGTCTCGTGAGGGTTAGCTATACTACCCACAACTTATTTTCATTCTTTATTATCATACATTCATGCATTCACACACTTAGTAATTAAGTCATTCTACAATATACAAGATAATACAGATACGGATATTCCCATCCACTACCAAGCAACAACTCTCTCAAGTCAATGTTGAGAATGGTCCCCACTAGAGTAAAGAATTTCATTAATTTCAACTCCCAATCCAGACAACTTTCTGTGTGTAATTAAACTCCCCCTACAACAACATAATCTACTTTTCATATCTCTTCATCATTTGTTTCTTTCGCTATGTTTTTCACTTCATCTTTTTCTTTTCTTTTTTTTTCCTTTTTTTTTTTTTTTTACCAACTTAGTGGTTTTAGCACCCCTCGGCCTTAATAATCCAGACCATCTAGGCTTGACTTGCAAAGATTTTCCAATACTTTACTTCTTCTTTTTTCATATATTGTTTTTTCATAACATTCAATTTTTTTTCCGACTCAATACTCAAAGATCAACTAATTTAAAAGTAGGGTTCATATGCATGTGCTTATAGGTCAAAATCGTCCTTTTCGGTTTTGATTTTACTAATTCATTTACCTATGTAAAACCACATCCCTTCACTAACTCAACCTAATCATTACTCCCATGAGCGGGAATATCGCATCACTAACTACTCATATATCATCAACATAAATTCAATCAACTTGCAATGCAAAGTATTCGTGCGTGAAAACAAAGAATTTCTCAAAAAAAATTAATTTTTTCAATTATTTTCAACCATTCCTTATAACCAACTATACCTTCCCCCTAAACTTAATTCAACCATGTCTGCATGGTTCATAGTCATACTCATGAGAAATAATATAGTTACCATTGAAGCGCAATTCTGAAATTTTAACTCTTTATGCTCGTCCTTCCCCCCAAACTTGAATTGAGCACCTGTAAAGATATTCAACAAAGCACACATACCCAATATCATAGCAAGGGAATAAGAAATATAATTATCACCTTCTGAAAATCATTACTCAATATAACATAAGGAATGAGTATTTTTTTTTTATGAAAGAGGTTTGATTTGGCCTTAAGGGCCTACAATCCTATGAATTGAAATTACAGAAATTAACTAACAACCTATTCTATAAACCGAGGCTAGAAACTAACTTTCACAGCCTAGGACCAATGTTTAATGTCATTGGCATGACAGCTCTGCAAAGGGATATCCAGCACCCTTCCTCTCCGCCACACTTTCACCATATGTCGGAGCAAGTGTGGGAAGTAAATTGTTCAACGGTGTCCATTGTGAACATTTAGTAACGAATAAGACATCAAGCAAATAATAATTGTCATATACTTTATCTCCTTTGTCATACTCTACATTCATCCCATGTTTAGTACTTATGTCCAATGATTCCTCTATCAACGAATAAGGTAATGGGTCCTTTACCACCTTATCAATTCCGTCAATTACATAGTACTCACCCCCTCCTTGTTTATCTTCTAGACGTGGTTCCTCGAGACATTGGGTAAATAGTGCTTTAGGTACATATGGTGTCTCTTTTGGCTCTTGTGGTAAAGGAATGGTTTGCGCACTCTCGTCTTATGAAATGTCACTCTTAGTTTCAAAGCTTTCATCTGTTTCACTATAACCATTCTCCTCATCTTCAAAATTAACTACCATTTGATTTTGCAATTCCTCCCTTCTCATCATTAAAGTTTCAGCTAGTTGCCCTACTTGGGTCTCTAACTTAGTCAAGGCTTGAGAATGAGAGTTCAACAATTAGATGAATGCTTGAAAATGATTAAATTGATTTTTAAAATCTTTCAAGGATCTCATCATTTCATCCTCAAAATCGGGTGGTTTAGACAGTGGATTTTGATTTTGAAACTGGATTTTGATCTTGGTTGAAGGGTTAGAATGATTGGGTATTATTGAACTGAAAATTTTGAGTACTGAATGGTTGTTGGCTTCTATTGAAACTTGGTTAAGGATTTTTAGTGTTCGGAAAGTATGAATTGTCTCTATTGTATGTGAACTCCTCACAACTTCGGGTGGTTGCTTCAATTTTTCTCAAAGATGCTAATAATTTATCTTCAAAAGATAATGGTTCCGAACACGAATATGCACTTAACTCTTCAATTTGGAATTGATTAGATGGTTGAGGATGATAATCTTGACTATATGGTCGATAACATAATTCGTGATCGAAATATCGTGGATCTTCATTACAACTTTGATATGAATTTCCTATACCTGGTTGTTGGTATTGGAAATTGAGATGATTTATTCAATCCAAATTGTATGAATTATAATATGGAACATTTGCCGAATTGGAATAGGCATTATACATTTTTTTTAATAAAAACTAAATACTTCTAAACTATTCTAACTATGGACAGAAAATAAAGCTAAAATTATACATAAAATTTAGCTACACTAGAACTCACAAGTGGTCCAGCAACAAAATTGATAGGTGCCGAAAGTTGTCCATTTCAGGCCCCTATGTTGCTATTGTCATGTCTTTACATTCCATTATTTGGTATTTTTATGCGATTTGCTTGTTGAAGTGTGTTTCAGGAGCTTAATGAAGAAAACGAGCTAACTTTGGTGAATTAAAAAAGAAAGTGATTATGTATATCCAAAGAGAGAGCAAAAGAAGTATTTTCAAGCGAAAAATGTCTCCTGGACGGCAAAAATGTCATTTTTCAGAGTCGAAGCTTCGGGAAACATACTAAAGGAGTCGAGGGGGTTTAATTGCACAATTCCCAAGAAAGTGGTTTCCAAGGATTTTGCTACGATTGACCTACGCTTACAGTAGCTAAAAGTGGCTAGAAAGTGGTAAAACTACACTCAGAGTTTATAGCCCAAAAAGTACCTACACTCAAGCATAGAGCTACGCTTAAGCGTAGCAACCCCTACACTTAAGCGTAGGGGGGTCAAGCGTAGTAATGTTGTGAAATTCCAATTTTTTCCCAACGTAAACTCATTTGATTCAACTTCGAATCCAACACTTCTTTACACGTGATTTTTATGGATTTTATATCATATTCAAGGGGTTTGCTCAGTTTGGAAGGGAATCACACAAAAGGGAAATCCTACTCTCAATAGGAGAAGTCTAATACAAATTAGGGTTTCCCTCGGCTTTGTCTATAAATACCAAGATCTGCTACAGATTTGGAGAGCTTATTTTTACAGAATTTTTAGAGCACTATCTCTGGAGATTTACATCTTTCAAAGGGAGGAGTCGTTCAAGACCTAGAGATCCGGATAAGAAGAACATGAAGGCTGTTTCTACATAAATGATGCAGTCACCCACTGCTATGATCAACTAACTCAGTATCTAGGGTTTTCTAGCAAAACCCTAGCCAAGGAATGTAATTCTATATTTGTTTTCAATTCTAAGGAGTAAAAACTGTGACCACACTGTAATAATTGTGTAGATTAGTGATCGAACTTATTCTTGACACAAGGTTTTACATTTATTCTAAATTCTTGTCTTAGATTGAATGAATTTATTATTTTAATCAATCATGTTATCATAAACATAACATGATTTTCTACACAATGATGTTTAATAATTGAAACCCTAGGTTTATCTAGGCCATGCCTCGGCAAGGTAATATAGGCACGCTTTAGTATAATTTCATGTTGTAGGAGTAGATTAGAATAAGTAGATGGCATGTACTAGTTACACTTTGTCCGGAGATGGGTTGTAACGAATTCGATTGATAATATCTGTTTTTGGATGTATTTGACTATTTGTTGTACGTCTGATTCACCGTGGTGGATTTCCCTCTTGCAATTGAATAAATAAAGGATTATATTACGCGGTTAATGGTGGAGCGATAAAAATTCTAGTTTATCTCTATGTTGAATCACAATCACTATTTATTTTCTATTTTTAGTTAATTTAGTTATAAATCTCAAAACAATTCTAAACTCTTTTTCAAACATAATTCAACACTTTTAAATTGCTAAAGTGAATAATCCAAGTCTCTGTGGGATCGATATTCCCTTTCTCAAGCCAATTGTACTATAATACGATTTATGCGCTTGTGATAGATAAAACCTAAGTTGTCGTAAGGGGATATTTTTAACCATTATTTTTACCACCCCTAGACAGACATCAACAATCTTCACTGTTTCCTTTCGCGCTTTTCAGTGTACCTTACAAAAAAACACAATCCAACTTTAGATACAATACTATACAAATAGACAATTCAAGTATACTAAATTACTAAAATTCAGAATATCTATTAGTCCCCAGTGACGACGCCAAAAACTTGATGTGGTCAAACTAGGGTTAAAAATAATGTTTAAAATGAATCCTTACAATGACCTAGTTTTACCTATCGCAAGTGCACGAATCGTATTGTAGTACAGTTCGGCTTGAGAAAGGTTATCGAACCCAAGAGACTAAGTCGTATTCTCAACTCTCGTGAAGTAATACTCTTGAATTTCTATAAAGGTATGGTTTTTTGTTTGTGATTTATTAACTAACTAACTAATAAAGCAAGTAAAGATAGATTAAGACAAGAACAGTAGAGATAAAAACTAGGGTTTTCATACTCCACCACTAACCGCATAATGTAGCTATCTACTTGACCAATTGTAAGAGGGTGATCTATCACCCATGAATCAGATTATACCACAAATAGTCAAATATATTCCCCAAAGAGATACCGTCAACAAGATTCGCTACAACTCATCTCCGAACAGAGTGTGATTAGTGCATACAAACTACTTTACTCTAATCTACTCATACAATATTAAATTAAACTAAAGCATATCTATATCACCTCATCGAGGCATGACTTGTGTAAATCTAGGGTTTCGAGTGTTAAACATCATTGTGTATAAAATCATGATATGCTAGAAAATACAAGATAAGCATGATTGATTGAGATAATGTATTCATTTAATCTAAGATAAGAGTAGAATAAACATAAAACCCCTTATATTAAATAACCATAGTCTCTCATCTACACAATCATCACATATGTGGTATTCAGTTTCCCTTCGTTACAATTGAAACAAGTAAATAAAATACATTACTTCGCTAGGGTGCAAAACCCTAGATATCGGTTTAGTTGTTCATGGTGGTAGGAGACTCATCGCTGATGTAGAAACGCTCTCCATAGTCGTCTGCATCGGATCTCTAGGTCTTGAATGGATCCCTTCTTCAAAAGATGTTAATCTCCAGAGATATTGCTCTGAAAATTATATATTTAGAAACTCGGTCCAGACCTTGGTATTTATAAAAGAAGTTGAGAAGAGTCGTGCTTGTATTAGATTTGTCCTTCTTGGAGTATGATTCATTTTTATGTGTTTCTTTTCAATTCTGAGCTAAACAATTTGAGCTACATTTGAGCGTAGCTTGGCCTATGTTTGTGCGTAGTTCTTTTGCATAGCTCCCCAGCCATGTGCGGAGCTGATGCGTAGAAATGATGATTCCAACCACTTTTTTGCTTGTTGTCTGCATAGATATGCATATGAAAAATCATAAAAATCACGTTTCCCAATTATTATTCCATTTCACCCTCCTTCCCTCTATTAGTATGTTTCCCGAACTTTCGGCTCCGAAAAATATCATTTTTACTATCCGGGAGACATTTTTTGCTCGAAAACTCCTCTTTTTCTCTCTTTCCGGGTAGACACAAGCACATCATTGGTTAATTCACCAAAGTTAGCTTGTTTTCTTCATTAAGCTCCTAAAACACGCTTAGACATGCAAACTGTATAAAAATACCAAGTAACGTAATGATAAGGTGTAACAATAGCAAGTTAGGGGCCTAGAATGGACAACATTCAACACCTATCATCCCACATGGCTCTGACGCCAATCCGGGACACCATCAAACCCAACTACCAATTCCCCCAACATTCTCACATTAACATCATTAAAAGATATAACATGTTTCAACATAAATATCTCAATCGCATATAAGGCAATTTAAATGCATTATGACTCAACACCACCCATAGTGCACACACTATCCAGTATGGTCACAAATATAAATTGTCGCCTAAATCATTCACTTGAAGAAGACGTAACACTCTAAATCAAGGAACAATCCATCCCTATATCAGAATTCTCGGACTTACTAGTTCCGCAGTTTGTGGAAACACCCCCTGGCCAGTTGTTGCGACGATCCAAATCAATTCTATTCACACATGGTTACATGACCGGCATAAACCAACACCAATGTACTCAACACAACAAAGTGTACTCAATATGCAAAAAGGCTTCAATTGAGCCATGTCCCATCATAATATATGCTCTATATCATATTGTAATATATTATGTCCAAAATATCAATATGCTCATAATCATACACATATAAGCAACTTTTCAAAACAAGCATTATCATCACAATATTATATTTTTCAAGTGCCTAATTTCTCGTCTATGTTGTCAAGACTCAACAAGTATATACATAGACGCACACACCCTCATACAAAAATCAAAATAACTCGTTTTTCCCTACCTCAAATGCAAGCAAGCATAAACTCAAGGTCCAAGAGATTTCAAGAATAGCTCACCAAAAGTGTTCCAAGAATCACAAAAACTCTTCACAAGCTAGCAATAATTTTAAGAAGATTACTAGTCTTTCAATAGACTTTAATTCACAAGTGTGGTCCAACCTACAAGAATAGGGCTACAACTCTAATGAAGGAATTTCTAGGGCTTCATAAATGGAGTATTCAAAAGGAAGAGATAGTTATGAAACTTACCAAAATCTCCAACCCAAAAGTGAGCTTAAAATCACAAGATGAGCTCCAAGCTCCCAATAACCTAAACAATCGGTGAAAATGTTCAACTTATGATCCTTAACATGATTCAATAGTGAAGGAAACAAAAATCAAAAGTTGACTAGAATAATTCAAGAATGGAAATTCTAGGGTTTGAAATTGAAAAATCTTAAGAGAGACTAAAAACTTACTGTAATGCATAGACTAAATCAAAGAGGAGAGTAATCCAAGCAACTGTCATGTTGAATACTTCTTTAAACTCTAAATGGAAAGAGATGAAATCAAAGGAAGAAGTGGGGAAGAAGAAGAGGGAAAAAGAAGTGTAGAGAAAGAAGTGTTTGCAAGAGATATGAAGTCTTCCAAAGTGGGAGACTTAAGAAATGTAGAGATCCTCCACTCACAACCTCTCACAATCCAATGGTCTAGATTAAAGCTAGGAAAAATGAAGGGAATATCCAAAGGTCAAGAGTTAGTCTTGCAAAGGAAGACTATACACAACACATACTAAACTCATTAGTTTGCCAAACAAGGCCTTATTATCTAATGGTTAAGATTAAATATAGGAGAAAATGGGTGAGATCCAATGGTTGATATTGTGACAACACAAAAGTGGTTGAAGACTTTAACCAACTCTCACTACTTTACAAAATTGCTTTTAAAGTGTGACTTTTACCATTAGATCCAAGTCTTACATCTTAATCACAACAATGCCACTTATCACACACACACACATACATATATATATATATATATATATATATGCCTAACACTTAGTAAAAATATCTACAATCTCCACTATCTCAATACTTGTAAAAATATAATTTTATCCCTAGGTCATTTAATTTCCGAAATCATTTTCCACACTTTTAATTATTCACGAAATGAAAATATAACATGCAACTTACGGATTTAATTATCAACTAAAACACGTAAGTCATATTAAGCACACAAACACATTAAGCACATAATCACATAAGCACATAAGAACTTAATCATTAATAAAAGTTTTAATTTAAACACAAAAATACCGGACGTTGCAGCTCTGATGTGTAATCTGAGCGAACAGGTAGAATATGGCTAGACTTTGTAAATCTATCAACTATCACCCAAATGGAGCTATGGTTCCGATGTGAGGTAGGTAATCCTTCAATAAAATCTATAGAAATACTCTCCCACTTCCACTCCGGCACCGGAAGCAGCTGCGATGTTCTCAGTGGTTTCTAGTGATTGATTTTAACTATATGGCAAATAATACACTTAGAGACAAAAATGGTTATATCCCTTTTCATACCAGCCCACCAAAATTTGCGTTTCATGTCCTAGTACATCTTATCCCCTCTAGGATGCACTGTAAATGGAGATTTATGAGCCTCTCTCATCACATCTCTCCTTAAGTCATCGATAGGAGGGATAACTAATCAACCCTTGTAGCTTAATCCTCCATTTGAACCAACTGAGTAAAATGGAATCTCCCCTGATGCCAACTTTACAAATCTATCTATACACTATTGGTCTGCCTTTTGGGCCTCAACTATTCTTTGAATGAGAGCAAACATCATTACAACACATGCCATAATAGCATCAACTAACTCATCAACTGACCTTAGCCCATTCCACTCAGTCTCGAATAAAGCTGAAAGACTAGCATAAGGTCGATGATTGAAGGTGTCTGCCACTACATTAGCCTTCCCTGGATGATACTGAATGGAGAAATGATACAAATTCCAACCATCTTCGCTGCCTCATATTCAACTCCCTCTACTGCAAACTCTTGTGATCACTAAATAATATGAAAGTCTCACCCAAGAGATAGTGCCTCCAAATCCTCAATGAAAAAACTACCGCTGCTAACTGCAAATCACGGGTTAGGTAGTTAAGCTCATGTGGCTTGAGCTTACGTGAAGCATAGGGTACTGGTCTCTCCTCCTGCATCAACACAAAACCCAAACCCTACAATGATTCATCGATGAAAACAAGATACACAACCACAATTTGTGGAGTGGCTAGAACATGTGTGGATGTCAAATTAGTCTTCAATTCATCAAAAGTTGATTGGCACTGATTATCCCAAACAAATGGCACACTCTTTCTAGTGAAATTGGTGAGCGGACCGACGATCATAGAGAAACCCTGAATGAATCTATCATAATAAGCTACCAATCCCAGAAACCTACGGACCTCTGAAGGTGAGTTAGGTTGTCCCCATTCCAGAATCGCTGAAACCTTCACTGGGTCCACTACCATCCCCTTTTCTAACACTACATGACCCAAAAACATCACATTTCTCTACCACAAAGCACACTTCTCAAACTTTGCATACAACCGGTGTTCTCTAAGGGTTTGTAACACTATTTGTAGATGTCCGGCATGATCCTCCTCAGACCTAGAGTAGACCAATATTTCATCAATGAATACAATGACAAACTGATCCAAAAATAGCCTGAAAACTCTATTAATCAAATCCATAAAGACAGCTGGAGCGTTGTTAAACCCGAAAGTCATAACACGAAACTCATATGACCCATATTTAGTGAGAAATGTTGTCTTAGGCACATCCTGATCCCTAACATGAAACTGATGATAACCATATCTCAAATCTATGTTCGAGAAGTAGGTGGCTTCCCTCAACTAATCAAATAAATCATCAATCCTAAGAAACGAATACTTGTTGTGGATTGTGACCTTATTCAGATCCTTGAAATCGATATAAAGATGAAGAGAACCATCCTTCCCAGGGTGAAGTACTCCTACGAATAAAACCCTGGCTAAAAAGTTACTAAATCTGATCTTTCAACTCCCGTATCTTCATCGGTGCCATTCTGTATGGTGCCTTGGCAATAATTCTGGTGCCTAAAGCTAAGTCAATAACAAAGTCAATCTCACAACTTGGTAGCAACCCTGGAATCTCCTGAAAATCACGCACTACGGGAATGCTATCCATAGATATAGTGGTCTCCTCCTAGGTCTCTATATCATTATAAAATAAATGCGTACCATACCCTCCATGTGGTCGAGACATAGAGATCAAATACATCTCCTAACCTGGTATCACAGAGACCATCATCTTACCATGACAGTTCAACTGAGCATGGTAGTGAGATAACCAATCCATCATAAGTATACATATTGAGCACTAACAAATCAACTAGAAATTTAAGCCTGTCAATATCAATAGAAACATGTCCACAACTCTCCCGTAAAATTGCATCAACACCTAATGGCTTGGAAATACTGAGGGGTCGACTACTTGGATGAGTCAATAATCCAGATAAAGCAACAAATGACTGCGACACAAAAGAATGTGATGCACCAGTATCAAAACGAACTCAATAGAGTCTACCATGAATATGAAACATACCCTCAATAGCTTAAGGTGCACGTGCATCATAAGGCATGACATTGTACACCCTGCCATAATTCAACTGTTGTTGTGGCTGCCTGCTAAATGCATAATGCATACATGATTAACCTCCAAAAATATATTTTTTAGTCATTTATTTTAAATTATTTTAATTAATATTTGTGTTTTTATATTTTTATAGGTTATTGGTGATTTCTGGTACAAATGGGTTAAATCCATCTAAACAAGCCTAAAATCTGTTTAGACTACGTCTTAGTATTTGGGCCAT
The DNA here is from genome assembly GCA_963922005.1 of Cornus suecica. NCBI lineage: Eukaryota > Viridiplantae > Streptophyta > Magnoliopsida > Cornales > Cornaceae > Cornus > Cornus suecica. Next base: position 46,323,277 of record OY998246.1, on the reverse strand, counting down.
ATATTTCAGCCCGTTTTTCGGATTTGTGTGAGCTCAGTGTTCCTAGAAAGCTGATTCAATTTAAAGAATATTGGTATTTCACATAAAAACCCTAATTCTAAAGTTTAGAGGGCGAAAAATACAGTTTAAATCTGACATACTATTTTGTGTGAAAATCAACATCAGCTTGGTAATACAATCACAGATTTTGAAGGAACGATCAGAATGGAGTGAAATCAAGGGCTGTGAGAAGAGGACTTGATTAACAAGAAAAGAGTATCTCACCAATATCTTCCAAATTTACTCTCCAAATTGGTCAAAAGTGGGCTGCAAGATAACACCAATTAAGAAAAGAAATATGGGAATATTGTATTCTCTTATTTACTTTCCTAGATGAAACCTTGAGGACCCCTATAAATAGGGCATATGTGGATGCACAGAAGATCATCAAGAGCCAAAGGAAAAGAAGAGAATACTGGTATAATTCACGGAGAAAGCAAAGACGTTCTTCCATCTTAAATTTCGTTTTGGTTGTTGTTTTATTATTTTATCCTTTATGTCTAGCTAATTCTCTCAGCCAAGGCTGAGAGGAAGCCCTTTTCATGTACAATTCCATGATTTTTAATTGAATAATTGAATATTTCAGTTAATAAATTCTTCTTCTAGTATTTTGATATTTTCCTATACTTTCGATTTTATGTGTTTTAATCAAGACCCTAATCGAATGTATTAGAATTCTAGCATATAGGTTACTTGTGTCTGACCATGAACTAGTAATCTTATTTGTAAATTTAAGAAGAAGAAAGTAATGAATAACTGTTCATGCCTGACCACGGATAGATAGTTAGGATTTGCATTTTTCCTTCAATTAGGTGTTTATTATTCATGAACAAAATGATAAATATTTGATTGAATCTATGCCTTAACACGGATTGGCCATCCATATATTTGATTCTACTTATTTTTATTGGATGTGTGAATATTATTTGGATATTTAAGAATTTCAATTGAAAATCGGAATTGTCTTGATTGGTGGTGGAATCGAAGCTTTGGTATTTTCTTTATCATTGTTATTTCATCTCTTTTGCAATTATTCTTTTTTTTTTTCATAATCATCAATAATTTGTTGAATTAGTTAGATAGTAGTTTTTAGATTTAATTTGTCTTAATCAATAGTCGTGGGAATGACCTCGCAATACTTGTACTCTTTACTACTTTGATTCGTATACTTGCGAGTAAAATTTGGTTTGGGTTAATTTATATTTTGGGTTACTCTAAATTTCACATCAAGTTTTTGGCGCCGTTGCCGGGGATTGTATTTGATACAATTAAATTTGAAGATTATTATTTATCATAATTCTTAGTGTAGGTTTATTTTATTTTTTTATTTATTTTTTTATTTCATTCCAAATTTCTGTGATTCCTTTAATTCCAAGCAACATCCAAGTCATTGTCATCCTTTTACAGGTTTGATATTGTTGCTTCCTCAACTGCAGGACGCTTGGTATAGAAAAGGGGCGTAAAGTAAAAAAAAAAAAAATCGCACTATTTCATAATTTTGCAATTCAAGTAAGTGACTCTAACCTTATTTATTATTTTATTATTTTTTTAGGTTAGAATAACATAGGATTTTTTTTTCTTGGAGCACACTTTCTTCATTCATATTTATTTTTAATTTTATTTTTCTCTTTTTTTCTTTTATTATTGTTAGTACACTTATTTTTGAAAAAAAAAAAGAAAGTTCACACACTCACTCCTTTGTATTTATTCTTTTGTATTTTTTTTTCTCTCCTTTATTTCTTACTTGTTTTATTTGTGCATTTTAATTTAGCAATTTGCATAAAATTTTAGTAAGGGCACTAACCCCTAACAAGATAAGGATTGGATTTCATCACCAATTCCTTGCCCACTTAGGTTTAAAAACAAAAAAAAAAAAAAAAAAGTTCACACACTCACTCCTTTGTATTTATTCTTTTGTATTTTTTTTTCTCTCCTTTATTTCTTACTTGTTTTATTTGTGCATTTTAATTTAGCATTTTGCATAAAATTTTAGTAAGGGCACTAACCCCTAACAAGATAAGGATTGGATTTCATCACCAATTCCTTGCCCACCTAGGTTAAAAATCTCTTTGCATTTGTCAAACCCAAGCCTAAATTTGTTAATCTAAAATCAGGTAGACGTTGGCCCTAGGATTTTCATATAGCTCATAGGACTTTCTTGGAAAAAGATAATCTTTGGTAACTCTAGTGAGCAACTTCCAACTTAACAATGTCTAGAAAGGTTCTGTCAAACGACGAGTATGTTGCTTAAGGTTGTGTGGACGTACCGTCATTAAGCAGACCTAGTGCCTCTCCACCTACCTGGGAACCCACCTGGTTGTTTAGTTGGCGGGCCTTAACTGGTCATCCTTTGATTTACTTTGGAAGAGAGTATGAGCTCTAATTAAGAGAGAATTATTGTGGCTATTCCTGATAATTCTCTACAAGATTAGAAAATAAACATTAACATTGCCCTTGAATTAATTCTCACAAAGAAAATAAAAAAAATAATAATAATAAAAAAAAAAAAAAAAAAAATACTTGTTTGGCTTGTTTGGTTGCTAGGTATATCCTTGTTAACTTTCTTGAGTGTGTGTCTAGTATATGTAAGGTTGTCGATCTCAAAATCCAAAATTAGTATTCTTTGATCTAGAAATTGAAAGAACATTTAGGAAAAGATCTAAAGGTAAAAATAAATTGGATAAACCTTTAATTGAGATGGGAGAAGAGGTTGCGCCTAAAACACTTAGGCCCTGTTTAGAAACGCTCCCGCTCCTGCTTTCAAACGGGTTTGGAAGCTGAAGTGTAGCGAAGCAAGTTTTTTCTGAAGCGGAAGCATGTTTGGTGCTGATGATTCTGATATGAGAAAAATGAAAGCTGAAGCATGCAGAACATGTTTGGTGGAACTGCTGATTTCCTAAAATGTGAAAGCAAAACATGTTTGTGAATTCAAATGATTTAAGATTCTGTTTTTTTTTTTGGATTTTAGATTGAATATAAGAAATTAATAAGTTCTACAATTAAAAAAAATAAAAATTGTATTGCGCAAGGCCTCTCATTTGGATATTGTAAATAAATTTTTTATTTTTTGTAAACTATAAAAATTTTTGTAGCTAAATTCTAAATTATAATATTGTATTGCACAAGACCTTTGGTTATAATATTTTATTTTGGGTAAAGTGCATAAAACCTTCCTCAACTATTGCCCCGTGAGCACAAAACCCCCCTCAACTACAAAAGGGGCAAAACAAATCCCTCAACTATCCTAATTGGGTGCAATTTACTCCATCCCTATTGCAAAATTACAATTTTACCTTTAAAAAAAAAAAAATTATTTTAAGAGATAATTAATATATATAAAATTCAAAAAACAATATATTGAAATTTGAAAAAAATTTAAAATTCGAAACAAATATATAGAAAATTCAAAATATATATATATGTAAAATTCAAAAACAATATGTTAAATTCCGAAAAAAATTAAAATTTGAAACAAATATGTAAAATTTGAAATATATATATATAATTCAAAAAATATATATTAAATTTCAAAAAAAAATTAAAATTCAAAATTTATATATAATTTTTAAATTTTATATATTTTTCGAAATTTATATATTTTTTTCGAATTTTATTTTTTGAAATATATATATTTTGAATTTTATATATATATATTTTCGAATTTTATATAATTTACAAAATTTATATATACTTTTTTTGAATTTTATATTTTTTTTCGAATTTTATATATTTTTTAAAAATTTATATATATATTTCGAATTTTATATATTTTTCAAATTTTAATATAATTTTTTGAAATTTTATATATTTATTTCTAATTTTATATATTTTTCAAAATTTATATATTTTTTTCGATTTTTATTTTTTGAAATATATATATTTTGAAATTTATATATTTTTTTGAATTTTATATATATTTTTTGAATTTTCTATAATTTTCAAAATTTATATATATATTTCAAAATTTATATACTTTTTCGAATTTTTGATTTTTTAAAACATTTATATTTTTTTTCGAATTTTATATATTTTTCGAAATTAAAAATATTTTTTTGGAATTTTATATATTTATTTCTAATTTTATATATATTTTCGGAATTAAAATTTTTTTTGAAATTTCATACACCTTGAAACAAACCTAACATGTTACAAAGAATTTGGGAGCAAGTGGGAGAATTTTGGAGCAACTTATAATGGGCCCCACTAAAAATAGTGATGGGAGCAAGTGGAAGCAAGGTGAGTCTTGCTTCCAAATTTGAGGTTTTGCTTCAGCCTGCTTCCAGATTTTGGAAGCGGGAGCAACCAACCAAACAGCCCTGCTTTGTGAACAGTAATAGAAACAGGAGCAAAAGCAGGAAGCAGGAGCGTTACCAAACAGGCCCTTAGGGAATACTCTGCCCATGTCCAATATAGTACACCTTTATGTATAGTGTTGCCAGCCACAACGGCCACACACTTTGAGCTTAAACCAAGTGTCATCCAACTTCTGCCCACATTCCATGGTCTAAATAGTGAAGATTCATATTATCATGTCAAGGACTTTCTAGACATTTGTTCCACATTCAAGTTCCAAAACTTCTTTGATGAGTCCATTCGTCTACGTCTCTTTCCCTTTTCTTTAAAAGATAAGGCGAAGGCATGGTTGAATTCTTTAGAATCAGGATATATCTCTACTTGGGATGTTTTGTCAAAAACATTCTTGAACAAGTTCTTCCCTGTTCATAAAACCAATTCCCTTCGGAGAGAAATTTTAAATTTTACACAAAAAGAGGTTGAACAATTTTATGAATGTTGGGAGAGATGGAAATATTTACTTCTTAAGTGTCCCCACCATGGATATGAGAAGTGGTGACTAGTTCAATATTTATACGATGGTTTAACACCCCAAAACCGTCGCATGGTTGATGCCACTAGTGGAAGAACATTTATGGATAAAAGTGACATCGAAGCTTGGGACTTCTTTGAAACTTTGTGAGAAAATTCCCAACAATAGGATTATTCAACTAGGGTGGAAAGGAATACTCATCTTCAACAGAAGGGTGGCATATATGAGATAGGAAGTACTGTAGACCTTAATGCAAAAATTGATTCCTTGGCTCGAAAAGTCGATGCTTTGATGTTAGTTAGTGGGCCCCCATTGACACCTAAATCTGAGGTGTGTTCCATCTATTCAAGCCTAACCCACCTCACAATGTCTTGTCCATCTAATATGACATTTTCTGAACATGCATTTGAGCAAGCCCGTGCCTTGAATGCTTTTAGGAGACCAGACAATGATCCTTATTCACAGACTTATAATTCTGGTTGGGCTAAACATCCAAATTTATCATGGTCCAAAGGGTCAAATCAAGGAGTTTCATATGGGAATTCCAACACTCATTCTTATCCTCAAGCTTCCGGTCAGTCATCAACTCAACAATTTTCACCATATCCTACACAAACTAGGAAGCCATCCATTGAGGACACTCTCCATTTTTTCATGCAAAGTTCACCTCAATTCCAAAAAGATACCCAACAAAGCTTGCATTCTAATTCTCAATCCATTGCTAAATTGGAAGTTCAAATGGGTCAAATTGCCTTTACCTTAAGTGAGAGAGAGAAGGGAAGGTTTCCTAGTCAACCCATAACTAATCCAAAAGGTCAACATGAGGTGAGCTCTAGTTCTAAGCATGAACAATACGAGGAAGTGAATTCCGCCACTACCCTTAGAAAAGGCAAACCAATTGATAACAAGGTAGAAATACCTAGGCATGAACCAAAAGTTGTGTCCAAAGAGTGTGATGTAGAAGAAGGGAACAATAAGCAATTCAAAGAAAATGATGCTTCACCAGAGTGTCAAAAATCATCCACCTATTCTGAGTCCAATCCTATGGAAGTTTATATACCCAAGGCCCCTTTTCCTCAACGTTTGACCCCAGTCAAGAAAGGGACGAATTATAGTGAAATGATGGACTTGTTTAGGCGAGTCCAAGTAAACATTCCCGTACTCACTCTTGTCGATCAAGTTCCCGCCTATGCCAAATTTTTGAAAGATCTTTGCACTCAGAAACTAAAGTTAAATGTGCACAAGAAAGTCTTCCTCACAGAGCAAGTACGCTCAATCATCTGTCACAACACCCCACCTAAGTTTAAAGATCCTGGATGCCCTACCATTTCTTGTGTCATTGGTGATCATATGATTGAGAAGGCATTACTCGACTTAGGGTCTAGTGTGAATCTATTGCCATATTCTGTGTATGTGCAATTAGGTCTTGGTGAGTTAAAATCGACCCCTATAACACTGCAATTGGCTGATAGATCTATGAAAATTCCTCGTGGTGTTATTGAAGATGTTCTAATCAAGGTTTATAAGTTTATTTTTCCAGTGGACTTTGTCGTCTTAGATACCCAACCTGTCCAAAATCCCAGTAACCACATTCCGGTCATCTTAGGTCGCCCATTTTTAGTCACATCCAATGTTGTCATAAATTGTAGAAATGGGGTTATGCAACTATCTTTTGGCAAGATGAATATTAAACTCAATGTGTTTAATGTGGAAAAACAACCTCCAGATTTAGAGGATACTTTTCAGATTAACATGATTGAAAACCTTGTTCATGACTCATTTCCACAATTATCTTCTCATGACCCCCTCGAGACTTGTCTAGCCCATTTTGGCTTAGATTTTGACATAGATAACTCCATCGCTGAAGTCAATTCATTGCTTGATTCTACCCCTGTTATGGACACAACTAAATGAAAAGCCATGGTAGAACCTCTTTTACCATCCAAGTCTAAACTTGTCCCATTTGTTGAAGAGTCACCCGAACTTGATCTTAAACCTTTGCCCGAGCATCTCAAGTATGCATTCTTAGGTCCTTCTAATAAGTTACATGTCATCATTGCCTCTAATCTTGATAGTGCACAAGAGAAAAAATTGTTTAATGTTCTCAGAGAACATAAAACAGCTTTAGGGTGGACAATAGCAAATATCAAGGGTATAAGCCCCACTAGGTGTATGCATCGTATTCATCTTGAGCAAAACTCAAAGGCAACTCGTGAAATGCAACGTAGGCTTAACCCTAATATGAGAGAAGTTGTCCGAGCCGAAGTGCTCAAATTGTTAGATGTGGGAATCATCTATCCTATTTCTGATAGTACTTGGGTTAGTCCTGTCCAAGTAGTGCCTAAAAAGTCTGGGATTACGGTTGTCAAAAATACTAATGACGAGTTAATATCTACGAGAATGACGACTGGGTGGCGTGTGTGCATTAATTATCGTAAACTGAATCTAGTCACAAGGAAGGACCATTTTCCTCTCCCTTTCATAGATCAAATGCTTGAAAGACTAGCCGGACATAGCCATTATTGCTTTTTGGATGGTTATTCTGGTTACAACCAGATTCCTATTGCTCCTGAAGATCAAGAAAAAACCACATTTACCTGTCCCTTCGGTACCTATGCTTATAGACGCATGCCTTTTGGGCTATGCAATGCACCTGCTACCTTTCAGCGGTGTATGTTGAGCGTCTTTTCTGATATGGTTGAGCACTTTCTTGAGGTATTCATGGATGATTTCTCAATATTTGGGTCTTCTTTCGATGAGTGTTTACACCACCTATCCCTTGTGTTGGAAAGATGTCAAGAAACAAATCTCGTGTTAAATTGGAAGAAGTGTCATTTTATGGTACAACAAGGCATTGTACTTGGGCACCTCATTTCTCATAGGGGAATAGAAGTCGATAAGGCTAAAATTGATTTGATTTCACACCTTCCTCCACCACGGACAGTGAAGGAAATTCGATCTTTCCTTGGTCATGCTGGATTTTATAGGAGATTCATTAAAGACTTTAGAAAAATCTCTCGTCCCTTATGCAACCTACTTACTAAGGAAGCCACTTTTGTCTTTAATGATGAATGTTCACAAGCATTTGAAAAGCTCAAAATCTTATTGACTTCTGCTCCCATCATACAACCCCCCAATTGGTCTCTACCTTTCGAGCTTATGTGTGATGCATCTGACTATGTTGTTGGAGCTGTCTTAGGGAAACAAGTAGATAAGATGCCCCATGTCATCTATTATGCTAGTAGGACTCTGAATGATGCCCAACTCAATTACTCCACCACAGAAAAAGAGCTACTGGCCATTGTATTTGCTGTAGATAAGTTTAGATCATACCTCTTAGGGTCCAAGGTTATTGTGTTCTCTGACCATGCTGCTTTGAGATACCTTTTCTCAAAGAAATATGCTAAACCTCGTTTGATTTGTTGGGTCTTACTATTACAAGAGTTTGATATTGAGGTTCGTGATAAGAAAGATTCTGAGACTGTCGTAGCTGATCACTTCTCTAGGATTGTCTCGAAATGCACTAAGGATTTATCACCCTTGAATGAATCTTTTCCTGATGAACAAATTTTAGCTGTCTCCCAGTTACCTTGGTATGCTGACATTGTCAATTATCTTGTTACTGGTCAACTCCCTGAACACTGGACAAAACATAATAGATCTAGGTTCCTTGCTGAGGTTAAACATTTTTTCTGGGATGATCCTTATTTGTTCAAGTACTGCCCTGAACAAATCATTAGGAGATGTGTTCCTGAAAATGAGTTTCATAGTATTATCTCCTTTTGTCATGACCATGCATGTGGTGGTCATTTTGGTTCTAAGAAAACAGCTGCAAAGATTTTACAATGTGGATTCTATTGGCCAACACTATTTCGTGATACACATGCATTTTGCTCCACTTGTGATCGATGCCAACGTATGGGTAGTATTTCTCGTAGGAACATGATGCCCCTCACTAACATCTTTATCGTAGAAATTTTTGATGTTTGGGGTATTGATTTCATGGGTCCATTTCCTCCCTCATTTGGTTACCTATACATACTTGTAGCTGTTGACTATGTGTCCAAGTGGGTGGAGGTTGTACCTTGTAGGAAAAATGATCATAGGATCGTGATTCAATTCTTAAAAGATAACATATTTTCTCGTTTTGGGTCGCCTCGTGCAATTATAAGTAATGGAGGTAAACATTTTTGCAATAAATCATTTGAAATTGTCATGAAAAAGTAATTCATCACTCATAAAGTTGGCACTTCTTATCACCCACAGACAAGTGGACAAGTGGAAATTTCCAATCGGGAGATCAAAACTATTTTAGAAAAAACTGTTCGACCCGATCGTAAGGACTGGTCGCAACGGTTGAACAACGCTCTTTGGGCTTATCGGACTGCATTTAAAACCCCGATTGGAATGTCCCCTTATCGAATTGTCTTTGGAAAAGCATGTCACTTGCCTGTAGAATTAGAACATCGTGCTTATTGGGCTATCAAAACCTTCAACTTTGATATGGGTAAGGCTGGGTCACATCGTAAACTCCAACTCAATGAGTTAGAAGAGATTCGTAAGGATGCATATGAGAATGCCAAGATTTATAAAGAGCGGACTAAAATGTTTCATGACAAATTTATTCTTAGGAAGTCCTTCGAGCCCAACCAAAAAGTTTTGTTATTCAACTCTAGATTACGTCTCTTTCCTGGAAAGTTGCATTCTAGATGGACTAGTCCATTCACTGTGACAAATGTTTTTTCTCATGGGGCAGTCGAGATTCAAAACCCTAAGGATGGTAGTATTTTCAAAGTGAATGGGCAGAGGTTGAAACCATACTTAGATGGGTTGGTAGAAAGAGATGTGGAGTGTATTCGTCTAGAGGACCTCATTTATCAAAAATGTTGAGTTTCAAAAAAAAAAAGAAAAAAAAAAAGATTTTAGTGGATGCTTATAATCCAAGTTTGGGGGTGACATACTTGTGATTCCTTTTGATCCATATATATATTTTTAATTTATTTATTATTTTTTTTCTCCTTTCTCTTGCTCGAAGTTGAATAGTACGTCATCCAAGGTAATTCTCAAACTTGCCCTTGTGACTTTCATTTTTAAATATTGAGGACAATATTTGATCTAAGTTTGGGGGTAAAGGGAATTTTTATTTTTATTTTTATATAGATATATGTATATATTTTCATATTAAAAATAAAAAAATAAAAAAAAGGTTTCAAAGCCTATGCAATATGTTCAGTATTTCTATTGAGTATTGAATTATCATCAGTTTGGTTGAGATTTGAAAATCATTAGTATATTTGAGACTAAAATACTTAATCTAGTCAAAATGAATGATAGTCCTTAGTCTTTTATACTTATCATTATTTAGTTGATGAGCCTCCTAGTTAAACCTTGAAACATATTTCACGAGCACTGTCAGCTTACATTTTTTAGAAAAGGTCTGAAATTTAGTGATATCGTTCTATTATCTTAGAAAAAAAAATCAGTAGACCAAGATGAGATTCAAACAAGACTCTTGTGATGAAAAAAAATAAAAATCCAAAGGGTTGGCTTGAGGTTGGGAGTAAATTAAGCTCCTCTTGGGTAAACAATTCCTTGTGGAAGTATGTCAAAAAAAAAAAAAAAAAATTGGATACATTCATTCTACCATCATCAAAGAAAAAAAATAAATCACTTGAGTTACCAATGTAAAATTGTTCTTATTCTGGAAACCCGATGATTTTTGAGATTTTGGAGTTATGTCATGAGGTTTTGACCAATTCTGAATTAGTGTTTAGTTGTTGCACTTTACAACAAGGATGGACAATTTGGGTCTTCAACTAAATTTTGATAAGTGAATTAGACTTAGCTTAAATTTAATTTAGACGGAGAATATGGGTTTGACATCTTAAATAAATTAATGATTCGAAAATCTCAAGTTGATGAAAATTTACTATTCAAGGTTACATATGTGATTGTATATTGCTTTGAAACTTATTTCTCGGATGTTCGTGGGTATCATCACTGGAAACCCTCACGAGACTATAACTCGTCCACTAGGGGTAACCTAGGGGTTCAAAGGCTTATTGCATATGCTAAATGCAATCGAGAGTTCCTGCGAAAGTGGTATAGTTATGTTTTTTTGTTTTTATTTTTTGTTTTGCTCGAGGACTAGCAAAATATAAGTTTGGGGGTATTTGATAAGTGCATAATTCATACACGATTGACCTCCAAAAATATATTTTTTAGTCATTTATTTTAAATTATTTTAATTAATATTTGTGTTTTTATATTTTTATAGGTTATTGGTGATTTCTAGTACAAATGGGTTAAATCCATCTAAACAAGCCCAAAATCTGTTTAGACCACGTCTTAGTATTTGGGCCAAATATTTCAGCCCGTTTTTTGGATTTGTGTGAGCCCAGTGTTCTTAGAAATCTGATTCAATTTAAAGAATATTGGTATTTCACATAGAAACCCTAATTCTGAAGTTTAGAGGGCGAAAAAGATATTTTAAATCTGGCATACTATTTTGTGCGAAAATCAACATCAGCTTGGTAATATAATCACAGATTTTGAAGGAACGATCAGAATGGAATGAAATCAAGAGCTGTGGGAAGAGGACTTGATTAACAAGAAAATAGTATCTCACCAATATCTTCCAAATTTACTCTCCAAATTGGTCAAAAGTGGGCTGCAAGATATCACCAATTTGGAAAAGAAATATGGGAATATTGTATTCTCTTATTTACTTTCCTAGATGAAACCTTGAGGACCCCTATAAATAGGGCATATGTGGATGCACAAAAGATCATCAAGAGCCAAAGGAACAGAAGAGAAGACTGGTATAATTCATGGAGAAAAAGCAAAGACGTTCTTCCATCTTCAATTTCGGTTTGGTTGTTGTTTTATTATTTTATCATTTATGTCTAGCTAATTCTTTTAGCCAAGGCTGAGAGGAAGCCCTTTTCATGTACAATTCCATGATTTTTAATTGCGTAATTGAATATTTCATTTAATAAATTCTTCTTCTAATATTTTGATGTTTTCCTATACTTTCGATTTTATGTGTTTTAATCAAGACACTAATCGAATGTATTAGAATTCTAGCATATAGGTTACTTGTGTCTGACCATGAACTAGTAATCTTATTTGGCAATTTAAGAAGAAGAAAGTAATGAATAATTGTTTATGCCTGACCACGGATAGATAGTTAGGATTTGCACTTTCTTTCAATTAGGTGTGTATTATTCATGAACAAAATAATAAATATTTGATTGAATCTATACCTTAACACAGATTGGCCATCCATATATTTGATTCTACTTATTTTTATTGGATGTGTGAATATTATTTGGATATTTAAGAATTTTAATTGAAAATCGGAATTGTCTTGATTGGTGATGGAATCGAAGCTTTGGTATTTTCTTTATCATTGTTCTTTCATCTATTTTGCAATTATTCTTTTTTTTTTTCACAATCATCAATAATTTGTTAAATTAGTTGGATAGTAGTTTTTAGATTTAATTTGTCTTAATCAATCCTCGTGGGAATGACCTCGCAATACTTGTACTCTTTACTACTATGATTCGTATACTTGCAAGTAAAATTTGGTTTGGGTTAATCTATCTTTTGGGTTACTCTAAATTTGACATCACTGCCCTTGTAGTGGTGAGGAAGCTGGTAAAGCTGGGTATGTCGGGCCCTGAATACGTGAAATCTGTAGTGTTTGTAAGGGTGGTGGATGTTTCTGTCCTTGCTGACTAATCTGAATCTGCTGACCCTAGGCAGCCTTGGGAAACCTCTTAGAAGAGTGCCCATACTCTCCACACCCATAACAATATCCTTTGGAAGAATCTCAAAATCTCCTTTGGTGGTTCCCCTAGTGCTGACCTTTTCCAGACTAAGGTACTCCACTCTGCTGTCCCTGGTGAGAATATATCTTCTTACTAGCGTATGTGTTACCCTTATGCTTCTTCCAACGCTGATGTCCCTGGAATCTGCCGCTATCACTATGTCTCCCACTCAGATCATTTTCTTTCTCCACAATCTGACAAGTGGAGTCCTTGTCACTACACTTATCCCCCTTAGATTTCTTGTAGTCCCTCATGATCTGACAATGTTGTAACGCTGCATCCACCACCTGAGTATAAGTGGTGTAAGTTGGACTACCCATTATCACCTACCGAATGGGCCATGACAAATCATGTACAAAATATTCTTTTTTTTTTCCTCTATGTTCACCTCCTTAGGTGCAAGCAATGATAAGGTGGTGAAGTCTTGCACATTCTCTACAACAATCCTATATCATTGCTATAAATCAATAAATTCCTTTTTCTTAGATGCCATCACTACAAAAGGGAAGTAGTTATCATCAAAACAAGCCTAGAACTGAGCATAATTTAATGTGGTGATCAGTCTAAATTGTGTGAAAATAAAAGTGTTAAATATGATGAATTATCACAATCTAGTTTTACCTCTTAATCGCAAATATGTGAGTAGTATATAGTATAGTTGGGTTGAGAGGGATATTGAACCACAGAGATTAAAGTCGTATTTCATATTTTCACAACTCTAGCAAATTGAATTATATTAAAAAGTTGGTTTGATTGGTTTTATGATTATCAACTAATAAACTTAAATTAAGAATAAAACAAGAATTAAATAATTATTTTTGTGATAAATTCAAAATAAACAGGTCTAGGGTTTATCAACTCGACCACTAGCCTTAAAATATAACTCTTTAATCATTTAATTGCAAGAGGGAGATACATCACATGTGAATCAGATTAGTAACGCTGCAAGTAGTTGCATAATCCCCAAAGAGATACAATCGGTCAGATTCGCTACAATCCATCTTCGATTAAAGTATGATTAGTGCATGCATCTATTCTACTCTACTCTTATTGGCATTAAATTAAAAGCATACCTATATCATCTTCTCTTAGCATGAATTGTGTAAATCAATAATTTATCATGCCCATGAAGAACCATTATGTAGAAACTATTATTTAATCTTCAGAGAAACTATTATTTAATCTTCAGAGTCCAAGCTCTTAGTGAGAAAACATGGTTGATTAAGATTAATTATTAATTCACTCTAATACAAGGAAATAATTCATAAATAATCTTACTTAAAGAATTAATCTTCATTCACTAACTACATAATCTTCACATGAGTGTTCTTTAGTTTACCTTCTTTGCAATAAAAATAATTAAAATTCTACATTACTCGGCTAGGGTTTCGTTGGAAACCCTAGAAACCGTTAGCCATTCATGGTTGGAGAAGACTACATCATTGATGTAGAAATCATCCCATGATTAGGTTAATCAGTTCTTGTGTTCTTTGAATTGTAGAGAGGGAAAGTTTTCCTTGAGAGAAAATTCTCTCTAAGAGAGAGAACTCTCAATTGTCTGATGGAAATCAAGTTATGCTTCTCTTCACGTAGCATATTATATTTATAGATAAAAAGTGGGTGTAATCATGGCATGTAATTTCTTGGGCTCCAAGTTGCCTTAAATTTTATGCAGACATGATTAATTGGTTGAGTTTTCCGATTGATTGTGAACCCCTAAATCCTGGAATTTAGGGTTTTGCGAGTTTGTGCTTTGGTTGGTTGTACTTTGCTCTGAGTTGTCGATAGAGTTTGCCAATTGATCGTCAACCCCTAAATCCTGGAATTTAGGGTTTTGCGAGTTTGTGCTTTGGTTAGTTGTACTTTGTTATGAGCTGACTTGTACCTTAGTCTAAATTGAGTAGTCTCATGTTCCGGAATAACAGTCTGAATCAGGATTTTGTTTTTTTTGCTAAATCTTCGGAGTAATATAATATTTATGTTAAGTCCCTGAAACATGCTTAAACACACAAAACGGGTTAAAATACCAAGATAGTAGAATAAAGAGACTAATATTGGGTTATTTAATGCCTAAAATATGCAATATGGTCTCAACATGTGGCCCTCAACTCTATAGTGGTAACTCACTCCCACCACTGCAAAGCATCACCAACCAACTTAAAAGTAGCAAGCATTTTCTTCTGAACCTCTGTACACTCAACCATACGGAGATGGCGCTCAATATCCTTCCACCACTAGTGAGCTACTTTCACATCAGTAGACCCCGAAAACCCTGGTGGATATCCCTTAATGAAAGTGTTCTGAATTTTCTCCCATGTGACAGGTTGTACTCTTTGCTCAATAATAGGAGCTTGTTTAGGAGGCGACATATGAAGCTGCTGATTCTGAAGTGCAGTCGCTACCCCAGTAGCAACAACCTAAGCAATGATGGCTGTGAGGCTAGGAGGAAGTTCGGCATTGCCATCCTGAGCATTACCTGGAACATGATTCACATTCCTTCTCCTACGAGGCGGCATACTGAATCAACAATAAACACGAGACGTCAATACCTTAACAACGAATTTAAAAGAGTAAAATGAGTCCTAAATTTAGGCTCTAAATATCAAAATACGCACCGCGAAAAACTTAGCAAAAAAATCCCTAGGAAACTTGAACCTGGAGTGCTCTAATACAAACTGTGACACCCCTTAATTTTCATGCATAGGTTGGCTAGGCCTATACAAAAATCCAAAGGGCATCTACACCCGATTATAAATAAGCAAATAATCAAACGACATAATAAAGAACTAATGAAGTCTCAAATATTCGGTATCTCGTAATAAATCAAATGAATAATTCCAATCCCCAAAGGGTATAATTCGGGAATCCGTCTCTATGGACCCCTAACCATAAATGAAATCAAGAGCCTGAAAATAAAATTATGTTAAGTCCCTACACTGAACTAAAGTGACAATAGAAGAAATTCAGAAAGACCGAGAAGAACCCTCAACATTTGTGGTTGGAACTGCCGAAGACCTGAAATGATAACAGCAGTGGGTCAATCCCACGAGAAAGTAGACTCTACATGATCCCAACTAAGTACCAATAATCTTATCATCTAACCCAACCAAAAATAAGACTAAACTATAATTCCTATAATTTTAACTACAAATCCTAAATAAATATCCTCCAGAAAATAGGTAAAACAAATAGAGTGCAACTATAATTAAATTACAAGTCAATA
The DNA here is from genome assembly GCA_963922005.1 of Cornus suecica. Classification (NCBI taxonomy): domain Eukaryota; kingdom Viridiplantae; phylum Streptophyta; class Magnoliopsida; order Cornales; family Cornaceae; genus Cornus; species Cornus suecica. Next base: position 46,307,358 of record OY998246.1, on the reverse strand, counting down.
GACAAAACAAATAAAGTGCAATAATACTTATATCACAAGCCTATAGGCAACTTAATCATGCCAAACCTTAACCACGTACCCGACCACTTTTCCATGTCATGATACAAATGAGATTGCGTTAATAGTCAACCCATCGTGGATCTCTTCGTTCTAGAATCACATAAAATAATAAATTTATATATAAAAACATATATATATATATATATATATATATTAATTACTAATTATTTCAAAGATTAAATAATTTATTAATATTTTTTAGAATAATTTTATTTATACCTGAATTCATTAATAGGACTAGCCTGAAGTTTTAGAAATATTCGTTAAAAAAAATCCCAACGGCAAAAGCACCTAATAAGGCTTCCAAGATCTGATTCTTCTATAACGTCCATGGATATAAATCTATATACTCAAATTCTGACCCTATACCATCAAACACAACTATATAATCATATACAATCTCCATATATATATATATATATATAAATATATATATATTTATATATATATATATATATATTTAGAACCACAAAGATCCGAATATAATTCATGTATAAACAAAATAGTAAGATACACAATATATATATAGATATAATTAGATGATTACAATTATGAGTCCAAAGGAGAAAAGAAGAGTATGTACTTGCCTGATCTTAGAATCGCGAACGATATCAGTGTTTCTACTTCTCTTTTCCAAATGTCTCTATTCTATTCCTCTAGTCTGATACAATATGTACAGGAGTTGTATTTGGGTTTTATTTTATTTTATTTAATTTATTTATTTTTATTTAAGACATAACTCTCATGGGCCCAAAAAATATAATTGTCCATTAGTACTTATATAGTAGTCCATTGGGCTAATAAGCTCAACCATATAATTTATCCATTATTTATTTTTGGCTTATAATTAAACCATAAGAATAATAATAATAATAATTAATTAAATTATTAAATTTAATATATATATTTTTAATGAAAATAATGGGGTATTATAGTATTTGTGCTGATTTTCTTTACTACCGTCTGTATGATGGATAAGTTGACTTCGAGAATGTGATTGTGGTAATGATAAACTCGTTATCTCTCTTGCCTTGCTCACAGATTTCTAAAAAAATATATATTTTTATGTTCATTCATGACAGTCTGCACTCATGCATTAAAATTAGGGTCATGCATTGTAGAGGTTTGTGTTTACCTTCAGAACCGTGATATGATCTTTTTGAGTCTTATATCTTGAAGTCGTAATTAATTATTTCTCTACATCTCTCTAGATTGTTTATATTGTTCTCTCTATGCTTGGCATTTCAATGTCAAAAAGGGGAAGATATATTTAATTTAGGGAGAGAGATATCTGATTGAGGGGAAATATATTCTCAAGGGGAGGAATATTTTATACTATGATGATCATTATGCTTCCATTGTTGTTGTACTATTATTATAATCATTATATTTGTTTTACACTTATTTTTCACGGTATGTTGTTTAGTGTTATGGTTGCATGATTGGTAAATCGTCATAAAATCAAGGTACTAGTCTATGTCTATATTTGTGGGGTGTGTGTTCATAGGTATATATGTTATTTTGTTACTTTTGAGGATATCTTTGTAAAACATGATTTTGTCTCAGAAATGCCAAGGGAGATTGTAAGTACACTTGTACACTTATTTTTAGCATAGTCTAGTCAATAACCATGTTGAGTGAATTATGAGATCGGGTAGGTTTAGAAAAATTAAAAGGGCCAAGCAAATGCGTCAAAAATACATCAACAAGCTTCTTCAAACTCAAACGAAGCTTAAGATAGCAACAAATACAAGAGAAATGAAGATGAAACAAATTTAGATCATGAAACACATCATGAAGGGAAAAATAGAAATTATACAAATCTTATATATATCGTATGCATGCCATAGAAGTAAACCACATCCGAAAATACCAAATATTAAAAAAAGTCAAATTTTTACATTTTGGTGCGCAAACCTACGCTTACAGTAGCCAAAAGATGTCCAAAAAGTGGAATTTTACGCAAACATGTGCCCTTCACTATGCTTAAGCGCAGTCTGAGGTGTGCTTAAGCGTAGGAGAATTTGCGCTTAAGCGTAGAGCCACGACTTGCATATTTAGTTCGTTGCAAATACATTTACTGTGACCTATCATAACTTGGTGTACACTCCAAGACATCCTAGCACATGTATATTGTATATTTATACTAAAGTTGGCTAGTTTCACTCCAAATCAAAAGATGAACACTCGAAAAAGAATCCTAGTCCAAGAAGAAAACAAGTCTACTCAAAGTATGATTCTTCACTCTATAAATAAGAGGATTAAATACAAATTTTTGTTTTTGGCTTGTGATTTTTATGAGAGCTCTGTTATTCTATCATAAATCAGATCCATTTGTAAAGAGAGAAATATATTGCTTGATCATCATATATCAAGGTTCTTTCTAGTTTTTGGAGGTTATTCAATTGTGCTTCAACATTTGAGATATTTATGCACAATTGAATGATCTAGTTGCTGAAAGATCATCACACCACATTGTGCAACCTGTTTGTATCGATCCGTTGAGAAACGGAGCCGTCGGAGTACGAAATCGGAGCGAGAAGTTTTGGGGAAAATTGGTCTGTTGAGAAGCGGAGTTGTCAGAGTACGGAGATCGAAACTAGAGCTTCGTGGAGCGTGAGTGGATCAAGACTTTCGGACGTCGAGTGGAGAACGACAGTCATAGCTATTGTATGTCCTGTCTTAATAGAGTCTATACGAATTCTTTGATTCATAGTGCATTGGTATCGGTGATACCCGTGTTTTTTATTTGGAATTTTTCCAAGATTTTTTCACGTATAAATCTTTATGTCGTCTCGTGATTTATTTTCCTCACTTATATTAATATTTGCATGAGTAATCTTGTTAGAGAATTAGGGTTTCATTACTAATTAAAAATGAAAATTCCGCAAATAATTTTAATAGCTCGTTAAATCTATAAAAAACCAATTCACCCCTCTAGGTTATTTTCCATAGTCGCCTAGGTAATTTCATTCGTAATTTAAAATGTTAGTGGTGATACGTTTAAAAAGTTAATGGGAGCCTCTCAAAATTTTCATTGAAGTAGGAGTATATAATGCAAATAATAGACCATCAAATTGGGTTCAGGTTATCCAACTCATGTTATCCTACTATTAAATTCCACACTAAAGGCACTTTAACCTTCTATTTGAAAGCAGAAAAAATACTCAGAGACCTTGTTCACAATTAGAGAAATGAATGGTTCAAATATTTAGAAATATAGTATTTGAAACTATAAAATATGAAATAAATTACTCTGACAACTAGCGAAGTTTGACAAAAATAGATATGAATGGATTGTTTACAGTTGATTAGATTAACCTTTTATAAAAGAACAAGAATTCCTTCCAGTCATATTTCTCTCAAGATATCCGCGAATCTTAATTTAATAGTGTATACAAATTTACGTTATTAAAAAATCTTAACTCAATCACATTCGAAATTATATAAACATCAGAATATATATAAATGCTGATGATTAAGGTTAACGGATATTTGAATAAAGAGGATCCAAGTTCTTTCTAAAATTTGGTGTGAGTTAAACCAGAATTCTATCTTATTGAATTTTTTTCTCACATATATATTGAGGAGATCTTCGGAGTGATTAGTTAACCCTTGTCTAGATGACAACTTATGATAATATATTACTATCATGTAAGTGCATTACTGAATGTTTTCACACACAAAAAAAAAAAAATTGGATGCTTTAAGAGATGTTAAAATAATTATGGTTGAAAATATCCTCTTTTCTATAATTTGCACAAAAGTCATTGGAAGTTATTGTAATTTTACATTATAATATATATATATATATATGTTAGTCACTAATTGACCCTTGAGGGGGGATGAATAGGGTGTTCAAAAATCTATTTCAATCTTTTCGGATATTAAAGCAAGCTATATCAAATTAACAACTACTTTAAGAAACAAGTAATTATTTCAATGATAAATTCAATTTAAGAAATCTATTAAATTATCACATGGTTAATATAGCATGCACAATATTAAAGTAAAGAGAAAGAGATAGATAGATTGACACCGTGATTTTTTTCGAGGTTCGGTAACTCTTACTCCTCATCTCAAGAACCTCTTCTTGAGACTTTTCCCAATCCTTTCACTATGGTCCTTCCTTCACAGGTGGAATGACAAATCTTTACAACACAAGCTCACAAGCTTGTCTCTCAATCAAGAGAACAATCCTCTCTTGAAAATCGTTGGACTTCACTTGCCCGAGATTACGAAAATTGTATGTAATCAATTGTATCACTCAAGAACAAAAACACTCAAAAATCCTAAAGTTTTTATGGAAGATAAATCAAGATAAGCTCAAGTGTTTTTGGTGATTTCTCAACAGCTCTAGATATGTATTCTCAAAGGATATAATCAATGAATAATATTTGGAGAATAAGAAGAGATACTAGAGTTTTAATCTTCAGAAATTTTGCAGAAAATCAGAAATTTTTGCTTCTTGCCTTCAATGACTTTTTCAAAGAATGTATGTGAAGATGAAGACTTAGTATATTCTCACATATAGAACCACACCCTTACAAATACACATCTCTTTCTTTTTATATGAAGGTTTTAGGGTTTTGAGAATGGATACCATATTTGAAAAGAGACAAGAGCCGTTTCAAAAAGTTTGAGACAGTTTGCTCAAATGATGGAAAAAAAGTTTCTATAAAGATTCAGAATAATGAAGCTTTAGTCGACTACACAACAGCCTTTAGACGACTATACAGTCTCTTCAAATAATTCACAATTCATCGTCTTGGTTTAGTCGACTACACAGAGGGACTTAGTCGACTACATAGTGTCCTTTAGTCGACTACATAAAGGCTTAGTCGACTAGATTATGGTCTTTAGTCGACTACTAAGAGGCCTTAGTCAACTAAGGGATGTGATGAAATTCCAGTTAATCTTCGGCATGATTTAGTCGACTACATGGTGGTTTAGTCGACTACATGGTGTGTTTAGTCGACTACATGCTCAATTTGAAATAAGACCCTAAATTTCGTCATGGTTTAGTCGATTACATGATATGTCTTAGTCGACTATGACTTCAAAGAAAACTGGTTTTTAAATCATTTTTCTTTCATTTTGAGTTCGGTTAATTTATTACTTGAGCTTATAAGATTTTACCAACACATAAAATACCTTGTTACAATGATCGCACCCCGACCTATCTACCCCGAGTCTTGAGTCTTCGAATTTTTCCTTTTTGTTGAATATTTGATCCTTTTCCGTTTTCGTGCTTTAATTTCTTTCTTGCTTTTTCGCTTTTGTGTAAGCTTTCTTTCCGAGCAAGTTTTCGAGTCCTTCTCCTGTCTTTTGCTGAAAACATGTAACTTGATTTTTCATTAGTATCAAATACTCTTTAATGGTTTGTTATCAGCAATTTTGGTATTTTTTTCCGAAAGTAAATTTCAAAGCCAACAATCTCCCCCTTGATGATGACAAAATGTTTTGTGTTTGCTTGATAGTGGTGAGACATCAAGTGATTCTCCCCCTCAACATGTTCATAAATTATTTGTTCACATGCTCCCTCTTTGTAAAGTAAATTTGCAGATTAATGGGCATTTCGATACAACTACTGTTTAGGCACATTTGAGATAATAAAAACAGCGTTTCATATATGATTCAAATTGAGTACAAGTTGTTATACTAATGAAACAGGAAATAACAACAGCAAGCCACACAAAAACAAAAATTGCTAATGACAGATAATGAAGTACTAGATACTACTATAACATAATTTTCCCCCTTTTTGTCAGCGTCGAGGGGCATGCAAACAAGGGGCCGTGAGATCAAGACGAAGATCATCAATTAAAGAGGTGAGACCAGAGATACGGGTATAGATTTCTTGATCAAAATCATGTAGGCGCTCGTTGACCTTTTGAATTGCTTTCATATTCTTGGTGACAGTTTCATCTAGGTGCTGAAGAACTTGGTCCTGTTGTTTAAGTATGTCCGCATTGCTTTGAACAACCCCAAGAATTTGGTTAAGAAGAGCAACATGAGCACTAGTCTCGAACACAGGTAGAGCAGAAGCACTGTCCAATGGAGGAACTGAGGAAAAGGCTTCTTGGCGCGGTGCAGAAGTGCTTGTGGTAGGGCATGGACGAGGAATAGGCATATTATTGGCAATTAAATTTCCTTCGGCGTCAAAGGTGATTTACATATGCTTCACATGAGTAGGGTCGAGAAAAATAGGATGATGCTCGGACACCTCATTGGGAAAAGAAAAGCCGTCCTACTGAACTAGATAGGTAATATGGGCTAGAAAGAAAAGCGGACCGGATGGCTTGCGTTAACAAGTAAGAATAACAGAGCAAAAAATAGTAGTTAAATCAACTATTTTTCCTATCATGATGCAGTAAACAAGAAACGCCTTCATACGCGACACACTACTACGACTACCAATTTTAGGCAAAATAAAATAGGTAATGACATTATGAATTAACCTTGCCTCGGGTAGGAGCATAGAGGCAAGAAGGCAGGTTGTCTGCAAGGTTTCTTTGTCGATGCAAATTGTCTGAACTGCCTCAAGACAATCAAACCCATCAGCAGTGTACCAATCCTGCTTTGAAATATGGTGGACTTCGTCATCAGGAAGCGAAAATATGTGATTGATTTCCCTGTCTGGAAAAGTCACATCGTGACCCGCCAAATGAATCCGAAGATGTGGGAGAATGTGTTCCTTGCGATTTTATAGAGAAGCATAAAATGCTTTGACAACACGAGGAAGAACCGAGATGTCGAGGGAAATAAAAAATCCCAACCAATAGCTCTGAACAAATCGAAAGTTTGAGCCCCAATTTTAGTGCAGAGAGTTCGATTGACAATTAGGCACGGGGTAGGAAGACGATGATCAAAGATGGTGATGAATCGATTTCGAGCACTTTCATCTACAAGAAGAACCTCAAGAATTAGAGGTGTATTTGAGTCCTCTTCCTCTACAACATTTTATGGATCAGTTCTCAATTTGTTTTTAATAACCCGGTCTAATCCATTACTATTCATATATATTTTAAGATACTTATATTAATATATATAATAATATATTATTTTAAATTAAATTATAATATCTTATTATCACTAATATATTATTTTAAAATAAATCATAATATCATTTTTTAGTGGTAAGAATAGTATTTAAAAAGGGCTAAAAGCCTACAAAAATACTAGGGGCATACCCCTAGGTACAAGATGAAAATTATGTGGTATCCAAAGATCCACCATAGAAAAATGAAAACTAAATGTCTTAAGTAATTTGCACATCTCAAGGGACTAGGAAAATTAGAAAAAAAGACTCCTATAGAGCAACAAAACCCATTCCAAGCATTGGCATAAAAGAAGAACCAAACAAAGACCACCAACAAGCTATACAGCTCATGCAAGCAGGTAGGAACTACCAACAATTGAGTTCTGATACAAAGCATGAACACCATTTGAACTGAAAGGAACAGGCCTAACCAAACCACCCATAAGTAAACTATCAAGCATACTAGAATTAGGGCTGCAAATGAACCGAGCCGTTCGTGAGCAAGCTCGGGTTCGGCTCGTTAAGAGCTCGGCTCGTGCTCGTTCGTTTAGTAAACGAACCGAGCCTGAGCACAATTTTTAGGCTCGTTTAGTAAACGAGCTGAGCTTGAACATTACTAAGCTCGGCTCGCCAAGCTCGTGAACAGGCTCGTCTAAGTTAAATAGTAAAATTATATCATATTTGACAAAAGAAAGTGTTCAAATTGAACAAATTATGAAGATTATTGTGAAAAGATTATAGAAATTAGGCAGTCATAACATAAAATTCATTCATAAAAAATTATAGTAGTGGAAATATGTTAAAATAGATATGCAACAACTCAATCCAGACAACTATTAGGAAGATTAATATATGTTGCACTAAAACGAGTCGTTCGTGAACAAGCTCGGGCTCGACTCGTTAAATCTAGCGTTCGGCTCGGGCTCGTTCGTTAAGCAAATGAGCCGAGCTTGAATACATTTTTTAGGCTCGTTTAGTAAATGAACCGAGCTTGAACATTCCAAAGCTCGGCTCGGCTCGGTTCGTTTGCAACCCTAACTAGAATAGATCTCTCCAATAGTAGAAAACCAGAAAAAAATTGGTCCAACAGAATCAGCACCATGCCAAACATAACATACCAACATATACACCAGCAGATGAACTGATCAATGTACAACAGTAGAGCATGAATAGGATCAAGTCAAGCCAAGATGGACTCAGACAAACACCATTGTTGGACCAACTATCTATTAACTGAACTATTGTTGTGATTAACATGTGAAAATAAACTGTATCTGACATATTGAATGATCTTAACAAAAAGGTTTTCATGGCTGCAATAAGCTTCATCAAAGACTCTCCTATTTCTCTCCATCCATAGCTCATAAATAGTAGCTGAAAAGGCAAGCTTGTTAAGTGTACGCATAAGAGAAACTCCCTTTAAGTTGGCTTGATACCATGTGAAAATTGTGTTCCAATGACCATCTGGCCACTCAAGAAGCCCTTTCTGAATCACTCTTTTCCAAAGCCTCCTAGAAAAGCTACATTGGAAGAACAAGTGGTCTTTATCTTCCATATTGAGATTACTAAAGACACATGTAGCATCATTAACCAATCCAATAGATAGAATAAATTATTTAGTGTTGATTCTATCAATGTGTACCAACCAAATAAAAAAAAGAATGTTTAGGAATTTGGTTATTAAACCATATGAAATTAACCCAATCCATAACATCAACTGTAATACCCCGTATTTAATGGATATTTATTCCCTTAATTATTTTGGATGGCATATTGGGTGTTTAAATTATTGAATGAGGCTATCTTAGTCTTTTTAACTCTAGTAGGTTATAATGAAATTTTGTGATCTGAAGGGGGGCAAGGTTGTCATTAGTGTTTGGGCAGTTTGGTGATTTATGCATAATACAAGGTTAGTTTGGACATTTCCTTAACCCTAGCATCTTCTATATAAGCATCCTTAACTTCAGATCTAGCCCCCATCTCATTTATTCTACTACTTCTTCTTCTTCATCAATTATACCCGAAATTGTGAGGTTGAGAGCTTAGAATTTGTTTGGATCTATACTTGTGGTGGATTCAGCTCTACATTACAGGCAAGACATATGTTCTACTCTTCCTCTTTGTACTAAAATTTTGTAGTCTTTACTTTGTGCATCTATAATCTATTAAATAATATTTTTCATATATGTATATGTATGTGTAAATCATGTTCATATATGACTTTTATATATTCTATTTATACATATATGTATAGATCCGTAGGTATATATATAGATCTTGTATATATGTAGAGATTCGTGGATCTATATAGGCATATATGTATAGATCTGTTAGAGTATATTCATATTCATGTTTATTTATGTGACTTATATATTCTATTTATACATATATGTATAGATCCGTAAGTATATATATATATATATCTTGTATACATGTAGAGATTCATGGATCTATATAGGCATATATGTATAGATCTGTTAGAGTATGTTCATATTCATGTTTATTTATGTGATGATATATATTCTGTTTATATGTATATGTATAGATCCATGATCATATGTACAGATCTTGCATATAGGTAGAGATTAGTAGACTTATATAGACATATATGTACAAATCTGTTAGAGTATATTTATATTCATATATATATATATGATTATTTATATTCTGGTTATACATATATATATAGATCCATGATTATATGTATAGATCTTGTATATATATAGAGATTTGTGGTGATATATTGATATATGCATGAGACTATGTTTATATCTAGCTATACATATAAATCTGTTTTTACCATGTGTAGCTATACATGTATGGATTCGTGGTTATGTGTCTTGTTGGTATGATTCTGATGATGTGTATATGGTTGAAACTTAGTATAAATATCTGAATACATAAATATTTTAGGTTTCAATGTTGACAAAGATTTCAAAACTGTTATTAGAAAAATATTGCATATTTATGTAATTGTGTTTCTCTATTTTCTTTGTTATCAGACTCTGGACATTGATTTATATTGTTATTATGTGTATCACGAATTATACTAGATTACGTATTTTTGACCGTATAAATGAATAGTTTCGACCGTATAAAATACCGTATACCTTGGCACTGGGGCGCTGCCCCAGACCCCACCAGGGGGGCGCTCAGGTAATGGTCGCGCCGCCCCCCTGGACCCCCCAAGTTCGACCTTATAAATTGTTATACGGTCCCGAATAAAGATTACGAGTGAATTATTAAATTCGTAAAATCATAAGATTTAAATTAAATGACTATGTTTTTGAAATTTATAAGGAACCACAAGGAGGCTGACTATTACTGCAGTCTAACTAGTACCACGGGACATGGGTGAGTTGTCGGGTACGTGGTTATGGTAGGGCATGGATTGGATGTTGTATGGAAAAATCAGATTAATGTAAGAAATTTATAAACATAATTATATTAAATGGTGGTATATTAGTGACTATATTTATAGTTAAATATATTATTATTTTATAATATAATTTTAGGATTAGTTGTCACTAGGAAAGGGGATGGATTTTGGTACTCTGCTTGGGATCATGTAGAGTTGTACTTGCTCGTGGGTTTAACCCACATTTTTGTTGTTTCAGGTCATCGGCAGTTTCACCAGCAAGGTTGAGGACTTCATATTTATCCGTCTGGTTCTATCATATTTTCCTTCCACTCCAGGGTAGGATCCGATAAATGTCATATGTTGTATTTCTTATAAGTGTGTTTCTAGGGGTCCATGTTTATGGGATTTCCAAGTTGTACTGTGTGGGACTTATTATATTTAAGGATGTATTGGGAGTGGTCTTCTTCATGTATAAGTTGTATCCTTATTTTGTTATTGTTGTTATTATTATATTTCTATTTTATGTCTTCTATTCTGTGCTTATATTATCAATTACTGATACTCCTAGTTTTCTGTGTATGGGTCTGGCCAACCTATGCATGGAAATTTGGGGGTGTCACATCAACCTTATACCTCACAAAGTCCCAAGTTGAACTAATTGAGAATTTACCATTTGAAGGTAACCAAACAACTTTATTTCTAACAACAACATTTGGCCTAAAATCAGCAGCAAAATTAGCTTTAAAAGCAAGCCAGCCATTGGAGTTCAAAGTAGGAAAATTCCATCCAGAAGAACTAACAAGCCTACTAACAGAAGCACTGATTCCCAAACCTAAAACTCTAATCAAATTAGGAGAAAACATGGTATCAAGAGGCCCATGAGAATGTTAATTATCAAATCATAAGGAGGTACTCCTACCATCACCCACAATAACTTTAATCACATGCTTGAACAAAGGCCTAAGGTTAAGGATCTTTTTCCAAGTCCAAGAACAATGTTGAGGAATTGCAATAGCAAAAAAATTTCTCCCTTTAATCAGATTAGATTTAACCCAAGACACCCATAAAGAACTAGAATCAGGTTGAATAAAAGACCAAAGATGCTTGGACACAGCAGCTACATTCCATTCTTCCAAGTCTTTGATACCCAAACCACCTTCATTAAAAGGAAGACACTTGAGACCAAACAACTTTGCATCCTCCTTTGCACATTTTAGAACTAGACCAAATGAATTTTCTAAGCAGAGAAGTAAGATCTTTAATTACCATTTTAAGTAGAATAAAAGTAGAAGACAAATAGACTTGAGAGGCAAACAAAACAGCCTTAACCAATTGAAACCTTCCTGCAGATGAGAGATATTTGGAAGCCCAACTAGAAATTCTAGTAATGATCTTATCCAATAGCATTGTACAATTAGATTTCTTTAGTTTAGAGGAGATGAGAGGAACTCCCAAGTACTTCACAGGAAGATGCCCAAGCTTGAAACCAAGTTTGTCTTGAATTTGAGAGAGTAAAGGAACTTGAATACTAGCATGAAAAACCACACTTATGGATTGGTTGGGAAATAACCCAGAGATTGAACCGAAAGAGTCCAGAATATCCTTAATGCAATTCACAAAACTCAAATCACTAGTAGAGAAGATCAAAAGATCATCAGCAAAAAGCAAGCTTGAGATACTTCGTTGTCTACACTTCCGATGAAAATTGAAAGCATTAGAAGTGGCCATTATATCCAACATGCATTTAAGGACCTCCATGCCAAGAACAAACAAATAAGGTGAAAGGGGATCACCTTTTCTAATACCCTTGGAGCTTGGAAAATAGTCCTTGAAACTACCATTAATGTTTACAGAGAACATTACAAAATTAACACAATTCATGATCAACTTGATCATGTGAGGAGGAAAATTGAAAGCTTGAAGAACAACCTCCAAGAAACGGTATCAAAAGCCTTAGACAAGTCCACTTTCATAGCCAACCTTGGATCTCCATCATCCTTGTGATAATCTCTTAAAAGCTCCTGAGCTAAGATAACATTGTGAGAAATCTTTCTACCAGCAACAAAAGTTCCTTGATTGAGACTAACACAAGAGGGTAAGCACTCGTTAACTCTATTAGTAAACACCTTAGATAAACATTTATAGAGAGTGGAACATAGAGAAATAAGTCTGAAATTAGAGACCATATTTGGATTAGTTACCTTAGGAACTAAAGTGACGATGGTTGAATTTACCTCTTTAAGCTTCATACCAAAATGGAAGTAAGCTTGCATTGCCTTAGTCACATCAGCCCCCACAACAGCCCAAGCATGCTTAAAAAACAAAGCATTAAAACCATCACTCCAAGGACCCTTGCCATCTTTGAGAGATAACATAATAAGTCTAATATCTTCATCAGTGATAGGTCTAGAAAGATGTTGAAATTGAGCTTCAGACAATAGACACTTGATAAATGGTTTCAGATCAGGAATAGGGGCGGTGTTAGAAGAAGAAAAATAAGTCTTATAATAATTCACAATCTCTAATTGAATCAAACCAGGTTGTTCAAGCCTTGTACCATCAGAAGAAGTAAGAAATAGAATGTTATTGGACTTCCTTCTAGCTAACATTAGCCACTCTATGAAAGTATGTTGTATTTTTGTCACCCAACTTCAACCATTGAACTCTAGATTGCTACTTGAGGAAAGATTCTTCAGCTTGAGAAAGGGTAAGAAGCTTTGAAAGACAAGCCTTTTTCTTGAGCCAAAAGCTCTTGATTACTAGGGTCAGCATCAAGCTTGTCTTGCAGATTGGTTAAATCCTTTTTGACCTCTTGAACCTGAGTAGATAAATCATTGAAATTAGCTTTGTTCAAAGTTTTAAGCTCATGTTTTATACATATGAGAGCCCACAAACTCCAAAGACCAAACCTTCTTCACAATGTCCAATGAATTGAGGATGAGAAATAAGATGATTATTGAACCTGAAAGGAACACCTTTTTTCAATGTACTAGTCTCTACTTGCATAGTAATGAGAGCATGATCAGAAACTGCCATAGGTTCAAAGTGAGTAGCAAAGTTAATATAAGTAGTATTCTAAACCTCATTGACAAAAACCCTATCAATCTTGAGAAAATATAAATTGTTAGTCCAAGAATAATGCACCCCGAAATATTTGAAATCATCCAAACAAGCACTCTGAATACACTCCCCAAACTATTTCTTTTGGGAATCCCAAGTAGAATAACCACCATATTGTTCATTAGGGAAACGAATTGCATTAAAATCACCTACCAAGAAAAAAGGAACCAAAGCATGAATATGAGCAACTTGCAAAATGTCTTTCCAAAGCCTCCTTCTATCAATATAATAATTGGAGCCATAAAAAAACCCTCCCACACAGCTGAAGGAAACCTTTACATCCTTGATAGAACAAAGAATTATTTGATCAGTGATAGAAATAGGAGCCACATGAAGCCTTGAAGGATCCCAACAAACCCAAACCCTACCATTGATAGCATCATTATAATTCTGCAAACAATTCTGCCCTTTAACAATAGATTGAAAAATCCTAGAAGTATTTCCTTCCTTCACCCTAGTTTCCACCATACAAAAGAGAGACAAATCTAGCCTTAATTCAACTTAAGCAATCTCAGACTATTTTTTGGAGGTGTTAATACCTCTTACATTCCAAATTCCTAAATTCATAAAAAAAAAACAGGAAATATACAACCTCAAAGAAAATAGATCCAATTAAATAGTATAACACCCCGCTCCAACACTTGGTATAATATTGTCCGCTCTGAGCCTAGCCCGCACGGTTTTGCTCTTGGGCTCCTCCCAAAAGGCCTCATACCAATTGGAGACAACACTGCACATATAAGTACATCCCCAGACCTCTACCCGGGCGATGTGGGACATCACAATCACCCCCTCTTGGGACCCAGCGTCCTCGCTGGTATTACCCACGAGCTTGTGCATGATTGTGATGTCCCACATCGCCCGGGTAGAGGTATGGGAATGTGCTTATATGTGCAGTGTTGTCTCCAATTGGTATGAGGCCTTTTGGGAATAACCCAAGACCAAAACCGTGCGGGCTGGGCCCAGAGCGGACAATATTATACCAAGTGTTGGAGCGAGGTGTTACAATTGGTATCAGAGCCAGAGCCCGGCCGGAATTAAGTGTGGTGCATGCACAAGCCCGTGGGTAACACCAGCGAGGACGCTGGGTCCCAAGAGGGGGTGATTGTGATGTCCCACATCGCCCGGGTAGAGGTCTGGGGATGTGCTTATATGTGCAGTGTTGTCTCCAATTGGTATGAGGCCTTTTGGGAATAACCCAAGAGCAAAACCGTGCGGGCTGGGCCCAGAGCGGACAATATTATACCAAGTGTTGGAGCGAGGTGTTACAATTGGTATCAGAGCCAGAGCCCGGCCGGAATTAAGTGTGGGTGCATGCACAAGCCCGTGGGTAACACCAGCGAGGACGCTGGATCCCAAGAGGGGGTGATTGTGATATCCCACATCACCCAGGTAGAGGTCTGGGGATGTGCTTATATGTGCAGTGTTGTCTCCAATTGGTATGAGGCCTTTTGGGAGGAGCCCAAGAGCAAAACCGTGCGGGCTGGGCCCAAAGCGGACAATATTATACCAAGTGTTGGAGCGGGGGGTCCCAAGAGGGGGTGATTGTGATGTCCCACATCGCCCGGGTAGAGGTCTGGGGATGTGCTTATATGTGAAGTGTTGTCTCCAATTGGTATGAGGCCTTTTGGGAGGAGCCCAAGAGCAAAACCGTGCGGGCTGGGCCCAAAGCGGACAATATTATACCAAGTGTTGGAGCGGGGTGTTACAATTGGTATCAGAGCCAGAGCCCGGCCGGAATTAAGTGTGGGTGCATGCACAAGCCCGTAGGTAACACCAGCGAGGACACTGGGTCCCAAGAGGGGGTGATTGTGATGTCCCACATCACCCGGGTAGAGGTCTGGGATGTGCTTATATGTGCAGTGTTGTCTCCAATTGGTATGAGGCCTTTTGGGAGGAGCCCAAGAGCAAAACCGTGCGGGCTGGGCCCAAAGCGGACAATATTATACCAAGTGTTGGAGCGGGGTGTTACAAATAGCCTTACCCCTTCACTAGGAGAGCTATAAGATATACCCCTTCTGGTTTTGACACTAGACTAAATAAGTTTTAAAGCTTTAGAAGCACCCTCGGTTTTACCAGGCTTAGGAGGTCTTGGCACAATGTTGTCATCTATTTTCACCTCAAGATCAACAGATGCTCCCCTTCCTTAAGTGGTGTTATTGAGCTCACAACACCAACATTTTGCAAATCAACAGATCCCTCATTAGCTTCCTCTTCTAGATTAGTAGGCAGATCAAAAGGTAGCAAAGAGCCAATTTCTTTTGCAAGAGAGTCAGTTTCTGTGACAAGTAATTCTTCAGCAATATCTTGTAATAAACCAAATTTATTTGAAACCCCAAGAGTAGGTTGGTCTTGTGAAGTAACAGTCTTAGAACCTACAATAGATAAATCCACTCCTGGCTCAGCATTAGTATTTGTATTTTGCAGCAAAATATTATCTCCAATAACATCTTCAATCACAACCTCAAGAGGGTCAGAGGAATGAGATTCTAATAGAGTATACTCAATACTTTTGCCTTTACCATTTTTATCAATAACCTTCCACTCTCGTAGCTTAGGTTTTTTAGGAACAACTTGAGCTGCTTTAGAGGATTTAGGACAATTGGTAGAGGAATGACCAAACACATTACATTAAATGCATTTTTTAGGAATCCACTGGTATTCCACACTAATTGAGAAGATGGTACCATCAGGTAACTCAGCTGAGACATTGTGAGAAAAATCTGAACTTGCTTTCATTTTAATACAAACCCTAACAAACCCCAACCTCCTTTTGTCATTTGTCAATGCATCAACATAAAGAGACGTACCCAGAGTACTAGCCACGGAACTGATTGCATCATCATTCCAAAATTCAAGAGGTAAACCAAATAACTTTACCCAAACAGGAACTGATCTGAAAACATCCTTTTGCAAAACCAACCTTGGCTTCCACTTTTACAAGATCAAAAGATGATTAGCAAAATGTCAGGTGTTTCCCTCAATGACAGCGTCTCATTGCATACAAGAAGCAAACTTAAACAAGAAAAATTTATTATCAAGGCTATGCACACCACACAAACCCTCCTTAACCCAAAGTTTTTTGGCAATGGATTCCACAATCAGGAAAGGAAGACGTTTATCAATAAATTAATCTGCCAAACATTGATCCCAATCATAACATTGAGCCATCTATGTGGTGAGAACAACCCTATGTTCCTTGTTAGGAGCAATGTAATGAAGCTTCATCTTGCCAGCCTGAATACTAGTGTTTAGTTTTTAAGCCCAAGTCTGTTGAGGTTGTGACACAACTGGAGAAACACTCTGAATCCCAGCAAGAAGTGGAAACTCAATCTGCGAACCAGCCCCACGTTGAACATGATCAATCTCTAAAACCCTAGCAAAAGTAGAGGCATTCAAACTAGCAGTAGTAACCAACTCTTCAGAAACTCTAACTAATTACCTATTTATATCTATAATATTATAAAAGTATAAGACATTTTTATTATTTTTATACATTTATCTACTAAAAATAAAAATAATTAAAGTATAAGATTCCAATAACTGCATTCAAATAAGTATCATTAAAATGCATTATTACAATCTATTAGTATTATAATTAAAGTATTTTCAACCATTACAAAGAGAGATAAAGGAGATAAATATACGCCCAAATGTATTACTCCGTTCCAATTTATAGGTTTATTTTGGGGAATCTAACTTTTTAAGAATATGACTTTTGTTGTAGTATTAGTGAATGAAATATCAACTTTACTCATTGTCCCACCATAATGATGTGATGGTTTATAGTGTATATATTTTATAACTTTACTAGTTGAAGGTTAAATTAGTAAATTTACCAAATAAAGTGTTTTGAATTTTCAAAAGTGAACACTTATTTTGGGACAAGTAAAAGAGGAAAAGTCGACACTTATTTTGGGGCGGAGGGAGTATTTAAAGACCTATGTCTTCTTTAAAAAAAGAAATATAATTGAATTATACAACAACTACGAAGAGAGATAGATGGGCACCCAAATTTAAAATCATTTAATTTCATGCTTAAATATCTACATAACTTTAGGGCCTGTTTGTTAACCATTTATGCTTGTCGTTTATTATTTATGAAAAACATAAGTAGTGATTATGTGTTATTTTTGTTTATGAACAAAATATCTATTATTTGATAACCGTTTATGTTTTTGACAGTTTTATAAATATTAAAAACACAAAATCATCTTTGCTACAAATTTTTGTTTATGTTAATGATGGTGGCCGCTGCCAACAAGATGTGGATGTGATGGTTGGTGATGGTGGGCGGTGGAGGCGGTGGTGATAGTGGTGGTTAACGGTGATGGGGGTCGATGACCAATGGTGGTGGTTGATGGCCGGTGGAGGAGATGGTCGGTGGTGATAGGAGAAATGGTTGGTGGTGGTGGGTGATGGAGACGGTAACCGATAGTGGTGGTTGACGGTGGCCGATGGAGGAGATGATCTGTAATGGTAGCCGATGGTGGTGGGTGGGAGAGGTCATTGGGGGTTGTGGTGGAAGATTGTGATGAATATAATATATAGCGATAATATTTCATAAACATAAAACAGAAAATGATAAACATCGTTTTGAGGTTTATAAAATTATGCCTTAACTACTACAATGACATATTTAAAATGTTTAAACTTTTTATAAACAAAATAGAATTTAGCAAACGTGATTTTCTCTCAATCTGTTTATATAAACAAAAACGGTTACCAAACGACCCCTTAATTTAACTAGAATGTATTGTATTTATTCAAATTAAAATATTTTTATAATAAATATTAGAATTATAAAATATAGACCCTTACTTTCTGCAAGGTTCCAAAAAGGCATTGTGACAATTTTGTTCATAGAGAATGACAGGTCAAACCATCAAATGAAATACACTGCATCCCCCATCCGAGCATGAACTAAGAACAAAAATACTTGATCTATTCAATTAAAGAAAAATACTATGATTATTACTAAAAAAATTATTTCATATTGTAAAATATTCATCATTTAACATTACAATTTGGGTTGAAGGAGATCTCACTAGTGATGCACTTCGATACCATTGAAGTTTCTGCAAAGAAATTGTGTTTTTTTTTTTTATCTATTTGGATTTCAGTTATTTCTTGGGATGTCTTTGAATATATATGACCTGAGAGTTTTAATTTAATTTAGAGATTTCAACTATCCATCCTTATTTTTTTTGTCTTTATTTTTATATGCTATTGTTTGAAAAAAATTGATTGATTTTTCCTTGTAATAATTTTGTATTATTGCTAAAAAGAATAGTAGGAATGGTTGATTAGAGGAGTTGAATGAGACATTCAACTTTTATTTTATTGGAGGACTTGAGGTAAAAAGAATAATATGAATAATTGTATTAATTGATATTTACATTATTTCATTGCATTAACAAGTGGTGGTGTGCAGTGTATATAAAAGATTTCAAGTCAATTTGTTACCTCAATTTAGCTAATACAATTTTATGTTTCAATCTACGAAACCGATTCAAACAAATCTGGCTCACTGCCGTTTGGTTTGCATGGTTTCGTTTCATTGGACAAATGTGTTAGATTGGTTTCAAAAATTGTGAATCCGGTAGTAGTGGATCGGATCCAAAATATCTTCAATCCAGTCCAATCCGATCGGTGTCCACCCCTAATAATATAAAAAGGATTGTAAGTGGAGCCCACCTATTTTAGTGATGAAAAATAATAGTGTAGTAGATAAAGACACAAAAAAAGTTGAAATTAGCCAAAGAATATATGTGTGTGTGTATATATATATATATATATTTCCTAATGTGCATTTGATTACCATGTTTTTTCGAAAGTTATGAGAGGATATCATTTCGTAGTGAATACTAGAAAAATTAGAAACAAATGAAACGATTTATTTAAGTTGTTTTAATTTTCATTAAATATGATAAAAAGTTTTGTAAGTCATTCAAATAAGAAATTATTCATTGCAACGGTGATACCATGTCATTAGACTGACATTGACATTGTATCACAATACAACGAAATCAAAAATTGTGTCATATGTATAATTAAAATTATATCTCTGGTTTAGTTATAACATGGAAACAAAATATATGAAAAAGACTTCTCTTCTTTCCATTTTAGATGATTCAAGATTCAAACTTAAAGCTCTGAAAATTATAAACACCTACAGTCTATGTTTCTAGCATTAAATCAATAGCAGTGATGAAGGATCTGATTATATAAAACAAAGAGAGTTGTATGTTTTTCAATAACAAATCACCGGCTTGCACATTGGGAAGATAAAAATTCTGAAAATTTAACATCTAAAACAAAAGCTTGCACATAATAAAATTAAGGTTTGTCTGTTTAGATTTTTGCAAGAAAATCATTAGATTCTAAATCAATTAATCAAATAAATTCAATAAATAAGGAATCAGTTGAAACCCATCATAAAACATACCCAAATCTTACGGACAATAAGAATGAGATAATTGCAAACAAAAAAGAAAAATTGGGTTTGACCAATTATTAAATTTGAATCTTGAAACAGCTACAGTGGAGAGAATGGGGAAGAAGACGGCTTGGTTGCAAAAAGATTTTATGTTTGGAT
Source organism: Cornus suecica (assembly GCA_963922005.1). Taxonomy (NCBI): domain Eukaryota; kingdom Viridiplantae; phylum Streptophyta; class Magnoliopsida; order Cornales; family Cornaceae; genus Cornus; species Cornus suecica. Next base: position 46,287,177 of record OY998246.1, on the reverse strand, counting down.
CACTTAATAGTAGACCTGTCAATGGATTGGATTTTTATCCTAATCGAATCCGATTAGTCGGATTTGGATTGCAAAAAAAATCCGATAACCCGAATATGATCCGAATCCGATAATCCAATTATTTAACAAATTGGATTTGGATTAGCCTAATCCGATCCGATAAAATATAAATATATATATGTGTATATATTTAATATTGTACATGTATATAAATGTTAGTTGTTAATTATTTTATTATTTATTAATAATAATTTATAATAAATACAATTATTAAAAGTGTGAATAATTTTAGTGTTTCAGTATTTATTGATTTTTGTATTTTTTTAATTAAATATTCGGATCAGATATTCTATAATGAAGAAATTCAAATATGAATTAATTAAGTGAAAATTTGTCGAATTATCGGATTCAGATCGCGAATCGAGAGTTTTTGTCATCCTTATCAATAGACTTATCAATAATCCAATTATGATCCGAATCCGATCCGAATCCGATATTAACCGGATATGGATTAAAAATAAAATCCGATAACCCGATTAGGATCCGAATCCGATAATCCGATTTCTTAACAAATTGGATTTGAATTTAACTGATCCGATCCGAATCCGATTCATTGACAGGTCTACTTATTAGGTTTGGATATTGAATTAGTTATAATGGAAAGAAGAGAGGAAGAAGACTATTGATTTCTATTTTTCTATATATTTTGTTTCTATATATGTTATAATATTAAGACAAAAATTTTATTACACGTGTGAATTTATCTATATATTTTGTTTCTATGCTATAATATTAAGATAGAATTTTTATTACACGTGTGAATTTATTCAAACAGAGGGAGATAGATTATTATAAAACGTTATGTATGGAAACATGTCATTCCATAGTTTTAAACTTTTTTGTTTCTATTTTTGTTTTGTCATAAATTTCTTTTCTTTTAAGTATGAGATTTGAACCTTAAAACTCTCATTTGAAAGGTAGGATCTAATACCGCTCGGTCATTAAGCCTTTAAATTCTTTTAAATATTTCCTTAACTTAGAAAATATTTAAAAAATAAAAAATTCATAATATTTGTTACCTTGTAACCAATAATTCCTAGTTTTTAAATTTAATTTCATTTAAATATTAAATTCCTAGTTTTTCACCTATACCCTCGTTAAATAGATGTAAAATTCTTCAATAATAAATTTATTCAATAATTGATGCATAATCTATTATTTCTTAAGTTTTAATCACTACCACTATTGTACTATGAGTTTAGATAATAAGTAATTTAATTTAAATTCAATTAGAAAAAGGAAATAACAAATTTCCTAGAAAGATAAATAAAATAATTTTCATTTAATTTTTAGAATTTTACATAAGAGTTCACATAAAATTTCGAATTCAAAATTCATTTCTATTCTAAATGTTTTTATTTTTATATATAATTAAATAGTTTTTTAAATATAATAATAGGTGATATAGCATATTACCATATTCAGCTGACTTGCACTGAATGGAGTTCTGTTTTTATTTGTTTTTTTAATCAAAATAGAACTTTCTTAATTAGGGTGTTTTTTTTCTAATTATTAGTGCTTATTTGGTTTTTGGATGAGAAAAATAGTACTTAAGGCTAGTTATCCCTAAAATAATACATGATCTTTCATAAAATTCCATTATTTATTAACCATTTCGTTTTGGGGAACAAATTATAAAACAAAAAAGAAAAAAGATGTTTTTATTGAAAGCCGTACAGAGCAATGTAAAGTGTTATGGTGAGACCATAACTAATCCCCGCTATCTATGGGGGAAAAAGAAAAAAAGGCTCATATGGGTGACTTGGCCTCTCTCTCTCTCTCTCTCTCTCTAAATCTATCTCTCTGTCTATCGCTTCCTCCAGAAAGGAACCCTTGTGCACAGGTAATAATAATTTATATATATATATATATATATATATATGGTTCTTCTCTTTTCATTTCATGTTTCTTGAATTCTTTCATTCATTTTTAATCTCTGACTTTTCTCCTCCATTATATTCATTCAGGATATGGAATAGTGGTCTGCCTTTAGCCCCAAAGTTTTTTAAAACTTGCAAAATATTTGCTTCATGATGTATTAAAGCTTTATGTCAATTATACAAATGATATAGGCAGCCACGACATCTGAATGGCGCCATTATAAATTTAAATAATTCACCTAGATTGCCCGGAATGATGATACAGGATCCCATATATTAATCTAATATGATCCTGTGAATAAATGTGGATATAATTATAGAAATTTTATACATGATTTATGAGTTCACTTTCGGTGAAGCGGTGGACTTTTTCAGAACTTTACATATGAAACACAAGCCAGTCAATCAATTTTCGTTTTTCATTTTTTTTATAACCATGATGTCAGGTCAGCTTACGCCCACCTCGATTAATCCACGGGAACGTGCAAGGCGACCTCATAACGAATCAGATAAGGCTAAGGAATTGTTTGCACATAGTAGGAATCGATCATGAGACGTCATATTTCTTGATGCACAAAGTCCCAAGTATTTTCAGAACTTTACATATGAAACACAAGCCAGTCAATCAATTTTCGTTTTTCATTTTTTTTATAACTATGATGTCCGGGTCAGCTTACGCCCACCTCGATTAATTCACGGGAACGTGCAAGACGACCTCCTAACGAATCGGATAAGGCTAAGGAATTGTTTGCACCTAGTAGGAATCGATCATGAGACGTCATATTTCTTGATGCACAAAGTCCCAAGTATTTTCCAACTACGTTTACACTCGATCATGTCTTGTTACACGCCCACAATATTGATGATGGTAGAGTAGAAGTATACAACACTTATGGTGTTGATTGAGAGAAAAACACACTCTATTTATATTGAAAAAATTCAAATACAAACTCACAAAGGAGTTATTCTTTTCTTCTCTATTCTCACTCTCTTGCTTCTATATTTCAACACTACACACACACATCTATTTATAGCTATGTAGAGCTTTGAATTCAACTTACACATGTTACACAAGGGTAGGTAAAATCAAAGTTAGGCAACCTACCATTGTTGATTTATTTGTAAAGCTTTTAGAAAGTCTTCAAAGGGGTGCTTCTAGATTTGTATCAAGTTTATATTTCAACATTCCCCTTTAAACTTGATACTCTGCATTCCCAACATAAACTTCAATTTGTTGAAGATGTCTTGCTTCAATGGCTTGGTAAAAATATCTGCAATTTGATCATTCGTCTTGCAAGATATTAATTCCACTTCTTTGTTCTGCACATGCTCTCTGATGGAATGATACCGAGTATCAATATGCTTGCTTCGTTCATGAAAGACTGGATTCTTTGCAAGTGCAATTGCTGAACGATTATCAATGAATATCTCTGTAGGTCTTTCTTGTGGAAATCCCATATGCTTTAACACATTTCTCAACCAAATAGCATGACACACAGTTGCGCTAGCTGCTACATATTCAGCTTCGCATGATGATAAAGTCACTATCGGTTGTTTCTTGGATGACCATGTGAATGCTGTATCTCCAATGAAAAACACAAATCCAGTTGTGCTTTTTCTTTCATCTAAATCTCTACCCCAGTCGCTATCTGAATAGCCAGTGAATTTTAATTCATCAGTTGAGGTATATAGCAAACCATCATTGATCGTACCTTTGATGTAGCGGAGTATTCTCTTTGCAGCATTCAGGTGTGATTGATCTGGTTCCTCCATGTATCTGCTGATCAATCCAACTCCGTAGAGTATATCTGGTCTGGTGCAAGTCAGGTACCGAAGACTTCCAACTAAACTTTTGAAGTATGTTGGATCAACATTTCCTCCGCCTTCATTCTTTCTGAGTTCCACATTGCTTTCTACTGGAGTTGATACTGGATTACTTGATTCCATTCTGAACTTCTTGAGAATCTCCTTTGCATATCTACTTTGGCAGATCGAGATTCCTTCAGCATTCTGCTTCACTTCAATTCCAAGGAAGTGTGACATCAGACCTATGTCTGTCATCTCAAATTCTTGAATCATGGTTTTCTTGAATTCTTCAAACATGGCTTGGTTGTTTCCTGTGAAGATCAGATCATCAACATACAGACCTGCAAATAGTATGCTTCCTTCTGGACCTTTCTTCAGGTATAATGCATGCTCATATGGACATTTCTCGAAGCCATTATCATGGAAATACTTGTCAATTCTGGTATTCCATGCACGTGGAGCTTGCTTCAGTCCATAAAGAGCTTTCTTCAACCTGTACACCTTGTCTTCATGTCCGTCATTTGCATATCCCAGTGGTTGTTCGACATAGATTTCTTCTTCTAGAAATCCGTTCAGAAATGCTGACTTCACATCAAGTTGGTACAACTTCCATCTATTCTGAGCAGCAATAGATATCATCAGCCTGATTGTCTCTAATCGGGCAACAGGAGCAAATACTTCACCATAGTCTAGTCCCTGTCTCTGTTTGTAGCCTTTTGCAACCAGGCGAGCTTTGTATCTCTGAACTTCGCCCTTTTCATTCTTCTTTGTCTTGTAGACCCATTTGACTCCAATAGGTTTTTGACCTTTTGGTAGACTACACAGCTCCCATGTATCATTTTTCTCTATGGCCCTGATTTCTTCATCCATTGCTGACTTCCACTTCTTCTCTTGGATGGCTTCTGTGAAGTTGACAGGATCACTATCCAGAAATAGGCATAGTAAATTTTGGTCATGATCTTCTTCAGTGGCTTCATATAGTTCCCTTAGACTTCTCACTTTTCTGGGTCTTTCACTTGATCTTTCATCTAGTGACGATGAAGGATCATTTCTTGCAGGTACAGGAGATTGATGTGGTAGAATTTGCGGCTCCACTGCAGCTTCTTTTTCTACTTCTTCATCTTCTTCAAGTACAAGCTCCTTGGTTTTTCCATCTTCATTCTGATCCCAGCTCCAAGCTTCATTTTCTTCAAAGATCACATCTCTGCTCATAATTACTTCCTTTGTGATGGGATTAAACAACTTATATCCCATTGTTCTGTCGCCATAGCCGATAAAGATACATTTCTGTCCTTTGTCGTCGAGCTTGGTTCTTCTGGCTTCTGGAATCTTGGTGTAAGCATTACACCCAAAAATTCTGAGATGATTGACACTTGGCTTATATGAGCTCCAAGTTTCTTCAGGTGTCTTGAACTGGAGTCTTCTGGTTAGACACCTATTCAGCAGATAGACAGCATAAGATACTGCTTCAGCCCAAAATTCTTTGGGCATTGACTTTCCTTTCAGCATACTTCTGACCATGTCCAAGATCGTGCGATTCTTCCTTTCAGAAACACCATTTAGCTGAGGTGTATAGGCTGGTGTTGTTTGTTGTCGGATGCCGTGCTCTTTGCAACAATTCTGGAATGTATTTGACATATATTCTCCTCCTTGATCTGACCGCAACGTTTTGATATTGTGGCCACTCTGCTTCTCAACAAGAGCTTTAAACTCTTTGAATTTGTCAAATACTTCTGATTTCTTCTGCAAGAAGTACACCCATGTCTTTCTGCTATAATCATCAGTGAAAGTAAGAAAATACCTGATTTGTCCGTATGACATTGGCTTCAATGGACCACACACATCTGTGTGAATGAGTTCCAGCAGCTTTGTTGATCGCCATTTGACTTCTTCAGCAAAGCTTAGTCTGTGATGTTTCCCAAGTACACAACATTCACAGACTTCATTAGGACGGTTGATGTAGGGTAGTCCCTTCACCATCTGCTTGCTTGCTAGCAACTTCAGGCCCTCAAAGTTGAGATGTCCGTATCTAAAATGCCATAGCCAGTCCTTGTCTTCAACAACTGCATTCAAACATTTCGCTGTATCATGCTGAATGTGAATAGGAAACATTCTATTCTTTGACATCTTTATCCGGGCAATGAGATTTTCATTTGTATCTTTAATTGTTAGACACAAATCCTTCATGCTGATGTCGTAGCCTTTCTCCAGGAGTTGTCCGAGACTCAAAATATTGTTCTTCATATCTGGAACATAGGAAACATTTGATATGAAGTCATGATCTCCATTCTTGAGTTTGATCAGAATCTTGCCCTTTCCTTTTACTGGGATTTTCGTGGAGTCACCAAATGAGACTTGCCCTTGCCTAGTCTCATCAAGCTCGACAAACATGTGTTTGTTTCCACACATGTGATTGCTGGCTCCTGAATCTAGATACCATATACCTTCGTCATAGGTATTTTCATTTTGAGCCATCAACAACATTGATCTTGGCTCATTTTCTTCTTTCTCGGCAAAGTTTACTTGTTCGCCTCCGTCAGCAACTGCCTTTCCTCTGCATTCGTTGCTGTAGTGTCCATACTTGTTACAGTTATAGCACTGCACATTGCTTTTGTCATAATTCTGACGATTGTTGAAGTTGTTTCCACGGCCTCGTCCTCGTCCTCTGGAAGATTGATTTCTCCCGCCTTGATTATTTCTTTCGGTATTGGAATTGGTTCTTCCACCACCGCCTCTGAATCCAGCACCTCGTCCTCGATTGCCACGACCTCTACCTCGGCCTCTTTGCGAACTTCCCCATCGCTCTTCTTTATTTTCTTTAAATGTTAGATTTGATTGAAGAGCTTGTTCTAGAGTACCTGAGATGTTCTTCTTGTTGATTCTTTGTTCGTGAATCTCTATCGTGGCCAATAGCTCATCTACTGTCATTGCATCGAGGTCCTTTGATTCTTCAATAGCAACCACTACATTCTCGAACTTTGAGTTGAGGGAGCGCATAATCTTTTCAAGCACACGAACATCTTCAATCTTGTCGCCGTATCTTCTGATTTGATTCACAATAGTCAATGTTCTGGTAAAGTACTCAGAAACTGACTCTGTGTCTTTCATTTGTAACAGTTCAAATTCACCCCTTAGAACTTGGAGTCGAATTTTAACTGTTTTTTCAATTCCTCGATGTGCTTTTCGAAGAATTTCCCATGCTTGCTTGGCGGTGTTGACAGCTGAAATCTTTTCAAAACTTGCTTCATCGACACTTTGATAAAGCAGGTACAACGCCTTCTTGTCCTTCTTTCTGACTTCTTTGAGCGTGGCCTTATGGATCTCGCTCAATCGATCTTCAATTTCTTTTGAAACTGGCTCGTCATATCCAGTCTCGATAAAGTCCCACAAATCTTGTGATGCAAGAAGGACTTTCATTTGAATAGACCAATTCTCATAATTGGTTTTATCCAAGCGCGGAAGCTGGGGCTGGAAAAAATTTCCGGAGGATGCCATTTGACAAACTTAAGCACTTGAGATGCTTAGTTCAAAAAATCGGCGTTGAATTTGGTCAAACCGACTGCACGGTTGTGTCCGGAGCGTTCCTTTTAGTCAAAAACGACTCTTCGTTTGCTCAAATCGGAGTTGAAATGAGTCCGAAATGAAAAAAATACCAATAAGGGGCAATTTGGTAATTTCAGGAAAAATTGATGACGTGGCACTACTGACGCGGCAGGTGACGTGGCAGGTGACTGGGCACTGTTGACGTGGCAGGTGACTAGGCGGAGATGACGTGGCAAATGACGTCACTGCTGACGTGTCCGACGCGTGCGCGCGTGGTCGTCACGCGCGGCTGGAGGTTGAAGATGACCAGGCGCGTGACTGCGCGTGGTCTTCACTCGCCTCCCTTCTGGCGGCGCGTGCGGGCGCGTGGAGGATGGTATGGACGCGTTCTCTTCGGGAAAAAATTTCTGGGAAAATTTTGATTCTGGATATGTGTTCAAACTGTTGGTTTGAGCACTGGTGTGTCACGAATAGAGCTTTGAAACTTCGACTCTGTTTTTGAAAAAAAATTTCTGGTTTTTTTTCAAACTTCACGAATTTTGGCTCTGATACCACTGATGATGGTAGAGTAGAAGTATACAACACTTATGGTGTTGATTGAGAGAAAAACACACTCTATTTATATTGAAAAAATTCAAATACAAACTCACAAAGGAGTTATTCTTTTCTTCTCTATTCTCACTCTCTTGCTTCTATATTTCAACACTACACACACACATCTATTTATAGCTATGTAGAGCTTTGAATTCAACTTACACATGTTACACAAGGGTAGGTAAAATCAAAGTTAGGCAACCTACCATTGTTGATTTATTTGTAAAGCTTTTAGAAAGTCTTCAAAGGGGTGCTTCTAGATTTGTATCAAGTTTATATTTCAACAAATATTGCCCCTTATGTGGCTCAAACACTCGACCTCCCATTTGAAGAGACCATCTGGTTTAGTGTCCCTTTGGTTGTTTTTAAATATTTATCAAACTCCATGCAATGGGCGCAAACATCTAAATTGTTGTGAAATCGCCTGGTAGAAATAATGGTACATATGCTTGATAGTAAGCTCTGTAAAATAATGCCATATATCATAGTGTATTCCACATTTATTCAAATAGTCTGCAACCTTACCTCCACAAAACAATAAACTGCCAATTGTACATGCCACCAAAAATAATTTTTAGATTCTAGGAAGTATCTGGATTGTTTCTTGTTAATAATTTAAGCTAAATTTTCATTTGGTGGACTAATTTAAGCTAAAACAGACTATATGCTCTTCTTACATGCTGGTGATATTATACAAATGATGAAACAGGTAAGGCTTCCCCATGTAGATGTTAATATGATTACACCAGCCTTTCGTTGAGACGATTCATACAAACATGGGTCGATTGCAAAATGAGTATATCTCTAACCATAAAATTTAATCATAAACTGTTGCAGTTTCATCTCCTAATACGGTATTGACTTCCTTTTTCAATAGAATGATTGGTATATACCAAATCAACACAAGAGAAATAGGACATTGTAATTTTGTATGGTGGGTAAGAAGTGCGACATTGATATTCTTTACTGTTTTCTTTTGTAATATGATGAGTATACAGATCAGTTATTGGAACTATATATACCTCCTGTATCTAATGTGAAGAGTAGTGATTATGTTCGACTTATTTTCATCACTCTTATCTGCCTTACTCTTTAGGTTTCATATTTGTAATGGAGTCATTTCGAGGACAAGGTGGCATTCAGATGCTACTGTCTGCAGAACAGGAGGCTCAACAAATTGTGTCTGCTGCTAGAAACTGTAAAATCCAATCCCCGTGCTTATTTTTGTAATGCCATATCTTTAAGTTTCTGCATTTTGACACTTTTTTTGGGTCATGGATCGTTCTATATATTTTTTTACTGCAATTTGTATCTTTAAATTGCTCTATTCCTTGTCCCAAATTTTTTTTTTGGTTTTCGAATTACTACTATGGATTCATCATCTAGTAATATTTTGTTCTGCAGTGAAGATGTCAAGGTTGAAACAGGCTAAAGAAGAAGCTGAGGCGGACGTGGCACACTATCGCTCCACTTTGGAAGCTGAGCACCAAACGAGACTTTCCGATGTAATCCAGAGATCTTTATCTAATATTTTTTATTCCATTTTTAAGTATAAGCAAACGTCCACAGCCCCAAAATATTCATCTTCGTAGAAGTGATGATATAATTATCAATTTATCACCCATCGCAACATTTTTCTATTCTAAGGATTACTGTCCTTGTTTTTTTTCTTGTGTACATGATATACTCTTCTTGTTCTGTATTTATATGTAGACAAGTGGGAGCTCGGGGTCAACTGTGAAAAGGCTTGAAGAGCAAACCGAAATGAAGATTAAGAGCTTGAAGGAGACAGCTTCAAAAGTATCCCCAGAGATTGTTGAGTTTCTCATGAAGCATGTCACAATTGTGAAAACTTGATGCTACGCACGAAGGTTAGTCGATAGTGCACTAGTCTATGAAGCTAAAATCTGAAGTAAAGAAAGAATGTTGCATTAAGTAGGCAGATACATGAATCAACAAGAATTTTTCTGTGTAATCGATCGAAGGCTTTATTGAGTTGGTTTGAAACTCTTATATGTGGGCTATGCAGTACATGTAACGTACATTGTGGATCATACTCGTGTAGTTTGAACCATGAAAATAATATACTGCTTGCTAGAACCTATGTTTCATGGACTCAAGTATGTTAAGTACCAGTGTCCAACACATAAATTGGACATAGATATGGGATATGTGTCCGAAACCTTTGGTTGGACCTATACATAAAGTTATGACCCAATGAGTCTAATTTTTTTTATCTATTGGGAATGAGTGAAATATCCATTTTGAACTCTATATTTTACGAAAATGTTGAGATTAAAATAAGAAATATTAACTACAATAAATTCTTAGCCGTGTCCATCTCTCCTTCTATAGATATTTGACACACCTGACACTTTAATACATACCTGTGTCTGACACACTTACCAAAGTACATGTAACATGGGGTAGAACTCAATGATACTGTTCAGCAGCACGTCTTGAATATGCATCAAAATTCAGCATAAATACATAATGGTCCGCAATAATTTTCTTTTTGAAAATTACATAGATCTGATATACATTTTTTATTATTATTCCAGTTGATAGATGATTGACAGCCCAGGATAGAGAGGATCTCCAGGAATAAAGAAAGAAGCAGCACAGAGCTGGTTGTGACAAATGAAATAAGTATTTGTTGTTTCTGTCCTCGGATACTTTTTCATTTTTTATTTTTTTTTTGAAACATAAGGGAATTGTGTACTTTGTTATTCCTTATTCTATATTTTGATATTAAAACTATTTTAGGATTCACTTTAGAATGAAAATGAGTAATTATCAGCAATTATTGGTTTTGAGTCCTGGTTAGAGATACCATATTGATAAGATTATACCTACCTAAACATGGTTCATATTTAGAGCCTCTAGATAAATATACCATGCATATCTGTAAAAAATTCACCATGTTTGAGTGGGTATATATACAGCCTCTAGATAAATATATGATATTCCCGTGTTGGGTTCGACTCTCAAATGTTTACCATAGTCTTACGACTTACCCCGATACTCGTATCCTGGGGATAGTTGCAGGTATCTGAAGGGATTAGTCCCTACCCTAAAATGGTTATAAACCCTTCTTTTATTTGGCAGCTAGTCGGCAATGAGCGCAAACTACTTTTCTGCTTTTACACATAAAAAAAAAAGATAACTTTTAAAAGATAAACAAAAGTTATTTTGGAAAGCTAGTATTCTCATTTTGTAATTTGTATGCAATTAAGAGTGAAGAATTAAAGTATCTTGTATGATGATCACATGACCTAGAGCATCATTGTCGCGCCCTTGCCTCGAAATGGCTCTCTCGACGTCCTTACTAAGGGGCCGAAGGTCACCAGCTGTCAAATTCTGGTGAGAAAATCTTATTGTGCACGTGTTTTTTCGTGCTTATTATAGAATGACTTGAGTCACAATGAACATGGTTTTGTCATTTCTATGCTTGTTAAGAAGTGTAATTTTCATATTCTCTACTATATCCTTTATGATCAAATGTGTATATTAGTGACTATATTCAATGCTTGTAAGAACCTTACTCTTTAGGTTGCATATTTGCACTAGATTCCTTTATAAGGTCAAGGAGGCCAAACAATTTGTGTTTGCGGCTAAAAACTATAAAATCTAATTCATATGATTATTTCTGAGGTTATATCTATATGTTGTTGTGGAAAATTTTGATCTTTTTCAGTTTGAAGAAATCAGATAATAAAATTAATAAACATCAGGTGTCAGGGATTGAGTTGAGTTTCATTTCTACATACAATGTATTGCAGTTTTATATTTTTTTCACCTTAGTACAAAGGATTGTCATTAATCTAGCAATATTGTATTAGCAATTTTTAATTCTAATTTGGGAGCTGAGAATCAAAATGGAACTTCCTGATGTTTTTTTTTCGAAACTTCAAGTGAAAGAACTTACAAAATATATATATATATATATATATATATTGAAAATTAAAGCGTTTACTCACATGCCTTCACCGAGACATGAACCCTAAGGCACCTACAACCTCTAGCACTAGAGCACTAAAAATAACTAGAGACCACACATTATGGCTCATTGGCAAGTATTACTGTAGTCATACATAGCAATCATAACTATCATGCTACAAAAATGTCATTTTCATGTATCATGTAACATGAAATTACCTAAGAGATGGTGGAACAAACTTAGAGGATGATGAATAAACTTTTATGAATTTATTGACAAATTAAAATTTAATTGCATAATAGTTAATTTTAATCAAATTCTCTAACAAGCTATATCATGAAGATAATCATGTAAGTGTAGAAATTAAAGCAAGAGAGATACATGATATTTTTACGTGGAAAAACTTGAAAAAACTCCAAGTAAAAACCACGGATACACTCTGGTATCGATATACTATAAATCAAAGAATTCATACAAATTATATGAAGTTAGGATTTGAAAAAACTCTTATTTGCCGTTTTCCACTCGACCTCTTGAAGTCTTGAATCACTCGCGCTACCACGAAGTTCTCGCTCCAATCTCCGTACATTGACGGCTCCACTTCTCAACGGATCAAAGAACCACGAAACTTCCGGTTTCGATCTCCGTACTCTGACAGCTCCGCTTCTCAACGGATGGATGCAACCATGTTGCACAAGGTGGTGTGATGATTTTTGAGCAACTAAATCATCCAATTGTGTATAAAGATCTCAAACGTTAAAGTACAATTGAATAACCTCCATACATTAGAGAGAACCTTGATATATGATGATCAAACAATCTCTTTTCTCTCTCTCTGCACACACAAATCTGATCTTTCGAATAATAGTAGAGCTCTCACAAAATATAATTCACAACCCACACCGAAATTTGTATTGAATCCTCTTATTTATAGGGAGAGGAATCCTATTTTGAGTAGACATGTTTCCTTCTTGGACTAGGATTCTTCCCTTGTGTGATCATTTACTTAATTACGAGTAAATCTAGCTAATTATAGTGTAAATATACCTTACACACGTGCTAGAATGTCTTGGAGTGTAACCCAAGTCAAGATAGGACTATGCATATGTGTAGCATTCCCTATGCATATGCATACCCGGCCTACACATATGAGTAGGCCAGTGTGTAGCTTTGCGTAAAACTGCTCTTTCGAGCCACTTTTCAACACTGTATTTGTAGGTTTGCGCACCAAAAAATTTTTGTCATTTCTTGGTATTTTCGAACTCCGTTTGTTCACGTGGCACACATACCAATATAAGACTTGTATAATGTCCGTTTTGCCCTTCATGATGCGTTTCATGGTTCAAACTTGCTTCCACTTCATTTCTCTCGCATTCTTTACTACTTTAAGCTTGATTTGAGTTTGAAGAAACTTGTCGATGCCTTTCGACGAATTTGCACAACCACTTTAATTTTCCTAAACCTACCCAACCTCACAATCCACTCAACATGGTTATCGTCTAGAACATGCCAAAAATAAACAATACGTTCTAACATCACATATTCACGAAAAAGTACTGTAGAAACTATGCTTTGGATTTAAAAAAATGATTAAACCAATTGAGACACAAATATTCGTGAATATAATATTACTGCAAGGATATGCCAATAAATTGTGAATTATCTTGCTATAGAAATCGAAAAAAACAAAGGCAAAATAATAAATCCACTTCATGAAATAATTATTTTGGAAGAAATCCACTTCATTTTACCTAAGCACAGAAGTGGCATTCTAGCCGTCTGTACGGACTTGGCATTATGTCTAAACTCTAGAGAGATTATTTTACACCTACCATCTCTTGCCCTCTATATAATCTACCACTGAACATATGTAATCTTCGAGTCGATATGTATCACATGTAATCTTCAATGGTGAAAAGGCATTCACCTATTTGTATTGAAATTATGTGAAATACTTGTGAAGATGTGGACATCGCATGACCAAAATGTTCTAAAGTATATATATATATATATATATATATATATATATATAGTTGATGCAAGTGGTGATTTATGCACCAATTCAACTAGTGAGGAGGAGGCATAGTATATAATGAGAGTGCATTTCTTTCCTAACAATTGTGTTTTAAAAGTTCTTTCCTAACCTGATGGTGATATATGTCCAACACTGCCATGTCCAAGAATTTGAGCACTTAACATAATCTAAAAACATACCAACTGCTTTCTTCATGATGCATTTTGTTCTATTGTACTTCATAAATTTATCTACTGTAAAACATCTCTTTCTGTCTAAAGGACCAAGAAACTTGAGAGGAAACACTAGATCATACACATCCAACTTCAGTTCCATAAATATAAATACCATGAGAAATACTCTTTTGTTAGATTATGCATAATAATAGTCCTTTCAAATACTCTTTTGTTATTAATAATTGAATTTTAAAATGTGCTCATTATTCAAAAGGTTGTTTCACTTTGAGTCCATCATTGTAGAGCTTGTAGTATTTCACCTTTCACTATATGAATCAAGATGTAAAGTTGATGTTTAATTTCTCTTCTTCTACTTGTTCTCTATTTTGATTTCTAAATATCTGTTTTTTTATTTTGTTTTTTTATCATACAAGACAAGACAATAAGCTTTGCTATCTTCTTGCTATGGTTTGGCAGTATGAGTCTGACCACTATAATTGAGATAAAGTTGCCAACACAGCTTATAATCCACTCCTAAATCTGAGGTCTTGGTTTTGATTAGTCACTCATTTCAATTTTCAAACTTCATTATTTATGTATTCATTCATTTGTCTATCTAGTGACTTATATGAGCAGACACATTATTGTTGGCTTTGAAATTCCATTTCAAACAATAAATCTTATTTTGATATTAACAAAACATTCAAAACCGTGTTTGGTACTAATATGGCTTTGAGCTAAGTGTTTCAGCAAGTACAGGTAAATGTTTCGGGAAGATCGCTAAAGCAACAAGCGATAAGGAAACTCAAGCGCAAACTCGAAGAAGGACAAAAAGATCAAAGAAAGAACAAAAGCTGGACTCAAGACCTGGGGTAGATAGGTCGGGTGAGAATATTGTAACAAGGTATCTTATGCGTTGATTGATCTTATAAGCTCAAGTAATTAATCAAACGAACTCAAACGGATCAAAAACGGACCTTGAAAACAATTTTTGGAGTCATCCAGTCGACTGGTCTGTCCAAGGCAGTCGACTGACTGTGACCCAGTCGACTGGCCCTTAAGGACCCAGCCGACTGGATGAACCAGTGAGTTATAAAACATTCTAACTGCATGAGGCAGTCGACTGGCCTGTCCAAGGCAGTCGACTGACTGTGACCAGTCGACTGGCAGTTAAGGACCCAGCCGACTGACTGGACCAGAGAGTTTCGAACATTTTTGATTGCCTGAGGCAGTCGACTGGCCTGTCCAAGGCAGTCGACTGACTCATGAGGCAGTCGACTGGCCTTCTTGAGGCAGTCGACTGACCCTAGCCGTTGGGAAAAATATTTTAAATCTAAGCATGGAGGCAGTCGACTGGGTGCCGGTAGGCAGTCGACTGGGTGCTTTAGGATTTTAAGGAAAAGTATTTCTAAACAATATTTTTGCCCAAAAAGAAATGATTTTGCTTGCAGATGTTCAGGTCCTACTCTCCATATTGTCTAGGGTGAGACACACTCTCCAAACCCTAGTGTTCACTATATAAAGAAAGAGATATGGATTAAAAATGCTAAGATTCTTGTGTGAGAAATTTTCCAAATATTGTTCATCTCTAATTTTCTCTCAAGCATCTTCTGAAAAATATTTTGATAACAAAATCTCGCTTTTCACTCTTATCATTTTGAAGATTTAAACTCAAGCCTTGAGCCTATTCTCTTATTGAAAATATATTGTGAGAATATATATATCTTGAGTTCTTGAAATATCACCTAAAAACACTTGAGCTTATATTGATCTATCATCCATAAAAACCTTAGGGTTTTGAGTGTTTTTGTTTCTTGAGTGATATATTAATTACATACACAAATTTGTGATCTTGGGTGAGTGAAGCCCATTGTATCAAGGGAGGATTGTTCTCTTGATTGTGTGAATAGCTAGTTAGCTCTTTTGTAAAGGTTTTGCTATTCCACCTATTGAAGGAAGAGCCATAGTGTGAGGATTGGGAAAGTCTCAAGGAAGGGGATTCTTTGAGCCGAGGAGTAGGAGTTACCGAACCTCGTAAAAATCACGGTGTCAATATCTCTATCTCTATCTCTTTACTTTATGTTCATGCATGCTTAATTTATATTGTGGTAAATAGCTTGTTGAATTTAAGTGAAATCATTCATTGCATATTTTACCTTGTAAATTAATATTGAACCTTGTTGCATGTTCTAGTAAGAATAAAAAGGAGTTAGAAATTATTTTTAAAACCCTATTCACCCCCCCTCTAGGGTATTTTAGTGACTAACAATTATATATATATGGTAGTATATGTTTATATGAAGAGAGTGCTTTTAACTCTATTTCTGATGGGGACACAAGACTAAATGAGCCCCTCCCAATTCCTAACGTGTAGTATGGGACACTATATTTTAGGTGGTGGTTTGCCTAATAAGAGCTCTTGTGATGCAGGTGGGATCCGAGTCAGACGATGCCGAGCTGTCAGATTGCTCATTGATGGCGCTGGATTACCTGGAGCGGGAGGATCAGCGCAAGGATGGCAAGAAATCGTGATCTAGCCAAATTAGGGCGGTTTCCGTGCACGTGTCGGTTTTTTTGCCATAACTGTAGCTACAAGTGTTCGATTCGCGCCCGTGACCCTAATCGGAAAGCTAATTTCGGTGCGCACGTCGTGGCCACCAACGAAGCTGGGTGCACCTTGTTTCGAGCTCTAAATCCGCTATTTTTCTTTTCAAATCTCTAATTTTAGTTAATTTTTTCTATTTATGGTAATATTTTATTTGTCGATTAGGAAATGATTCTGAACCCGATTTGGGCTAGATTTTTTGTAATCTTTTGATTTCTTTTCGTATTTCGTTTTGGTAAGACTTTTAAGGTTTTGCTATTTTTGGTAAAATCCCATTAGGGGTCGATTTTCAGCTATTTTAACCCGGCTTGTGGGTTGTTTTTTGTCATTCTTGATTATAAACAATTTTATTGAATTCCAGAGTGTTCTCTGAATTTTGGGTTGAATTCTCCTGTTTTTCCTTGCAAATTACCTATTGCACTAGCCTGTAGAATAATCTCTATTCTGTCTGACGTCATCTTGTATCATGACTTTTTTTTCTATCAACTGCATCTTTCATATTTTCACATATTGCCATTATGTATGATCTGACATAGAGAGAGAGAGAGACATTTTAGGTCTAATGTAGATCTTGGAGAGAGGGAGCGAGAGGGGAATCTAATAAGTACTAAGCATTGCGATCACTAAAAGTCTGTTAACATAGTGTGAGAGGGGAATCTAATAAGTACTAAGCACTTCAATCACAAAAAGTCTGTTTCAAATCCGACTGCTTCAAATTTAATAGGGTTATTCCCACTGACACCCCCTCAAAGAGACCATAATCCCACACGGACCCCTCGATATTGAGTATTCCCACATGGACCCCCTCAGACAGACGGCCGTTAGGTTTACTAACGTTTTATTGTGAAATTACTAATTTGCCCTTCGATATATATTCATTTCCCGTCTTAACTCTCTCTTATCTCCAAACAACCCATTCAGAGAAAGAAAGTTAGAAAGTTATAGAGAGAAAGCTAGATCTGTGGGGTTGTTAGGGTTTCGACCATTGAACACCATCGATACGAAGCGCATGAAGGTTGTTTCGCCATTTTCTCACGTCGTCCATACAAATTGATCGAAGAAACGAGTTGTCTTCACGAACAGGTATGTGATATGTTTTTTTTATGATGATAACTATGGTTTGGACCTAGATTTGTGGGTTTAAATTAGGGAATTATGTGTTTGAATTAGTTTTTAGGGTTTTTATGTCAGCAAGTGTTCGATTTGTGGAAGGTTGTAACTGAAATCCGTAAAACGTGTCTCCGAATTAGGGTTTTTTAATTGAAGCCCGATTTGGGGATTTCATTTACAACTCTAAACTTAATTATATACATACCGTTGGCTTTGAAATTTACTCTCGGCAAACAATTCCAAAATTGATGATAACAAACCATTGAAGAGTGTTTGATACTAATGAATTATCGAGTTTATATTTTCAGCAAAAGACAGGTGAACGACTCAGAAATTAAACTCGGAAAGGAAATGACTCGAAAAGCAAGCTCGGAAAGAAAGCTTGATTTAAAGCGAAAAGATGTGAAAGAAATTAAAGCGCAAAATGGAAAATCATTTAATTCAACGGCAAAGGCGGAAGTCGAAGACTCAAGACTTGGGGTAGATAGGTCGGGGAGCGATCATTGTAACAAGGTAATTTTATGCGTTGATATTATCGTATAAGCTCAAGTATAAAATGAACCAAACTCAAATGGAATGAAAAACGCTTTACCGAACTTAAACGGAAAGAAAAATATTTTTATTAAATGTTTTTTTGTTGTATTCGACTAGAATCACCATGTGTATTTCAATATAGTCGACTAAAACAATCAGTAGTTGCAGGCTTTTCATCCACATCAAAGTAGTCGACTGAAAGCACTTTGAGTCAACTAGACTACAAGAAGTAGTCGACTAGAACACATTATAGTCGACTAGATGTATCATTGTAGTCGACTAGAACTCAATCTAGTCGACTAGATGAAACCATGTAGTCGACTAAAATGAAAAGTAGTCGACTAGTTGATCCTCAAAATCTGTAGATTCTTCAGAAAACATTTCCCATGTTTTGTGGATTGTTTTTAATGGTGTTCAAACGGCTCTTGTCTTTCAAATACTAAAATCATTCTTCAAAACCCTAATGCAATGCTATATATAGAATGAGATGTGTATATTGAATGTAGAGAGATTGAAACACAAAAAGAGAAAGAAAGCTATCAAACATTTTGCAAAAATTTTCTACAAAAACCATTGAAACCAAGCTTTGAAAATCTGATTTTCTCCAAGTTTCTTCGAAAATCAAAACCTCTAGCATCTCTTCTTATTCTCCAAATATCATTCATTGATCATATCATTTGAGAATACATTTCTAGAGCTATTGTAAAATCACCAAAAACACTTGAGCTTATATTGATTATCTTCCATAAAAGCCTTTGGGTTTTGAGTGTTTTTCTATTCTTGAGTGATTTTATTGATTACATACGAATTTGTAATCTCGGACAAGTGAAGTCCACCGATTGTTCAAGAGAGGGTTGTTCTCTTGATTGAGAGACAAGCTCGAGAGGCTTGTGTTGTAAAGGTTTGCCATTCCACCTATGAAGGAAGGGCCATAGTGAAAAGATCGGGAAAAGTCTCAAGAACGGGTTCTTGAGCCGAGGAGTAGGAGTTACCGAACCTCGAAAAAATCACGGTGTCAATCTCTCTATCTCTTTCTCTTTACTTGAGTAACTTGCATGCTATAATCACTTGAATATCTTGTATGCTACAATTTGTCTTGAGATTAATTGTTAGAGAATTGAAATTGAATCATTCACTTGTTCATTGAGAAATTGTGTTTTGATTATAGCTTGTTCCAATTTTGAAAAGAATTAGAAATATTTTTGAACACCATATTCACCCCCCTCTAGGGTTAATTAGTGACTAACAATTGGTATCAGAGCCTAATCTCTATTTATCTTAGACTTAACCGTCTTAGAGAACGATCATGTCATCAAATTTAATCACTCATGTTGAAGGACAATCGAATAATAGGCCCCCATGGTTTGATGGATCAAATTATAGCTATTGGAAAACTAGAATGATAGATTTTCTTCAAGCTATCGATTACCAAATTTGGCAAGTAGTTCTTGAAGGACCATTTGTCTTGACCAAAATTGTTGATGGAAAAACCGTCCCCAAATTACCTAATGAATGGGATAATGATGACCGTAAACTCATGTCGTACAATGCTAAAGCCAAAGTAAATTTAAATTGTGCTTTGAGTCCAAATGAATTTAATCGTGTATCTACTTGTTCAACGGCAAAAGAAATGTGGGATAAACTTGAGGTAACATATGAAGGTACATCTCAAGTATGAAAATCTAAAATTGACATACTCATGCATGAATATGAATTATTTGCTATGAAAGATGATGAAAATGTGAATTCTATGATGTCTCGCTTTACAAATATTTTGAATGGACTAAAGCATCTTGGTAGAATTGTTCCTAGATCCGATGCGTCACAAAAAGTGCTTAGAAGTCTCCCGGAAAAATGGGATGCAAAAGTAACGGCTATCAAAGAAGCTCATGACCTCAACACCATGAGTCTTGATGAAATTTTCGGCTCTCTACTCATTTGGGAAATAACATTAAAAGCTCGTGAAGACGACATCAAGCCAAGAAAGGGGATAGCTTTGCAAGCTTTCACCAAAAATGAAAATAGTGAGCCGAGTGAAGAAGAAGAGGATGAGGACATTGTCTTGTTCACCCAAAAATTCAAGAGACACCTTCAAAGAAAGAAAGCAAATGGTGGAAGATTCGTGAAGAGAATCGATCCAAGAGGCGAGCCTAGCAAAAGAGAACCCCCAATGTGTTTTAATTGCGGTAAGCCGGGACACTACAAAAGCGATTGCTTCAAGCTCAGAAAGGAAAACGAGAAAAGACCTAGCAAGATGGCAATGAATGTCACATGGGAGGACTATGACTCATGCGACTCGGATGAGGAGAAAAGTAGTGAGGAAATGGCAAACATTTGTCTCATGACAAATGAAGAAGAGGTATGCTTGAAGTCCGCATCAAAAGAAAAATGGTTTCTAGATAGCGGATGCTCAAGGAATATGACGGGAGATAAATCAAAGTTTATTTCACTAAAACCATATGAAGGAGGAAACGTTACTTTTGGAGACAACTCTAAAGGCAAAATTATGGGAATTGGCTCAATCGGTATTTCCTCTTCTCTCTCTATAGATGATGTACTTTTAGTTGATGGTTTGAACCATAACTTGTTTAGTATTAGTCAACTTTGTGACAAGGGTTATGATGTTATATTTAGGACAAATGCATGCATAATCAAGAAAGAGGGGAAGCAAATGTTCAATGCCAAAAGAAATAGAAACTTGTATACTTTGTTGCTATGTGAATTGCATGATCAAGATGTTAAATGTTTTGTCACATCTAGTGAAAATAGTTGGTTATGGCATAGATGTCTAGGTCATGCTAGTATGGACCTCATTCATCGTTTATCCAAAAATGATTTAGTCAAAGGCCTCCCAAAGACTAAATTTTCAAAAGATAAAATATGTAGCGCATGTCAAGTAGGCAAGCAAGTTAAATCTTCTTTCAAGAGAAAGAAAGATATTACCACTTCTCGACCTCTAGAGTTACTTCACATGGATCTCTTCGGTCCGGAGAGAACGGCTAGTTTAGCCGGGAAACTCTATGTACTTGTTATAGTTGATGATTACTCTAGATATACTTGGGTTCACTTTCTTCTCATAAAAATGAAACTCACTCCATTCTTGAAAAATTTTATAGAGTCATTCAAAATGAAAAAGATTTGAAAATCAAGAAAATTAGAAGTGATAGAGGTAGGGAATTTGAAAATCAAGACTTAGAAAAATTATGTGATGACCTCGGTGTTTCACATAATCTCTCGGCCCCTAGAACCCCTCAACAAAACGGTGTAGTTGAAAGAAAGAATCGATCTCTACAAGAGATGGCTAGAACCATGTTAAATGAGCACAACCTTCCCCGAAGCCTTTGGGCGGAAGCGGTAAACACCGCTTGCCATATAATTAATCATGTTATTATTCGGATGAAGTTGGGGAAAACGCCCTATGAGTTGTGGAATGGTCGAAAGCCCAATATTGGGTATTTCAAAGTTTTCGGGTGTAAATGTTTTGTGTTAAATGATAAAGACAACCTTGGAAAATTCGACTCCAAATCGGATGAAGCAATTTTCCTAGGATATTCTACAAGGAGTAAAGCATTTCGGGTTTATAACAAAAGGACTCTAACCATGGTTGAGTCTATTCATGTTGTCTTTGATGAATCACCCTCACCACCATCACCTAGAATTGACCTAGAAGAAGATGAGGTTGTTGGGATTGAGGATAATCTAAATAATCTCAATATCTCCAACTCATCATGTAGCCAAAAGGAAATGAGGGAAGTTGAGTATCAATCCAATAATGTCTTGACCAACTCAATGCCTAAAGCATAGAGGATTGTTCACAATCATCCTCTTGATCAAGTCATAGGTAATCCTTCAAAAGGGGTTAGTACTAGATCTCAACTCAAAGATTTTTGCAACCACATGGCCTTTGTATCGCAAATCGAACCCAAGAACTTACACGAAGCTCAATGTGATGATTCTTGGATCATAGCAATGCAAGAGGAACTAAATCAATTTGAACGCAATCAAGTTTGGCGTTTAGTTCCTAGACCCGAAAATCAAACTATAATTGGCACAAAATGGGTTTTTCGAAACAAAAAGGATGAGAATGGAGTAATTATTCGAAATAAAGCAAGATTGGTAGCACAAGGATATAATCAAGAGGAAGGCATCGACTACGATGAGACCTTTGCACCGGTAGCTAGATTAGAAGCAATTAAAATGCTTCTTGCATTTACATCATATAAAAATTTCACTATTTATCAAATGGATGTCAAAAGTGCTTTCTTAAATGGTGTCATAGAAGAAGAAGTCTTTGTGAAGCAACCACCCGGTTTTGAAAATAATCTTTTTTCAAATCATGTCTTCAAATTAGCTAAAGCTCTATATGGTTTAAAGCAAGCTCCTCGAGCTTGGTATGAGAGACTTAACGGATTTTTGACTAAAAATGGTTTTACAAGAGGAAAAGTTGACAACACACTTTTTACAAAAACCATCAAAAATAATTTGTTGATTGTCCAAATTTATGTTAATGACATCATATTCGGCTCAACAAATAATTCTTTATGTAGGAATTTTGCTACAAGCATGCAAAATGAATTTGAAATGAGCATGATGGGTGAGTTCAATTTCTTCTTAGGGTTGCAAATCAAGCAAAGCTCGGATGGCTTATTCATTAGCCAATCCAAGTACACTAAGGATTTGTTAAAGCGATTTGGTATGGAGGCTACCAAACATGCCATAACTCCTATGAGTTCCTCTATTAAGATTGATAAAGATGAAAATGGTAAATATGTTGATATTACTAACTATAGAGGCATGATCAGTAGTTTGCTTTATTTAACCGCTAGTAGACCGGATATAATGTTTAGTGTATGCTTATGTGCCCGGTTTCAATCATGTCCTAAGGAATCTCATTTGTTTGCGGTCAAACGTATTTTTCGCTACCTAAGTGGTACAATAAACTTAGGGCTTTGGTATCCACGAGGAACTTCAATTGATCTTATTAGTTATTCGGATGCCGATTTTGCGGGATGTAAAATTGATCGAAAAAGCACAAGCGGCACTTGTCATTTTCTAGGACACTCACTAATATCTTGGTCAAGTAAAAAGCAAAATTCCGTTGCATTATCTACGGCCGAAACCGAATATGTGGCCGCAGGTAGTAGTTGCGCTCAAACTCTTTATATTAAGCAACAACTACTCGATTTCGGTCTTACTTTCTCTCACGTGCCTATTAAATGCGATAATACGAGTGCGATTTGTATTTCAAAGAATCATATTCATCACTCACGCACCAAGCATATAGAGATTAGGCATCATTTTTTACGTGATCATGTTGCTAAGGGTGACGTTGAATTGGTTTTTATCGACACTAAAAATCAATTGGCGGATATTTTTACAAAACCACTTGCGGACGAATCTTTTTCTAAAATTCGTCGAGAAATCGGAATGGCCATGGACTGTGATGTTTTATCGTAGTTTCTGTCGTAATCTTTATTTTTCATATTTTTGCTATTTTTGTGTATTTATTTCCTGATTTTTTTATTATTTTTATCATTTTTTTTTGCATTCTAGTCGACTCATCCTATGCAGTGTAAATCACTCTAGTCAACTACTTTGGTCAGTAGCTTCACCATTTCATGTTCTTCACCTTCTAGTCGACTACATTACCCTTTAGTCGACTCATTTTCCATTCTAGTCGACTCAAACAATGTTTTAGTCGACTACTTAGTCTTCCTAGTCGACTCAACCCAAACCTAGTCGACTCAAACCCTATTCTAATCGACTCAACCCTAGCCCTAGTCGACTCAACCCCTTTAAAACCTAAACTTCTTCTCTTTCTCTCCATCCGCCTCCCTCCATCTTCACACACCTTCAAACCCTCTCTTCTCAATCCCTCTCCTACTACCATTTATACCTTCAAATCCTCACCTATCTCTCATTAATTTTACATTTCTATCATCTTTCACCCATTTCCTTTATTTAATTTCTTCATTTTCATTATCTTTCTCACGTTCATATATACACCCACATATATATATACACCATCATATATCTATATATCTCTATATATTTGTGCATCATTTTCTACAATGCCACCGAAGACTCGAGGTCTATTTCGGAAACGTTCCCGCATTGATGGAGGCCAAAGCTCCACCAATCCATGCATTCCTATGGCTGTTGACGAAGAGGCATCGAATGAATCTCTTCTTCTTGAGGTACTTCTTCTTGATGATGATAATAGAAATAAATTCATCACTATATTTGATCATCGTGCTCCTACACCTTGCCGTATTGTCACAAAATATTTATGCACTGAAATTAGGACTCGAACTTTCGAGTTGTTCCGAGCAATTGGTTGGGATTTTTTCGTTTCTCTTGACATTTCGGTACTTCCGCGAATTGTCAAAGCCTTCTACGCTTCTCTTGAAAATCATAAGGAGAAATTACTCCTCCATCTTCATTTTAATCTATGTGGTGAAGACGAGACTGTTGATGACAGCGAAATCAAGCGCATTTTCTCGCTTCCGAATGACGGTATCCGCCACTTCTCCAAGGATTGGTATAAGGCTGATGGGTTCGATTGTATTGAGGTTGTTCGGGCTATATGCATCGATAAATAAATTTCACAGAACGCCGGTATTATCTCTTCTATGCTACTACCCGAGGCTAGATTAATTCATAATGTTATTACTTACTCTATTCTGCCTAAAACTGGTAGTCGTAGCAGTGTTTCTCGTATGGAGGCCTTCTTGGTTTATTGCGTTTTGACAGGAACCCGTGTTGATTTAGCTTATATTTTCTGTTCCGTCATCCTTACATGTCAGCGCAAGCCATCTGGCCCGCTTTTCTTTCCCGTGCACATTACATATCTTCTGCAGCGGAAAGGTTTTAATTTTCCAAATGAAGTGTCCGAGCATCACCCTATTTTTCTTGACGCCACTCATGTCAAGCATATGCACATTTCTTCTGATGCGGAAGGAAACTTCATTTCTGAAAGTGTGCCTGCTCCTCGTTCGCGCCCAGCTCTTACCTTTTCTGCACCGTGCCAGGAAGCCTCTTCCTCGGTTCCTCCGTTGGACAGCGCTTCGGCTTCTCAGGCTACTCTTCTCGACCAAATTCTTCGGGTTGTTCAGAGCAATACGGACCTACTTAGGCAGCAGGAACAAGTGCTTCAGCGCCTTGATACGACCGTGAACCAGAATACAGAAGCCATTCGATTAATCAATGAGCGCCTTGTTCTTCATGATGAGGAAATGTCTACCCGCATTACAAATCAGGCCGGGTCACTTGATGACCTCACTCTTGGACTCAGGAACCCTCGCTCACACACCCCTCGACGCTGAAAAAAAGGGGGGGAAATTATGTTGTTGTACTGTCATGTATTTCATTATCCGACATTAGCAATGTCTGTTTTTGTGTGGCTTGTTATGGTTATTTGCGAACTTGTTTGTTTTCTTTTCCATGTTTTTTCATTAGTATAAACAGCTTGTATTAAACTGAAACATCTATGATATGCTGTTTATTTTTGATATCTTAAATGTGCGCCTATTTTTATATATTATATCAAAATGCCTATTAAATTGCAAATCTCATTTACTAAGGGGGAGCATTTGATCAAAATACTATGCACATGTTGAGGGGGAGCATCACTTGATGTTTCGCCAAATGTCAAGCAAACACAAAATGTTTTGTCATCATCAAGGGGGAGATTGTTGGCTTTGAAATTTACTCTCGGCAAACAATTCCAAAATTGATGATAACAAACCATTGAAGAGTGTTTGATACTAATGAATTATCGAGTTTATATTTTCAGCAAAAGAAAGATGAACGACTCAGAAATTAAACTCGGAAAGGAAATGACTCGAAAAGCAAGCTCGGAAAGAAAGCTTGATTTAAAGCGAAAAGATGTGAAAGAAATTGAAGCACAAAATGGAAAATCATTTAATTCAACGGCAAAGGCGGAAGTCGAAGACTCAAGACTTGGGGTAGATAGGTCGGGGAGCGATCATTGTAACAAGGTAATTTTATGCGTCGATATTATCGTATAAGCTCAAGTATAAAATGAACCGAACTCAAATGGAATGAAAAACGCTTTAACAAACTTAAACGGAAAGAAAAATATTTTTATTAAATGTTTTTTTTGTTGTAGTCGACTAGAATCACCATGTGTATTTCAATATAGTCGACTAAAACAATCAGTAGCTGCAGACTTTTCATCCACATCAAAGTAGTCGACTGAAAGCACTTTGAGTCAACTAGACTACAAGAAGTAGTCGACTAGAACACATTATAGTCGACTAGATGTATCATTGTAATTGACTAGAACTCAATCTAGTCGACAAGATGAAACCATGTAGTCGACTAAAATGAAAAGTAGTCGACTAGTTGATCCTCAAAATCTGCAGATTCTTCAGAAAACATTTCCCATGTTTTGTGGATTGTTTTTAATGGTGTTCAAACGGCTCTTGTCTTTCAAATACTAAAATCATTCTTCAAAACCCTAATGCAATGCTATATATAGAATGAGATGTGTATATTGAATGTAGAGAGATTGAAACACAAAAAGAGAAAGAAAGCTATCAAAAATTCAGCAGAAATTTTCTACAAAAACCATTGAAACAAAGCTTTGAAAATCTGATTTTCTCCAAGTTTCTTCGAAAATCAAAACCTCTAGTATCTCTTCTTATTCTCCAAATATCATTCATTGATTATATCCTTTGAGAATACATTTCTAGAGCTATTGTAAAATCACCAAAAACACTTGAGCTTATATTGATTATCTTCCATAAAAGCCTTTGGGTTTTGAGTGTTTTTCTGTTCTTGAGTGATTTTATTGATTACATACGAATTTGTAATCTCGGACAAGTGAAGTCCACCGATTGTTCAAGAGAGGGTTGTTCTCTTGATTGAGAGACAAGCTCGAGAGGCTTGTGTTGTAAAGGTTTGCCATTCCACCTATGAAGGAAGGGCCATAGTGAAAAGATCGGGAAAAGTCTCAAGAACGGGTTCTTGAGCCGAGGAGTAGGAGTTACCGAACCTCGAAAAAATCACGGTGTCAATCTCTCTATCTCTTTCTCTTTACTTGAGTAACTTGCATGCTATAATCACTTGAATATCTTGTATGCTACAATTTGTCTTGAGATTAATTGTTAGAGAATTGAAATTGAATCATTCACTTGTTCATTGAGAAATTCTGTTTTGATTATAGCTTGTTCCAATTTTGAAAAGAATTAGAAATATTTTTGAACACCCTATTCACCCTCCCTAGGGTTAATTAGTGACTAACACATACATATATATAAACCTAATGTGTATGCGAACAGTAGTAATGGCCTTATTCCTCCATGGGCTTTGCTTTGGGTAATATATTTATTTAAATTTTATTCTATTTTGCAGCTTGTCATCATGGAAGAACATGTTTTAAAGGTCAATTTTATGGGTAAAGTGTACACTTTATGGAATGTTGATCCTGACAGGTATTCCTTTATAGAACTAAATAATGATTGTTATGAACATTGTGTCATGCCACATATGGGGAGGGCTGCTGTGGGATTGACATATGAATATCTTTTACCAGCTAGTGGTCATAGTATGGAAATAACCAGTGATAATGAGGTTATGGATATGTTTCTATTTCATCAGGGTAAGAGAGAGATAAAACTAAATGTTAAAGTACAAGAAGCTGTAGCAGTTATAGATTCTAGGCCTAAACCACAACACACACCCTGTGTAGTACTTGATGATAATGATATGGGTGGGGATTAGTTTGAAGTGAATGAAGTTTTTAATAATGCTCATGGTGGGGGTGGGAGTGAGGGTGTAGGGATTAGAGAGGGGACTGTAAGTGGTGAGGGAGTAGGGCTTGGGGAGATTACTGGTGGGGGTGAGGGTGCTGATGAAGAAGGAGAAGAGGATGAGCATAGTGTAGAACATGAGGGTGTTAATGAAGAGGGAGGAGATGGTGAAGGAGATGATGAAGATAATGTTTATGGGTTTAGTGCAGAGGATGAGGATTGGAGGGCTGATGAAGGTGATGATTCATCATCTAAATCAACACCTGAGGAGTTGGTTGATGAAACACCTGTGGGGGTTGGCATGGATAAATGCAACAGTAAGAAATATAGTAATAGAGAGGGTGATGGATTGTCTGACTATTCTTCAGACAATTCAGGTGGGAATTCTTCAAGTGAGTTTGAATCTGATGAAGAGGGAGATGAAGATGATGATGATGGGGAGAGTTATTGGGGTAGAGGAGGCCCTCCAAAGAGAAAGATGAGGGATTCAGGGAATGGAAAGATCAAACTTAGTGAATATGGCAAGATATTTGAAAGGGGTGATGCACCAAAATTCAAACTTGAAGTGAGTCATATATTTGAAAATGTAGGTCACTTTAGAGTTGTTTTAAAAGATTATGCCATACGAGAAGGGTTTGAATTGAAAAGGATAAAGAATGAGAGGACTAGGATCACTGTTAAGTGTAAAATTCCTGGCTATCCATGGAGAGTCCATGCATCCCCTCTCCTAGATACTCTTAATTACCAAATCAAGTCCCTAAATGACCACCATAACTGTTTAAGGTTGTCTTACAATCGTGAAGCCAATTCTACTTGGTTAGCTAACAAATATAAATCACAATTCAAAGATAATCATGATTTGACAGTGAAGGGATTAAGTGGGCTGATTAAAAAGGAATGTGGGATTGTTCCCAAAAAAATAATTCTTTATAGGATTAAGTATAAGGCTATACAAGAACTGGAAGGTAGCCATGATGGATGCTACATGAAATTACCCCAGTATGCTATAGAAATTGAGAAATCTAACCCTGGCAGTGTTATTGCATTTGATCATTGGAGGCCTGATTATACTTTAGATCCCCAATTTAGGAGGATTTTTATTTCATTAGAGGCAATGAAGACTGGCTTTAAAATTGGGTGCAGACCATTCATTGGCTTGGATGGCTGTCATTTGAAGGGGTCATATGGTGGGGTGTTACTGTCAGCTGTTGCATTGGATGCCAATAATGGCTTATTTCTAGTTGCTTATAGAATATTGGAGAAGGAGAGAAAGAATAGTTGGAAGTTTTTCTTTGAAAATTTGAAGAAAGTAATGGATGTATATTCAATAGACAAGCCTTGGACATTCATGTCAGACATGCAGAAGGTAATGTACTATTTTTAAAACTGTTTTAATGTTATACATTAAATGAAACTAAAACTGTTTTTAAATATTTGAAACTGTTTTTATTATAGAATTGAAACTCAAACTATTTTAATGTTATACATTAAATGAAACTGAAACTGTTTCTAAATATTTGAAAATGTTTTTATTATAGAATTGAAACTGAAACTATTTTAATGTTATACAAGGACTTATTTTAGCATTAGCTGAAACTTTTCCACAAGCACAACACAGAATATGTTGTAGGCATTTGTACAATGCATTCAAGAAGACCTATCCTGGATTGACACTAAGGCAGAAGTTTTAGAAGGCTATTAGGGCTTACAACAGAAGTTTTGGAAGGCAATGGAGCAAATTAAGGCTGATAATGTGAAGGCTTATGATTGGTTGATGAAGCATCCAGTCTCAACATGGGCAATTTATTCATTTGATGAAAGGGTGAAGAGTGATCATGTCACCAACAATTTGAGTGAGAGTTTTAATAATTGGGTAGGTGATTTGAGATTGTTGCCAATACTTTCATGCCTTTATGGGATAAGGGCCAAGTTGATGGAGATAATTCACAAGAGATTCCAACAAGGGTATGGGTGGAGTGGAGTTGTTACACCTAACATAAGGAAAAAATTGAATAAACTTGTAAAGGATGCTAGAAACTTTGGGGTGATAGTTGCTGGTAGGGGAGAATTTGGAGTGAGTGATGAGTCATGTAGGCACATTATGAACTTGACCACTAAAACTTGTGATTGTAGAGGTTGGCAGTTGAGTGGCATTCCTTGTAAGCATGTTGTTGCATGTATAGCTTACCAAAGGGATAGAATTGAGAGCTATTGTGATGTGTTCTTTGATATTGGAACCTATATGAAGATCCATGAGGCCATTATTCATCCCATACCAGACAAACAAATATGGGATGAATACACTGGTTTACCTTTGCTAGCACCTGAACAAGTTAGACAATCGGGGAGACCAAGAAGGAACAAAAGGAGAGATCCCTCAGAACCCCCTAGAGGCCACAACAACTTCAAAAGGAGTCACAAAGTAACATGTAGCATTTGTGGTGATACTAAGCATAATAGAAGGGGGTGTCAAAAAGCACCAACAAAAAAACAACAGGTAGACTTTTCACTTTTTTTTTTGGAATTTGTTTAACTGTTTGACGATATGTGACTAACTATTCAAACTGATTGATGTTTGTAATTGTTAAAAAAACAGAGAGAAATGAATGAGGCAAGTCAAGGAGTGGAGCAATCTAGCCAAGTAGGGGGGCAAACTGGGAAAAGGAAAAGGGCAAGTAAAGGAGTGGAGCAAACCAATCAAGGACAAAGAAAGAAGGTATATTTTACATTAACATATCATTTCTATTTTTAACTTCTTTTTTTTTGAATTTATTGTTTGAAATTAACAATATTATTTGCACTTTACATCAACAGAAATCTAACAATGTGTACCATGAACAACAAGGAGTGTTTGAAACTGTTGGTGGAAGTCAGAGAACAACCCAGTCAAGCTCACTTACACAAGAGGTACAAATTTAATTGAGGTCAAAAATTATGAAAAACCCTTCTAACAACTAACTGTCACTGTTTTGTGCTTCTTATTGACTGTTTTAATAGAGATCAACCAATCTTGGAGAAGGAAGAGGACAACCACGAAAGCCACCTTGGGGAAGGGGGAGTGTTTCCTACGTAACGGTGTTCGGCAATTCTATCTCAAGTGGAGGAGGAAAAGTAAGACAAGCTCCAACCAATGCACCAAAGGAGTAATTTGGGTACTTTGAGGGATGGTGTATTGCCATAGATATGATGTAAAAATTTGGCATTGACAAACTTTATTTTTTGGATTGGTTTAGGCAATACACCAGCTGTAAGTGCTATTTTTCACTCACCCAAAAAAACCCCTCTTATTCAGGCTCCAATGGCCATATTTATATTCTCATTCTTGTACAAGTTTTTCCTATTTTAAAGGATCATGCTCCTCAAAATAGGGAGTCATGATCCACTTTAATATTAACTTCCCACTACCTCTAGGTAGTGGGTCGTTAATTCCAATTTTCTAAGGGATGATGGGCCTGTCCTAATCAGTATTGGGCCAATTATTCATATACGGGCCAGATCAATATTGGGATTTGAAAACATATTTTGGGCCTGTTGAATTTTCCTATTTACAATAGCCCCATTCGGGTCGGGTTGACGGATCCGTGGGCTTGACCCGAATTAATTTGAAATGATTGCTTTACAGCTGTGCCTGATGACGTCACCCTCATCATTGCGAGAAGGCGTGCGGATTTTAAATTTCAGAAAGGCGGCTGCCTGTTCCGCTTTCACCGTATTTGTGGCCTTGGGAAACGGCGCGCCTCCTCAGTCATTTAATGCCGGTTGTTGGTATGTCTGACTCTATATAAACTCTTTGTGGGCTTCATTTTGATTTTCCTTGTTTCAATTTCTGTGTGATTTACAAGTGTGCTCTGATCTTCACCGCTGTTCATATCTTGGCTGCCGGAAGTTCCTTCTTTCTTTCCGCCGGTGTTTTCTGTGTAAGTTTCCATTCTCTTCTCATCATGTCTGATACTAGTGCCTCAAAATCTACCGAAGGGATGATTCCTCAGGAATATGGGAGGTCTGATGTTCCCAGCCCCCCTTCTGCAAATCCATCTTCCTCATCCTCTCCTTCTTCCTCTTTGCCCATACCTAGTCGTCGGGACCCATCTGGCTTGGGAGTAACTATTTTGGAGGTGAATAATCAGGCAGGTGTCGCTGATACTGTTCTTGTTGGGACTTCTGTTATATCCTACCCGGTAGGGACCGATGCTCCTGGAGGCGTTCCCGTTGGTCCCTCTACAGAATCAGCCCCATTTGTGGCTGAACCACTTGAAGCTCATAAAAGAAAATATATGAACCTTAAAAGTCTGAGGAGGGACTGTAGGATCCCAAAATAGGTGATCTTGATGGAGTATGATCCTTCTCTTGATTTCAGATTGGGCGACGGAGTGGGTCCGGATGAAGTGTTACTGTCGGCCCTTCAGATAAAAATGCTTCGATTTCCTCTTCATCCTCTTTTTCATTTCATTTTCTTCACCCTAGGAATAACCCCTCTGCAAGTCAATCCAAACTTCTTCAGGATAATTTCCATGTTAATCCTGATTAACAGAGAGAAAAAGCTATCCTTCGGTCTGGCAGATCTTCTGCTTAGCTACAAAATTGTGGGTCTAAAAGACTGTGAGGGGAGGTACAACTTCTACCCCTTCAAAGGTCGGGCGATCTGCCATGGGACTGAGAAAACAGAGAAGTACTGGAAGGACAAGATGGTTTTGGTAAAGGGGGCTTGGTTTTACCCTTATTCTAGGAGATGGCCGATCCCCAGTGTTTTTAAGCATCTAGCCCTTCTTCCTTTTTCATTTATCCATAAGGAATCTTGCCTCTGTTCCTGGTGTGACCAGCTCAGAGCGGATTTTGTTTATAAGTCTAAAGGTTATAGGGATACAGATATAGTGGCTCAGGATATAGAAGCCCGTATTTATTTATTAAAATCCAGGGTCTGGTCGGACCGTATGTCATGCGCTGACCTGCTTACTCCTGCCAATTTGCAGGGTATATCCAGGTTAGGAACCAAGTACAAGATCATGATGGATCCGATCAGACCAGTGATTGAGGATGACGATGATGATATGGAGGAACTGACTACACCCTCAACTGGTCAAGAACAAATGCCTTTGGATCCTGATCCTCAGGCTGTGACTGTCGCCCTGACGGGCGATGCTTCTGGGTCTGCACTTGTGCAGACCACTATTCCTGAGATGCTTTATCCTTCCTCTGCCCGAACCAGACCGGTGGGGGAAGAGAGACCCAGTAAGAAAAGGAAGCATAAGGGTAAGGAGAAGAGTTCTGCTTCTTCTGACCAGTCCACCTCCAGCCTTACATCCATGTCTGTTATGATAACTCGGGCGCAGGGACTCTGGACACCGGAGGAGCTCGAGGCACAGAGAGATGCTGACCCTGACCGCATTGTGCGTAAAACTCCGGGGTTGTTATTGGGGGTACGTCTTTGCTTGATCCCATGTCTTATTCCTGCTTTTGTATATATTACTGACCCATTTTGCCTTGCATTTTCCTTTTTAGGCTCTCTTCAGTGTCAATGCGTTATGCCTTGCCCACGAGGAGGGTGTGAAGGAGCTTGAACGCCTGAAAGCTGACCTAGCTGAGAGGGACGATCAGGAGAAAGAGCTGAAGGCTCAGCTAGGAGACCTCCCTTCCAGGGTTGCTCAATTGGAAGAAGAACTAGCTCAAGCAAAAGAGCAGAATGCCAAGCTATCCAGTGAGAAGGAGAAGCTGGCATCCGATCATGAGGCTCTTCAACACCAATTCGGCATCTCTCAGTCAGCCCTGGAGATGTGTAAGAAAGGAGGGCTTGACATGCACCAACACTATTCAAAGATGAACAGGATTGTAGCTGGTGAATTCTGGAGGAAGGGCTTTGTTGTTGGAGAGAAGGATCCAGCAAGGAGGAAGATCAAAGACCCTGATGCCATGGATAAGGCGTTAGGGGTACAGAAGCCATATTCCAGCCTCGAGCCTAGTCATGCTCAGAATCTTTTCACAAAATTCCTTAAGGGATATCTTCCTGCTGACCCTCTCAACCCCTCCATAGAATTCTTCCCTCCGACCACATATGTAGATTCCTTAGGAAAGGATTTCAGTGGTTCAGGCCATGCTTAGGTTATTCCATATTCCTTCTGTAGTGTTGTATTTTGTAACATGCCCTTCAGACAATTTTGTAATACAAAACAACAATTTTTGCTTATTAATGGAATATGCACTTTTCTCTTATGTGAATCAGCCTCTGACATTTCACCAGTCAAGAAATTATTTTTAATCTCATTCCTCTGAAGAGTGAGTCAGGCTTATGACCTCTGTAATCTCATTACTTAGGAATTAGTTTTAATCTTATTCCTTCTGAAAGAATGAGTCAAGCTTATGAGCCTCTGTCATCTCATTACTTGAGAATTATTTTTAAACTTATTCCTCTGAAAGAGTGAGTCAGGCTTATGAGCCTCTGTCATCTCACTACTTGGGAATTAGTTTTAATCTTATTCCTTCTGAAAGAATGAGTCAGGCTTATGAGCCTCTGTCATCTCATTACTTGAGAATTATTTTTAAACTTATTCCTCTAAAAGAGTGAGTCAGGCTTATGAGCCTCTGTCATCTCATTACTTGAGAATTATTTTTAAACTTATTCCTCTGAAAGAGTGAGTCAGGCTTATGAGCCTCTATCATCCCTCTACTTGAGAATCATTTTTAAACTTATTCCTCTGAAAGAGTGAGTCAGGCTTATGAGCCTCTGTCATCTCATTACTTAGGAAATATTCTGATTTCAGGCTATTTGATTGCAAGAAGGATGACCATCTCTTATTATAACCGGGAAATTACAAAGATAACAACATCTGACTGAGTCAGGATAACAAACATGGAAATTTTTAAAGATATCAATAAAGCTAGGCTCAGATGCCTCTGTTTAATTATTCTGAAAACGAAATAAATATCAAGGATAGTACCTCTTCAGTCGTGAGGCATTCTGTGAATTGGGTATCATATTGCCGTCATTATTCCTGAGGCGGTAAGCCCCACGTCCTATGACCTCTGTGACTGTGTATGGTCCTTCCCAATTTTCCCTGAGCTTTCCGATTAACCCGATCTTCTTTCGTAATACCATATCACCCACCTGGAATTCTCGTCTTTTGACTTTTTTGTTGAAGGTGTTCCTGACCCTCTGGTGGTAGGCTGCTAGCCTGATGGCAGCTTGTTCTCGTTTTTCTTCGAGCAGATCAAGTCCATCAACCAGTTGTTGGTCGTTCAGTTCTTCCTGATACAGCTCTGTTCTGGCTGTTGGCACTATTTGCTCTGTTGGAATGACTGCTTCTGTCCCATACGCCATTGAGAATGGTGTTTCTCCTGTAAGGATTCTTGATGTTGTTCTGTAAGACCATAATACCTCTGGAAGCTTGTCTTGCCACACTCTCTTATGCTCTTCTAGCTTCTTCTTCAGGGTATTCAATATGGTTATGTTGGATCTTTCGGCCTGGCCATTTCCTTGAGGGTATGTGACCGATGAGGTTCTCAACTGGATCCCATGTTCGTTACAGAATTGTCTGGTCCACTGATTATCCAGATTTAATCCGTTGTCGATCACTATCACCCTCGGCACTCCGAACCTACAGATGATATTGGTCCATATGAATTTGATTACGTGTCTGTGAGTGATGGTGGAGTAAGATTCTGCCTCGACCCACTTTGTGAAATAATCAGTTGCTATTAGTGCTTGATTTACTGATCTGAGAGCCATGGGAAGTGGTCCAACTGCATCAATCCCCCATTGCGCAAATGGGTGCGGGCTGAATATGGGGTTAAGCAGTTCTGGTGGCGGATGGATGAAATCTCCATGGAACTGACACTTTCTGCATCTTCTGACAAAGGCTTCAGTATCATGGGAAAGATAAGGCCAAAAATATCCTTGGCTTAGTACTTTATGGGCCAAAGCTCGTCCCCCTGAGTGATTTCCGCATGACCCTTCATGGATTTCCTTCATTATGGCCGATGCCTCTAAAGGTGTGAGGCATCGAAGGTAGGGTCCCCCAAAAGATCTTCTATATAGCTGGCTGTGTAGCAAGGCATATCTGGCCGACTTCATGCGAATTTTCCGAGCCTCTGCTTTATCATCAGGAAGTGTACCATTCCTGAGGTATTCTGCTATGGGGTCCATCCAGCTCGGCTCCCAAGGGATTGCGCACACCACATCTGACTGGTGGATGCTTGGGACATCAAGATAGTTGATCGGGGCGACCCTGGTCAGGTCTTGATCATTGACTGAAGCCATGTTGGCCAATCGATCCACATTTTCATTTTCCTCCCTGGGGATCTGACTGAGGGAATACTGCTCCAGTCTGTCTAGCTCCATCTGAGCCAACTTCTTATAGGGCTGCAGCTTTTCTCCTGCGTCGTACTCGTCTTGAACTTGTTTTACCACCAGCTGTGAGTCACTGAAAATACGGAGCTTCTTAATACAGAGGCTCTGAGCTAGTCGCAGCCCAGCGAGGAGTACCTCGTACTCAGCTTCGTTATTGGTGGCAGGAAACTCCAGGCGCACTGACTGCTGGATTCGGGTCCCATCTGGTGTTATAATTTCGAGCCCAATTCCCGAACCAGCTGAACCAACTGATCCGTCTACATAGAGCATCCATTCGGGTTCGTCTGGATCTTGGAGGATTGACTCTGGCTCTGCCTCTAGGAGAAAATCAGCTAAGGCTTGACCTTTGATAGCTGTTCGTGGCACATATGTGATGTCAAATGTCCCAAGTTCCAATGCCCATCTGGTTATTCTTCCTGTCAGATCGGGTTTGGACATGATGGATCTCATCGGCATGGTAGTCGGCACCACGATTGGATGAGTTTCAAAATAGTGCCTCAGTCGTCTCTTTGCGTTGATTATAGAAAGAACAGCTCGC
Source organism: Cornus suecica (assembly GCA_963922005.1). Classification (NCBI taxonomy): domain Eukaryota; kingdom Viridiplantae; phylum Streptophyta; class Magnoliopsida; order Cornales; family Cornaceae; genus Cornus; species Cornus suecica. Next base: position 46,250,260 of record OY998246.1, on the reverse strand, counting down.
TCCGCCATGGTGTATCTGGTTTCCGCATCAGATAGGGACTTGCTGCTGAAGAAGACTGGTTTCTGGCACTTTTTGTCGTCTTTTACAAGTGTTGCGCTGGTTGAGGTTGCTGATATGGCAAGGTACAGATGCAATGGTTCTCCTGGATTTGGTGAGGCGAGGATCGGTGGATTTTGGAGATACTGCTTTAATTTCTGGAGGGCCTCTGCCTGTTCTGGCCCCCATATGCTTCCTTTTCCGCCTTTAATTGCCTGAAAAAATGGTCTGCATCGGTCTGTCAGTCGGGATACGAACCTACTCAGTGCGGCTACCCTTCCTGTCATAATCTGGACCTCCTTTTGCGTTTTTGGCTCTTCGCAGCTTATCAGAGTCTTGACTTGCGATGGGCTGGCTTCGATTCCTGTTCGGTTGACGATATGTCCGAGGAACTGTCCGGATGAGACTCCGAAAGAACACTTGGCTGGATTGAGCTTCATCCCGTGCCTTCGGAGTGCATCGAACACTTCTTCAAGGTGCTTGAAGTGGTCGCATTTCCTCATTCTTTTTACCACCGTGTCATCTATGTAGGCTTCAACCGTTTTGCCCATCTGACTTTTGAATATCCTTCTGACAAGCCTTTGATAGGTGGCACCTGCATTTTTAAGTCCGAAAGGCATTACTCTGTAGCAGTACGTACCTTCTTCGGTAATGAAGGTTGTTTTCTCCTCATCAGCTTGATTCATCGGGATCTGATTGTAGCCGGAGTACGCATCAAGAAAAGAGAGTCTTTCATATCCCGAGGTGGCATCTACCATCTGATCAATTTTCGGCAGGGGGAAGCAATCCTTCGGGCAAGCTTTGTTTAAGTTGGTGAAGTCTACGCAGACTCTCCATTTCCCGTTCTTCTTTCTGACTACCACCACGTTTGACAACCATGATGGGTACTTCACTTCCCTTATGAATCCAGCTTCTAGCAGCTTTCCCACTTCCTCGAATATGATCTGGTTCCTTTCTACCCCGAACCTCCTCTACTTCTGCCTTACCGGTCTGACATTTGGATCAACATTTAGGTTATGCTGAGCGACCAAAGGATCAATGCCCGGCATGTCGAGATGAGACCAGGCGAACACGTCTGAGTTTAGTTGGAGAAAATGAATCAGCCTGTCCTTTTCTTCTTTCTGGAGGTATGAGCCGATGAATGTGACTTTGGTGTGATCCGTCAGACTAACTTCCACCTCCTCTAGGGGTTCCGTTGTTGCTTGAGTCTCCTGACCCTCTGAGGAAGGGTCTGACTGTAATTGTTATTTCTCGTTGTACAGGGACTCTTCTGGCGCTTCCAACACTTGTTTATTTTTCTGGTTCAGGTCCTTCATGGATACTGAGTAGCACTCCTTCGCTGCTACCTGGTCTCCAGGAATATCTGTCACATCCACTCCATTTGGGTCGAGACACCGCATGATCTGATGGAGTGTCGAAGGAACTCCTTGCATCCGATGGATCCACCCTCGTCCCATCAGCAGATTATACGATGGTTTGACGTCCACTACGACGAAAGCTTCTTTCAGAGTTCGGCGTGCCGCTGATACTGACAAATGGACTACGCCTATCGGCTCAACACGTCGTCCGTCAAAACTAGCCAGAGGAATCCGAGCCGGGTGAAGCTGCGATACATCAATTCCAATTTTGTCGAAGGCCCATTTTGTCATGATATTGGTGCTGCTTCATGGGTCAATCATTACACGTTTGATCAGACAATTAGCTATCAGGAGAGTGATTACCAGAGGATCTTCGTGGGGCGTCTGAATATTCTGCATATCGGCCTTCGAAAACATGATCATTGATTCTCCTTGAATGAGGGTTGTTTGGCAAACTTCGCCGACTCGTCTGAGTTTGTGTGCTTTTCTTAGCTTTGACCTTCTGCTTCCTTCAGGCTCCAACACCTCTTCACCTCCTTGGACCATGTGGATAACCCTTACCGGTTGTCCTGATACAGTGTTATTGGGTTGTGTCCTGTGTGGTTTGTCTGGTCTCGGCTGATCCCTCATTATGTAATCTGCAAGCTCCCCTTTGGCGATCATTGCCTCTACCTGCCTTCGGAGATTTCTGCAGTCATTTGTATGATGACCATACTCGCTGTGAAAGGCGCAGTGCTTGGTCATGTCCCTCAGCTCCATCGGTTGTCTGATCGGTGGAGGTGGTCTGAAAATCCCTTTGTTTTTGTTTTCTTGGAAGAGCTTTCCAAGGCTGGTCTTGAGCGGAGTGGTTCTTTCTTCCTTCCGTTGACGCTTGTCTAAATTTCTGGATGATGAGGTTTGCCGGGGTGGATCGGGTCGTTGAGGCCTCTGATCCTTCATCCTTTCTTTGGATTTTGCTTCCACCGTTACCAGAGAGGCTCTTTTTGCCTAACTGTTTCCTCCTCTTCTATTATGAGATACCCTTGTGCTCTGGAGTTGAGCTCACCGATGTTGACAGGGGGTCGTTTTACTAGTGAATAGTGGAATTTCGTGCCAGGGATGACAGCCATACGGAATGCTTCTACTGCTGACAATTGGTCGCAGTCATCGATAAAAGACATTTCCACGTTGAATATGGATAAAAAATTCTTGAGGCTCTCCCCTTTTTCCTGGGTCATGGTGAAAAGGCTTGATATCGTTTTCCTCTGCCTCCGGTTGCTGAAGTATTGACCGATAAATGTCTGCAGAGGTCATTCCAGCTGCTGATAGATCCAGGAGTCTGTTTCCTGAACCACAGAAGTGGTGCCTCTGTCAAACTGGTTGAAAAGACTTTGCACAGTAGTGCTTAGTTTCTCCCATAAACAGTCATTTTGGTCTGCACTTAGTAGATGTGGTCAAGTGGATCTTTTGTACCATCATATAGCGTAAAAGTTGGCAGTACAAACTTCTTCGGGAATTCTGCTGCTTCAATTTCTTCTGTGAATGGAGATTGAGTCATATCCGTTGTCGCATGGATGGCCAGATCATCAGGGGTCTGCAATTTCAAATCTTTCATCACGTCTCTCTGAATTCTGGCAGCTATTTCGTGCAGGTCGTTCTGGGTCGAGACATGCACCGTTGGCATTCCCCCGGTTATGGGGTGAGAGGATTCTTCATCTTCCCTTGGGACTTTATCTTTTCGGGCGGCGGATGCATCTTGCTCGTGAAAAGGGCCCTGAGTCACTCGATGGAGCAATTCAGCATTCTGCTGCTCGAGGGCCGCATTTCTCTGCTCCACAACCTCCAACCTCCTCATGACTTCTTCGAACCTGACTTCATTGTTTGTTGACCGTGTGGACACCATTTTCTTTTTTGTAAAAATAAAATAAATTTGTTGTAAGTGGAACCAAAATGTTCGCTTCCCACAGACAGTGCCAAATGTAAGTGCTATTTTTCACTCACCCAAAAAAACCCCTCTTATTCAGGCTCCAATGGCCATATTTATATTCTCATTCTTGTACAAGTTTTTCCTATTTTAAAGGATCATGCTCCTCAAAATAGGGAGTCATGATCCACTTTAATATTAACTTCCCACTACCTCTAGGTAGTGGGTCGTTAATTCCGATTTTCTAAGGGATGATGGGCCTGTCCTAATCAGTATTGGGCCAATTATTCATATACGGGCCAGATCAATATTGGGCTTTGAAAACATATCTTGGGCCTGTTGAATTTTCCTATTTACACCAGCCCTTTTTTTTGTAATGAATATTGGTATGGGCATTTTTTGGGGACAATGTGATATAGGCATACTGGTATAGTAACATGCTAACTCATAGCTTCTTGGGTTCGGTTTAGGCAATGCATTATGTGGAAGTGCCTTTTTTGGGGGGGGGTGAAAACTGATAATGCATTCTGTAAACAGTTGATCAATATGAAGTGTTATTTTGATTTTGAATGTTTACTGTTATTTTGATTTTGAGTGTTATTTTGATCTATTGCAATTTGATGTTATTTTAATGTGATAATGTATACAGGAAAGCCCAAATAAATGAATCAAAATTTAGTGTAAAGAGGGAGAATATAAGAAGCTTTATAAATTTATAAGGTAAAGGGTATCAAATTAATTTCACAATATTAAGTTAAGGGTATATAAATCATTTTATATCATTTGAGGGGAAAATAGACTATTTATGGGGTGAATAGTGGCTGACATCACTAATTAACGGACCAATCTAACGGAGTGGACACGGAAGGGGTCCGTGTGGGAAAAAAATCAATTTAGAGGGGGTTCGTGTGGGAATAGTCAATATCGATGGGTCCGTGTGGGATTAGGGTCTCTTTGAGGAGGTGTCAGTGGGAATAACCCAATTTAATAAGAGTAGTAGGCAGGTGGATCTATGATATTGGATGGGAAGTCAGGTAGAAAATAAAAGAAAATGGTGAGAGATAAAAAACATTTAATAAGTACTAGGCACGTGGAATTCTGGCATTGGATGGGAAATGGCGATCAGAAAACAAAAGAAAATAGTGAGAGAGAAAATGTGGGAAAGTGAGGATGAGGAAAAGTGGGGCATAATGAGGGGCACTAATCCTCTCAAGTGATGCCCTCAAGTTAACCCATCAAGTGCGGGTCCCGTGTTCATCCAATGATCTATATTCACCCATCATTTGTCTAGGGATTCGTATTTTTTGATAGATGAATACACACCCTTGGATGGATGTGGGACCCTCAATAGATCCATACACACACTTGAGACAATTTTTTCTCCATAATGAGTGTGTCACATGGTTTAGAATTGGAAATGGTAGAGAGAGAGAGTGGAGTTTTGTAGTAGCTACCTTATTTAAAAAGAATTTAACTAACAATGATTTGTATCTTAGTTTGTTAACAACAAATTTATTTTACTTAATGTAATTATTTTCATTTCATGTTTTTGAATAATTATATATCTACAAAATGTTTTAAATAATTATATTAATTTCATAAAAAGAAATCTTTTATATGTCAATTTATAATAATTCAATATTATATAACTAAAGATTATTCAAATAATACATCTACACACTTCAAAAGTTTTATTTTCACAATGAGTAAGAGATTAATAATTGAATTTTCAGGTGTATTCTTGAAATCTACTTATAAATCAACAATCACCTACACCTTTCAAATACTCTTTTGTTAGACTATGCATAATAATAGTACATAACTAGTCAAATAAAACAATAATAATAAATAATAAATTAAAACGGCTAAACCGATACCATTAAATGCAAATGTAACACAAACAGTAATTCGTAACAATTGGTTTATAAAATTAATTAAAGAGCTACTTCCACTATTACATGATCACTTTCTTCAACTTATAAAGCTCACTACATTAATCATAGTAATTATCTCATAGCAATAGCAAAAAAACCATAAGAATGCCCAAAAATACCAGGTACTCGCTCTCTCAGACAGTAAACAAGAATAATACAAACTCCAATAAATAAAACTATCTATCTACCTCTTTCGCTTCGCCCTCAGTTTAGGAAATTGAAGTGGGACAGGAAGTGTAGCAAAGGATATCGTACCCTGGCGCACAAGCTTGCAACCTAAATGTTCATAATATGTTCTCATTGCCGGCACAGACATCCTCAGATCCCTGCTTATATCTTCCGGGTCACTCCGAAACCCATCAACAAAGAGGCTAAGCACCAAAACGTAACTGATAAGAAGATCTCTCTTCTCGTCCGAAAGCCTTCTTAATTCTGATTCAGCAAACATATCAGAAAACTTCTGGGATAAGATGCTTGGGAATTTATGATTCTTTGCAGAAGAGACACCATCCATAGAGTGTTTATCCTTGAACTTTATGAGATGACTAATGTATGACATAATGCAAGCAACCCTCTTCTTCTCCTCCTCATCCTATATTATACATGAACACATATCTGTTAAGAGATGTCCAAAACAACCCAAAAAACAAAAACAAAAACAAAAAAAAATCAAGGACATTGCATAAGAAAATACTTGAATTAGATCATACAAATGTCCAGACGCTAAAGCTAAAATTTGACATCAAATGTTGCACATGAACATTTTGAAATTTAGAAAACAGTAGAAATTACAACGTAAGGGGATACGGGACAAATGACCAATTCTGTGGGTCTTTCACAACCCATGACCCTCGAGAATTTAAATTTTATAGAGGTACCATTTCGATCTAATATTAAAATACAAATAAATCATACAGGCAGGGACCACCAATCTCATGGGCACAAAACATGAAAACTCATCCAGTATACCCTTTTGCTAAATGAGATTGCTCGCTTTGGTATAAATAACTTTGCTTACATACAATACCACTCCATGGCTTGTATACTTAAAACTTGAAACACTAATAATAATCATAGCAGCTAATTAAGAGCACGGGATTCTTGCTCACATTGAGACTTGTTCTCGAAAATACTGCAATAGACAAAAGGATATCCAAAAACAACTGAATAAATAAATTAAAAAAAAAATCGAGTAATAGAAGTTTTTAATTGCTTACCTTAATATTCTCCAATTTATAAACTCTGTTGCGAATGAAGCTTGGGTAAGAAACAGAGGATACTTCTTCCCCACTCTCTGAAAGCTGAAGAATATCTGAAAGGTAATTCCACTCCCCTTTGAAAATAATCTTGTGCAGTGGATAAGCCATTTGGGGTGTAGTGGCAGAAATATCATGTGGTGGGATATTTCGAGCATTATAAGCACCATAACTTTCAAGAGCCTCCCATTTTAGCTTGCCCTCTAACTTGATGTCTTCGTCCCCCTGAGATCTTGGGTTTTCTTGTGGATGTAGGGATTCAAGTTTCTTAGCCTGCAAGGTAACGGATACAATACCACATTATATCCTAATATTTCCACCGACACCATTGACAGGAAAAGTGGAAGTAAGCTTAAGGTTTCTTGGTAGTTTTTTTGCTACTAAGAATTCCTTGTGCCATAAATCATATTTTAGAAATTAGTCTCCTTACTCCTATGCTCATCACAGCCATGCAAGGAATGACTATTCACATGTATTACAACAGAAAATCACTAGTTGATGCCCAATTTAGTGAACTTCAATCTGTAAGAGCTTCAGATGGTCATACAACATCAATGTGTTCAAAGCAACACAAGCGTAAAATTCCATTTTTTCCAATTATTGTGAAACGAATAAGAACTTATAAAAGACCTACAGGCAGTAAACTTGAAAAGAGAAACGATTTAACTCATATTGACCTGAGAGGGAAGGGCAATACCTTGTTTCTCGACTTCTTTGTTGCATATCTGAGTGTAAGATCTCTAAGTTTGTCTGCCTTCTGTTCCTCAGTTAGTTCTTCCTTTACAACATCTGAAGGTTCGTTTTGAGATAAATCAGATCCTCTAATTCTTGGCTCCAACCTAAATATCTGCAATTGATTTTTTCATGCTAGAATAAGGGTTTTAATTCAATGCAAGGTACAAAAAATTGCCAATAAACAAAAGAAGAATCGAAGCTAGTATAAAAAGAAATTTTTTTATCATTCTCAAAGACTTGGAAGTGCTCAGTCATTGAGTGCACAAGTATTAAACTCCCAAAGTGAGGTCCAAAGAAAGTCCATGGGTCCTAACCTTCACTAGTGCAATTTGAATTAAATGCAATCTAAGAATTTGAAGTAAAAGATGCAAAATGGTGGGAATTCATCAGTTACTCAATTTAAGGTCTTCTGGACAGAAAACTTCACAGGTGACATAAAGGAAACCCACCAAAAACAAGACTAGAAAGATAGTCACAACCCCAATAACCAAATACCCATATCAGGAATGAAGTAGAACAGCAACCCCAAACAACATTATACAGAAATTTGAAATTTCAAAACCTTTTACCAAACCATTACCTTATTAGAAGCAATGGGAACGATCTTGAGCACCTGGGTCTGCTTATCAAGAACCCCGAGCGCATACGTACAGACCTGAGCAGCAGCGGCTTCGCCGGAATAGTTGGTGCCGATGAAATCCACCTCCGACCCATTTGGGCTGACCACCAGCTGCAACCGATTCGTCCTTTCCGTGTTCCTGAAAACCCTAACCCTAACCCTAGGATGTGGAGACGATTGGGAATCAAAATCCTCATCTTCTAAATTGGGGGTTTGAGAACCCACCTTGAGGGGATCGTAACCGGAGGGAAAATAGCCGATGAGAGGAGAGATCTTGTCTGGATTTTCACTGAGGGTCTCGATCTTCACCTCTACTTCTTCTTCGTCTATCTTCTTTTTCCCTCTCTCCTTTTCTTTGTCTTCCGTCTCTGGATTTTTTTCTCTATCCTCCATCTTCATCTTCTTCTTTTTCTTCTTCTTCCTCTCCTCCGTCTTCACACTGGGTTCTAGTTCGTCCACCTCCATCTTTGACATTGTTTGCAGGTAAGGCTTTTGGGGTGGCTTTATTATACTACCTTAGTGGTTGCTCATAAACCCTACCTCGTATCGCAAGCGCTGGCCACCAAATAGCTGGATGCGTATGTGTATATATTGCTATAGGCTAAAGTGCCTGAAATTTTTTTTACAAAAACCATCTTACTCTAATAATTAAATTGGTTTATTTCTTTAAATCATATTAATAGTATTTTTCTATTCAACATCAATTACATTATCTATTCTAATTTTATTAAAGTAAATATACTCTCAGCTAAAAAAAATTGAATTTCAAATTATAACTACTTTATTTTTTAAAAATGGGTTAACTTCAAAAAACTTCCATATGTTATTCAATTTAATCCACTAACCCTTACTGTGTCTACTTTGCCCCCTATACTATCCAATTTCATCACTATACCCCCTCCTCCTCACATTTTGAGTCAAAATCTCTAAACAACCCTCCATTAATAGTATAAGGGGATTAGTGAAATCAACCTTTAAAAAAATTATTTCTCAAAAATAAATTATTTTTTTCGTAAAAACTATAAATTTCAAAATATATATATAAATTTCCGAAAATATGATTTTTTCTGAAAAATAATTTTTTTGCAAAAAATATTTTTATTGTGAAAAATATATATTATGTTCCAAAATATGATTTTTTTTCTGAAAAAGTATATATTAGGTTCCAAAATATGAATTTTTCTGAAAAATAATTTTTTTGCGAAAAATATATATTATGTTCCAAAATATGATTTTTTTTTTCCGAAAAATTATATATTAGGTTCCAAAATATAATTTTTTTTTGCGAAAAATATATATTATGTTCCAAAATATGATTTTTTTCTGAAAAATATTTTTTTTTGCAAAAAAGTATTTATTGTTTTTCAAAATATGAATCTTTTTTCGAAAAAAAAGTTTTTGCGAAAAATATATATTATTATGTTCCAAAATATGATTTTTTTCCGAAAAATATTTTTTTTGCAAAAAATATATATTATTTTTTCCGAAATAATTCATATTTTTGAAAATAATATACTCCCTCCGAAAAATAATTTTTTTGCGAAAAATATATATAAATATTTTTGAATTTATAATTTTTGCGAAAAATATAATTGATTTTTGAAAAATAATTTTTTTAAATGGTTGATTTCACTAAACCCCCTTATACTATTGAGGGTAGTTTGGGCATTTTGACTCAAAATGTGAGGTGATGGGGCATAGTGATGAAATTGAATAGTATAGGGGGCAAAGTAGACACAATGAAAATTAATTGATTAAACTGGATAGTATAGGGAGTTTCTTGAAATTAACCCTTAAAAAATTAACTTTGCTACTAAAACTTTGACTTAATTAATAGAAATCCCTATCTTTAATTTCATTTTTGTATGTTAAAGATAAAAACTACTTTTTTCTTAAGATGAATGCATAAAGAATCTAAAAATTACTTAGATACATTCTTTCTCATGTTATATATAAATAAGTATTAAGCTTAGTAATATTACTTTATTAATATTTTTTGACATAATCCATTTTCACCGTCATCTTAATAGTCACTAGTAGGCAGATTGGGCACAAGGGAGATAGAAATTCTTCAACCAGAAGTAGACATGATGCATTTTCATGATATTAGTCTCTATCATGATATTTAAACACTATGGGTCCGTTTGGATACGAGAAAATAGTTTTTGTTTTTTTTACTGTTCATCCAGTTAAAAAAAAAACACGTTTGGCAAACGCGTTTACTGTTCACTTTTTTTTCCCAAGAAAACTGTTTTCTGTGAATAGTGTGTAAAAGTGGTGAAAACACCAAATATAACTTTTAGTTGTTTTTTGAATTTTTTCACTGTTTAGGGTACCACATCCGCCACCGCCCCCACCGCCGCCGCCACCAACCACCACCAACCCCCCGCCACCGGTCGCCGCCGCCGGCCCCCACCACCTCCGGCCGTCGCCGGGCGCCTCCGCCTGCCGCCAGTCACCCGCCACCACCGCCCCCAGCCGCCGCCGGTCACCGCCGACCACCAATACCATTTTATTTTTCAATACAAATTTTCATCCAAATGCTTTTTTGTTTTTAGTTTTTTGCTGAAAAAAACAAAGACAAATACAAAAACAGTTTTTATATTTAAAGACAAAAAACAAATACAAAAAACAGGCTTTCCAAACGCACCATATGCTTTAGTCTAACCAAAATTTAGATTTCATCCTATATATCACCCCAAACTCTTTGACACGTGTTTTAGGTATATGAATTTAATCATGTAATTTGATATTTAAGTTGAACACGGGTCTAAAATCTTTAACTAGCATATGGGTCTAAATTCTCATGTAATTTGATACCTTCAAATTCAATTCTCACAATTTCCTATGAATAATGAAAAGAATACGTAGGATAGAATTCAAATCCAACAAAAGAAAGTTTTGGGGATTCACTATCTATAGTCAGACTTGTCAATGGATCGGATTCGGACCAGATCAGATCAGTTAAATCCAAATCCAATTTGTTAAAAAATTGGATTATCGGAATCGGATCATAATCGGGTTATCGGATTTTATTTTCAATCCATATCCGGTTAATATCGGATTCGGATCGGACTCGGATCATAATCGGATTATTGACAGGTCTGTTGATAAGGATTGTTGGCTTTGAAATTCCATTTCAAGCAATAAATCTTATTTTGATATTAACAAAACATTCAAAACTGTGTTTGGTACTAATATGGCTTTGAGCTAAGTGTTTCAGCAAGTACAGGTAAATGTTTCGGGAAGATCGCTAAAGCAACAAGCGATAAGGAAACTCAAGCGCAAACTCGAAGAAGGACAAAAAGATCAAAGAAAGAACAAAAGCTGGACTCAAGACCTGGGGTAGATAGGTCGGGGTGAGAATATTGTAACAAGGTATCTTATGCGTTGATTGATCTTATAAGCTCAAGTAATTAATCAAACGAACTCAAACGGATCAAAAACGGACCTTGAAAACAATTTTTGAAGTCACCCAGTCGACTGGCCATGAAATGGCAGCCGACTGACTGTGACCCAGTCGACTGGCCCTTAAGGACCCAGCCGACTGGATGAACCAGTGAGTTATAAAACATTCTAACTGCATGAGGCAGTCGACTGGCCTGTCCAAGGCAGTCGACTGACTGTGACCAGTCGACTGGCAGTTAAGGACCCAGCAGACTGACTGGACCAGAGAGTTTCGAACATTTTTGATTGCCTGAGGCAGTCGACTGCCCTGTCCAAGGCAATCGACTGACTCATGAGGCAGTCGACTGGCCTTCTTGAGGTAGTCGACTGACCCTAGTCGTTGGGAAAAATATTTTAAATCTAAGCATGGAGGCAGTCGACTGGGTGCTTCAGAATTTTAAGGAAATGTATTTCTAAACAATATTTTTGCCTAAAAAGAAATGATTTTGCTTGCAGATTTTCAGGTCCTACTCTCCATATTGTCTAGGGTGAGACACACTCTCCAAACCCTAGTGTTCACTATATAAAGAAAGAGATATGGATTAAAAATGCTAAGGTTCTTGTGTGAGAAATTTTCCAAATATTGTTCATCTCTAATTTTCTCTCAAGCATCTTCTGAAAAATCTTTTGATAGCAAAATCTCGCTTTTCACTCTTATCATTTTGAAGATTTAAACTCAAGCCTTGAGCCTATTCTCTTATTGAAAATATATTGTGAGAATATATATATCTTGAGTTCTTGAAATATCACCTAAAAACACTTGAGCTTATATTGATCTATCATCCATAAAAACCTTAGGGTTTTGAGTGTTTTTGTTTCTTGAGTGATATATTGATTACATACACAAATTTGTGATCTTGGGTGAGTGAAACCCATTGTATCAAGGGAGGATTGTTCTCTTGATTGTGTGAAGAGCTAGTTAGCTCTTTTGTAAAGGTTTTGCTATTCCACCTATTGAAGGAAGAGCCATAGTGTGAGGATTGGGAAAGTATCAAGGAAGGGGATTCTTTGAGCCGAGGAGTAGGAGTTACCGAACCTCGTAAAAATCACGGTGTCAATATCTCTATCTCTATCTCTTTACTTTATGTTCATGCATGCTTAATTTATATTGTGGTAAATAGCTTGTTGAATTTAAGTGAAATCATTCATTGCATATTTTACCTTGTAAATTAATATTGAACCTTGTTGCATGTTCTAGTAAGAATAAAAATAAGTTAGAAATTATTTTTAAAACCCTATTCACCCCCCTCTAGGGTATTTTAGTGACTAATAATTGGTATCAGAGCCTAATCTCTACTTGTTTTTGACTTAACCGTCTTAGAGAACGATCATGGCCTCAAACATAGTCACTCATGTAGAAGGACAATCAAACAATAGGCCCCCATGGTTTGATGGTTCAAACTATAGTTATTGGAATACTAGAATGATAGATTTTCTTCAAGCTATTGATTATCAAATTTGGCTAGTTATTGTCGATGGACCTTTTACTATTACCAAAGTAGTTGATGGAAAAACCATTCCCAAATTGCCCAACGAATGGGATAATGATGAGCGTAGAATTATTTCATTTAATGCCAAAGCTAAGGTTAATCTAAATTGTGCCTTAAGTCCAAATGAATTTAATCGAGTCTCTACTTGCTCCACGGCCAAAGAAATGTGGGATAAACTTGAAGTTACTTATGAAGGAACTACTCAAGTTAGAGAATCTAAAATTGATATACTTATGCATGAATATGAATTATTTGCCATGAAGGAAGATTAAAATATCAATTCTATGATGTCTCGTTTTACTAACATTTTGAATGGACTAAAGCATCTTGGTAGAATTGTTCCTAGATCCGATGCGGCACGCAAAGTCCTTAGAAGCCTTCCGGTCAAATGGGATGCGAAGGTGACGGCTATTAAAGAAGCACATGATCTTAGCACTATGAGTCTTGATGAGATTTTCGGGTCACTCCTTACATGGGAAATTACCTTGAAATCTCGTGAAGAAGACGCCAAGCCAAGAAAAGGTATAGCCTTGCAAGCTTCAACTAAAAGTGAAGCAAATGAGAGAATCGAAGAAGAGGTTGATGAAGACATTGCCTTGATCACTCAACAATTCAAGAGATTTCTTCAACGAAAGAAGGCTAAAGGTCGGAGGTTCTTAAAGAGCAATGAACCAAGAGGAGAGACAAGCAAGAAGGAGTCTATTACTTGTTTCAATTGTGGTAAACCGGGGCACTATAGAAATGAGTGTTTCAAGCCCAAAAATGAGAACGATAAAAGGCCAAACAAAATGGCCATGAATGCAACATGGGATGATTATGACTCTTGTGATTCGGATGAGGAAGAGAATGGTGAGGAAATTGCAAATCTTTGCCTCATGGCAAATGAAGATGAGGTACATTTAAACTTACATGCATTAGATAATTCCATTTTGTCATATGATGAGCTTTTATTTTCTCATAATGAATTAGAAGATGCATTTGAAAATTTGTATGATGAGTTTGAAAAACTAACAAAAAAACATAGTTTGCTCAATAAATCTAAATCTTCATGTAATTCCACTTGCTACACCATAGTTGATGTAAACGCAACTAATGACAAAAGTATGAAGATAGAAGAGGAAAATATTTTGTTGAAAAAGACCATTGATGATCAAATAAACATCTTAGCAAAATTCACAAAAGGAAAAGAGAACTTGAGCATCATGCTAGGAAGACAAAGAAACTCTTTTGACAAATGCGGCTTAGGATATGATGCATTCAACAAGGATGCACTTTTATTGAAGAAAAGAAAATCATTAAAGCATACTTTTTCAAAACAATCTTCATTCTCAACTTCTATTGATCACAATCATGTTTCATGCTACTATTGCAAGAAAAGAGGTCACAAAGCAAATGCATGTTATCTAAGAAAGAAGAAGAAAATTGTTTCAAAAATGTTTTGGGTTCCAAAAGGAACTATTGCATCTCTACGTGCTAAAGAGAACTTGGTAACTAAATCAATTTGGGTTCCGAAAGGAACTATTGCATCTCTTTCTAACCAAAATGGACCCAAAATAGACTGGGTACCAATAAAAGTCACGTAACGCTGTTTTGTAGGTTTGCTTGAAGACCGCCTCAAAAGAAAGATGGTTTCTTGATAGCGGTTGTTCAAGACACATGACGGGGGACAAATCGAAATTCATGTCCTTAAAATCTTATGAAGGAGGAAACGTTACTTTTGGAGATAACTCACAAGGGAAAATTGTTGGAATCGGATCTATTGGTATATCTTCTTCTCTAGCTATAGATAACGTACTTTTAGTTGATGGTTTAAAGCATAACTTGTTTAGTATTAGCCAACTTTGTGACAAAGGTTATGATGTTATCTTTAGGTCAAATGCATGCATAGTTGAGAAAGACGGAAAACAATTGTTCAATGCAAAGAGAAACGGAAATTTATATACTATGTTGCTATGTGAATTAAATGAACAAGATGTTAAGTGCTTTGTCACATCGAGTGAAAATAGTTGGTTATGGCATAGACGCTTAGGACATGCTAGTATGGACCTCATCCAACGTTTGTCTAAAAATGAATTAGTCAAAGGCCTCCCGAAGACTAATTTTTCAAAAGATAAAATATGTAGTGCATGTCAAATAGGTAAGCAAGTGAAATCTTCTTTCAAGAGAAAGAAAGATATCACCACTTCTCGACCCTTAGAGTTACTTCATATGGATCTCTTTGGTCCGGAAAGAACGGCTAGCTTGGCCGGGAAACTCTATGTACTTGTTATAGTAGATGATTACTCTATATTTACTTGGGTTTTCTTTCTTGCTCATAAAAATGAAACTCACTCCAGTCTCGATAAATTTTATAGAGTCATTCAAAATGAAAAGGATTTGAAAATCAAGAAAATTAGAAGTGATAGGGGTAGAGAGTTTGACAATCAAGATCTAGAGAAATTATGTGATGAATTTGGTGTATCTCATGATCTCTCGGCTCCAAGATCTCCTCAACAAAATCGGGTAGTTGAAAGGAAAAATAGATCTTTACAAGAAATGGTTAGAACTATGTTAAATGAACACAACCTTCCCCGAAGTCTTTGGGCGGAAGCGGTAAATACCGCTTGTCATGTCATAAATAGAGTTATAATTCGAATGAAATTGGGTAAAACTCCGTATGAGTTGTGGAATGGTCGGAAACCCAATATTGGTTATTTCAAGGTGTTTGGTTGTAAATGTTTTGTTTTAAATGATAAAGATAACTTGGGAAAATTTGACTCCAAATCGGATGAAGCAATTTTCTTAGGTTATTCCTCAACAAGTAGAGCCTTTAAAGTCTTTAACAAAAGGACTTTAACCATGGTAGAGTCTATCCATGTTGTTTTTGATGAATCACCACCTCTACCCTCACCTAGAGTTGACCTAGATGATGATGAAGTTGTAGGAATTGAGGATAATTTCAATAATCTCAATATCTTCAACTCGTCAAGTAGGCAAATGGATAAGAGTAAAGTTGGAGATCAATCAAATGATGACTTGACTTGCTCCATTCCTAAATCTTGGAGGATTGTGCACAACCATCCTCTTGACCAAGTCATAGGAAACCCTTCATAAGGTGTTAGCACAAGATCTCAACTTAGAGACTTATGCAATCACATGGCTTTTGTGTCCAATATTGAACCCAAGAACTTCCACGAAGCTCAATGTAATGATTCTTGGATCATGGCTATGCAAGAGGAACTAAATCAATTTGAACGCAATCAAGTTTGGCATTTAGTCCCTCAACCCACACATCAAACTATAATAGGCACTAAATGGGTTTTTCAAAATAAGAAGGATGAAAATGGAGTGATTATTCGAAATAAAGCAAGATTGGTAGCTCAAGGTTACAATCAAGAGGAAGGCATTGACTATGATGAAACCTTTGCACCCGTAGCTAGATTAGAAGCAATTAGAATGCTTCTTGCATTTGCATCATCTAGAAATTTCATTCTCTATCAAATGGATGTCAAAACTGCTTTTCTAAATGGAACTATAGATGAAGAAGTGTATGTGAAACAACCACCCGGCTTTGAAAATGAACGTTTTCCAAATCATGTTTACAAATTATCTAAAGCTTTATACGGGTTAAAGCAAGCTCCTAGAGCTTGGTATGAACGGCTTAGTGACTTTCTACTTCAAAAAGGTTTTTCTAAAGGCAAAGTTGACACCACTCTATTTACAAAAACTGTCAAGAATGATTTGTTGATTATCCAAATATATGTTGACGACATTATATTCGGATCAACAAACACTTCCCTTTGCAAGGATTTCGCATCTAACATGCAAAACGAATTTGAAATGAGTATGATGGGTGAGTTGAACTTCTTCTTAGGGTTGCAAATCAAGCAAAGCTTGGATGGCTTATTTGTTAGCCAATCTAAGTATATTAAAGATTTGCTAAAGCGATTTGGTATGGAGGAAGCCAAACATGCCATTACTCCCATGAGTACCTCTATTAAACTCGATAAAGATGAAAATGGAAAATGTGTTGATATTACTAAATATAGAGGCATGATAGGAAGTTTACTTTATTTAACTGCTAGTAGACCGGATATCATGTTTAGTGTATGCTTATGTGCTCGCTTTCAATCTTGTCCCAAAGAATCTCACTTGCTAGCCGTAAAACGTATTTTTCGCTATCTTAACGGGACGATTAACTTAGGACTTTGGTATCCAAGTGATACTTCACTTGATCTCACGAGTTATTCGGATGCCGATTTTGCGGGTTGTAAAATTGATCGGAAAAGCACAAGCGGTACATGTCATTTTCTAGGTCACTCGTTAGTTTCATGGTCAAGTAAAAAGCAAATTTCGGTTGCCTTGTCTACGGTTGAAGCCGAATATGTTGCGACCGGTAGTAGCTGTGCTCAAACTCTTTACATTAAGCAACAATTACTTGATTTTGGGCTTGTTTTCAATCGCATACCTATTAAATGTGATAACACTAGTGCTATTTGTATCTCAAAGAATCCTATTCAACACTCTCGCACAAAGCACATAGAGATTAGGCATCATTTTTTACGGGATCACGTAGCTAAAGGCGACGTTGAATTGGTTTTTATTGACACTAAGAATCAATTGGCGGATATTTTTACTAAACCCCTCTCGGATGAACCATTTTCAAAAATTCGTAGGGAATTAGGAATGGCCATGGATTTTGAAGTCATCAGTTAATTTTCAAAAATTCTCGTCCACGTTCTCGGCTTTCAAAATTTAAAAATTTTTCAAAATTTTTTTGAGGGCCAGTCGACTGCCTCATATACGGCCAGTCGACTGGATCAACCAGTGAGTTTTTGTGTTTTTAACTGTCTTCAGCCAGTCGACTGCCTACATTGACCAGTCGACTGGGTCATGAGCCAGTCGACTATCTCCATATGGCCAGTCGACTGCTTCTGCGCGAACATTGTTTTTATTTCTTCTTTCTCTTCGTCTTCTCTCCACTCTCTCCACGATCTCTCCCATTTCTTCTCTCCTTCACGCCATTTACTCATCTTTAAACCACTTTCCCACTACACCACGATCCTCTCCTCCATCATCACCACTCCCCTCTTCATTTTCAGTTATATATCTCCATATATATATCCATATATATTTTTTTTACAGTTTCACTTCTCCCTCTCTGATTTCACCATTTCTTTTCGTTTTTCTTCTCAAAATGCTTCCCATCATCTTGATTCTCATCTCTCTCATGGCTCCTAATGTCGTGCGCCTCAAGAAACGCGCCCGTAGGGGTGGAAGCTCTTCGGCTGCACCTCATCCACCTCCGTCTCCTGTTCATGAGGACACTGATTTCGAATCTGAATCTGGTCCGATGTCTCTGACTGCTCTTCTCGGTGATGAAGACAGTGTTCGTCTTTTCGAAACTCAGTTCCTTCATCGAAAATTTGTTCGGAGTCGCATTGTGACTCAACCCTTGTGCGAAGAGATTGGCGCTAATACGTTCAATCTTTTTCAAAATATGGGTTGGGATTTCTTTCTCTCGCTCGATGTTCCGCTCTATCCGAGGGCTGTCAAAGCATTCTACACCAATCTGGTGAATCCTTCTCAACCACGCCTTATCTCCACCCAGCTTAGCTCCAATGTTGGAGGCGTCTCTGTTGAGATCACCGAAGCAGTAATCAATACTGTTTTTCGGCTACCTCCTGGCGGTATCTCCTACTACTGCCTATCTATTTGGTACTCTTCGAGTGATTTCGATCCTCTCGAAGCAGTTCGGGCTATTTCTGTGAATAAAACAACCACCGCCATTGCTGAGTTTCCTTCTTCCTCGCTTACTCCCGAGGCTAGACTTGTGCACAACATTATCACGTATTCCATTTTGCCCAAATCCGGAAGCCGGAGTCTTGTGTCGATTATGGAAGCTTTCCTTGTCTACTGTGTCATGACCGGTCGGAAGGTCAATCTTGCCTTCCTCTTCATATCGGCAATCCTCGAGTGCCACAAGAAGAAATGCGCACTTATTTTTCCTACCCATTTATCATATCTTCTCAGTCGGAACGGTGTGCCACTTGCTGACGAGCCTACGGAACACAATCCAATCTTTCTGGACCGCACTCATCTCAAGCAAATGCACATTGGCAAAAATGCCGATGGAGTGTTGGTCTCTCTTAGGGCTGCCCCTCCTGCGGACCAAGCCGGTCCTTCTGTTCCTCATCCTGATGCTCCTCGTCCCGAGGCACCTCGTTCGGATGCTCCGACTTCCTCATTTCCGTCTCTTGGTAGCGATTTCGATATTCCGGATTTTGGGTTCGAGGGTAATCCCGAAACTCTTACCCAAATCTTGGAAATCGTGAAGCGCAATGAGGAGGCCCAAAAGCAGACGGCCGCGGACATGAAGCGCCTTGAGGACAAGATCGACCGCCTCACCACCGCCATGGATGCACTTCGCCGTGACCCTCCGCCTTTTTGATGTCGTCAAAGGGGGAGAATGTTTAGGTTGTTTGGGTTGGCCATAGGTCCATTTTGCGTAGCATAGGACGTTACCATGTGTGTTGTTTATGTTATCTTTAGTTTTATTTCTATGCTTTATTATTTTGTAATGTGTAGTAGTAAAACAACATGTACCGATCTTGCAATTATTAATTGAAAAATGTTGTTTCTATTATTCTTCAATGCATTACGTAAATGAATATCAAATTGCAAAATTTATTTCCTAAGGGGGAGCATGAAAATAAAAATGAAAGATGCACACATTGAGGGGGAGTATCACTTGATACTTTACCAATTATGAGCAAACACGAAATGTTTTGTCAACATCAAAAAGGGGGAGAATGTTGGCTTTGAAATTCCATTTCAAGCAATAAATCTTATTTTGATATTAACAAAACATTCAAAACCGTGTTTGGTACTAATATGGCTTTGAGCTAAGTGTTTCAGCAAGTACAGGTAAATGTTTCGGGAAGATCGCTAAAGCAACAAGCGATAAGGAAACTCAAGCGCAAACTCGAAGAAGGACAAAAAGATCAAAGAAAGAACAAAAGTTGGACTCAAGACCTGGGGTAGATAGGTCGGGGTAAGAATATTGTAACAAGGTATCTTATGCGTTGATTGATCTTATAATCTCAAGTAATTAATCAAACGAACTCAAACGGATCAAAAACGGACCTTGAAAACAATTTTTGAAGTCACCCAGTCGACTGGCCATGAAATGGCAGCCGACTGACTGTGACCCAGTCGACTGGATGAACCAGTGAGTTATAAAACATTCTAACTGCATGAGGCAGTCGACTGGCCTGTCCAAGGCAGTCGACTGACTGTGACCAGTCGACTGGCAGTTAAGGACCCAGCCGACTGACTGGACCAGAGAGTTTCGAACATTTTTGATTGCCTGAGGCAGTCGACTGGCCTGTCCAAGGCAGTCGACTGACTCATGAGGCAGTCGACTGGCCTTCTTGAGGTAGTCGACTGACCCTAGCCGTTGGGAAAAATATTTTAAATCTAAGCATGGAGGCAGTCGACTGGGTGCCGGTAGGCAGTCGACTGGGTGTTTCAGGAGTTTAAGGAAAAGTATTTCTAAACAATATTTTTGCCCAAAAAGAAATGATTTTGCTTGCAGATTTTCAGGTCCTACTCTCCATATTGTCTAGGGTGAAACACACTCTCCAAACCCTAGTGTTCACTATATAAAGAAAGAGATATGGATTAAAAATGCTAAGGTTCTTGTGTGAGAAATTTTCCAAATATTGTTCATCTCTAATTTTCTCTCAAGCATCTTCTGAAAAATCTTTTGATAGCAAAATCTCGCTTTTCACTCTTATCATTTTGAAGATTTAAACTCAAGCCTTGAGCCTATTCTCTTATTGAAAATATATTGTGAGAATATATATATCTTGAGTTCTTGAAATATCACCTAAAAACACTTGAGCTTATATTGATCTATCATCCATAAAAACCTTAAGGTTTTGAGTGTTTTTGTGTCTTGAGTGATATATTGATTACATACACAAATTTGTGATCTTGGGTGAGTGAAGCCCATTGTATCAAGGGAGGATTGTTCTCTTGATTGTGTGAAGAGCTAGTTAGCTCTTTTGTAAAGGTTTTGCTATTCCACCTATTGAAGGAAGAGCCATAGTGTGAGGATTGGGAAAGTCTTAAGGAAGGGGATTCTTTGAGCCGAGGAGTAGGAGTTACCGAACCTCGTAAAAATCACGGTGTCAATATCTCTATCTCTATCTCTTTACTTTATGTTCATGCATGCTTAATTTATATTGTGGTAAATAGCTTGTTGAATTTAAGTGAAATCATTCATTGCATATTTTACCTTGTAAATTAATATTGAACCTTGTTGCATGTTCTAGTAAGAATAAAAATAAGTTAGAAATTATTTTTAAAACCCTATTCACCCCCCCTCTAGGGTATTTTAGTGACTAACAAGGATGACAAAAACTCCCGATCCGCGATCCGAATCCGATAATTCGACGGATTTTCAATTAATTAATTCATATTCGAATTTCTTCAATATAGAATATCTGATCCGAATATCTAATTAAAAAAATACAAAAGTATAAAAATCAATAAATACTGAAATACCAAAATTATTTACACTTTTAATAATTGTATTTATGATCAATCATTATTAATAAATAATAAAATAATTAACAACTAACATTTATATACATGTACAGTAATAAATATATACACATCAAAATATCAAATATATATTTATATATATATAAATATATTTGATATCGGATCGGGTTATTATCGGATCGGATTGATATAAATCCAAATCCAATTTGTTAAGAAATTGGATTATCCGATTCAGATCCTAATCGGGTTATCGGATTTTATTTTCAATCCATATCCGGCTAATCGAATCGGATTCGGATCGGATTCGGATCAAAATCCGATCCATTGACAGGTCTATCTATAATAGAGGAAAAACCTAGCCCAATGGGAATGGGCCAAATTTGTATAGGCAAGCCTAGTCCATGGAAAATTACAAAAAAATGAACTGGGCCTCAAGGGTGAATAGGCCAGACTCGTAGAACTTTCTAGGAGGGGAGTGAGCTGCAAGTAATCAATTCCTTAAATCAAGAGATTGAGATAAAAATAGGGGGGAGTAAATAAAATCCCTTAAAAAGAGGCATGAAGATAGGCATTCAAGATGGGCTTTCCCATCTCAAAGTGTATAAATAAATTCATAATCAAGTCATGAATAAAAGGATCAATTAATTGTGTAACTTTCTTGCATTTACACAATTGGCACTGTCTGTGGGAAGCGCTCTTTTGAAGTAATTTTTTTTTTTTTTTGAAGTTAAGATGATATTAAAAGATAAAAGGCAGAGCCTTACAAACTCAAAGGGGCATACCCCAGTACACAATATGGAAGACAAACTTCCACCAAATGAAAGAGAAAGAAAGACAACCTAAGTGCCTTAAATTATGAATAAAAACAAAGATAGCTAGTAGCAGCCTTGCCTCCAAAATAAGCACCCATAGCCTTCCACATATAGACTACAACATAGCTAGACCAACAGAAGTGCGAAAGCCATAGCAGCAGCCAAAAGAACACCATAGCTCTCGACTGTAGCCTATACCAGAGCAGCAACCACACACCAAGCTGATAGAGCAAAGCCATAACAGAATTACCATGCAGCTGAAGATATTAAGACAAACTGAGGAAAATCATCATGCAACACGTAACAGAATAGTAGCAGGCAAATCCCACTCTTGAAGCAAAGCCAGATTCATTTGGTTACTGGCAAATTTCCTCAATGGAAAAAGGGCAAATCTGATAGTGTTGCATATTCTCTTAACAAGCTCCTCCATAGTTATAACCTCTGAGCTAAAAATCCTCATATTCCATTCAAGCCAAACCTCATAGATAGTTGCTGAAAAAGAGAGTTTATTGATGACTGCAACAAGAGAATTAGACTGAATATTGACACATATCCATTGCATGAGAGAGTCCTAGTGCCCATCAGGCCATTCAAGGAAGCCTTTATGAGCAATGCATTGCCAAAGTCTCTTAGTGAACCCACACTGAAAAAATAGGTGATCCTTATCCTCAATCCCCATGCCACAAAATTTACAAATAGCTTGAGTTATTATGCCAATGGAGAGCAGAAAGTGGAGAGAAGGGAATCTATTAAGATGCACTAACCACAACATAAATGAATGCTTTGGGATATGATATTTACACCAAATCACCTTACTCCATTCCACCATGGGAGCCTTGTACCTATAAAACTCCCATGCAAAATCAATACTAAACTTACCTATTGAAGGAAGCCAAACAACCATATCCTCTTGTTTTGATCGGGAATAAGAGAAGTAGGAAACTAATTTTTTAAATCAATCCAAGCTTGAGAGTTTAAAGCTGGAAAATGCCATCTTGAGGAAGTAATGAACCTGCTAACAGTTGCATTTTACCAAGTCCAAAGCTTCTGATCATACTAGGTAATAAAATGGAGCACAATGGGCTTTGAATATGCCAATTGTCATACCACAATGAAGTAGATCTTCCATCTCCAATGATATGTTTAATAGCTGGCCTAATGACCTCTCTCATTGTCAAGAGCTGCTTCCAAGTCCAAGAATAATTCCTAGGAATATCCAGCTCCCAAAAACTTCTCCTTTTGATAAGAAAGTGTTTCACCCATACAACCTATAATGAAGAAGAATCACAATGTAATAGGCACCATATGTACCTAGACATAGCTACAAAGTTCCACTCTTCCAAATCTTTAATGCCTAAACCCCCTTCATTAAAAAGAGTACATACATTGGTTCAGGCAACCCTACTACCACCTCTAGAAAGATCAGAGCCCTTCCAAAGAAACTTCCTAATCATAATGGTTAACTCCTTAAGAACTGACTTAGGCAATATAAAATGAGAAGCCCAAAAAACTTGAGTAGAAAAAATGACTGATTTGATAAGCTGCAATCTGCTAGCAAAAGAAAGATGTTTGGCAACCCAATTAGTGATTCTTGAAAATAACATGGAAACCAAAACCTCACAGTCTTGCTTAGTTAACTTTGAAGAAAGCAAATGAACTCCTAGATACCTTACTAAAAGAGCACCTATCTGAAATTGAAGTCTAGATTGAATAAGATGTAAGGTGCCAACATTCACTCCATCATGAAACAAAGTACTCTTGGATAGATTATGAAGAATACCAGACAAAGCACCAAACTTTTCCAAAGCACTCATAAGACAGTTGACGGGTCGCGGTTTGATGTTATTTGTCTTTGCTTCACCACACCTCGGTCAACAAGAATTTATACCTACTAATACTTTATTTAAAATAGTATAGCAATAAGTAGGGTCAAACCACTCTCAACTTGAAACTCGTTTTGAGACAAGGATCCAAAACTTTAACTTTCCAGAATAAAAATAAATTACTTAAAACAATTTTATAATTTTTGATTAGTCAACTAAAACAAGTAAATAAAATTATCAAATGGTGGAAGAAATCACAAGGGAAGAGAATCCACCACTCGGGTCTATAAAAATAATATTATATATTTCTATTGCAAATTATCCTCCAACCTATTAAACATAAACATAGATATTGGTAGACATTCCCCGTATTTCCATTAATTGGTAATCACGGAAAATCCTCCTTCTATATTTAGTTTCCAACCTCTATTATAAGGTTTTTGTCATTGAGATTCATAAAATGAATACTCTCGGTAAGAGAATTAAATAATAAGAAATAAAATAAAAATTAGTTATATCTTACTCATGGTGGCTTCATCACTCCCTTAAAAAGAGTTTTAAGCTAGCATGTTGGTAGAGAAATAAAACATGATGAAAAAAGAATTTTCCATTAAAAATGAAAAATATTACAACAACATAAGAAAATTTATACAAGACTAGTTTCTCTCTACAGTTTCTCACTCTCTACCATCTAACTCCCCAATCTCTAACTCTCCATCCTATTTATAGAGAAAATTGGAATATAATGACATCTTGTAAAGTGAAATTAGATCCGTTTTTCTTTTCTTTTTCTTTGAATATTGATGTTTTCCAACTCAGTTTCTTCTTTCTTCATGTGCATTATATTATTCCATCATTCATCCATGTGCATTCATTTCTCATACACTTTCTTCATCTTTTCAAATTCATACCTATAAGAAATAAAAATATATATATAAGAACATTTATACAATAAAATGTTGAATTAAAGATTTATTTTTGACATTAAAAATAGTGATTTTGTTGACTTATCAAATTACCCCCAAACAAGCTTTTGCTAGTCCTCTAGCAAATATGGGCAAAATAGATTAGTTCACAAAATTATATTTTTATTAAATTTAACTAAAGATGTGTCACTTTCGCAGACTACTTTCGATTGCATTTACCATATGTAATAAGGCCTTAAACCCTTAGGTTACCCTAGTGGATGAGCAATAGTCTCGTGAGGGTTGGATATACTACCCACAACTTCTCCATTTTTTATTTTCACTCATTCATGCATTCACACACTCATTAATCGAGTCATGATACAATATATAAGATAATATGAATGCAAATACTCTTCACTCACTACCAAACAATAATTATCTCAAGCTAATGATATGAATGGTCCCCACTAAAGTAAATAACTTCGTTAATCTCTACTCCCAATCTAGACAACCTTCCGTGTTTTTATGAACATTCTACTATGGTATGTCAATCTTTCTTCTTCTACTTCATTGATCAAACTTTGCCATATTTTTTGTAAAAACTCATTCTTTCCAACATTCCATTTCTATCCCTTTTTGTACTTCTGAGTTCCGGACTTTCCAACGAAGATTTTTAGTCCTGACCAACTGGGCTCGAGCTTCTTTCATGAGATTTATGCTCATTAGTTTTCTCCCCTTTTTACGCGAACAATGATATTGGTGATACCAAGGCCCAATTACTCAGATCAAAGAACTACTTTTTGCATTTCTTTCAAAATAAATTTTTAAATTTTCTCCATTCTATCTCCCTTTCTCCCCTTTTATAGCGACAGAGCTAATTTTTCAACTACATAGTCAAAGATCAACTATTTTTCCCACAGTGAATGTGTGCATGTCCTTATAGGTCAAAGTTGTCATTTTCGGTTTCAATTTCACTAATTCATTTACCTATGTAAAACCACATCACTTCACTAACTTAATCTAATCATTACTCTCATGAGCAGGAATATCGCATCACATACTACTGATACATTATAAACACAAACTTAATCAACTTATAATGCAAAACACTAATGCATAAAAATAAAGAACTTCTCCAAAAAAATTCAAAAATTCAAAAATTATTTATTTTTTTATAATGAAACTTTATTTTAATTAAATAGATATCCACCCCCAAACAAAAATAACATTATCCCTAGTGTTTAAGAATACATCTAAGATACAAATTGGAACAAATTACCGCAATTGAGGTGGTGTTTTTAGAATATAGTCCCTGCAAAGATTCTTGGCAAAAGAAAAGTCAAGTGATTGGAAATATTATGACAGACTTTACCCCCAAACAAAATCTAAACATACCTAAATAGAGTGAAAAAATAAAATTGATAGAAAATATTTACACAACTGACCGGGCTGCCTCCAGGAGCGCTAAGTTTAACGTCTTCAGCCAGACTCAATAGAGATGCAACGGAATTGATTGATAACCAGAATGACCATCTAAGAAGAAGGTTGGACCCGCTAATTTCTCTAACATTTGGTCAACAAATGGAAAAAGAAAATGATCATTCATTGTCCCACTATTGAGTTTTCGATCGTCTATGTAAACTCATCATCCAGTTTGGATGGAAGTATTAACTAACTCTTTCTGTTCATAAAAAACAACAGTGATATCAGTCTTGTGAGGAACGACTTTGATTGAATTGACCCATTGACTATCAGAAATCGAATAAGGACTAATGCATATGATATCATCAATGGACCATTCTAGAGATTCCCTATATGTCCGAAGAACCTTATGTAGTTTGGGTTCTTGTTGCTTGGTTAATTCATATGAGATTACCACAGGATAAGACTCAGAGTCACTAAGGTACGAATTCTGGAAAGTCTCGGGTAAAGGATTTGATTCGACCTTTGGTGGTTTCTTCGCATGTTCAATTTCAGTGGCAACTGGCAAGGACAATAATTCACATTTGGCTCTATACTTGATGGTTTCAAAGAGTGTAGCATAATCTAGCAATTCATTGACTTGACTAATGTAATTAGC
Source organism: Cornus suecica (assembly GCA_963922005.1). Classification (NCBI taxonomy): domain Eukaryota; kingdom Viridiplantae; phylum Streptophyta; class Magnoliopsida; order Cornales; family Cornaceae; genus Cornus; species Cornus suecica. The sequence continues at coordinate 46,223,309 of OY998246.1, read as the reverse complement.
CTTGTCAAAATCATTACCAAAATGGGCTAGACAATCCTATAGTGGATCCTCAGGATATGAGTTGTTCAAGGTGTGGACGGTCAATGAATTAATAAGACAAACATCTTCAATAGATTCTGAATCAATGGGTTGGTTCATTAAATTAAACATATTGACTTCCACTTTCATGTTCCCAAAGGTTAAGGTCATGCTACCATTTCTACAATTGATTAATGCATTGGTTGTGGCTAAAAATGGTCGACCTAAAATTATTGGAATTTGTTTCCCTTGAGTTGACTGAGTGTCTAGCACAATGAAGTCTACATGGTAATAAAAATCATTCACTTTTACTATCACATCCTCAATGATACCCCTTAGAATTTTGATGGATCGGTCAGCTAACTGAATTCTAACATCAGTTTTCTTCAAATCAGTCAATCCCAAATCCATGTAGACTGAATACGGTAGCACATTGACACTGACACCAAGATCCAATAAAGCCTGACCTTCAAAATTTTCTCCTATCCTACAAGTGATAGTTGGACTACCAGGGTCTTTGTGTTTAAGTACAACTTTGTTTTGTAGGAATGATGAACAATGTTGGGCTATGAAGACTTCCTTAGGGATATTGGTTTTCCTCTTGACCAAGTCTTTGATGAATTTTGCATAAGAAGAAATTTGTTTAATAGTAATGAGAAATGGAATGTTAATTTGGAGATTTTGAAAAATCTCTAAGATTTCACTGTATTGAGAATCTTTCTTATTCTTAACTAATCTAAAGGGAAAAGGTGCACGTGGAACAAATGGCTTTGGAATGAACTTATCAAGCTCTGGACCTTGATCCTTTTTGAATTTTGGGGAATTGGGTGGAAGAGATTTGGATGATTCTTTTTCATCACTGATGGGTGGGTCAACCTTATTATCAATTTTATTTCCTGACTTCAAGGTAGTGATAAAATTTACATGGTCATTTGAGTGGTCAGAATTGGAAGTGGTCCCTATGTGATTAACTCTTTTTCCTTTTGCATTGATTTTGGGTTATCTCGGTAATGTACCCCTTTGTCTTTCAAACAGAGCTGTAGTGAGTTGACTCAACTATTTTAGAGAGACTGCTGAAATTGCAGTTGATTTTGAGTGAAGAGATCAAAGTTATTTTCTAACTTTTCAAATCTCTGATTGGAATGCTTATTGGATTGATCAAGATTAAGGGCAAACATTTTCAAAGTGTCATCATAATTGGAAGTATTATGGACCTATGGGACTGAAACAACATAATTGCTCATAGGATCAACTGTTAAATCTCTGTTTGGATTGAACTGGTTATTACGAGGGAATTGATTTTGAGAAAATATTGGTCCTTGATGTTGAGGTTGCCTATTGGAGTTACCTTGAAAACCGGAATGACCACCTAAGTTTTGTGGAGGTAAATTTTGCCTCCATGAAAGATTAGAGTGGTTTCTAGAATCGGGATGGTAAGTTTGGCTAAATGTATTAGCCAATGGTCTCCTATAAGTATCGAAACTACAAACTTGATCATTCGAAGGTTCAGATGTACAATAGACTGGACATTCCCCTGTTAGATGGGATAAACCAGAACAAACATTGCATTGTGCAGGGGTAGATATTAGGGCAAATGCATCAAACTTTTTACTTAAGTCTTTCACTCCCTCAGCAAGACTTTGCATTACAAACTTTAACTCATTTTTAGGTTTGATCTCATAAAAATCAGATTTTCTATTCATTAGATCATTCCAAGAAAATTCATTATCATTTTGCTTCCAATTCCAATTTTGGGCATTTTCAGCTAGTTCCTCCAAAAATAGATAGGCTTGGTCAGGAGTTTGGACCTTGAACTTTCCTTGGTGTATTGACTCAATCATGGTTCGGTTCATAGGTGAAAGTCCCTTATAGAATAAATGAACTAGATGTGTTTTATCAAATCCATGGTGTGGGCATTTGAGTAGCAAGTCATGGAATTGATCCCAAGTTTGATGGAATTGTTCCTCAATTTTCCCTCTAAAAGTACTAATGGCATCTCTCATTGATTCGGTCTTTTGCATAGGATAAAATTTACTCATGAATTTCTTTACAAGTTCATCCCATGATCAAATAGAGATGGGTGGAATAGAGTTTAGCCATGAAACAACTTTATCTTCTAAGGACACGGGAAAAAAGACGTTGTTTGACACCCTCTTCATTCAAATTTTGATTTTTGAATGTGTTGCATATTGTTAAAAACTTCCCTAAATGGATATAGGGTTGTTCGCTTTTGAGTCCATGAAATTTTGGCAACATATTGATTATGACGGGTCTAATCTCAAACTGGAGTGCATCATTCTCAAGTAAAACAATGTAATTGGGTGGGTTGGTTGTGATTGGGGCAAAATAGTTATTAAGAGTTCTTGGTGCAGGCATTGAGGAATTATTGGTGGTTGACAGATTTAACAAGGGAGTTGATTTTTCTTCTAAATCAAGGAGTGACAGATCACTAGGAAACATAACTAAACGTTTGTTAACTCGCAACCACTAGAGCATAAACAAAAAGAAACCTGTTCAGTGACCAGTGTGACCACGGATGTTTTTCTTTTTTTTTAAAAAAAATTCATCAAGAACCTACTGCTGTTACACAGTGAACAAAGTTACAGAGTGAATATTTTTGTATTTCAAATTTAACAAAAAATTAGAAAATAGAAAACATTAAAACAAAGGGAGGGATAGAAAGTTCGGGTGGGTTCTTGAAAAAATTTAAGTTGAGGATCTTTGACTCCGAATTTTCAATTTTGATGCGGCAACGACGCCATTTGACGGATTGCGGTTTGATGTTATTTGTCGTTGCTTCACCACACCCCGGTCAACAAGAATTTATACCTACTAATACTTCACTTAAAATAGTATAGCAATAAGTAGGGTCAAATCACTCTCAACTTGAAACTCGTTTTGAGACAATGATCCAAAACTTTAACTTTCAAGAATAAAAAGAAATTACTTAAAACAATTTTATAATTTTTGATTACTCAACTAAAACAAGTAAATAAAATTATCAAATGGTGGAAGAAATCTCAAGGGAAGAGAATCCACCACTCGGTCTATATAAATAATATTATATATTTCTATTTCAAATTATCCTCCAACCTATTAAACACAAACATAGATATTGGTAGGCATTCCCCGAATTTTCATTAATTAATAATCACGAAAAATCCTCTCTCTAATGTTTTGGTTTAAATAAAATGTAAATAGTAGTAGGAATTCCCCGTATTTCCATTAATTGGTAATCACGGAAAATCATCCTTCTATTTTTAGCTTCCAACCTCTATTGTAAGGTTTTTTTCATTGAGATTCATAAAATGAATACTCTCGGTAAGAGAATTAAATAATAAGAAATAAAATAAAAATTAGTTATATCTTACCCATGGTGGCTTCATCACCCCCTTGAAAAGAGTTTTAAGCTAGCATGTTGGTAGAGAAATAAAACATGATCAAAAAAAAAAATTCCATTAAAAATGAAAAATATTACAACACCATAAGAAAATTTATACAAGACTAGTTTCTCTCTACAGTTTCTCACTCTCTACCATCTAACTCCCCAATCTCTAACTCTCCATCCTATTTATAGAGAAAATTGGAATATAATGAGATCTTGTAAAGTGAAGTTAGATCCACTTTTCTTTTCTTTTTCTTTGAATATTGATGTTTTCCAACTCATTTTCTTCTTTCTTCATGTGCATTATATTCTTACATCATTCATCCATGTGCATTCATTTCTCATACACTTTCTTCCTCTTTTCTAATTCATACCTATAAGAAATAAAAAGATATATATAAGAACATTTATACAATAAAATGGTGAATTAAATATTTATTTTTGAAATTAAAATTAGTGATTTTGTGGACTTGTCAACAGTTAACTAAGCTAAGATCACCATTAGAAAAAAACAAGATATCATCAGCAAATAACAGGCCTGTGATCTTATGATCCTGAAACCCCCAGTGATGATTGAAGTTATCAACAACAGTAGTTTGAGCCAAGATCCCATTCAACACTTCCATTCCAAGAACAAAAATGTAAAGGGACAAAGGATCCATTGTCTTATGCCTCTATAACTTGGAAAATATCCCTGCAAATAACCATTAATGCTAACTGAAAACATAGGGGAGAAAATACAAGCCATGATTAGCTCAACTCAGTGGTCTGGCATATGGAAAGCTTGCAAAGTAGCCTTTATAAAGGACCAAGAGATTATATCAAAAGCTTTGGTTAAATCCACCTTCATTGCCAGTCTTGGGACCCCCTTATCCTTATGATAATCCCTCAATAATTCCTAAGCCAAAAGAATATAATTGGATATGCTTCTCCCTGGGTTGAAAGCACTCTGATTGAGTCCCACAAACTTATCCAAATAAGGCTTGAGCCTATTAACAATTATCTTTGTAATGAATTTGTAAATGATATTACATAATGAAATAGGCTTAAAGTATGAAACAAAAGTTGGATTGTCAACCTTGGGAACCAATGTAATGATAGAATAATTAAGCTCCTTTAGCAACTTACTAGAGTGGAAAAAAAGCTAAAATAGCTCTTGTAATCTCTTCACCAACAATAAGCCAATTATGTTTAAAAAACATGGCATTATAGTCATCACTGCCTGGAGCTTTATTACCTTTGAGAGAGAACATGGTAACTCTAACTTCATCAGTAGTAACAGGCCTTGTGAAGTAATGCAACTGATCATCAGAGAATGGAGTAGTAACAAAGGGACGAACATCAATGTTTGTATCTTCCCTAGTCCTAGTAGAAAGAAGTTGGGTATAAACCCTACAATTTCACTTTGAATCAATTCAGGTTCTCCTTCCCTTGATGTAATAGATAAGATACTATTAGATCTTTTTCTGTAGTTAGCAACCTTATGAAAATAAGAGGTATTTTTATCTCCAAGTTGGAGCCATTGTATCCTTGACCTTTGCTTACATATAGACTCTTCAACAATAGCAAGTTGAAGATAATTGCTAAGACAAGTCTTCTCTTGAGATTTAATCACCTCATTACCAGGGTCATTGTCAAGTTGAACTTGAATAGAGCACAAAGCAAAATCAGCATCTTGAACTCTTGTAGATAAATCACTATACTCCCTAGTATTAAGTTGCTTCAACTCCCCTTTAAAAATATTTAATTTTTGAGTGACTTTGAACATATAAAAACCATTAACATCAGCTGCCCACACCTTTTGAACTATTTCCATAAACTTTGAGTGTTGAAGAAGGTAGTTGTTAAACCTAAAAGGAGAACCTGACTTTGCAGTGTCAGCAGTGAGCTTTAAAATGATTAGAGCATGGTCAGACACACCCCTATTCTCAAAGAAGGCCTCAGATGCTAAGAATTGATTGTTCCAAGATTCATTAACCAACACCCTATCTAACTTCCTAAAGATTGTGGAATTAGTCCATGTGAATCTAACCCCAGAGTGTCTAAGATCAAGCAAGGAAACATCCATCAAACAATCACCAAATCCTTGAAGGCTGGAATCCCATCCTGATGCACCCTCAAATTTTTCATGAGGGTATCTAATGGCATTAAAGTCCCCTATCAGAAAGAAAGGTAGCTGAGAATAGCTAGTTGAGATTTGTAAAAGATCATTCCATAGAAGCCTCATGTCCATAATGTCATTAAAAGCATACACAAAACCTCCCAAACACTTCATAGAATCATTTACAGCTGAGATATCACAAAAAATAATTTGAATTGTCCTCTTGATGATGGTAATATCCAGTTGTGCAGGATCCCAAGTAACCCATAGTCTACCATTCAGAGCACAATCATAGTTGTTAATAAACGTCTAATTGTCAATCACACACTTTAGAACTCTATCAGCATTATTTTCCTTCACTCTAGTTTCCACCATACAAAAAAGAGATACCTTGAACCTCTTAATCATCTTTTTAACTTCAAGTTGTCGACTTGACGTATTTAAACCTCTAACATTCCAAATTCCAAACTTCATAATAAACAAAATAAATGTACAACCTCCAAGAGGAAAACACACACCTCAATTTGATGCACCATCATGCTTTGGGGAATCCAAAGCTAAGCCTCTTCTAGTCCTCACACCTGGCAAAGGTTTAGCTTTAGTCCTATCCAAAGCTTTATTATTTCCTTGTTGCTTGACAGTGGACTTGGCAACCAAATTTACCCCCTCAGAGGTAATTTGCAAGGTTGGATGTCGAAGAGCTTGATCATGATCATGAATTTGTCCTCCAACAGCAACAGCCGAAGGAATAATAGATAATTCCTTACTCCCTTGATCTTGAATATTATTTGAAATAGTAATCACATCTCTTGCAGGTTGAATCTTCTCTTCCAAATAAGCAATCCTAACTTCACTTAGGCTTGCAACATCAGCTTGTACAGTAGGCACATCACTTGTAGACTGAGTCCTTGTATCCAAGGGAATATACCCAACTTGACTTGGGTTCATAGCAGAATCAATCAATAGGTAAAATAGTCACAGTAATAACACCATCATGTTGCACCACATTACCAGATATATCAGTCCCTTTAGAACCATGATCCATCGGCTGATCAACAATATCCACAACTTCATTCAAAATATCATCATCCACATTTTATAAGGCATTAAACTGATTAGTAGAAGGACCAACAACATCAAAAATAGAACCAGTAACCTTTTTCTACTTACCCTTCCTTTCAACAACTCTTCTCTCAAGAGACAGTAGGTTTCTAAGATTAAGTGGTGGTGCTCTTGATAACCTTTTTTGGGCAACTTTTAATCCAATGACCAAAAACACAACATTCACTACACCTGGCTGGAAACCATTGGTGCTCCATAGGGACAATTACCCTCTTACCAAACTTTAACTTAATGTCAAAATCCTTAATCAATTCCTTGTTTGCATCAACCTCCACACATCTACGAGCATATCCAACCCTCTGTTGCAAATCAGTAGGTGTATCTGTATAAAGAGGTTGCCTTAGTGCAGTAGCAATTCCACTTAAACCTTCAAAACCTCAACATTCCATTGGTACATTGTAGAGCTTAACCCATAGAGGCAACGTTGTTATTATATCCTTATGCAAAGATAACCTTTCATGCCAATGCTTTAGAATCATAAAATTATTGGCAAAATGCTAAGGCCCATTCTCAAGTATCTTTTCATAATCTTGAGAAGTTGTAAACCTGAAAAAGTAGAACCCTTTCTCTAAGCCAAAGTCAGTTTGCAACCCTGCTCCACTCCATAACTTTTGTGTTATAGTATTCACAACATTGTAGGGAAGTTTCTTATCAAGAAAATATCCCACTAGGCAATTCTTCCACTTCTCAACCCCTGCATCATTAACACTTTCAGGAATGGACATGACGACCCTGTTATCAATCTCTGGTGGTATGTAGGTTAGTTTCATCTTGGGTGTATCTACAAGACGTACAATACTTGCCCATGATAGATGACCATTAACCCTAGTTGTTTCAGCAACAAGAGTAGTCACGATGACCTTGATCCTTGACAATGGTTTGTAAAGTACGTTGCAACCCTTGTACAACCTTCGTTATATCCATATTGATGGCCATAATAAAAAAATAACAAAGCGAAGAAACCCTAAAAGAACTAGGGTTGAATAATCAAAGCAAGACAAATTAAATAAAGAGATAAGAGAAGCATTAAATAGGATTCCTCACAATAAATGCGAAGAGAAACCCTAATAATGCAACACAACGCACACTCTGTATAAACCCTAGTATTACTAACACGAAAACCCTAATAAAGCAACATAACTCACACTTTGTATAAACCTTAGTAAAACGTAGAAAAAGAAGAGAGATGCATTGTAATGACCGGGTTTATTTAATTATTATTTTTCGTTGTATTTGTTTTTTCTTCTAATATTAATTTGTGGGATTACAGGTATTTACATGTATCAGGGATCATATGATTTGAGTTATTGGGTTCGTTCATGCGTTTTGAAAAAAAAAAATTTCATTGTGGAATTTGAAATTAATACATAATAATGAAATGGCAAGTGGTGATGATATATATATTCATTGTGATTGTATTTGGGTTCTTGGTTATTGAAATAGGTAATTATTATTGATTTAATTTTTATTTCAAAAGGATTATTCATCTGTTTTACTAGTGTAAGTCTAGAGGTTGGTTTAGCAATTGATGGATGAAGTTGGGATGATTTTGGAGTTGAGCTGATTGTGGAATGTAGTGATATGAGGTTTGCTATAGTAAATTATGAATAGTGTCAATGGACTAAGTTGGATTAAATGATGATTTATGGTATTTTGAAATTGCTTCCGCATTAGTTTATTAAGTTATGGATTTTGGATTTTAAATCATTCTCTGGGTCTTGAGAATCGAGTCGTGACAAAATGGTATCAAAGTTTTAGGGTTGATTAAAAGTATTGATTTTTCTTAAGAAGATAAAGGATTTTAATTTATTGACTTGAGTGATTAAGATGTTAACTAGAGGACTTTGGAAGTGCATAAGTGGAGTTAGTTGAAAATGAAGTTTTATTGTTGTAAGCTCGGTGTCGACTTGAGGTATGGAGTTAAGATTTCAGGAACAAAATCTCTTTAAGGAGTGGAGGTTGTAATGACCGGGTTTATTTAAAAAAATAAATTTGGTTGTATTTTTTTTCCTTATAATATTAATTTGTGGCATTACGTGACATTACATGTATTTACATGCATCAGGGATCATATGATTTGAGTTATTGAGTCCTTCATGCGTTTTGAAAAAACAATTAAAAAAATCATTCTAGGTCATCTTGCGATTTTGGAAAGTTGGAGAGTTGGTTTTGTAATAAATTTATGTTATCATCCACGTTATACTTATATATATATTTGGTTGCATGCTAGTGGATGTCTTTATAATTATTATTGAGTATGTGTAGATATGATTAAATACATCTATATATATCTACCACCTATTATTAAAGTGGTAAAGGGGAGTGACCGGTCCATTAGTGTCTAAAATGGTTCCTCATTATTGTGTCATCACATGTACACCTTTGTCACATGAATCATGCATATATGTGCCTTGGATTAAAGGAAATAGATTTGGAATCTGATTTTTCTTCATGATTTCTTTGTGGTGACCAACCCTATTACCTCACATAGCTACTGTGCTAGAACACATATATGTGTATATTATTATCAAGTGGGGAACTAAATGAATGAAGGAAAATAGAAAACAAAGGAAACAAAAATCATCACTCTTAACCACACTTGTTGTGTCGACAGAAAGAGAGAATGAGTGAGAACGAGAGTTTAGTTCATGGTTCTCTCCTCATGAGTTCATTTTTTCTCCACCTTCTATCTTCAAATTGGATAGCATGGAGTGGTATTTTGGTTTTGTGTTAAACTAGGAAGTTGTTCTACGTGTTCCGATCTTCAGTTTAATATCACTTTCGGTGTGTGATTTTACTTAATTTAATTTATTCAGATTATATAAATTTTCAGATTTATAGATCTATTTGTTATAGCAAATTAAAGGCTCTTGATCCATGATTTTTAGTCGGTATTCGGTTCATTGAAATTTTTTGAAAATTTTACAGAATGTGTATATATATGTTATAGTGTACTTCAAAACATTTCAGAAATTATTTATGATTAGATATTTAATTAAAAATCTAGAAGTGCATGTTGTTCGGATCTGTTTCTATGTAGTAGAACTGTTTTGGTTATCTCGGTTCAAGTAATTTATTACTCATGTTCCTGTAACTATAAATTATGAAACTTTTATACCATGTTTCTGTATATGTCTACTATCATCTCTGCAAATTTCAAAGGTTTTTGATAAGTATTTAATTTACTAAAAATCACGGAAGTAGGCTATTTAGTTATGTTATACTGCTTACAGATCCGTTTTTTGTTTCAGTTTAACCAATCGTTTCACATGTTTTAATATTCTTAAAAATATTGAAGCTTTTATTGTAAATTACTATATATGTCAAGTACATATGTATCAAATTTCATGATTTTATCAAGTATATATTTTCGTATAAAAATTCAAGAGTACTTGATATTCTGTTTACTCCGCTATTGTGAAAATGTAACTTTGGGTACCGATTTGAGAGGTTTCTACTTATAATTTTGTGCTAAAAACTTTATACCATGATTATCAGAATGTATGATGTAAATATCCAGAATGTTATATTTTATTTACATACAGATAATATTTGAAAAATCTGTGAGTGAGAGGTGTTCAGTTTACAGATCTGTTATGAAAGCTATCTTCTGATATATATTTAGAGCGCTTTCTGTTGATATAAACTTCTGAATATTTTACAGTAGTACTATGTATGTGTCTAAAGTAAAGTCTGAAAATTTCATGAATTTTACAAATCTACAGAATTTTATAAAATTCCCCGATTACCTACTGTCTGATTTGCGGTAGAAATCCGAAATTAAACTTCTCTATGTTAATTAAGTGGCTTATCTTCATTAGTTGATTCCAAATCTTTTTGTGTAAAGTTATCAGTTGATCATCGATGAATTTTAATATAAAAATTAATGTGGTTATGTATTATTTGGTTTCAAGCATAATAGGGTGCAAGCAAAGGCGTGAAGGATGCAACCCTATTATTTGATCTTGGTATTTACTAGATTTTCATCTAGGTTTGAGGTAGGAATTTATTCGGGTATTATGTGAGTTTAAGAATTTTCATTTATGCATTTTAATGCTTATATATAGCATTAGCATTACATTTTTTTTATTATTTTTGACATGAGTTGTGAAATTGCATTAATGTGTTAAGTGCATTGATACATGCCACGATACAAATTTTATTAGGTGGATCATGCTGTGCGGATATATATATTTATTACTTACGTGCGTATGTAAATGACATTTATGATGTGATGAATTGTGAATTGGTTGTTGATTTTGGGAAAATTGTCGTGTGGTGTAAGCAATGGGGGGACGAAAGAGTTCCCGGGGTGCAAGTACTCAAATTATTGCGCAATACTAAGCAGATGGACAGCGAGTTCATGGTCTAAGGTTAGGTTCATGACTAAATTTTCCCACTACATGATTTTGATATTTTATATTATCTGGTTGTGATAGTTGGACTTGATGATTTTGATGTTATCTAGTTGTGATAGTTAGACTTAATGATTTTGAAGCTTTATACTATCTGCTTTGTGATAGTTGGATTTGAGTTCATGCTGAGATTATTGGTTTTGATTTTCAGGATTTTGGAACTATTTAAAATATCTTTTTGATGATATTTAAATTGTTATATTGAGATTTTTGATGCATTATATTATGGCATTGGACAAGGGTAAAGACTTGACCCTATATATATTCATTGATTTACATGCTTGTGGAATCTTACGCTTCATGATTTTTTCTCTACTGGGCCGTCGTGCTCACCCCTCTAACATTTTTCAGGAAAATGATCGTTGATTGAGGATTATGAGTTATCTAGTATTGTGGAATTTGAAATTTGTACATAATAATAAAATGGCAAGTGGTGATGATATATATATTCATTGTGATTGTATTTGAGTACTTGGTTATTGAAATAGGTAATTGTTATTGATTTAATTTTTATTTTAAAAGGATTATTCATCTGTTTTACTAGTGTAAGTCTAGAGGTTGGTTTTGCAATTGATGGATGAAGTTGGGATGATTTTGGAGTTGAGCTGATTGTGGAATGTAGTAATATGAGGTTTGCTATAGTAAATTATGAATAGTGTCAGTGGACTAAGTTGGATTAAATGATGATTTATGGTATTTTGAAATCGTTTCTGCATTAGTTTATTTAGTTATGGATTTTAGATTTTAAATCATTCTTCGAGTCTTAAGAATCGGGTCGTGACATGCATACACACAAGCTAATATCAAAACCCTAGTAGAAGCAAGGCCTTCATCGCCCCTAACCCATTCTCTCATTCGTTTTCTTTTCGTTTCTAGATTGGAATTATTGTTTAACTCTTTCAGAGTTGTTTTTCTTTTGGTCTAGATGGGTATTCTTTTGAAGTTCTCCCATCTTCAAATCATCCACTCTCTACTGAGCTTATATTTTCAATGGCGGTTACCCAATCCCATCAGTCCGACCTGCTCCCGGTAGGAGGCTAACCCTCTCAAACCGAGAATCCAATCCAACGAGCCCTGAAGGAAAGAAATGCCAAATTTGAGAGATAGAATGTGGATTGGCGGGCGTCAGGTGTGTGCAAAATATGTGGTTAAAAATGACACATTAACGACACTTTAGGTTTTACCCTTCTGCAAACGCACAGATCAATTGTATATAGTTTTCCATGAGTAGGGGAATATCGATCCCACTGAGATGAGGATTGTTCACTTCAATAGTTTAAAAACACTGAATTATATTTATCCAAAAAGAGTTTGATTTTGTGAATTATCTAATAATAAGGAAAATAAAACAAAAAACAATGATAAATAATGGTTGTGATTAAGAGAGAGAGAAAACTAGGGTTTCCTCACTCCACTACTAACTGCATAATATAGTCCAAATTCTATTTCAATTACATGAGGGTGATCCATTGACTGTGAATCAGGTCGCAACGCGCCAACAGTTTGACCCCAAAAAGGAATACTCTTAATCGGATCGTGACAACCTATCTCAAGACTAAATTGAATAGTGCATGCAACCTACTAACAGAAAGTAAATGCAAAAAAGTAAATGAAAGCATGAAAATAAACTAAAGCATGTCTATATCAGTTTGTCAGGGCATGGCATGTGTCAACCTAAGGTTTTGAGTTTTATGACCACCATTGTATAGAAAATCACAGATTAAACATCCGAGTTCCAGCCCATAGTGAATAATTGTGAATTTATAAGATAAATATATTCGAAAAGTCTAAGATAATAATCAATTCAAATATATAAACTTGTATCACAAATAAAAACGGTCTCTCATCTAACACAATCATCACAGTATAGTCACAGTTTCCCCTCTCTACAATTGAATATAAAATCAAAACTACATTACTTGGCTAGGGTTTTGCGAGAAAACCCTAGATACCGAATTAGTGGATCATGGCTGAGAGAATCTGCATTGTGGGTGTAAAAACGCTCTCCATGGCCTTCTTCTACAGATCTCTAGGTCTTTAGTAGTGGTTCTCTTCAATGGAATAACTTTATGAATGAACGTGCGTGAAAATCAGAACCAACCTCTAAAAACAGAACTCCTCTATAAACCTAACCCTCTTATATTTATAGACAAGTGAGGGAAACCCTAATGGTTGCCCTTTTTTGTAATTCATAATACATGAATAATATCCCTAATATCTTATTAAATATGTGTATATGCCTGTATGTAGAGGTCTGGAATCACTGATCACTTAAAATATCGAAGTAGGGACAAAACTGGAAAATTCTTAAACAACTCCAAAACAACTTCAGCATATAAATGGATCACGTGGCCACAAGGTGGGACCTACGCTCCTGACCTACGCTTGGGCGTAGCTATAGGGCATAGGCCACGCTCCTGACCTACGCTTGGGCGTAGGTCTAAGGCGTAGGGTCCAAACCAAAGCATAACTCAGGTCCAATCTGTCTCTTTTTCTCTCTGACGACGTATGGTATAATGCATTTTTGTTGTAAAAACCCATCTTTTCATATTTGAGCTAGATTGGTCGCATTTGACTCCCGATACTTTTTGGTGAAGTAATAATGTTTGAAAATGATATTTTTACCCTTCGGTGAGATAATGTTGTCGGGAAATGATGATTTTGCCCTCTGGTAGCTCTTCTTTGCTCTGACACACCTTTTGATTCCTTTCTCGTGATATAAACAAACACGAACTCAATTAATTCACCAAAATTAGCTATGTTTCTTCATTAAGCTCCTGAAACATGCTTACACACACAAACGAGATAAAAATACCAAGTAACAGAATGTAAAGACATAACAAACACAAGATAGGGGCAAAAAATGACCAATATTGAGCACCAATCACACCCCCAAACTTATATATTGCTAGTCCTTTAGCAATAAATTCAGAGAAAACTAACTGTGATGATTCTTATTCTATCTAACCTATCTACTCTAACATAATCCCTTGCTTTCATGAGGGTCAACGAATTACACTTAGCACGTGCAACAAGCCTTTTAAACCCCCTAGGTTACCCCTAGTAGATGAGTGAAGTCTCGTGAAGGTTTCCAGTGATGGTACCTACAAACATCTCAATTCTTTTGTAATTACGCATTCATAAGTTCACACACACAAGTCAAATAAGCTACGATACAACACACAAGATAATATGAATGCAAATACTCTCACTCACAACTAAACAATAACTATCTCGAGCTTCGTGTCATCAATGGTCCCCACTTAAATAAATGATTTTGTTACTTTCTACTTAAAATCCAGACAACCTTCTGTGATTTTGTGAACATTCAATTACAATATTTTAGTTTCTTTTCTCCTACTTTATTGATCAAACTTTGTCATTTTTAGTAAAAACGTATTATTTCCATCTTTCCATTTTTCATCCCTTTCTGTCTTTCTAAGTCTCCAGACTTTCCAGCGATGATTTTTAGTCCCGGCCAACTAGGCCCGAGCTTCTTCCATGTGATTTATGCTCATCAGTCTTCTCCCCTTTAAACGGGAATAGTGATATTGGTGATACCAAAATCCGGTTACTCAGATCAAAGAACTGCTTTTTGCATTTAATTTTCTCAAAAATATTTTTTCAATTTTCTCCATTTCAACCATAACAACTCCCTTTCTCCCCTTTTATTGCAGCAAAATTATTTTTCAACTACATATTCAAAAATCAACCTATTTCTCATAGTGAATGTGTGCTTGTGTTTATACGTCAAAGTCATTCTTCTTAATTTTAATTTCACTAATCACTCACCGATGTAAACCACATCATTTCACTAACTCGATCTAATCATTACTCTCATGAGCGGAACATCACATCACATATTACTTATACATTATAGACATAAACTCAATCAACTCATAATGCGAAACACTCTTGCATGAAAACAAAGAACTCCTCAAAACTTTCAATTTTTTTAAAAAATTTCAAAAAAATCCTCTCTTGTAACTATATACCCTCACCCCCAAACTTAAATGTCCCCATGTCCTCATGTTCAAAAATAAAGAATGAGAACAGATACAGTTACCCTTGAAGCGCAGTCCTGGACTCTTCGAAATTCTCAACCTCCTCCTTCAAACTTGATTCCGATCACATGTAAATATACAATAAAACACATACCCAAATATCATAACAAATGAAAAGAAATTGTAAAAATTACCAAAAATTGACACACAATTTTTCAAGGAATTTTTGAAAATTCTCTTTTTGGATTTTATTGAATTTTTTTTTAAATGAAATAAAAAAATAATTTGGCCTTAAAGGCCTACAATCTCTAAGAATAGAAATTGTAGAAATATCTTACCTATTATTATACAAACCGAGGCTAGACAGCCTAGGACTAATGTTAAACGTCTTTGGCACGACATTTCTAAAAGGGTTATCCAACATCTTTCCTCTCTGACATACTTTCCTTAATTAAAGGACAAAATGTAGGAGGTGACTCTCTAAGGCCCTATTTGGTTCGCGGTCCGGTCTCATAATGGCTTTTTTGGGACCGGACACTGTTTGCCAACACGGTTCCAAAAAAACGGTTCCAATAAAACAAGGACCACTTGGAACCAAAATGGTTAATTTGAGACAACAAAATATGATGGTCTCAAGTGGTCTTATATAAAATTGTCTAAACACATGAGACCATAAAATTTGAAATATATATAAAAAATTAAAAAATATATATAATTTGAAAACAATATATAAAATTAAAAAAATAATATAAAAAAATTGAAATAATGTATAAAATTTTAAATATATATATAAAATTCAAAATTAATATATAAAATGCAAAAATATATTTAAAATTTGGGAAAATAAAAAAAATTCCAAAATAATAGAAAAAATAAAAAATAATGTATAAAATTCGAAAATAATATATAAAATTTGAAAAATAATATATATATTTTAAAATAATGTATTAAATTCGAAACAAATATATAAAAATCAAAATTAATATATAAAATTTTAAATATATATATAATTTAAAAAATAATATATAAGTTTTGAAAAATAATATAAAAAATTTGAAATAATGTATAAAATTTGAAAAAAATATAAAAAATTAGATATATATATATATATATATATATTTGAGAAAATAAAAAAAATTGAAAATAATATAAAAAATCAAAAATAATATATAAAATTCAAAAAATAATATAAAAATTCGAAATAATTTATAAAATTTGAAATATATATTATTTTTGAATTTCTTATATTATTTTCAAATTTTTTTATATTTTTTCAAATTTTATATATTTTTCATACTTAATATAGTTTTTGAATTTTATATATTATTATTTTTTATTTTTTGTATTATTTTCCAAACATAAGACCAAACAGCTTGAATAAGACCATAAGATCAGACAGTTTTACCAAACAGACTTTCAGAACACCACCCAGATAAGACCAGACCAGACCGGAGCAGATAAGACCAGACCGGACCGCCTACCAAACAGGCCCTAAGCGCTCTCACCCATAGACAATTAGTACTACTTATGACATCAAGTACATAACAATAATCACCATGTAAAATACCCCATTTTCCTTATTCTAACTTCAGCCCCTGTATGGTCAGTGCTTCCATCAAATCCTCCTTCAACACCGTATACAACAGTCCTTCCACTATCTCATCACTCTCTAGTAAACTGACAGACGCCATAAATTCCGGTCCCGGATCAATCTCCTCATAATATCTCAGTCTCTGCCCATATATCCCGAACCTTTTATCGAATACTACTTCTCCGCGGGGGTAAACCGATCTAACCCTGTGTGGTCCTTCCCATCTTTGTCGGAGTTTACCTAGAAACACTTTTAACTTTGGATTACATTGTCGTTTCCGGCCAAGCTTAAGGAACTTAAGACAAACATGCTTAGCATGATGTACTCTTGTTCGAGCTATGTAACTCCGAGCATCCTTATACACACAACTCCATATCCTCTCACATTTGTCTCTCAATCGCGGATCTTCCAAGGCATACAACTTATCGACCATGTTTATGCTCAAGACTCGCTCATCTGGAAAGGATCCTTAAGAGGGGTGTCATCCTTGATAGGCTCTATGACAATTCATGGCAAATGATCAGCTCTAGCATTTTTCACACCTGTTTTATCTTTTAATTCATCATTCTCCACATGCAACACCATCTCAGAAAGCTTACTTTTAGGCACTAACTTCTGTGGAGGAATAAGTCGAGGTCCAAGCGACTCTCTTGATGCTCTCTCTGACGGTAAATACAACGCAGCTTCCAACGCAACAATATCTTTCCAACTAGATCGTTGTTGGTCTTCTCCATTTTCAAAATTTACCTCCGACCTTTTCATCACAATCTCCAAATCATCTCTTACATTATTCTGAGGTACAACTTCTTCAACCATCCCCTCTATGTTAAAACACTCAGCTAGTTCAGGTAGTTAATGGTTGGTATCAAAGACATTCATCCTCATGTTTA
Organism: Cornus suecica; assembly: GCA_963922005.1. Lineage (NCBI taxonomy): Eukaryota > Viridiplantae > Streptophyta > Magnoliopsida > Cornales > Cornaceae > Cornus > Cornus suecica. Next base: position 46,205,783 of record OY998246.1, on the reverse strand, counting down.
AATTCCCAAAAGATATGTCCATAACCCCTGTTCTGTAATCAACGCATGCATTTGCCATAGCCAAAAATGGTCTTCCTAAGATAATAGAGATATGTATCCTTGATCTATGGTTAGGTTCTATGTCTAATACTACAAAGTCTACAGGATAGTAGGACTTACCCACTTGCACTATGACATCTTCCAAAATTCATCTCGGTTGTTTAGTTGATTTGTCTGCCAATTGATGCACCACCGAGGTAGTATTGAGATCTCCCAATCCTAGCTATTAATAGACCGAGTAAGGTAATAAATTAACACACACCCAGATCAAGAAGAGCTCTACCAATCTTCTGGTCACTAATGACACAAGAAATAATGGGAGCACCGGGATATTTCCTCTTAGGTGGAGTATCACTCAGTAAGATCAAACTCACTTGTTCAGTCAACAAAATATTTTTCAGGACCTTAGTTCTGTTTTTATGCTTTTGAGTACAAATATCCTTCAAAATTTTGGCATAGGGTGGAATTTGGTCAACAATGTGTAGAAGAGGTTATTGATCTCAACTTGCCAACATGGATCTAACATGTTCTTCTCCTTATGCTCTTTATACGAAATCGACTCTTGGAGACATTGAGGGTAAGGTGCTACTTCCTCATATGGTGCCCTTTCTGGTTCTTCATCTTCCTTCACTTGAGGTTGATCTTTCTGAGTTTTCTCAACCTCTTTCTTCTGAGCTTCTTCTTATGCCTTTCTTTGAACTTCTTTGATATTTTGCTTCTTCAGCCTCTCCTCATGTTGCTCCTCAGCCTTACTATCCACTTCTTTTCCATTTCTCAAAATTGTGACTGCTTGGACTGTCTCATGACGAGTCTCAATAAAGGATCAAGACTACAATACTTGTTGTGGTTTTGGGTTCACCACCGGTTGACTAGGCAATATTATCACTATCCTATCCATAGCATCCGCTAATTGTACCATTCGGGCTTCCATTTGAATAAGGAATTGGGAATGAGAGTTCATTGTTTAGATGGTCACTTGAAAATTATTAGATTGACTTTTAAGCTCTCTCAGGGTACTCATCATCTCTTCAAAGTCAGGTGGTCTTGATAGTGAATTTTAAGTTGGATGTTGATGTTGGAAATGGTTTTGAGGATATAGAGGGTAAGCTTAATTTAGATTGAATCCTTGGTTTTGATTTCCTTAAGGTTGGGTCTGGTAGTTATATAGCTGGACAACTTGATTATTATTGAATGGTTGGAGAGCCTGAGAATTATTGAATGACTCTCTGGGTTGGTAATTTGATTGAGAATTTTGAGTCATTATTCTTGGCTGAGATTCAAATGATTGCTGACTCTGTTGGAACCTTGGTTGTGGATATGATTATTGTTCCTGAATGAACCTTGGTTGACTGTTGGATGATTGTCCTTGTGGGACCTTTTTTGGTTGGTTTTCCACATTTGTGGATGTATAGGATAAGAATGGGTAATTTCTGACATTGGAAGTGTATGAATTTGTGAAAGGAGCATTATTTGAATAGTTCCACGATGCGCTGGAATCAGTGACCATTATGTTCTGACACTCATTTTGGGAATACTTGGCTTCTACCTCTAAGACTTCTTTCCTAGGTGAATGATTTTGCTTGAGAAGCTTGTCTACTTTCTCTCCTAACAACGCCACTGAATCTCTTACATCATCATGATTCACCTCATACGCTTTCTCAGATCTTTTGTCAAGACCACCCCTAAACCTCAAAACATATTCATATTGGATTCCATTCTCACTGATATTGTCAAATAAGTCTAAAAGTTCTTTTACCGGCTTCAAGGTAAATTGACCTTGTGTTGACGCATCTATCAAATTCATATGTTTATCTCCAAGTCCCATGTAAAAATTCTTAGCCACATCCTGTTCAGTGAACCTATGGTGGGGACACTTATTCAAGATTTTACTATATCTCTCTTAAGCATCATGAAACTGCTCACCGGGCAATTCTCTAAAACTTTTTATTGCATCTTGTGCTTCTAAGGTCTTTCCTATGGGATAGTGTTTTTCTATAAACTCTCTCTAAAAGGCTTCCCAATTAATTTTAATTGCCTTAGCTAATTTGATGTACCATCTTTTAGCTTTGTCTCTCAACGACCAAGGAAATATGCGCACTCGCAAATAATTTTTAGTCAAACCCTCAAACCTAACTTTAGATGCAACATCTAAGAAATCATTTATATGTTGGTATGGGTCCTCTATCCTAAGGCCTGAAAAATTTGGAAGCATATTGATAACGATTGACTTAATCTCGAAATGTTTCGCGCCTTCTTCTTCTCGGAAATCATCATAGGAATCATACGTCTTCGGCGCGTAATATCCTTTCAACGACATTTCTGGTGCCCTCTGTTGATTCACTCTTTGGTCACCCATCGCGCTTTCTTCCGTCCGATGACGACGCTCTTCAATATCTCGACGATTTTAATAAAAATTTCATTCGATCTCAGGATAAAAAAAGGTTCGAATTCAACATTGGGATCAAAATGGGATTTTCGATCTTTCACCAAAAAAATAATTTTTATACTTTTTTGTACTTCTAAACTACTCTAAATATTGACAGAAAATAAAGGTATAATTATGCACGAATTTAAGATAAACTAAAACTCACCAGAGGTCCAACAACGCAACTTTCACTGCTCTGCCAAATCACTTTATGTTTCTCAGAGTACCTCGTAAAAACACACAAATTTCTACTTTAGATACAATACAATAACACAATGCAAATAAACTACTAAAGCTATTGAACAATGCCAAGTCCCCGGCAATGGCGCCAAAAACTTGGTGGGGGTCAGGTGTGTGCAAAATATATGGTTAAAAATGACACATTAACGACACTTTAGGTTTTACCCTTCTGCAAACGCACAGATAAATTGTATATAGTTTTGCTTGAGTAGGGGAATATCGATCCCACAGAAACGAGGATTGTTCATTTCAATAGTTTAAAAACACTGAATTATATTTTTCCGAAAAGAGTTTGATTTTGTGAATTATCTAATAATAAGGAAAATAAAATAGAAAACAATGATAAATAATGGTTGTGATTCAGAGAGAGAAAAAACTAGGGTTTCCTCACTCCACCACTAACCGCATAATATAGTCCAAATTCTATTTCAATTGCATGCGGGCGATCCATTGACTGTGAATCAGGTCTCATCGCGCCAGCAGTTTGATCCCAAAAAGGATTACTTTTAACCGGATCGCGACAACCCATCTCAAGACTAAACTGAATAGTGCATTCCAACTACTAACAGAAAGTAAATGCAGAAAAGTAAACTAAAGTAGTAAATTAAAGCATGAAATAAACTAAAGCATGTCTATATCAGTTTGTCAGGGCATGGCCTGTTTCAACCTAAGGTTTCGAGTTTTATGACCACCATTGTGTAGAAAATCACAGATTAAGCATCCGAGTTCCAGCCCATAGTGAATAATTGTGATTGTGTAGGATAAATATATTCGAAAAGTCTAAGACAATAATCAATTCAAATATATAAACTTGTATCACGAATAAAAATGGTCTCTCATCTAACACAATCATCAAAGTATAATCACAGTTTCCCCTTTCTACAATTAAATATAAAATCAAAACTACATTACTTGGCTAGGGTTTTGTGAGAAAATCCTAGATACCGAATTAATTGATCATGGCTGAGAGAATCTGCATTTTCGGTGTAAAAACGCTGTCCATGGCCTTCTTATCCGGATCTCTAGGTCTTCAATAGTGGTTCTCTTCAATGGAAGAACTTTATGAATGAACGTGCATGAAAATCAGAACCAGCCTCTAAAAATAGAACTCCTCTCTAAACAACCTAACCCTCTCATATTTATAGACAACTGAGGGAAACCTTAATGGTTGCCCTTTTTTGTAATTTTACAATACATGAATAATATCCCTAAAATCATATATAAATATGTGTATAAGCCTGTATGTAGAGGTCTGGAATCACTGATCACTTAAAATATCGAAGTAGGAACAAAACTGGAAAATTCATAAATAACTCCGAAACAACTTCAGCACATAAAGGGATCACGTGACCCCAAGGTGGGACCTACGCTCCTGACCTACGCTTGGGCGTAGGTCTAGGGCGTAGGGTCCAAACCAAAGTGTAGCTCAGGTCCAATCTGCCTCTTTTTCTCTCTAACGACATAGGATATAATGCGTTTTTGTTGTAAAAACCCGTCTTTTCATATTTGAGCTAGACTGGTCGTCTTTGAGTCCTGATGCTTTTCGATGAAGTAATAATGTCTAAAAATGACATTTTTGCCCTTCGATGAGATAATGATGTCGGGAAATGACCATTTTGCCCTTTGGTAGCTCTTATTTGCTTTAGCACACTTCTTGATTCCTTTCTCGAGATAGAAACGAACACGAACTGAGTTAATTCACCAAAATTAGCTATGTTCCTTCATTAAGCTCCTGAAACATGCTTACACACATAAACGGGATAAAAAAAAACAAGTAACAAAATGTAAAGACATAACAAACACAAGATATGGGTAAAAAATGACCAATATTGAGGTATTATCACCGAACTAGTGGCGAAACTAGCTCTGTTGCCACCCACGACATCGATCCTTCCTACGGGGTAGCAGAACTCGCAGGCGGGGGTCATCACATCGATTTATCAAACCATCCAGACCAATCAGTAGGCCACCAGGTGGAGAGACACGGTCACCTGACAATGTCCAACCACGACCAGGAGGATTATGCGGATTCATCCCTGCAAGTGATAAGGGCACACAACCCCGACAAGACCCTAACCGTGAAAATATTGGAAAAAGATCATGGTCAGGTTCCAGAGGGAAGTACTCAAAGACCTGAAGGCCCAAACCCCCAATGATCTAGCTACCAAGGCATCCATAGATGCAGTACAAACGCCGTTCACACTGGCAATAACCAGCGTACCCTACCCGGAAAGGTTCAGACTACTGAAGTTCACCCTATTCGACGACACAAAAGACCCGATCGAGCACATTTTCCATTTTCACACGAAGATGAATATCTACAACGAAAATGAGGCCTTACTCTGTAAAGTTTTCCCAACCAACCTAACCGAATCAGCCTCCCCGATCCATAGAAAGCTGGCTCAAACTCTGCGAACTGTTCATCGCCCAATACTTTGGCAATAAGAGGTAGATGAAGACAATCTCCAGCTTATTCACCATGATCGAGGAGAAAGGATAATCCCTGAAGAGTTTCGTTTCATGATTCAATGTGGAGATGTCTTCCATCAACAACTATGATCAGCACTCAGTAATTGAGACTTTCAGAATGGCACTCATCCCAAAAACTAAGTTCCATTAGTCCCTAGTCAAAAGACCGCCAACAGACATCGAAGAACTAAACTCTAGGGCACAAGGACACCTTCGGATAGAAGAAGAGCTAGCCATACACCAGAGAAGAGCAGCCTTCGTAAGTGTCGAAACAAAAGTTTCCGAACCCAAATCCAAGGATTGGACACCTGATCGAAAATGCCTAAGCACTGTCGTTGCACCTTCTCATGCCCCAAAAAAGCGTCAGAGATACGAAGATAAGATTACCCCTCTAAAGGTCAGTTTGGGAAAACTATACCAGGAAAACAAGAACAAGGGAATATTCCGAACACCCCCCACCCATCAGACAACCGATGGACCAGAAGGACATGTCCAGGCACTACACCTTCCACAACGAGTACGGTCATCATGCAAATGAATGCAGAAGCCTCAGGAGACAAGTGGAAGCAATGATTGCGAAAGGAGAGTTAGCCAACTATGTGGCCAAGGAAAGTTACGGTCAGATGAGCCCTCGCTTACCTTGCCCAAGGGGTCAAAAAAATCCTTGAAGTATTAGTTTGTTGTTGTCACCCCAAATTCATTACATATAAAAAACCATCTTACTCTAATAATTAAATTGGTTTATTTCTTTAAATCATATTAATTGTACTTTTCTATTCAAGATCAATTACATTATCTATTCTATTTTATTAAAGTAAATATATTCTCAACTAAAAAAAATGAATTGTAAATTATAACTACTTTATTTTAAAAAAAATATTAACTTTGCTACTAAAACTTTGACTTAATTAATAAAAATTCCTATCTTTAATTTCATTTTTGTATGTTAAAGATAAAAACTACTTGTTTCCAAGGCAGTCAAAATCGGGATTCTAGGTAGAATCGTTTTGGGGACCGTAGAATCAGAATCGTGATTCTACCAACTCGTATTAATTTTTTCATAAAATATTAATAATTAAATATTTAATTTAAAAGTCTAAATCATATTAGAATTTTCAAAAATTTCTAATACATTGGCCCTTTAAATATTTTTTCATAAATTTAGACCATATATTGGGATATTGGACTAAATCATAAAGTTTTTGGGCATTTCATATGATGGATGAAACCGTCAAATCATTATAAAAACGTAGTAGAATCGTAGTAAAATCATAAAATCATAAAGAATAGTAACAGAATCGTAAGATTTTATCATGTAGAATCGGGATTCTGACTACCTTGCTTTTTTCATAAGATGTATGCATAAAGAATCTAAAAATTGCTTAGATACATTATTTCTCGTGTTATATATAAATAAGTATTAAGCTTAGTAATATTACTTTATTAATATTTTTTGACATAATGCATTTTCACCGTCATCTTAATAGTCACTAATAGGCAGATTGGGCACAAGGGAGATAGAAATTCTTGAACTAGAAGTAGACATGATGCATTTTCAAGATATTAGTCTCTATCATGATATTTAAGCACTACGTTTTAGTTTAGCCAAAAATTATATTTCATCCTAAATAGCACCCCAAACTCTGTTTTAGGTATATGAATTTTAATCATGTAATTTGATATTTAAGTTAAACATGGGTATAAAATCTTTAACTAGCATATGGGTCTAAAATCTCATGTAATTTGATACCTTCAAATTCAATTCTCACAATTTCCTTTGAATAATGAAAAGAAGACGTAGTTTATAATTCAAAACCAACACAAGAAAGTTTTGGGGATTCAGTATCAGATTTTGTTTAGCATAAAAGATATAGCTTTATGTTGTTTATACATTCTGACTCATTAGTTAATTTAAGTTTTATACCTTTACCCTATCACTTTGTAACAACTGCGTAGGCACTATGTTATACATACATATATATATACATATATATATATATTCCCTTTTGACGCTTGGTCACCATTTTCACCAAAATCATCGAAATAATAGTAATTATATATACATACCCTTTTCCCCCAAATCAGATTGATTTAGAAAATATACATAAATAAATGGGTGTTAAATATTGAGTAAATATAGTTCTATACTTGTCATTTATTTTAGGGTTAATTATATCTAGACCCCCTTAAGATATGTCAAATAACAAGTAGATTTATTATCGTTCGGTAAATTACAGCTAGATCCCCTCAACTCGATCAACGTATATTTTCAGTGACTGATAATGTAAAATTACATCTTTACCTATGCCTATATTTTATTTAAAAGATCTAAAAAATATTATTTTGTCAATTATTTATTTACAAAGGTAATTTTGATCATATTATAAACTTTAAATATGGGTATTTTGGTCTTTTCAAATGTCTTTTGCATCTACTTGAGGGTATTTAAGATATTTCATATCCAAAAAAGTGTTGGCATCATCATTGACCGAGTTTGACCACGTCGATAGAGGGTATTTGTTACAACTTACAAACTTAAGGGGGTCTAGCTATAATTTATCAAATAACAAAGAATCTTCCTATTATTTGATATATTTAGATGTCATTAACCCTTTATTTTATATTCAATAGCCTTAGCCATGTGTGTGTATATATATATATACATATATGAAGCAAAACAAAACAATCAGTCCTGAATCCTGATTATTTTTTCTTCTACAACTTTATAGCCTTTTGTATAATTTTTAGTAACAAAAGGCTATACAAAACAAGTTATAGCTGTGAACCCATCTTGGGAAATAGAGATTTAGGGAAATAAAGAAACCCTTGGCTTCTCCATCTTCAACCTCTGCAATCGGGTTTCAAATTGGGAAATAGAGATTTAGGTTTCCAATTTGCCATTTTTTAATACAAATTAAGAATTGTTACCTTGAATGAGTGAACTTTACTATTTTATTCTCGTAAGAGTTTTACATTTGATTAGATAATTTAAACCAAACATATAACAAACCAAAAATCTACACTATTTATCTCCAACGTGCTCTGTTTTCCTCATCCAGTAACATGATAGAATTGGAACGTTTTAACCAAATTGCCCAAATTCTATTACGACAATACTTACTTTTCTATGTAAATTAATTAATTTTTGACCTTTTAAGTAAGACTTAAGATTTAATATTATTGAATAAAGATAAAAAAAAAAAAAAATTCTTAAAAGTTCTTTCCTAAAAATTATACAAAAGTCTACAGAGTTGTAGAAGAAAAAGTAATCAGGACGGTTTGTCTATTGAATATAAAATAAATACATGGCTAAGTCTATTGAATATAAAATAAATAACAAGTATAGAACTATATTTAGTCAATATAAATGAATGGTTTAAAATTATATAAAAGTCTATATAACTATATATATTTCTTAATTTATGATTAATTATAAGGTTATTCCCACCGACACCCCCTCAAAGAGACCATAATCCCACACGGACCCCCTCGATATTGAGTATTCCCACACGAATCCCCTCTGACAGACGGCCGTTAGGGTTATTGACGTTTTTATTGTGAAATTACTAATTTGCCCTTCGATATATATTTAAAAAAAGGGTAAATTGCAGTAGCACCCCCTAAAGTTTCACTTATTACATTAGGATAATATATAAAATATGAAATTACCCATATGCCCAAAATATATATATATTACAAAAAAATATATATATATTACGAAAATATATATATATTAGAAAAAATATATATCAAATTTGAAAAAATATATAAATTATAAAATTCAAAAATAATATATAAAATTTGAAAGAAATATTTAAAATTCAAAAAAATTATATAAAATCTGAAAATGCAAAAAAAATATAAAATTAAAAAATATATATAAAATTTTGAAAAATTATATTAAAATCTGAAAATATATAAAAATTTAGAAAAAAATATATAAAAAGGGGAAAAATATATAGATTCAAAAAAATATTTAAATTTCAAAAAACATACCTAAATTATAAAGTTCAAAAATAATATATAAAATTTGAAAGAAATATTTAAAATTCAAAACATATTGTATTAAATTTGAAAAATATATTTTAAAATTTGAAAAATATTATAAATTCGAAAATAAATATAATATTAAAAATATATATAAATTTCGAAATTATTTTTTTTTTCAAAAAAACATATTAAATTTTGAAAATAAATATAAAAATCGCAAAAAACATAAAAATTTAAAACTATATATTAAATTTTGAAAAAAATTATAAAATCGAAAATAAATATAAAATAAAAAATATATATAAATTTTGAATTTTTTAAAAAAAACATATTAAATTCAAGACAAATATATAAAATTAAAAAAAAAAACCATATAGAATTCAAATAATATATATTAAATTTCGAAAATAATTATAAAATTCGAAAAAAACATAAAAAATTATAAAATTTGAAAATAAATATAAAATTCAAAATATATATATATTAAATTTCAAAAAACAAAAACTAAATTCGAAAATAAATATAAAATTAAAAAAATATTTAAATTTTATTTAATTCTTTCTCTCTCTCTCTCTCTCTCTCTCTTTTTCTCTCTCTCTCTCTCACACACACAGACACACACACACACACACACCCCTCCCTCCCTTTCTCTGCACACAGCGCACACACACATATATATATAGATCTATACATATATATATATACACACATATATATACGGATATATATATGTATATACGGATATATATATATATATACGGGTATATATATAACAGCTATATATATATATATATGGGTATATATATAACATATATATATATATATACGGGTATATATAGCAGAATATCTATATATATATATATATATATATATATATATGTATATGTGGGTATGCAATATATATAATTCCAATCTTCATTCTCTCTCCCAATTTCCCACTTCCAATCTCTCTATATATATAAATTAGGGTTAGGGTTTTGAGATACCCAAATTGAAGAAGAAGAAGGATATGTAGGTCATTTTATATCATTTTGAGGGCAAAATAGACAATTCACAGGGTGGTTAACGGCAGAATTTAACGGCGTGGAGACGGAGGGGGTCTTTGTGGGACAAAATTCAATTTTGAAGGGGTCTGATTGGGAATAGTGAATATCGAGGGGGTCTATGTGGGATTAAGGTATCTTTGAGGGGGTGTCAGTGGTATTTACCCTTAATTATATATACACATACCATTTTCCCCAAAATCAAATTGATTCAGAAAATATACATAAATCAATGTGTTTGACTATCTGAGAAGGCGAGAGGCCGAACCTGTAAACCGAGAGAGATGCGATAAAGAGGACACAAGTCGCCGTCATTTTAAGCACTCACCGATAGTTTCCGATTATAATTGCGTGCCATAGACTCTATATATTTTTATAGACTTAAATTGATTACATACAAAAAAACATCTTACTCTTATAATTAGATTCGTTTATTTCTTTCAATTATATTAATAATATTTTGTCTATGATCAAGATTAATAATGTTATTTATTCTAATTATATTAATGAAAATATATTCTCAACCGAAAAAATTAGGTTGTAAATTATAACTACTTTATTTTTAAATAATTAACTTTGCAACTACAACTTTGGTTTAAATAAGAAAATTTATTATCTTAAATTTAAATTTATTTTATAGTTAAATATAAAATATTATTTTTCATAAGATGTATTTATAAGGAATCTAAAAATTGTTTAAATACATTCGTTATATATAAACAAGTATTAAGTGTCATTATATTAAAATTGTTATCTAGTTAATTAATTTTGGAATTATAAGTTAATTTATGCAATTTTGAATGGTTTAATTTTGAATGGTTAGTATGTCATCAAATTTGTATTAGTTATTTTATGAATTAAGTCAATAATACAAAGATTGACAAATTTAGGAAAAAATAATAAGACATGAGACAATTTTACATTGAAATGTGATAATTTAAAAATGTATTGCGTAAATTATAATTTTTTGAACCGAACCGCCTTCGGCCTCGTTATTCAGTTCTTACCTTTCTTTGTGCAGCCCTAATTTAGGAAAATTATTTATATATTCATAAAATTATTAAAACAAATTCAAGTCATTTCTCTCAAAATAATAGATTCCAGATTAGCCAAGCTGACCTCTACCTAAAAAAATTCAGAACTTCCGAGTCTTCTTGTCAGATTTGGAGCGATGGATGACGAATGAAGTCTTTCAACAAGGAAAGGCAACCAACCATTACTTTTTTTATAAACTAAACAATTAACTAATTTACAAATTCCACTGCAAATAACTATATTTCGAAATTTCAACTCCTATCACATTTCGTTCTATTTGAGAATAAGGAAGAGAATAGGAACTTACAAGAACTACCATCTTTATTCCAATATGTATGCAAATATATTTTACAGACTCAAAGGAGAAAGAAAATAAACTTAGAGCCAAAAAAAGACTAAACTAAAGAAAGTTATGCCCCCCAAGCAAACAAACCCCTCTCTTATATAGAGATAGAGGGAAAAAGCAAAGATAAGAAAGAATCTTTCGGGTACACAATGGATCCCATCGACAAAGACTCAACCTAACTTTACCAGATCAGATTCGAAAATCACTCAACTTTTTCCAAAGTAATTGGGTAGTGAATGGAGGTAATAATCTAACCTACAACAAAAGACACTCCACCGAATGATTGACATGTGGCATAAACCATATTATATTATCTGAAGAGATAAGATATAATTATCTTGCTGGCGTAAGCAATGACATAAAAATAAAATAATAATACTTCTTCAAAACGTCATAGCATGCGTCATATTGGTCCCTTGGCAGTTGTAGAGGCTACGGTAGTGATCATTGCATCCCAATAGTCACCCATAGTAGCTTCACCATCATCAAGGTCATCCTCTGGATTCTGACTCTCTCCAGCAAGACAAGCAAATGTATTATTCTCATCCTGGTTGGCCATTGATTGATCATCTCTCATAGAAGACGAAGATGGAGGTGCAAAAGAACTCATAAACTAAGTCTTCATGAATTCCATACATTTAACCATTAATTCAGATTATCCTAAATTCGGAAATTGATGTCTGAAAGAGAACTTGATTTTCTCAAAAGGATTAGAGACTTGTTTAATTACAAGATATTAAGATTGAGCTTGATTAACTTTCTCAATATAAAACATAGTCCTTTTGACTACTTCCTTGTTCAGATCCTCTATTGAAACTGAACTCCGCCATTTGTAAGAGAAAATTCTTTAGAGGGTAGGAATTTTCATATGATCAAAGTTGCATTGTAACTCCCACTTGGAAATCCAAGGGATGCCAAATTCAGCAAAAAACAAAAGTTTAGAGAATCCTACAGAAAGATCCTCTTTTCCCCTTAATTGAGGATGATGAACAGACCAAGAACTAAAATGTCCCCTAATAGATTCAAGAAGAACATCAAGATCAGGTCCATATAAATTCCACCAGTAAAAAATCCAATTAGGATAAGAATTCTTTAAAGATTTAGGACAAAACTTGAAAAACCAAGTATGCTTGAATTTGACATTCTGGTATAAAAATGCATGTTTTCATGCCTTTTTATAATCCCAGTAATTGAAAGAGTAATTATGTCCAACTCTAGAAAAAGACCTAGGATTTGAAGGATCAAGGCCCCAATCAGTGGGCTTGATAACCCATTTAATAACGGTCTTACTGTAAGAAATTGGGCTGAGGACTTTATCGTCAGCTTTTCTCATATGTATGAGTAATAATGACAGAATTAGTTTCCTGCAAAATTATCTCATATATATAATGTTCCTTATTTAAGGGTGCACCATAATTCTGCACATCGCCGAGATAACGACGTTTGACTTCCCTAGGATCAGGCATCCACTGGATATCTTGAGGTTCCAAGGTTAGAACATATTGATTAACCCTATTATTAGGAAAGAAATGAAGAGGTTCTTTAAGAAGAGCTTCCTTAGCAGATTTAGGGACATTATTTCTCTTTTTAGATTGAAGATGAAGGAAATTTTCCTCATTGATAAGATTCACATGATTTGAATCTTCTTCTTCTTGTCCTTGCCTTTATTGGCTTGGGAACCCTTAGAAGGGTTAGTCATTGAAATCCCTGCAAAAATTCACGAGTTAAAAAATTAGGTAAAGAGTTTGATTCACCCTTTATATATTCAATGTCAAAATTAAAAGCAGATAAGTCTGCCTGCCATCCTACAAAAATTTGTTTAGAAGCAATATTTTTTATATCTTTTTTCAAAACTTGTTTTGCAGCACTATAATCAACCCTAACCAGAAAATGTTGGTTAAGTAAATCATCATGAAATTTATAGACACATTTTACAATGGCTAAAACCTCTTGCTTGATGATAGCATAATTAAGCTGGGCATTTTTCCAAGTACCAGAAGTAAATCTAACAAGTTCTTATTTACTTGTGGAGGGATTAAGTTACTTCAAAATATCCCCATATCCTTTATTGGATGCATCGGTTTCAACAATTTTAGACCATAGAGGATTAGCTAAAGATAAACAAGGTAATTGTTTAGCTTTAAGCTAAATCTTTCTAACAGCCTTAGTATGCTCTTCAGACCAAGGAAAAGGATGATTTCCTAATCTTTGGTAAATAATAACACTATCCTGAGGAAAATTCTGATAATAATCAGAGATATAATTCAAACTTCCAAGAAATCTTTGAAGTTGATTTTTATCGGTAATTATATCAGGAAACTTAGAAGCAAATTCAATACTTCTATCAATTGGAACAATTTTTCCTTCATGAATATTATGACCCAAAAATCTAATTTTATTTTGGAAAAGCTTCATTTTAGGTGCAGAAATAACTAAACCACTACGTTTCAAAACATCTTTAACAATTTTCAAATGTTTGAAATGTTGCTCAATAGATTTAGAATAGACAAGAATGTCATCAATATATACAATCACAAAATTAGAATAAGGATTGAATATATCATTCATGACATGTTGAAATCCAGAAGAAGCATTTTTTAATCAAAATGACATTATGTTCCATTCATAATGGCCAAAAGGAACAACAAAAGCAGTTTTATATATGTCTTTGGGATCAATCTGAATTTTCCAAAAGCCAGATTTCAAATCAAATTTAGAAAATAAAACAGCTAAATTAAGTCTATCCAATAAATCCTTTTTATTAGGGATTGGATAGCGAACCCATTTTAAAATATCATTTAAAGGTTTATAGTTAATAACCAATCTGGGAACACCTCTTTCCTTTTCAGAATGTTTATTAACATAAAACGCAGTACAACTCCAAGGAGAGTTGCTAGAAACAATTAACTTCTTATCAAGAAGGTTTTGAATTTCATTCTTGCAAAGGTCCATGCAGTCTTTTTTCATTTGGCTAGCACGAGCTTTTGTAGGAATAAATTTATCATCAAAACTTTCTTCATAAGGAAGTGAAACAATATGTTGTTTCCTATCCCAAAAAGCATTAGGGATATCACTACAAACTTCATAAATAAATTGATTCTGAATTGCTTGTATTTCTGTTTGGATGTCACGATTCAACAACCTTTGATTAATATTCAAGGACATAATTTCCTTCTGCAAATAATTTATTTGCTTTTCCTTAAAGAAAATATTTTCTCTAAGAAAATTAATGTTTTTATTAAGGAGTTGTGTTATGAATTTAAACACAACAAAATACCCTTGCAAAATAGTAAAAATACATGTAGAATCAATTCTATCTATATGCATTAAAGATGTAAGAAAATGAGTGCCTAGTATTACTGGTAAACTCATATTCTTAATTAATAAGAAAGTAGTTGATAAACAAAAACCTTCATTACAAATATAAACCTTATGAAGTTTATAATTGATTTACATTTTACTACCATTAGCACAAAGCAATCCTTGGGTAGTTTTTTCAAAGTATTGAGTTGGAATTAATCCTTCCTAGATGCAATTCAAATCAGCACCACTATCAACTAAAGTCATTAACTCTGGTAACATATACTCTTCATTAATGAAAATTTTAACATTAATGTACCATTTTTGAAAAGTAACCTAGTCAAGAAGGCACAAATAATCATTCTTAACAGGTTTATCCTCATGTGAAACCTCAGACTCAATCTTAGGGGAATTAATAAAAGCCTGAGCTAATTGTAGTTGAGTTATCATTAACTCACTCTTGGTTTGGTTAGCTTTCAATTGCTGAACGTCAGTTTTCAAAATATTAACTTCCTGACGATGGTCATCAATATTAATAGGCCTTTGGGAAGTGGAACCTTCTAACCTCTTGAAAACCTCTTTCATGGTAAAAAATTGATTAGGAACCTTAATTGTTTCCTTTTCCTCCTTAATATGATTCTGGTAACAATACTCAATCTTTTAAGTTTAATCTGGGGATCACTAATTTGATCTAACAATTCTACAAAAGATTGTTGCTGACTGGTTAAGACATTAAGACTTAGACCATTCATCTCAACAATAGCCTTCCAATAGTTGGAAGAACCTTCATTAGTACCACAGTTACAAGAACTAGTAGTACAGAGGGGATCATCTTCTTATGAAGATGAAGATGTTGACAATAACATAATTTCATTGTCATATTCAGAATCAGAAGAACTATTCTGCTCAGAATCACTAGAATTAAGAAACAACTTACTTAATTGGAGTTTAAGATTATTATCAATCTCAAGACTATCTAATTTAGCCTTTGTCTTACATTTTATTGGCATAGTGGCTAATTCTACCACATTTATAACACATAGCATTAGTTTTAGAACTACTTTTACCCTTATGCTTAGGATTAGTCCTAGGTTTGTACTCCTTATTAGTACGATCCTTCTTGCGTTTTCCTTTATGATAACGCTTTCTATGATAATATTTACTATCCTTAGAAACCTTATACTTCCTCTTATTAGGATACTCATTAGTATTATAACCAAATTGGTCACAAAACTCTCCCAACTTCTTTCTACCAGAAAGACGTTAAGACTTCAATTGGTGTCTTAATTTTAAATCATTACATAGAGAAAGGCCTTCTTGTATAACAATAATAATTAAATCACCATAATTGTAATCATTATAAGGGATGGACATGCCATTATGTTTATCCTTTAACTTTTTCCTAACCTTTTCTGCAAAGAAAGTTGGAAGACCATCAATGAACTTAGCTTTCCAATGCTGCTCACTATTAGCAACAGTTCGTTGGGTAACTCTAGCTAAGAAGACATCCTTATACCACCTAAAATGGGTGAGAGTAAGACATTTAAGATTCTGCAACATTTCACGACCACGCTCATGGTTAATACCTTCTTTGCCTATGAAATGGTGGATGATGATCAAGACTAATGTATAAACAACATCAGTAACTTGAACATCTTGATTAATCTCATTTTTAACAATTTTAAAAGCATGAGTTATTTCATTTTTCTGGTTTTGAGAGAGAATATTATCCCACCAGCCATTGAAAACACCAGTAAAACCACAGGTAATAAAACCAACAATCTGTTGTTCAGTATTATCAGCAGTTTTACAAATTGTACTATACATCATCATTTGATATATCATTTCATAAATAAAATATTCAGATTTACCATCAATATTACATTCATAAATTGTTTTTGAATTAAAAGAGACCTGGCCATGAAGATATTCTTCTTCAAAAAGAATATCTTGAGGAATAGGTCGAGGGTAGTAATTTCGGCTTGCACCAATATCACTAACATGCTGCTTATTCTTAGAAAAATTAATTTTATTCAAACTCAAATTAGAATTTGTAAAAATCAAGGATTGTTCAAAATCATTAATTTGATTTAAAGAAAGATCAAGTTTTTCATCTTCTAAATCATAATCATTCTGAGATAAAACATTTAATTTAAGATCTTTTAATTTTCCCAAAAGAACAGAATAAAATTCTTCATTGATTGGGGGAGAAGCTACAGGAGCTTTCAATTTAAAACCTTTGACCTCCATTGGAGGTTTAACAAAAGGAGTAGCCAAAATTGGTTCTTCTATTTTGGTTTTAGATTAAATCATGGAATCTATATTAGATTCAATACGAGATAATTGTTTTTCAAACGTTTGAAAACACAAATTAGTGTAATTGTTTTGTTTGAAAATATTATGAAAATCAGTTGTAACCGGATCCTTATTAGAATTTGTTCCAAGCTTAACATAAGCAATGGCTTCTATGGGCTTGGGGAGAACTGAATCCGGGGAGGATTTCCTAGAACCAGAAGACTCTATTTTCAATGATTCAGGAGGAGGATGGATAGAGTAAATTACTTTACCATCTGTAGTAGTCCAAGTTTTAAGAAGATTATCTAAAACAAGAACTGAAGGATTCTATGTACTATAAAAGTAACAAAACCATTTTGCAAAATGCACAATTTCTTTTGTCAAATCAATATAATTATAAAACTGAGTTTTATAAAATTCAAGTTGTTCTTCATTGAACATACCAAAGTACCAGCTTCTAAAAGCTTTATACTCTGGTTTCTAAAAATCATTATTAATAACATTTCGATTAACTTGAAAATCCATTTAAAAATTCATTTCAGATGTTGTAGGAGTGGAAGATTCCCTACGACGATTATAAATAACATGCGGAATTTGCTCGTTAGAAACTTGAACATCTTTTAAAGACACAGTTTCATCAGAAGATACTTCAGGATGTAAATCTACATCTGACATTCTAGAACTAGAAGGAATAGAAACCTTATAAGGAGGAATTGAACTCCTAAAGGAAAACTCTCTAGTAGAATGACATCGAGGTAAAATTCTTAGCTGTCTAAAATTCAAAACAACCTCACCATCTACATGTTGGATGATAGAATTAATATCTTGATTAATTAAAGGTTTTGGAGGAACAACGTTTTGTATTATCCAAGAATCAGGAAAAACAACTTCATCCCAAGGGATCATCCTAGGGGTAGCAACCTTAGAAGTCATTAAATTAGTGTAAATTAACACAGTTTAACCTGAAGTAGACATATTTCTAACTTTAGGGCATAAGGTATTTAAAACCTTATATTGAATCCTATAGTCAACACATATCAATTCAGTTCTAGGCATGTAATTATACCCATGAGTTTGAATACGAAGATTAATTGCTTCATACAAATTAGGATATGTCAGAGACAAACTTAAATTGGGAAAAACATTGAAGTAAACTGGTCCATGACTTAGACTAGTTTCTACAACACCCATTAATGATGGTCTAAAATCTAGACACCTACCATCTCTTAAGGTAGCCTGAAGAGCGGTATTCATTCCAAGTAAGGTCAATGGTCTAAATGCAACCTGAATCAACCCTATATGGATAAATTTATAATTGGAACCATAATTTTCCAAATCTTTAGGACTTAACAACTTAAGTGTAGTGTCCTGATCATCTAGACCTATTGTATGTTCCATGATTTTAATTGTCATGGTGCTTATCATTTCGAAAATACCATATTTATATATGGTTTTAGGTTTTACCCTAAGAATTGTCCAATCATTCATTACCTGTTTATTTTTCTCAAAAGAAATCAATTCTTTGTTCTTAGTAGAACTAGAGCTACTCATGAAGAATAGAGTTGATGATATATGAAAATAATAGTATAGTTTTATAAAAATCAATCTTTGAAAGATAAATGGTTGCATAACTTATCATGATTCATTTAATATGATGGTTACTCGACTGTCATGATTTATGGGAAACAACAGTCCTGGACGCAATCTAATGCAAAATAACCTAACATTCCAACACGCAACTTTATGACGACCTATAACATTATACTAAAATCATGATGATAAGTTAAACATACATTTAACAAATAGAGATTAACTAAGATAAAAACATACTATACAGATCATACATCATCAAGGATTTCTACTCTAACATGGCTCAACGCACAAAAAGAGAAAGAAAATTCAAATTTTGGCATGTCAAACATGATGTTAGAAAATCACATTTTTTCCAATTGCTTAACATATTTTTCAAACAAATTTCATAAAAAATGAACTGTTACTCTTAAACCACTAATTTAGCTTGATGGCAAGAGGGTAAGAGCTTCATATGAATCAATTTTTATAAAAACTTCTACTACTCTGACAACAATTATAAGTCTGTTTGATTTAGCATCCTGATTATATTAATCAAACTCAGTTACAAAAAGGCTTGTTGGAAAACAATTTTCTTTACTCAAAATTCTTAACAACTCTCGTTAGCTTGGGTTGCAACTTTGAAAACTATTTCCAGTTTTATGAAAATTAAAAATTACAATACTGTACAAAAATTTGTCTGATTTCATTAGTTTGAAAATTATTTTAGAAAAACTCGGTTATAAAAAGGTTTTTTTCACTGGCACTTAATTTGTTTTCAGGGTCCGTTTGGTTGCGCGGATTTGGAATTGAATTGGAATTACATTGGAATTGGAATGTCATGGTATTACAATTCCACCAAGCAATTCCAAATACATCATTGTTTGAATGTCTTGGAATTCAAGTGTAATTATAATTCAATTCCAAACTCAACCCAATTTAAATGTAAAAATCGCAACTTTAAAATTAAATTAGACAATGTTAATATATATATATATAGATATAGATATAAATATAAATATACAAATACAAGTATGAGTATGAAATATATACATGTGTATATGCATGTGTATGTGTGTATATACATGTATGTATGTATGTATGTATGTATACATATGTGAATTTATATATATGTGTTTATGTATATATACGTGTGTGTGGCTATGTATATATGTATGTATATTTGTGGTTGTGAAAAATTTGTTCTTAAAATTGAGTATTTAGTGGGTCAAGAAGATATGGAATTGGAAATTACAACTTCTCTTGTAGAATTTAAGTTATGGAATTGGTCTCTTTGAAATTACATTTCAATTCCAATTCCACGGTATTTTATTACATCCAGTATAATTGGAATTGAAACCCCCTATTCCAATTACAAGGCTCCAATTCCATGCTGTGATATTCCAATTCCTTATCAAACACTTAAAATAAGTGTTTAATCTGTTGAATGGATGTATTAAACAGCACCTGAAGATAAAATACTAGATCATGCACATCCAAACTTCAATTTCACAAAACTAAATACATAAATATGTAGATATATATATAATTTATAATTAGGTTCCAACATATACAATGGAAACCAGTATGAACATGTCCCCCTTCATTTTCTGGGTTTGGCTCAAGCAATTCAAAATAAGAAGCCAACCACAAAAAATGCAAAAGCATTTGCACCTGGAAGAATCTGCTGCCCTAATTGCTTCAGTAGGAGTCATCTTTACACAAGCTCCCTTCAACTCCCAGAGACAACAAAACTATTACCCCATACTTTAATGCCCCAACTGCAGTTCCATTAAGCCACATTGATAGTATACCATGCCAAACATCACGGCTTCCTCGTATATAAGGGGACTTGAATTAACCACAGTGCCACCTTTCCCAAACAGCCAACTATGACAATAGGATCATTGAAGATGAGATTTTCCACTTGTTACTTCCAAAAAACAGAAGGGATTCTTCACTATTTCCTGAATATACTGTAAAAGTTAAGTCATTTGGACAATATTTACCATCGGCCGGACAACTAAGAAATCTACTCAAAAGTATAACAAGCTTCATGTTCTCTTTCCTTTCACATCTCTCCAAGTTTTTTTCTTTTTCTGCCATCTTAACACTGCCATTTTCTCACCTCTCCACTTCCGGTATTTTTGCCGATCCTTTAACCAGCCAGAATAATCCTTCCCATGCTTGCATTCAATGAAATCAGTCAAGTCGTCGATGTCAGATACTTTTTTCGGGCACTCTATTATGCACTTGAGAAAAACCTCCCCATTGCAAGTTTCCTCTGTTTCCTCCTCTATGCCAACAACACATTCCATGCGATTTGCTAATGAGGAATTTGCTGAAGTACTTGTTTGCCCCTCTTCACTTTGTGTACAATCGATTGCAACAGGACCACCACTGCCAAAAAGTGTTGCAAAATGAGACAAACGAAAGAAGATATCATGATGATAGCGTTTTAGCAGAGAATTTAGGCAGCTGTCTACACCAGTTTTCAGTGAAACTCGAACACAATAGAAGAACTAGAAGAGATAGAGTTTGGGGTGAGAAGAGCAAGAACAAAAAGAATAATAGAAAGAAGAAGAGAAGTCACAAAGAGACGATATAATCAATGTTCACTAAAAACTAAGGATGTGTGTTACCTCAAACCCTTTTATAGACAGCTAAAACCCTAAATAAAAATAATAACCAATATAATTACGATGACAAATAAATACGAATAGTAAAAGTACTAAAATACCATAAAGTAATAAAATATCCCTCAAGTCTAAAATATTCCCAAGTCGTCTCTCTTTCCCCACGTCTCCAATAGTAAAGGTGGGCCATGTGGGCTTCAAACTCACGGGCCTTTCCCGTAAAACTTTACAAAAGCAAGAAAGTACGCCAACCTACTCACCACCTCAAAACAAACTTCTTTAGTTCAAGCACAAACTAAGATCAGAAAAAATAAAAAATAAAAGTGTATTATAACCAGACTAGATTAGTACCAAAATCCAAAAAAAAAAAAAAAAAAGGAACAAAATTTTACCTTTAACACCTTCCCTAACAAGACAAATTATTCCGTGCTCCAAAAACTAGCTTCATCATGTATATATCATCAGTACATGCAATTCCCCCCTTAAACCCCGTACATTATAAATTTTGCCTTCATGTATAGTAACATGAAAAAAATAAAATGTTAGGTTCTCTACTTTATTTTATACAAATTAATTTGAAATATATACCTGAAATAATATCATAAGATATCTGCATTACTGACTTGATGTACGCATCTCTTATTTCCATTAATGGATCAACGGTTATTTGAATCCAATAACAAGCATCAAAACCTCCAATGGGAACATAACAAAATCAACAACTGCACCTACCGGGCCCTTTTTGGTTTCACACCGGGTGGAAAGATCTAGCTGGACAGACAGATCCAACTATTCCTAGGGACCAACTGACCAAGTAGTGCATCACACCACAATACTATATTCTTTTCAGAACTATAGAAATCATTGAAGGCATTCAAAAAAGGAGTGCAGTCCACTTACAAAGTATCGAAAATACAAGAGATATTCACAATATCAAACAGAATCCAGAAAATAACAATAACCTGAGAATAGAGAATTTGAACACCCAAATAGCAGTCTCCTCCCATCAAACGATCTCCTATTTCTCTCCGACCATAAACCCCACCACACAAAGGTAGACAACCCTCAAGCTATGTTACATGGACACAGGTATGTATCCTGGTGTCGGACTTGTCAAATATCTAATAGAATGACACATGGACATGGCTAAATATTCATTTTATTTAATATTTTTACATTATTCTTTAGTGTACAATGATGTTTTAATTAAATATAGTGTTTAAACTACACATTTCACTCATTGGAAGTAATAATATAGCAACATGGATTCATTTAGATCTAAATTTAGGTCAATGTCCTACCAGAAGTGTCGGACACATATCCCATACCCATGTCCGACTAATATGTGTCGGACACGGGTAGTCCATCTACTTTAAAAGAGTCCATGTAACATAGCCCTCAAGCATCTCAAGATTGTTTCTTCACTGTACGTTCATCCCAAGCTTCAAGCATGCTCTCCCTGGAAGGCAGCATAAGCAATACACGCCAAACAAGGCAAAAAGCAATCCTCAAGCCATCCCCAGAAATAATTGTACATGAGGATTAATAATATACACCATCTCCTCACCCTATAGCACATGCTGCACCAATTGACCAAAGCCTGGTGCCTCCTTAGATTGCGAATCGTCAAGATCCCCTCCACAACAATTGTCCACCCGAAATAAGCCACCTTAATATGGGATTTTGAATGCCAAATGGCCTTTCAAGGCAACTGAGGCTTATTGAACATCCACCAACTGTAACCCAATACTTCATTTTTTAAGCAATAACCTAAGCAATGTATTATAATTTTACAATGTAATATACTCAAACTATACCAGCATATGAATATATATATATCATTGAAGGATAAATTGTTTCAGGTGTTCCTACATCCAACTAAAGATAAAGACATTTTGCTCTGCCACTGGCATTCAATAGTTCATTTCCCATTCGTGTGATCCAACGATGATCTGTATCATATACTTTAAGAAACAATGACATAGACCACATTGAGAGTAATAATAGTGATGACGATGTGATAACATTTGATAGATCGGAATGGAAACATATGATTCATGTAGCCGACCCCAAGTAGTTGGAGAAAAGGTTCTAAATTTTGTTTCGCAACGCATACAGAGAAAAAAAATTCATATCCTAGTCAGTGTGAAGGTTTTGCGTTAAATTATACTACATACAAAAAGTAAGAGAATGCAAGAAACAGTTCAAATGCCATGACTAGATAAACTTCCGACAACTTTGCTGATCAACCTGTGTTAAACAAATCAAGTACCATACGAAATGCACAACCGACTAGATTTGAGTTATAAAACATCTTCTCTAAGTTACAGAAATAAAGAAGAGCAACATATTGAAGTAAAAGAATATATATATATATATATGTATTACAGTCCATCCATTAGGACGGATGGTGGGAAAAAATTAATTGAAGGGAATGGAGGAAGGATAAAGAGACAACCTTAGGATGGAAATGTTCATTTCCCTCTTTTTGTTTGCTTTAGTCATCAATGGGAAATAAGCGGAGATTTTGATATATTATTTTACTAGTACCCCGGAAATTGTATTAGACAACTTAATTAAAGAGTGTAATAGCCTATTCTACTTAAATATTCTCTCACTCTTCCCTCCAGTTTTGGATGGAAGCAAATTGGTGGGCCCAAAGGGAACCTATTTCTTCCCACCCCCTCTATCTCTCCCCTCCAACCAAAGAATCACAGTCACAGGGCTGGAGGCAGAAATCCTGCGACATTGAAAAAGAGCTCAATAGGAGATCTATGGCACTGTCTACGCATGATATTAGATAATTGTTCAAGGGTGCATTTATTGGTGGTCCATATCAGGCCCAAATTCCATAGGATCATCTGACAGGCATTTTAGGTCACTGCATATGCCGTTGTGTATATATTTGTCTGCTTTCTCAGTGTTCACAGTTTTCTAAAAAAAATTGTGGGATGTTACAATCAAACCTACATGGGACCCAAAGTCCTTCTTGGACCATCCCTCATGGGCATGGGCTTGTGCAACGGTCCCCCCTCCCCCGAAATTTGTTTAAGGGTGCATTTATTGGTGGTCCATATCAGGCCCAAATTCTATAAGATCATCTGGCATGCAATTTATGACACTGCAGATGCCGTTGTGCATATATCTGTCTGCTTACCCGGTGCTCAAGGTTTTCTAACCCCCCCCTCCTTTCGACAATGAAACCTGGTTGGGACCCAACATCCTTCTTGGCCTGTCCCTCATGGGCTTGTGCCCCCCCCCCCCCCCCCCCCCCCCCCCCTCCATTTTTTGACTGAGGATTGGCTCCAAGTAGGAGTGGCAAAGTTTGATACGACCCGCCAACATAACTCAAAACACTATACAAGTTAAGCAAGTTTGGTTGACCTTTGATCTTGTTCCAGTCGGGTCGTAAATTGAATGACGCGATTAACTTGTGTAACTAATATTGTCGTGGCTAAGGTTCAACCCCTGAAATTTTTTTACGCCCATGTAGCTAAACATGTCTAAACTTTTGTCTTTTAATTTACTATATTCTTAACTAGAGACTGAGTCATTTGGTTGGATTAAGACTTGTTTTCTGTGGTGTTAACTATCTATCTAATTGAGAGTTATACTCTACTGGAACTGGGGGAGAGGTCAAAGTTTTGGGTTAAGACAAGGCTACCTAAATGCTATAATGTCTGGTTATAGTAAATACATCATTAAGCGGGTAACACGGGTAATCCTATGATAAACAGGTCGTGTCAGTGTTGAGAGTCTCTGACACGACTAAACAAGTCGTGTTCATGTTGACAAAACACAATTGCCACCCCTAGCTCTGACACCATCTGTTGAGACCCATTCCATTATGTAAATATTTTCTGCTCTGGACCCTAAAAAAATGAGTTTTTAAGAGCACACACATAGAGGCAAAATGTGCCTGTTTTAAAAAGAGATAAAGTTCACATTGAGGGTGATAGGGCATGGTACCAGCTCTTTTGAGGTATAAATCAACAGAAATTTGAAGAAAAGTTGCATAGCAAACTATTATAAACATCACCAAGTAAACAAACAAACAAACATTACTGGCTGACAGAAACCTTATTGAATAATTAAACATTATATCACAAAAAGCAGGAGATGACTAGGTTTTAGGGTTTTTCATTTGACGCTAACGATGCTTGATATATGAACACCAAGAAGTGAACACCCAATATGCCATATACTTAACAGAGCACAAGCTGCAATAAGACATGATTAGCAAATCACCCTTGAGTCCATTTAATGTCGTAATTAATGTCTATGTAGGGAAAAGACGCATACGGAAATCCAAGGTATTAGCAAAATGTTTGAAAACAACAATTTAGTCCTAATATTCGGACAAACAGATAATAATAGCTTATTTGATATATTAACTTTATATGTTAATACACAAAAATATTATGTACCTCAAGTACAATGTCTGGACTTTCTGGAATTTTGATGCAACTAATTGGCTAGATCTTTGGTCCAGCACAGCCTGCATAATAAGTCACTACTTTAAGAACATAAATCGCATAGAAATAAACAAAATTACATGAAGCACAAAGAGGTTGGAAATTCACCTCTGCGAAATTATCTGTAGATAATCCAACTGTAGAGGACTTTGATTTCCAAGCAATCAGTAATTTCAAAGTCTCTATATTACCCTCTTCAAAAATAAGTAGATTCATCATTGCCATCAATGCTAATACGCAGCCCTTCACCAAAAAATCAAGCCCATATCGACAACTTAATGATAGCAGGCCTAAAAAATGAAGAAGCATCATCATGGACTCCTTGTGTCGTATCTGGTGGCTGTCAATCATGCCATATAATGACTTTTGGATCGGTAAACAGATGTTAAATTGTTGAAAACAACTGATAATACCCGCTATAGAATCATATTCTTTACATGGAGAAAAGTTCTTTAAGGTTCTCAGACCACCCGAACCGCCACTATGCCTTAGGCACCAAATGGCTTGCAACAGGGAACTGCTCATTAACTTCAATATAGAAGCAAGAAAAGATATATCTTGTGGACTAGTATTCCCGTTGGTAGTTAATACAGTATCATCAGTGCCAGCAGAAAGAGCTTCCGATATTATGACACTTAAGATTGATACAGTCTCATCTCTGTATGATATGTCAAGAACAAATTGGTTATCCTTCATGTATGCAATAGAAGACGTTACCAAACTAGATTTTGTTCTCGAAAAGATGTTGTATATGTGTGAATGCCAAGAAGTGTCTAACTTGGTGATTACACGATTAATTTTATTTATTGTGACTTGCGGAATATACGACTCAAAAGATGGCAGAATGTTTTCCCCAAATATACTCGACTTCACAGGGCAACCTCCACCACCAGTAAGATGGCTATCCATTTGCATACTAGACATGTGTTTCTTGTACAAGATGACAGACCTTTCGAATGCTGATAGGTAGCAATCAATAAGTCTATGATCTGGTCTCATAATTTCCAAGTCCGTGGAAATAATAGTTGCTTCGGAAACCAATGAAATCAGATGTGCCTGGAAAAATTTGGGTGCAGAAAGCATGATAGGATTGAGAAGCATTGATACGGCTGCAGTGAGGCTAAGTTCAGAAGATTTATAATCCTTTCCATGCAGCAAAAATAATCTGCTGAGAAAATCCTCAAATGCTTGCTCTTCAGAAAACTTCAGGGAAAAATGAGCAGAGATCACCTCCATCACACTTCCAATATCACCATGACTACTGTGGTACATATGTAGCATTTTACTAGAACGAGAAATGGAATCAATCAGCTTAAGATATTCCCTTAACCGTCCATGCACCAAAAGCTCATCTGCAAACACCTGAAGACAAAACATTAATGTATGAGAAAAAAAAATTAAATGCCTTTAATTTGTGCAAGTCTGCAACGAGATAGTACCGACAGGAGATGAAAGCACATTTCTGAAAAAAATAAAAATAATAATAACAATAATAAAACATCTAAGAAAATTGACCAATATCAAACAAATTATGAAACAAACAGAACTCGCAGAATGATATTTGAGAATGCCCTTAAAGGAAAACACACCCAAAAGAATCATGGGGAAGTCAACTGACAATCCAAAAGAAAGCCACATGACATTCTATAAGAACCCACAAAAAGTGTTGGAGACACGACTATATTAACCAGCTTTGTTTTGTGTAATTTACAGAACATTTGTAATAATATCCCGTGGATCGTCTTACAAATCTTCTTTTACTTGTGTCTAATGTTATAGCTCCTTTACCCAATAAATAGAAAGCAAAAATGATAAATCAACAACAAGATTCATTGAGGAAACTAACAAAGCTAATAGTAATAAATAATCTCACGACACTATTGTCATGTATGTTGGTTAACAACAATGAAAAAAAATAGTGCGAAAGAGAAAGTTAAAGTCAATACTTACTCTGCTAGTGGCCAAAAACATTAAATTGCATGTCACTCCATCCTCTGTTTATCTAAGACACAAGCGAGATTTACAGAGTGCCCTTTGACGGTGAATTAAATATGGATAGTGACTTCGAATTGTTAACAGGTTTTGAAGGATCGATTTTTAGCATTTCCACATTAGTACAGGAAGATGGTTTCTACTAATTTTGTCCATTTTGTTCTCTTTTTCTTTACTATTTTTTCTAATTGATATCTCAAAAAAAATAATAATAATAAATAAATAAATAAATGTTGGTACTGCCTTGCAACAGTATCCATCAGAAAGCAAGAATCTCTTGTATTGTCAATCAACAAAATGATTTGCACCTAAAAACCAAAGGAATCACTTTTTAAAATGTAATAAGCAATATTTGTTAATTTAGATATCTCATTCTGTGCGTGCAGAAACATAGGTGTGTAGAATTGATTTTTGCGCATGGAACCCAACAGGAGTGTACATAATGTTTTGGAACTATATTTTTAAAACTTAAGAACACAATGTGTTTATGATCAAGATCTTCAAACCTCTATAGAATATGGGTCCGGCAAGTATCTTGCTTATTGAAGGACCAATTTGTGTCATAAACCTCAATCATATACAAGTCATGAAAGAATGTATTGTTCAACTTTTTAGTTGTTCTAGCACGTGGAAATACGAAACATTGCCACACTATATTTCACATACAAATGAAAACATATTGCCTAAGAAACACCAAAGCAGATAACCAATACAACAGAGAAAAATTACATTATTGATATACAATTGCAAAGCCAGATACATCGTGTTATATTTTCTAACTATGAGTGCTAACAAATAATTACTTGAACACAGCAAACACCCAAGTCCTAAAAGAAGCAAAAACTTAAATAAATAACTAATAAAAGAACAAAAAATTGCATATCTGTATACATGCCTCCATTATGGACGGATGATTCAAAGGAAGCTTCCATTCTCTAACAATTGACTTCACAATCCTATTCGTCTTAGTAAAATGCTGTGGAATAAGAGTTTAAATGAATAAGAAAAGTTGGAATTGTCAAATTACCTCAAGCATAGTGCACAGGAAAGGAACGCATGGATCAGAAGGCTCTAAGATACACAAGGAAGCAACAAAGTCTTCTGTAAAGGAGGTAGTAGAATCATCGTTAACTACTGTATACTCACGATAAACTTTCTTCTCAAAAGTGACCCTATTTTTTCCATTTCCTGCACTAAAATTCGGAGAACATAATTTTCTGAGCATCATCACAAGAACTTGTCCATGTTTCAAAATAATATATTGTTCAGGCCCAAGCAAGTTCAAGATGACCATGCAGCATCTTAACAGCAAATTTAGTACTTCCGCAGCAGCCCATGTATCTAAATGCAAGCTAGCTTGTCCACTGGCTCGACTTGCAGAAACATCAAGTAAAGCAGAGAAAAACTGTTCAAACCTCTTTACGAGTCCTTCAAACAGTATATCAGAAAGGCTACATATGTCTTTAAATGTTACCCCGATCTGGCAATTACCCGTTCCTGTCTCCAAGTAATTTGAATCAGCTCCATAGTTTAAAGGTTTTGAAGACAAATGAACAAGCAGCCAGTATAAATCCTTTAGCAATGACGGTTTTAAACCCTGAAATACAAGAATTTTAAAATTAAATCAAATCAAATCAAATTCATCAAAACAGAGTACCCTACTCGGAAAAAATGAAACAAGAACAAGTTCTTGAGATTACATTGCAGAGAAGATCCATCCCAACTTCATACTGTTTCTAACAATTTATCCATTAAAGAATAGATGTGCCAAAAATTAATTCCTCAACAAATTTCGATTAGCTGATCAATCCAATGATTCTAATGAAATTAAAAAGGGCTTTCATTATCGCTTTGTTACTCACAAGAACCAATGAACAACCAAATGTATAGCTTCACCACACAGTTTTCTGATGCATGAATCTTAATTTCCCCCATTCTCTAGAAGTCATTCCTGCATTTTTCTACCCATATTTTCATTTTATTTGGAAATATAAAAAAAAAAAATATTCATTTACTACATCTTCTGTTTATTTGGAAATTTATGCTCTTTCTCCCCCAAAATCACTAAAGAACAATTACTCAAATTTTGCCCAAAAAAGGAAGAAAAAAACAAAAACAAAAACAAAAAAGGATTAGATTGGTTATTATTAGGAAAAATTGCAAAAATGATTTACATTCTTCATTTTAGAATTGAAATGCAACAAGAGGTCATGCAAAAGGAGGTTGCTTCTTATAAACTCTCAACATAAACATACATATGATCATAAAAAACTATATTTCTCCTATATTTGTATCATCTACATTATATATATATATATAGACAGAGATAACATAGATAATTACATAAGTGGCACTGATTCAGTAAATTCCTCAAGAACCCCTATCTTACCAACCACTCAGTATATATATATATATATAAATTAAGTGCATGAGAGAGAGAGAGAGGGGTACCTGAGGAGCTTTAATGGCGGAAAGCAGGTTAAGGAAGATGGGTGAAGATGAGGAATGGGAAGAATCTAGGGTTTCATTGGGTGAGTTGAAACGCTTGTGTCTTGTGGAAACCATATCTAAACACAACAATACTCAACCTCTCATATGCAGTTGATGATGGATTTCGACATTGGAGTCTCTGAACTAGGGATTGCGTTTGCCAATTCAAGCTTCAATTTTTTTGGCGCTCAATCTTGAGGCGGATTGGGAGGGGTTTGGAAAGATCCAAACACACAAATGGTTGAGACGTTATTGCACGCTTACGTGAATTATTGAAAGGGTTTATGTCCAGATTGACAGTATGATTTCTAATTTAATCAATTAACTTTAAATTACCCATACTTTTCAATTTCATCACCTTAATCCACCCTCACATTTCATCAAAAACATATATATTTATTTCGAATATATATATCTGTCAGAAAAAAATATATATTTCAAATATATATATATTTCAAAATATTTATATTTTTCAAAATATATATGTATATTTCCGAAATATATATTTTTTTCAAAATATATATTTTTTCCTAAATATGTATTTTTTCCTAAATATGTATTTTTTGATATTTTTTTTATGAAATGTGATGGGGGGAGATGATTAAATTGAAAAGTATAAGAGACAATCCGGATATAATCCGGATATAGAAGAGATTAGTTGATTAAATTTGAAAGCACATAGAACAATTCGAACATATGGAGATTAGTTGATTAAATTCAATAGTATAGGAGGGTTTACTGAAATTAACTCTTATAAAAACGTTTCCAAAAAATATGAAAATTGTAAGAACATTTATTGTAATTGTTTATGTATGACATCTTCTAGACAATAACTATGTTGAGTGTTAAATAGGTCATGTTGGTTTCAACGACATTTACAAGCTTCAACAAATACAAAATCAAACATTGAAGTAATAAAGAATACAAGTGAAGTGTAAAAATGAGTGTATTGATAAAAATGTCTCCCGGGGGGGCAAAAACGGCATTTTTCAAAGTCGTCAATTCAAGCAAAAAGTCTTGGGGAGTGAAGAGGATTATTTTGGCACAGTTACGGAGAAAAGTTGTTTTAACAAAAATGCCTACGCATAAGCCTACGCTTTCAGTTTCAAAAAGTGGCTGGAAAGTGGATTTGTACGCTTGAAACACCTTCAAGCGTAAGGAACCTACGCTTCAAGCGTAGGGGGGCTACGTTACAAGCGTAGATACGGTAGGATGGTTAAGTGATATGTTTGCAATAAAAAAAATTGTTACGGGTTATGATCTATTATGACTTGGGCTACACTCCTATATATCTTAGGATGTGTATAAAGGATATATACACAAAAGTTGACTAGATTCATTCACAATTATAAGATGATTAAATAAGGGAAGAATCCTAGTACAAAAAGAAAATAGTGATTTCAGCAAGATTTTCAGTCAACTTCGAGAGCTCATATCTCGGTTGAAACAGGTCCGAATGGAGTGATTCTTGAGCCTAAAATTAATATCTTGACATCAGCATCCCAAAAAGCTATTACGAGTCTCCATTCAATATGTGTAGCTCCATATATGATCAAAAGAGTGAGAGGTGTCCTGCAGAAAAAAGCTGGAAATTTCATAATCGGGCTGAAATTATATTTTGACTTGGATTGATCCATGTTGACCTGGATGACCTTGAGTTCGACCTAAACACCTATAAGCACGTTTATATCACATATTATATATGATATTGAAGGGTTTGACTCATTTGAGGGTGAAATTACCAAAGAGGACGAACTTAAGGTTTCTCCTCTATATTGCCTATAAATACCAAGGTCTACAATAGAGGAGGAAACAGTTTTTGAGAGATCTCTGTAGTATTATATCGTTCATATTCTTCTACAGATATTTATGGTAAGAGAAGATCATTGAGTGATTATCTATCTTCTAGTTCTCTCTTAGTTTGAGTTTCTCCAATTGTGCTTCTACATCGAAGATCTTTATGCACAATTGGATGAGTGGTTGCTGAAAAATCATCACATCGTTTATTGCAACGAGGTTGCTTTGATTCATTGAAGAACAAAGTCGTCTGAGTGCGGAGATCGGAGCGAGAAGTTTCGTGGTTATTTGATTTGTTGAGACACAGAGCCGTCAGAGTACGAAGCGG
The DNA here is from genome assembly GCA_963922005.1 of Cornus suecica. Lineage (NCBI taxonomy): Eukaryota > Viridiplantae > Streptophyta > Magnoliopsida > Cornales > Cornaceae > Cornus > Cornus suecica. Next base: position 46,173,314 of record OY998246.1, on the reverse strand, counting down.
AGCGAGAGCTTCGTGGAGCGCGAGTGAATCTAGACTTTCAGATGTCGAGTGAAAAATAGCATATTACATCGGTTGTAAGTAATGTTTTCATAAAGTCTGTACAAATTCTCTGATTTATAATGCATCGATACTCGAGCATATACGTGATTTTTACTTGGAATTTTTCTAAGGTTTTCCACGTAAAAATATCGCGTGTCTTTATTGCTTTATATTCTGCACTTAGATTAATCTTTACATGATTTATCTTGCTAGAGAATTGGATTAAAATTGACTTTTCTGCAATTAATTTTAATTTGTCAATAAATCCACAAAAAACCTATTCACCCCCTCTAAGCTTATTTCATTGATCGTCTAGGTAATTTCAATTGGTATAAGAGCATGGTTGCCCCGATTTAGGTTAACTACCTAGGGTTAGATCTTGAACTTAGACAATAGACGTACCTCATGAAAGAGATTCCATATCTAAGTCCCCTTGGTTTGATGGCTCAAATTACACGTATTGGAAAGCGAGAATGAGAGCGTTTTTGAAATCTCTAGATGAGAGAGCTTGGCTGGCTGTAGAGGTAGGATATTCACCGCCCACTGTGAAAGATGTTGTTATTAATGAATCTAGGGTAAAACCATCGAGTGAGTGGACTACTGCTGAAACAAATAGTGCTAGTTGGAATTCAAAAGCTTTGAATGCATTGTATAATACGTTGACTGCGAGTGAGTTTAAGAGAATAGCTACATATGAGATTGTTAAAGAAGCTTGGGACATACTCCAAGTAACTTATGAAGGAACTTGAAAAGTTAAACAATCAAAACTCCAAATTCTAAATTCTAAATTTGAACAGCTTAGGATGGAGGAGGATAAAGTTTTTGGTGATTTTGAGGCTAGGTTAACTGACATAGTAACTAGTTGTCACAATCTAGGAGAGCCTATTTCCGAGATGACCATTGTGAAGAAAATCCTTAGGTCTTTGCCTGAACGTTTTCGGTCTAATGTTACCGTCATATCTGAAATCATGAGTTTCAAGGAAATTAAACTTGAAGAGTTGGCTGGTAATTTGAAATCGTATGAGATGGAGATGTGTGCTCAATCCTCTAAAAAGTCAAGCTCCACAAAAGCGAATGACATAGCTTTGAAAATCACTAAGGAGGGTCCTACTGAGTCAGATGAAGAGGGTGAGAGTGAACCAAGTCAGTTTGACATGATCATAAAATAGTTTCATAAGTTTTTAAAATCTTCTTGTGGTCAAGAATTGATTAAGTAACAAAATTTTAGAGATAAATCACATGATTCTAAAAATAGAAAAATCCAAAATATGAATGATAAGTTTGTTCATAAAAAGAAGAAACCTCAATGTTTTAAGTGTCAATTGTTCGGTCACATAGCTGCTGAGTGTGGTAATAATTCAAAGAAAAAAAAAGGTTTGGCTGTTACTTGGAATGATGGATCAGCTAGTGATTCGACGGATTCGGAGGTAGGAGATGAGATTGAGAATTTCACCGTGTTTGTTGCACAAAGTAAGGAGGTCGGTGAAGTTGTTGCAAGTTGGGCAATATCTGAGGATGATGATTCTAAGGATAATGAAGATCGTGGGGATTCATATGAAGATGCATACAATAAATTGTATGAAAATTCCGTGCAGGTTAGCAAAATGTACTCGAAATTTTTGGTTCAATTCAACAATGTTGATAAGGAGAGACAATCCTTAAGAGAAGAATTGACCAAGTCTGAACAAGAAAGGACTCAGAATTTGAAGAGGGTATATGGTCTCAATGAGGAATTAGAAACTCTAAGATTGAAATTAAGTGAGAAATCTACAAGGATTGAGAGTTTGGAAAATGAATTGAAGGATGTTAACTCAACTATTCATAGATGGTCTAGTGGAACTAATAAACTTGATCACATGTTGTGTCACACCCCAAATTCCTAGGACTCCGAAAGCCGAGCCTAAGAGCTAAGGGAGTGAATGCGGAAGTAAAAAGAAATGAGAACCAACGACATTCAGTCAACAAACACCTATAAAGGGTTGCAATGAATGCCCAGATACCATGCTGTCACGCCCCTAAAGGGTGACGCAAGCCAAACGACTACTAGAGTCAACAATAACAAAGAAGTACATGGAATAATAATGAGAATATACTCCATGCCAACACGAATACTAAAAACACAAGAATACCTTAGATACAAACAGACACACTCCTAAATCCCTAAGACTCCCGAACTGGGACATCCAAGGAATCCAAGATGTGATCCTTAATACGAATGACCAACTAAGACATCATTAACCGTAAAAACATATGGGTTAATGATAGATATGGTATATTTCATACCCAAATGACTAATAAAACTAAACAGCGGAATCTAACGAAAATCCGGCAGAGTTCCGTTTGTAAATGGAACATCCGGACAACCAAACACAACACAATAACTTGCCCAAAGCAATTCAATAATCACAATGGCTTCCAAGCCCCACATTCATCAATCTACTAGGGCCGAGGTAGTGGAAAGAAACCAAAACCCCTCCAAACCCTCTATAATCAACAGAGCCATAAATGCTCAAATAAAAATACAGAAAAACACCTAGTTGTGCAGAATAGATACAATACATCCTGAAAGAATAAAGACATGAAATGAATGATACATCAATAGGGATATGCCAACAGACTGGCTCCCAAAAGAAATACATGGCAAACCCATAACAAATGGGTAAGGAAAACTGAAAGCAGATACCTATCGTCCCCAAACCCAGTCGTGCCGCAACCGTAACCGCATCACCCAACGCAACTCCAAAACCTGTAACAAGGAAACAAAAGAAAGCTGCCATTGCACTGCATCCTGCTCATAGCCGTATGTTTCCTGCAACCTGGCGTGGAATACCAGGGGGTGAATGAAATTCCCCTGTGAGCAAATAAGCTCAGTGGGAAAAGATACTCTAACTACCACATCCTCTGGCAGTTTAGGTAATGCTAAACTATCTAGCAAGATATATATATAGCCCAACTAATCCCATCCACGCAAAACTCAAGGCACGCTCATATACTACCGTACGTAAGTATATAACGGAAATATATATATATATATATACAGTATACATGTATAAGTATGCCACCTGAATCTACAAGGTACAACTAAGGCTCATACTCCAAGTACCCATACCGGTAGCCTACACTACTCTCACCAACGTACACTAGGTACACGATACTAAGGTCCAGTCTAACAAATCACCAAATTACTCACAACACAATTCAGAAGATCCAACCGAGGAGATCACACTCACCTCTAATATCCACAAGGAAACAAAATCCACCAATAGTACCAAGGAAGGCTCAAATCCTACACCCTGATAACACATGAGGAGAATACCCACGTCCTTGCGTACTAACATAACCATCATCAATATATATATATATAACAAACCTCATTCCATTTCTAGAGAAAATACACCTCTCAAGTACTGGGTCACTTCAATTATATCACTTCCTCAATACCATGAATCACATCACCACATTAACCTCATAACACTATCATCAATGGGTCAATCACATCACTAACACTCTCACTGTAGGTGAGGAAAACCACACAATCAAGTCACTATGAGTAGACGAACTCAACTCACGAGAACGACCACCTAAAGGTCACCAAAACAAGGCAAAGGGAAGGAATTCCCAATGATAACCAACAGCTAACTAAGACAACAACGTCAAGGTTAAGAATACCCGAACAAGGAAGAACACCACAAGTGAACAAGGAAAGAACACCAAAAGTGAACAAGGAAAGAACACCAAAAGTGAACAAGGAAACCAAAAACGAATGGCCGAGAGTGGGAGTAATAAAAAGATGAATCCCAGAGATTCAATAGTTTTTAAGAAAAATGTTTTCAAACTCGAACCAATCCATCAGGTATCCATGCCCCTAACGTAAGAAAAACTCCTATCACCTAGGTGGTGATACCAACAATCCAGAAAAGGGAAAGGCAACACTATATGTCTGCACTGAACAACAACAAGCCTCAATCCGAGACTTAAGCATGATAGGAAACAAAGGTGAAACAATGGAACACCTTTCAAAACTCTACAAGATAAGATATTGAGAAAGAAGTCTCGAAATCTCAGAATCCCAAGAAAATAATAAAATGGTTTTACTTTTAAGAACCACATAGTAAAAATATCCGTCTTGCCCCCGGTCTCCGTCAGTTGCCATCACTGGCTTTTACAAGTTGAAAATCATTTCAAAGAAGATCTCAAGATCATTTTATAAGTATTAAAACTTTTCATTTATACGGGGGTAGGCGAAAACGGGTTTTTCCTTTTAAATACAAGAGTTTACTTCAAAACTTAGGAAACACCGTTTTCGAAATGACAGCCAATAAGAGAAAACACAACTCTATGGATTCCTATAATGTCCGAGAGGACAGTAAAGGAAGAGTACTACATTGGGTTCACGGAACACAACTATCCGTTCCCAACCTCATGAAACCAAACGACAACACATGGAAGAGGTTCGGCACCATGCCGTAACCAACGAGTCAAGGAATGACATGTAAGCCAAAGGCCACGTACTAGTGTACAAACACTGTACAAGAAATGCTTAGGGGAATGAACTAAGCACTAGAAACCACGCTACAATACCCTAAGTACTTAATGAAATCACTTCAATCATAACCTCTACCCATTCCTCAAAAGAATGAAAAACACTTAAAGGTCTATACTACCACATCCACTAAGACCACAATCACATCAACCACCTTATCCAAGGCCTCAATCACAATTGATACTAAGTCAATCACTGACCTCAAATCTCTAAAGATATCACACAACTAACTACAACCACAAAACAATTAACAGTCCTCTCTAAGGCCACAAATCAAAATCAACTCCACAATCCACCACTAGCCTCAACTACTCACAGAGATTACTACGTCAATACACTTAACCTCCCTCAAAGGCATAAAAACATATAACACAAGTATAAAGATTATATGTTTCATTTATACTATAATGATTTTCTCATTTAAAGTCTCGTTTCACATTATTCATTTTCAACTGAGCATTTATAAAATGTGAATTTAATTTACAATATTCATAAATAACATGCTCCAACAACACATGTAATATAGCACATATACATGTTAAATGAGATCACATAAATAACATGCAGTGTAATGTGACTCAACACTCCCCGTGATACTCACGCACAACACACCCTTCCCAAGGGCAACGGATACAAACTCTGTCCACTCATCATAGTGTAGAGTTACCACACCGACCCTTCCCAAGTGATTTTTCTCTCTATCACTTCAACAGGGAAGGCGGTTGTACGAGAGCCCAGCTTGCAACTCCGTACGCCATGACTACCCTTGAGTCAAGAACATAAGCCTCCACCCGGACTCTTAACTCACATTTACCGGCTTTTTAGTTCCGTAGGCGTGATACCTCCTGGCCAGTCGTTGTGATGATCCGACACAAACCCTCTCATATACCACACGAAATGAGGTAAACCACACCAAAAGACCTTTCTCTGCAAATGGTGAAACCCGTGCACTACGTGCACCCACACCCATGTGCTCACACGACATGGTGTACAATCAAATCATATCTCAATATAAATATGTCATGCATCATATTTGTAAAAATACCCACATGGTAATATAAGTCTCAAAATCTCTTTTCAACATGCTTTTAAAATACCATAAAACAATTAAACTATATGAAAACAATTTCATATATAATTCATGTTCTCCAAAAATATATTTTCTATTAATTCTTTAGAAAATATTTCATTTTCAATTAACATGCCCCTTTTAAAATAATTTAAACAATTATTTCACGTATTCCAAAAGGAACCTAGCACATCGTCTAAGCTTTACAAATCTCTACTAACCCATTTAAATTCGTAAGGGTTTTCTAAGCCGTCTATTCTTATTTAATTTAAATAAGAATATTATTTAATCACATAGGAATAATTTAATAAATTTTCTTAAATTAATTCCAAAGTCCCATTCTGATCCTAAACAATTTATAGATATTTAAACTAGCAATTTAATATATCTATAATAAATTAAATAAGGGTTTTGCACCCCTAAACTACTTCAATAATGCGGAGTGATAAATATAATTTCCCACCTAATTATACGTTACCGAACAGCCCGAAACAGCACAATACCGGCGCCCGAATATGAAGCCCGCCGACCAAAATCGTCCAAAAACTATTTCGAATATATCAAAATGTCCGTCTCGACAACCTATACGATATATACGAAGTCCATTAATAATCGGTTAATTAATTGGGTTAAATCTAAAATACCCCAAATGAAATCTATAACCTATAAATGCGATTTTTGGGCAAACCATTCATCCTAAAATCACGAAATTAATATATGACGAATACTACGTAGGTACGAAACTACTCACCAAAAATCAGCTCAAACCGATCACCGGAAGGTCGCCGAAAAATTGGCCGAAGCCTGGCCGGATCGCCCCTGCCACGCGCGTCACCCCTGCTGCGTGAACCAGCCGCAGCTACTCGCTCCTCCGTGCAAGCCGCCGCCAGCCACGGTCGCCGTCCTCCGCCATAGCCGCCGCTCCCCTAGCTCCAGCCGCCGTCGACCGCTGTGCACCAGGTCGTAACTCACTGGCCGTATTCCACAGTCCGGCGACCACCATAGTTTCCGACCCTCTATCTCTCTCTTGCCTGACCGGCGACCATGGAGGATGGAGACGTGAGGGAGCTGCTTCAGTCGTGGAAAAGAAACAAAAGAGATGAAAAGAAACGGGAGTGGTATCGTGTAGGGGAAGGAGTGTTTCAGCAGGTCTGTGCACGTGCATATACATATACACATATATGACCTAATTGCACAAGCAACCCTCAACTTATCCATAATTGCGAAATGACCCCACTTCAATATATATATAATTAAATATATATATATATACAGTAAACCCCAATAATTATCGGGAACGCCCAAACATAATTTCGTAAGCCCGAAATAATAACGGGACGTCCAATTAATTATATCGGGGTAGAAACCCAAATGTCGGAACACTTAAACAAGCCTGACCAATTAAAATGTGTCGTCATTCAATCGAAACACAAATCATTAAACGTCGAATAAACTAATGTCGAAACGAGACCGTGTAATTGACAACAAGAATTCGCGTAGTGTCGTCCAGTCGACTTTAAAACTAAACGCGAAAAATTTACAGGTATCAAATACCAAGAATAAATAATACGTCATGAACAAGTGACGTCATTATTGGAATTAAAATTATAAATAATTTCAGGAAAAAAGAAAATAACACGGGGTGTTACATGTTGAGTGTAGGAAAGTCAGCAGGAAATACTAAGGGGTTGGGGTTCAAAGGAATGAGTGATCCTGACATTGTTTCCAAAACAACCTTTGTTAAGGCTTCCCAAGTAGCATCTAGTTCTTCTTAAGGTAAGTCTAATAGGAATCTTAATGCTCGATCTAATGTTAGAAAACCTGTTGAGAGTATGCCTCCCTTTACCTCTAGAGTCAATAAGGGTTCAAATAATGTTTTTCAAAGATTTATTCCAGTCTATCATCACTGTGAAGTGAAAGGTCACATTTGACCCGTGTGTTCAAAGTTAAGAGGAGAAACTTTGAAATCTGAGCGGAAGCATAAAATTTAGTAAATACCCAATGTTGAAAGTCAAATTTGGGTGTTGAGTGAAGAGGTGAAAAGGTTGACTAAGCTAGCAAATAAAGCACCGAAAATTAAACAAATGTGGGTTAGAAAAGATGAATTGCATTGTTTGATTACTTATACTGCATGTCTATCACGTAATTCTAATTCTGAGAAAGGTCTTGAGTATATATCTACAGATTCTCAGTCAACAGACATCTCTACAAAATCATTAGATTTTCAAAAGCATGTGCATTTTAGAAAATCTGGTGGCATATTATCATTATGATAGATGTCTTCATATATATCATTCTAGGATTATCTTGCATTATCTTTTATCTTAGAATTAATACATTATCATGCATTTTGTATTTTTTGCATGTTTATTTATTTTTTATTATTATACATGCATCATGTTTTGCTACTATTAGGATTATTCATACATGCATCATTATGACAAAATTTCCATAAAAATTAAAAATAAAAAAATTTCTTAACATGTTGAGCTTGGCTAAGGGTACAAATGATTGTCATATTTCACTCTATTCTCATATTTAATTTTCTTATTATGCTTATGAGAGTTGGATTTGTTAGTCTGACCTGATGTTATGAGTTATTCACTTGACATGTTTAAATATTATTTTTGGAACTCATCAACTTTGAGTGTTTGTTTTACTTCGGAGATGACTGTAATACTTGTTGAAACTTTTAGTCTTTCTAATCTAATCCGAAGTCATATGTAGGTTCATGAGCTATTTTAGATCTATACATGTTTTTAAATACATTTTGCATGCTTATGAATGTTGTGGTGATGTTGAAAAGAGGAAAAAATGAGATATTTAAAATATAGAAATGTAAAAGGTAATTATTCGATCTGGGTAACCGGGCCTCTTGCCTCAGTAAGCATTGAGTGTTCGCGTAAAAAGGGGAGAAGGCTAATGAGCATAAATTCCATGGAAGAAGCTCAGGCCCAGTTGGTCGAGACTAAAAACCCTCCTTGGAAAGTCCGGAGCTTAGAAAGACAAGAAGGGATATGGTGAAAAAGTTGAAAAGGTGAAAGGAATAAATTGTGTGATGATGGGGTATTGTTTTTTTTAATAAGCAATAAGGTCCAAGTTAACGATTTAACTTCTAGCTTAGGTTTTGGACTGAAGTATCATCATGATTAGTGAGGAGATTTTTAGAATTAGTACGTATTGCTTTCTTCTTAGTTGTTTTCTTGCACTTAAATATTTTTTCATATATGCAAATGTTATGTAAAGCTTGTCTTGTGACTGCTTATGGCTACAAAGTACGTGTGCTAATTTTCTTCACTATCATATGTATAGTAGCTAAGTCAAATATGTGAATATGATGTGTTAATGATTAGTTCATTGTCTCTACTGCCCTGCTCATATGTTTGTAAAAACAAAAATATTTGTTTGTTTTGCATTTTGCATTCATGCATTAGTATTAAGATCATGCATTGTAGAGATTTTTGTTACTCGAGAATCTGGATATAATCTTATAAAGTACTTTATCTTAGTATTTAGTGTTTTCCTTAGATTCTCTAGAGTCTCATCTGTGATCCTTTCCCTATGTTTTTATCTTGAGGTTTTCCCTTGTTTCTCTCATGTGTTTTGTTTGTTTTTATTGTTCCTTGTCATTTCAGTGACAAAAAGGGGGAGAAATATTGAGTAAGGGGGAGTAATGGTTTAAGGGGGAGAAGTATTGAGTAATGGGGATAAATAATGTGTGTTTTATGGTCATTATGCTTACAAAGATATTGTGTTAGTATTGAGTAAGGGGGAGAAATATATTGTGTGTTTTATGGTTTTTTATTTTGATAAGTTTTTATCTGTTTTCCACACTTGCGTTTAATGGTTTGTTTAGTGTTGTGGTTACATGATTGGTAGACCTTCATGAAAGCAATGTGACAGTTTATATATATGTTTGTTGGTATGTGTTCATAGGTATAGATGTTATGTTGTTACTTGTGAGACTATATTATAAAACATGGTTTTGTCTCACAAACGCCAAGGGGGAGATTATAAGAATATTTATTGTAATTGTTTATGTATGACATGTTCTAGACAATAACCATGTTGAGTGTTAGATAGGTCGTGTTGGTTTCAACGACATCTAAAAGCCTCGACAAAGGCGGAATCAAGCATTGAAGTAGTGAAGAATACAAGTGAAGTGTAAAAATGAGTGTATTGATAAAAATGTCTCCCGGAGGGCAAAAACGACATTTTCCAAAGTCGTCAATTCAAGCAAAAAGTCTCGGGGAGTCAAGAGGGTTATTTTGGCACAGTTACGAAAAAAAGTGATTTTAACAAAAATGTTAACGTTTTTAGTTTCAAAAAGTGGTTAGGAAGTAGATTTGTACGCGTACCTTCAAGCGTAAGGAACCTACGCTTCAAGCGTAGATGCAGAAGGATGGTTAAGTGATATGTTTACAATGAAAAAAACTATTACGTGTTGTGATCTATTATGACTTGGACTACACTCTTATATATCCTAGGACGTGTATAAAGGATATATACACAAAAGTTGACTAGATTCATTTCCAATTATAAGAGGATTAAATAAGGGAAGAATCCTAGTACAAAAGGGAAACAGTAATTTTAGCAAGATTTTCATTCAACTTTGGGAGCTCATATCTCGCTAGAAAAAGGTCCGAATGGAGTGATTCTTGAGCCTAAAATCAAGATATTGAAGTCAAATTTCCAAAAATCTATTACACGTCTCCATCCAATATGTGTAGCTCCATATATGATCAAATGAGTGAAATGTGTCTTCCAGGAAAAATCTGAAAATTTCAGAATCGGACTGAAATTCTATTTTGACTTGGATTGATCCATGTTGACCCGGATGACTCTGAGTTCGACTTAAACACCTATAAGCACGTGTATATCACATATTATACATGATATTGAAGGGTTTGACTCAATTGAGGGTGCAATTACCAAAGAGGGCGAACTTATAGTTTCTCCTCTACATTGCCTATAAAAACCAAGGTCTACAATAGAGGAGGAAACAGTTTTTGAGAGATTTCTGCAGTATTCTATCGTTCATATTGTTCTACAGAGATCTATGGTGAGAGAAGATCATTGAGTGATTATCTATCTTCTAGTTCTCTCTTGGTTTGAGTTTCTCCAATTGTGATTCTATATCGAAAATCTTTATGCACAATTGGATGAGTGATTGCTGAAAAATCATCACATCGTCGATTGCAACGAGGTTGCTTTGATCTGTTGAAGAACGAAGCCGTCTGAGTGCGGATATTAGAGCGAGAAGCCTATTCACCCCCCTCTAGGCTTATTTCATTGATCGTCTAGGTAATTTCAAAAATACTATTTGATATTTTCTAGGCCTGTTTATGAATAGGAAATGCTTTTGGTTTTTGTTTTTTAGAAAAGCAGAATTATTATTTTGATTTTCGTAAGAGTAACAAAAAGTATAATCATGTTTACTGATTATTAATTATTTTGAAAAGGAAAAAAATAGTAAAAATATGGTTAATATAATATAACAATCAACAAAATATTTGTTTAGTATTATTTACTTATTTATTCATTTTTGTTGAATAAAGGAGTTAAGCATTCAATATTTTATAAGCCATTTCTTCTCTCCCAAAAACATTCTGGAGGAACCGATTCAAACATGAAAAAATAAAAATAAAGTTAAAGTACAAGTGTGGAGTCCAATCATCTTTATCTTTATCTATGGAACCATGGTTATCTCTTTAGTGCCTCTATTCTGCCTAATAATTCGGTGCAACTAACATTTTCCTAGGAGTGCACATTGAAACTGAACTGCTATTTTCGGTTTCTTAATAATGAAAACCATAATCAAACCGTTAGTAAAAGAAACTGAACCGAACCATTTTTTCCGATTCGGTTTCGGTTTTTTAAAATTTTCTAGATATTTTTAAAAATCTATAAATGATTTCATTATTGTTATTATCTTTTTATAAAAAATGAGTTTTGACAAGAATAGACTAACAAGTTTATTCATCTGTCTAATGAAAATCAAAGTTGTCCATATGAAACCAAGCACATAGAGAAATCTAGCAAAGTTCCAAACCAAAACCAAAAACACATATACCATAAACAAATCAACATAAACATAGAAAAAGAGTATATAAATTCATAAATCCGCTCAAAAAAATGAGCTTTGTTTGTATGGATCCAACAATACCAAATCTACACATAGTCTTACGGACTACACATATACATATATTCTTACATAAGCATAGATAATACATATATAATATAATATCCTCTCAAAGTCTAACAACATGTGTTAAACTCTCGGTACTTAGTAGTCTGATATAAGCATGTAAATAATGAATGTATAATATAATATAATATAAAACCGGTTCGGTTTGGTTCGGTTTTTGAAGGGTAAAAACCGAAACCGAACCGAAAAAATCGGTGTTTAAATTTTGAAAACCGTAACCAAATCGAACTGCCGATTTTGGTTCAGTCCGGTTCGGTTTTTCGGTTTTTTCAATTTTGTGTGCAGCCCTACATTTTCCTATATATTCAAATGGTACTAAGTAATTATTTAAATTATTTTAAATTTTTTACTTAAATAAGTTAGAGTTTTAAAATTTAGGATTAAGTGCAGAAAAAACCCCTCAACTACTGCCTATGAGCAAGAAACTCCCTTCAACTACAAAAAAAAAACCTTTCATCTATCAATTTGGTGTAATTAAGGATAACAATTAGTTAAAAGACACATTTATCCCTAAATTAAATAAAAAATCACAAATTTATAGATTTAGCAATAAATGATTTTCTAACATAAATTGAGTATATGTGTTTCTCTCTCTACTCTATAGAAACCCATTTGTCCTTTTTCCCTCATATTTTATGCACACATATATATCCATAGGACCATATCAATATATAAAAAATAAAGTTTGAAAGAAAATTGTATAGAGATATAATAGATATAGATTATAGATGTAGTTTTAGCAATAAATGAGTTTCTAACATAAACTCATTATAGAAACCCATTTGCCCTCTTTCCCTCATGTTTTATGCACACATATATATCCATATCAATATATAAAAAGTAAAATTTGAAAGAAAATTATATAGATATAGATAGAGATAAAGAGATATAGATTATAGATGTAATTTTAGCAATAAATGAGTTTCTAACATAAACTCATTCTATGTTTTACTCATGATTTTTGTATACATATATATGTATACAAGAGAGGAAGAGGAAGAAAGAGATTTCAGTAGGGGTAAAAAAGTATTTTTGTTGTGAAAATTCTGTTGGAGTGGGTACATTACACTTAATTGACATAATTGTGGGGTTTTATGCTCATTTTATAATTAAGGGGGATTTCTTGCTATTGAGTAATAGTTTAGGGTTTTTTTTGCACTTTACCCTAAAAATTTTTACTTGGTCAATTCAATTTTAAAATCATGTATAAATTTATGCAATTGGAATAAAAAAAAATGTCATCCCATTAATATCAGTTTCTTTTTAAAATCTATATTAATAAAACATTACATTAAATGTAATTAAATAAGAATTGACATTCTAATCATTTTTTGAACCAACACCGAAACATTGGAGCAATTTATAACAAAATGTGATTGTTCAGAAAATTTATTACATAAAATTGTGTGAATGTTTTTTTTTCTCTCTCTATATATATTATCTTTATTAACTCCTTTATGGACAAAAAATAAAGAAAAAGTGAAAAAAGGGAAGAAGTGCTCAGCAATGCCTATTTTCGTCCAAGAATCGGACTCAGTGACGGACCCTTCCAATCACATAGGCACAAATGTCATCATCGCAAATTGTGGTGACCACCAGGACTCGAACCTGGGTAGGGCAAAGGCTAAGATAGTCACCAATTTCAACAACCACCACTACACCACTAGTGATTATTTGTTTGTGGTTGCCTTTTGAAACTATATATCACTTTGGCATCTCTGCGCTCTTCATCACATATGAAGAAGGTATGTGTGTTCATTGATCATAATATATAGGGTCCGTTTGGATAACAGAGTTTTTGTTTTTGTTTTTTTCCTCTTGAAAATCAAAACTCTTTTTGTTTTTGTATTTAGGGTAGTCCGGATACAAAAACATGTTTGGTTCAAAATTTTCTCCGAAATATTTTTTGGGAAAAAAAAAAACACGTTTGGCAGACCTTGTTTTTTCAGAAAATTTGAGAACAGAAACAGAAAAACACGTTTGACAGCGTCTGTGTTTTCTGGATTTTTGAGAACAGAAACAGAAAAACACGCTTGGCAAGTTGAATTTTTTTTTTTAAAAAAAGTTTACTAAAAATTTTATGGTTAATAGGTTTTTTTTTTATTATTATAGAATTATGTTTAGCTATTGGTTTTGATAAAATTAATACCAATAAATATATGATGGCATAAAAAATATTGACACGCTTATACATATAAATACCCAACATATTCTACATATATATTACCCCATAAATGTCAACAATATTTTATAACATCATGTCATACGACAAGGTTCTCTTCATTTCAGTACAATAACAATAAATACAATTAAAATGAGAATGCACATAAGAACCAACAACGAACTGAGGCAGATACAACCAACATATAGCATGTACTTTTGCCGATTCTGTTCATGTTGTATATGAGCAACAACATTGCCCAAATCAGTGTTACTATCCTCTGGTTCATGATTGATTTGATGTTTGACATTTATTCTATCCACCCATATAAAAGAATCACGGTGATCCTACAATTGCACATGAAATGAGACAAATTATAAACTTCAAAATATATAATTGAAAATTTGATTAAAATGGTAACCTTAAATCATACCTCCCAATCTGGAAATCGGTAGAAGTATCGTCCATAATTCGCCTTTGTGTGGGCCTGATAAAGAATCATCGGTCCGTTGCCACAATAACAAGGTGGCCCATGGCCATGAACTCCGTACATGTCTATTTATTTATTTTTTCACAGTCCATCAAAAATTGTATTAGAGTCATCTAGTACTAGTAAAGTAAGAAAAATAAATGGATCGCATATAAATATGGTACATGCTACAAATACGAAGAGTCATACAAATACGAAAAGTCATACACAATAACATATCCTAAGCGCGTCGATTAGCCCAAACGGCCTCAGCTATATCATTGCGAAACGCTTGCATATATTGGGTACCGAGTTGACCTTGTAATACCTCGACATCATCAACATCATTTTCATCGCCCCCATCCCCTTCACCCGCGTTCTGGGCCCTATCCCCTTCACCCGAACTCTCAAATTCTCTCCCATCAAATATGTTATCCGATTGTCCAAGTATCCTTATGTAGTTGTGCAGAGCACAACAACACATGACAATTTAAACTTGAGTGGGAAAGTTGTACGGACGCATTAGCCTAAGCACTGGAAACCGTTGCTTAAGCATGCCAAAACACCTCTCAATTACATTCCGTAGTGACGAATGTATGTAATTGAACATTTCTTCTTTCCCTTTAAACCTTGTAACTGTCTGAAATTCAGGCAAGTGATATCGTTGTCCTCGATATGGGGCTAGAAATCCCGGTTGATTGGCATAACCGGAATCGACCAAATAATATTTTCCTATTTACAGAATAAAAATAAATATATTAGAATAGGATACGAAATTATTATTTGTAATAAACACACCATATATTGGTTTAACATATGTATTTACCTGATGGCGGTTTAGGAAACATCCATTCCTCCCGCGCAAGACATTCGTTTAGGATTCGGGAATCATTAGCCGACCCTTCCCAGCCTGCTATGATATAAGTAAATAACATCTCAAATGAACAACATGCCATAACATTCTGCGTTGGATACCCTTTCCTCCCTCTATATGTATATACCCTGTCGGCTTCTATATGGGCAGGCACATGGGTGCTGTCTATTGCACCCACAACATTCATGAACGGGTGGAACCTCACCCCTTTGCTCAAAATATGTTGAGAATGTCCAGTCATGTCAGGAGGGACAATGAATTCATTCCCAAGAAGTTGTACCACTTAAATTACCCTGTGTATGTGTCGGTTTATTGTTTCAGTTGAATGCTGAAATCTTTCAGCTAGTACTCGGTTTGTTCTTGTATGACTTAGGGTTTGTAAGAAAATCGCAACTTGTTCAATTACTGATACTCTTCTAGTATCAGTTAACCCTAATTCCTTTAACTTGTCACATAATTTCTCGAAGGCAAATGGTTGCATTCGCAAGTTTTCATGACATCTATCAGGATGGCCATGTAGTAACTCTTTAACATAATCAGAACCTCTCAACATCGAAGTCCTACACGGAACTCGTTCATAATCCATCTCTTGCATATACTCTTCCATCATTAAACACATGGCATGAGAACTATGTTCTTCTTTAGAGTCATCATTAATATAAGGTACTAACAGCTGCCAATAGGAGTTCAACAGGTAACGTTGTTCATCGCTCATATTGTTCTTGATTTACCTAATAACAACAACACTAATTAATCATAAAAAAGAGTAAATCTTAAAAATATGACATTACAAACTTTTAAACAAGTCATCACTAAGAAAATCATAAAAAACACACGAGACTACAATTATCCAAATAACACACGGTATTACATGAATCCAAATTCAACACAGGGTACAGTCATCCAAATAAATCCAAGTTACAGTCATCCAAATAAAAACAAAACAACAGGGATCCAAATAAATCCAAACTACAGTCATGAAAATAACACCATCACAGTTTGTCATCCAAATAACACGAAACATAGATAATCCTAAGAGAGATTGTTGGCCCAAGCAATTTTCTTATCATCTGCAACGGTAATAAAGAAATGCTGGAATGCCTCAGATTTCTCCAATGCAATCACTGCCTTAGCATATTGCTCACTACTTACGCCCTCCAGTTTCCCTAAGATTTCAACACATTGCATAAACTGATTGTACGTGTTCTTAGGGGGGGAGTTCACCTCATCATTATGACTACTCTAAGGTTCTGCAGTAGGAGTTGACCTTGTAGCAGAGTTGTTAAAGGCACTAACGACAGTCTGGGTTGATTTCTCGAATTTCTCATCTCTTGCAAGTGACGTCTCCTTAATGACATTCATGAAATCATACATGGCTTTAATAAAACGGTCATCCTTCATTTTCTTGCGTTTTGGGCCTCCAGACCGCATAAAGTCGTCAGTATCAATCTCATCATCTACTGGGCGGGTGGAGGACTCTAGTTCAGATTCCGTCTTCATAGTGGAAGGTATGGCAAAGTCACCCGTAGCTTCACCGTATTCATCTATGACGCTCCATTGTCTATGGTATATGAATGACTTATCCTTAAATTTGCTCTTGATCCCGGGAATTTTCTAAATAAAAAAAAAAATTAATTATTAATTCGGAGATAATAATAATTCACCATATTCAATAAATTCAATTACTGATTTTTCATATTACTACGTACCTTATCCAAACTGTCCCAAAGTTCAGGCTCCATGGTCACCAACCCAACAGTAGGGTCAAAACCAACTCCTGTGTTATCCTTCACCCTTTTAAACTTCCTCCAATGAGGTCTTTCCCTATTAAATTTTGACATAATTTTCTGACCCACGTATTCATTTCCAAACTCAGCTTGCATGGCATTTGTCACATTATCTAAACCCGTTTTGGAAAAAGTACCCTTTCCAGTCCCATGAGCAAGATTGACTTGGTCTTCTAATAGATTCAACAACATCTCATATTGAGGTTTACGCCATAGTTTACTGTCATATCACACCCCCAGGCGTACTTTCAATCTCAGTAGCTTGTGAAACATTGCTATCCATCTACATTTACACAAGTAGAGTATAACCATATAACCAAAACTATATCATAGGCTTCAAGAGGTTTAAAGCTAATAATGATGACGAGTTTCTTGGATTAAAGTCTCAGTTCAAAATGTAAAAGTAACTAGAGAAATAGAAGAATTATACACTCTTTAAATGGATATTTCTCAAGCGTGACTTGAGAAACTAAGGATCTGCAATACCAATTGCCTACCAAACTCAAAGTATATGACTTAAGTCAAAGACCATAGAGCTACTTTATTTACAGATAGAACATGCTTTCCTCTTTAAATCCTAAAACAAACTTTTGTATTCTAATTGAGCAAAGCCAATTCTGTAACTACTTTTCAGTCAGCTAACCAAGTACTTGTTATCAGTGCCTATATAGCCAAGCTTGAAACTGAGGTCTGTATATGCCAATTTTGTAACTACTTATTCATTTTCAGTGCTTGTTTTCTGAAATTTCATACAGCTTGTTAGGTGTATAACAACTGCACATAGCTATGGCTTTTTCAAAAAAGAAAGTGGGATGCAGTAGTACATTTGTGTTGTGTGAATACCATTTAAAGTATCAACTGCACTACTCTGTCCATCCAAAAGACAGTTTATTGAAGACAGTAAATTTATCATCAATAGCATACCAATCTTTCTCGTGTCTAGCTGATAGGGTAAGTGCTTAAATTATGGAGTTCATAGACAGTGGCACCTAATAGTGCATACAGCCGCCTCTATAATTTGTTTGCAACAAATTACAACTATACGGGAAGATTTCTACTATCAGATCCCATGTTTCTTTAAAAAGATTCAAAAAAATTATTATTGAATCGCCTTTGATCTGTGGCTTTGACTATTCTACATTGTATACATGAATGCATGATTTCAGGATATGGATTTCATCCTATTTGATTAAACAAATAAATAGGAGAATTAATAAAATTTATTAATTAAATAACTGAGCCAGATATTACCTCCTTACTGACTGACGTTGAAGACCAGAATACTCCTTAATCTTGAATACAATGCTTTTCTCCCCTTGCAGTGTTTGTAAAAGGGCTACCAAGTACAGGGGCTTAAGCTTTGATTCACAGAACTGCACAGAAGATGGTGGCAAAACTGAATATTAAACATAAATGTAATACTTTCTATGGGATGGATATCTGTTTTTGCACTAAAGACTATACATCAATCAGATAAAATCAAGTCATGCCCAGTTAGCAATTTTAGGTGGTAAATCAACTCATGCCCAGTGACATTTCTGTCTATTAGAAATTATTATATAGTCTTAGATTATTCTGTTCACTCAATTGACAAGTTGTACAAATGAATTTGATTCTATTTATATGAAAAATAAATAAATGAAAGAAAAGTTTTAATTTACTATTATGAATTTTATATATATATATATTCAATTCCATAAATGAGAGTTCAAAAATATTGTTTGGATCAGTGTTGAGATTAAAATATGATTACATTTTAATAATAAATTCAATAAAAAATGCAATAAAATTATAAATTTAAAACTAAAGTAAACAATATACACTAGTAATATAGGACTAGGGAGTATTTTTTTTCCTCCTCAAAGAAAAAAAATAACTACCGAAACCATAAAAGAACAGACTAAAAATATTTCATGTTAAAAACTAATGTATTATTGAGCCACCCAACTTGGATTAGAGGGCTGTAGAACACTCACAGATACATAAATTTTTGGGCATTGTCCTAATTAGAAAAAGAAAAACCCCAGCTACAACTCAACGAATATTACAGAATTAAAGAAGAAAAAAATTCCAATTTTGTGAAAAGCAAAGAAAAATTTAAAAAAATTTCTACTCAATCATTTGTTTATGTATATATTTATGGTGATTATTGGATACCCATTAACTTCAAATTCAAGTTCTGACTGTCCAATTTATCATCATTGAGATTTGAGGAGGCACAACATATATCTTAATATATACATATACAAATCTCTATTATGTTTATATCTGCACTGAGGCTCAAAGCATATAACTTTGAGGCATTTTCAATTAGCATGTAGTAGAATTCTTAGGGGGATACAGGGGATAACACAGTCATGAAATTTGTATGTATTTGCAACAGGGACGCAAAATTTAGTAATTAAATTGATGGCATACTACCAGTTTACGGAATCAGTCCTTTATGGATCTACTCTCAATCAATGCAAGAAACTAAATCAAATGCATATAACTTGAACAAGAGAAGCCTAATTTGAAACCCAAAATTGAACCCTAAAGCCGAAAAGCCCTAATTTGAAACCCAAAATTGAACCCTAAAGCCGAAAAGCCCTAATTTATATTCAAAAAATCCCATTCGATTCAACAAGAAAATCCTAAATTCGAACCCAAAATTGAAACTACAGAAATTTAAGAAGAATAGATCTATCACATATAAATATATATTTCCACCCAAATTCGAAATCGAACACAGTAAAGAGACGAAAACGGAAAATCGCAGAGAGAGAACGAACCTTCAACGCTTGTCATAGACCGAAGGTGAGTCTGGAGAGTGAGGCTTTGTGGAGAGGCGAGAGAGGTATCGAGCTAGGGTTTGTGGAGAGGCAAGAGAGGCGACCAGCTAGGGTTTCTGGAGATGCGAGAGAGGCGACCAGCTAGGGTTTGTGGAGATGCGAAAGATGCGACCAGCTAGGGTTTGTGGAGATGCGAGAGAAGCGACCAGCTAGGGTTTGTGGAGATGCAAGAGAGGCGACCAGCTAGGGTTTGTGAAGATGCGAGAGAGGCGACCGGCTAGGGTTTATGGAGATGCGAGAGAGGCGACCGGCTATGGTTAGGGTTTGTGGAGATGCCAGAGAGGCGGCCAGAGAAGAGACAAAAAATAGTTTCTGAGATTTGAAGAAAAGAGTTTGTAAGATACGTTTTTTG
This sequence comes from Cornus suecica, assembly GCA_963922005.1. Classification (NCBI taxonomy): domain Eukaryota; kingdom Viridiplantae; phylum Streptophyta; class Magnoliopsida; order Cornales; family Cornaceae; genus Cornus; species Cornus suecica. Next base: position 46,152,981 of record OY998246.1, on the reverse strand, counting down.
ATGTATGGTATTGTACAGTAATAAAACACCAAAAACAATTCAAATATGTACTTGAAATTGGGTGAATTTTGGGACAAATTGTTTTACTGTGCTAGAGAAAGAAACAACCTTATTTATTTACCAAACATGTTTTTGTTCTTAAATTAGGTGAACAGTAAAAAAATAGTACAAAAAACAACCTATCTAAACGGACCCATAATAATTGCCATTTGTGTTCATTGGCTATGATATATTTTTGGTTAGAATTGTGTGCTTGTAAAATATTCATATAAATAATTTATTTAGAATGAAAAGTGATAACAAAAATATCGTTGTCATATTGGTATCAATTTAATATGTTTTATTGTGGATGATATATGTTTTTAATAGTATAATTTACTTCTTCGTAGTTTCTTCAGTAAATTTTAGATGATTTTATATATTTATATTTTAAAAATTAATATATATTTTCTATATATATTATATATTTTAATTTTTTGGACATGTGTCTGAAATCGTTTAAAAAAGAATATAGACAGAAATCCATAAAAATCATCTATGTAAGAGATTGAAACGTGAATGTAGTTAAATTATTATGGGTGCGTTTGGATAGGGGTGTTTCCGTTTTTGTTCTTGTTTTTTCCACTGTTCATGGGAACAAAAACGCGTTTGGGAGCCTTTGATGATTTTTGTTTTCGTGAACAGTAAAAACACGTTTTCTCACCCTTAGATCAAAATTTGAGAACACCAAAATGATGTTTTTTTTTTGTTTTCGGCACTGTTTGTTCTCAGCAAAAAAAAAAATTAATTATTGCAAATTCCTTAACCGTCATCTTCAACCTCCAAACCCTAACCTCCATCTTCAACCTCCAAACCCTAACCTCCAAAAAACAATTTTCTTTTTTTTTGTTCCCGAAAATTTTTAGATAAAATTTCCAACCAAACGTGTTTTTGTTTCCGGATTACCCTTAGGACAAGAACAAGAAAATTTTTTGTTCTCAAGAGATAAAAAACGAAAACGAAAACACTAGTTTCCAAACGCATCGTATATTAAATTTTATATAACTCTTGAGTATAATTTTTTTTTTTTAAGCTTTTCTCAAAGTAATGATGATATATCTTGCCAAAGTGACATTATATTATACAATACAAGAAAAAAATAATTTTGTAATATAAGAAAAACTGAAACAAATAAATTTTTTCTTATATGAATATTTCATCCATATATATGTTACACTTATTTCGTCTTTGAATTATATATTATTAATAAATATTTATATGGATAATTTACATAAAACCCCCCAAGGTTTCATGATTTAATTAAGAAATTCCCTATAGTCCAAAAAATCTCCTTGATTTGCATTCCGGTTACAATTACCCCCTCCCTCCAAAAAATATCAAATTTTTTGGTACCAGAAAGGTGAAAAGACTTAAATGCCCATCAACTTAATATAATTCAATGATAATTTTCATAAAACCCCCTGCAGTTTCATGATTTGATAAAAAAAATTATATATTCCGAAAAAATATAAATTTCATAAAATATATATATTTCGGAAATACATATATATTCCATAAAATACATATGTCACGCCCCGAATTTCCAAAAACTCCTGAACCAGGACATCCGAGGAATCCGGGGTGTGATCCATAAAATGAGTAACCAACTAAGATCATCAATAACCATAAAATGAATGGAATATTATTATGAATAATAATTCCATACACAATCAAGTGGAAACTAAACCAAATGATACACAAGGCACGTCTATGTGTCGAAAGAATACATCTCTACAACGATGCAACGATACCAAATACAAGGAAGGGATGCTCCAACAGACTGACTCCCAAGAAATACAAGAACAACGATCCCAATATAGGGGATAAACAAAGGAAACTAGAATGGAACAACACTACATACGGACGTCCCAAATCATAAACAACATCCGTACCATTCTCGACAAATCTAGAACCTGCAATGAGGAAACAAAAGAAAGGTATCGTTGCACTGCAAGTAGTCCCTAGTCGAAACAAAACTTGCAAATTGGTGTAAACCACCAGGGCAAACCAATGCCGGGTGGTGAGAGTCAGGTGTGTGCAAAATACGTGGTTCAAAATAGCACTTTAACGTCACTTTAGGTTTTACCCTTCTGCAAGCGCACAGATCAATTGTGTATAGTTTTGCTTGAGTAGGAGAATATCGATCGCACAGACACGAGGATTATTCACTTTAATAATCTAAAAACATTGAATTACAGTTTTTCCAAAAAGAGTTGATTTTTGCAAATTATCTAATATTACTTAAATTAATCTAAACAACAAAATAAATTGGTTTGTGATTCAGAGGGAGAGAAAACTAGTGTTTCCTCACTCCACCACTAACTGCATAACATAGTTCAAATTCTAATTTCAATTGCATTAGGGCGATCCATTGACTGTGAATCAGGTCGCACCGCGCCAGAAGTTTGACCCCAAAAAGGATTACTCTCAATCGGATCGTCACAACCCATCTCAAGACTAAACTGGTTAGTGCATGCCTACTACTAACAGAAAAATAAATTAAAGCAATAAATTAAAGCATGAAAATAAACTAAGGTATGTCTATATCAGTTTGGCAGGGCATGACCTGTGTTAACCTAGGGTTTCGAGTTTTATGACCACCATTGTGTAGAAAATCACAGATTAAGCATCCGAGTTCCAGCCCATAGTGAATAATTGTGATTGTGTAAGATAAATATATTCGAAAAGTTTAAGGCAAGAATCAATTCAAATATATAAACTTATATCACGAATAAAAACGATCTCTCATCTAACACAATCATCACAGTATAGCCACAGCTTCCCCTCTTTACCATTGAAAACAAAATCAGAACTACATTACTTGGCTAAGGTTTTGCGAGAAAACCCTAGATACCGAATTAGTTGATCATGGCTGAGGGAGTCTGCATTATTGGTGTAGAAACACTCTCCATGACCTTCTTCTCCGGATCTCTAGGTCTTTAATGGTGGTTCTCTTCAATGGAAGAGAACTCTATGAATAAACATGTATCTCCAAAACATAACTAAAAATAACCCTAAAAGCATATCTTTTTAAACCCTAATCCTCTCATATTTATAGACAAATGAATGAAACCCTAATGGTTGCCCTTTTATGTAATTTATTAATACATCAATAATCTCATAAAATCATATGTAAATATGTGTATAAGCTTGTGCGTATAGGTCTGGAATCACCGATCACTTGAAATATTGAAGTAGGGACAAAACTGGAAAATTCTGAAACCACTCTGAAACAACTTCAGCACATCGAGGGATCACGTGACCATCATATGGGACCTACGCTTGGGTGTAGGTCTAAAGCGTAGGGTCCAAAACCATAGTGTAGCTTAGGAGCGTAGGTTGAGTCAAATTTGCCCATTTTCTCTCTCTAGTGACGTAGGTATTTTGCACTTTTGATGTAAAAACCCGTCTTTTTGTATTTGAGCTAAACTGATCGCCTTTGACTCCCGATGCTTTTCGGTGAAGTAATAATGTTTGAAAATGATATTTTTCCCTTCCGGTGAGGTAATGATATTGTGCAATGACCATTTTGCCCTCCGGTAGCTCTTATTTGCTTTGACACACCTTTTGATTCCTTTCTCGAGATAGAAACGAAAAGGAACTCAGTTAATTCACCGAGATTAGCTCTGTTTCATCATTAAGCTCCTGAAACATGCTTACACACACAAATGAGATAAAAATAACAAGTAATGGAATGCAAAGACATAACAAACGGAAGATAGGGGTGAAAAATTACCAATATTAAGCTCCTATCAGACCCCCACACTTATATATTGCTAGCCCTTTAGCAATAAACTCAGAGAAAATTATATGTGATGATTCTTATTCTATCTAACCTTATCTACTTTAACCTAATCCCTTTGCTTTTGTGAGGGTCGACGATTACACTTAGCACGTGTAACAAGCCTTTTAAACCCCTAGGTTACCCCTAGTGGACGAGTGAAGTCTCGTGAAGGTTTCCAGTGATGGTACCTATAAACAACTCAATTCTTTTGTAATTACGCATTCATGAATTTACACATACAAGTCAAATAAGCTATGATAAAACACACAAGATAATATGAATGAAAATATTCCCACTCACTACCAAACAACAATTATATCAAGCTTCATGCTATGAATGGTTCCCACTTAAATGAATGATTTTGCTACTTTCTACTTAAAATCTAGACAACCTTCCATGACTTTGTGAACATTCAACTACAATATTTCAGCTTCTTTTCTCCTACTTCATTGATCAAACTTTTCAATTTTTAGTAAAAAATACTCTTTCCATCTTTCCACTTTTCATCCCTTTTTTGTCTTTCTAAGTCTCCGGACTTTCCAGCGAGGATTTTTAGTCCCGACCGACTAGGCCCGAGCTTTTTCCATGAGATTTATGTTCATCAGTCTTCTCCCCTTTAAACGCAAATAGTGATATTGGTGATATCAAAGTCCGGTTACTCAGATCAAAGAACTATTTTTTGCATTTTATTTTCTCATTTTTTTTCAATTTTCTCTATTTCAACCAAAACAACTCCCCTTTTATTGTGGCAAAACTAAATTTTAACTATATAGTAAAAAATTAACCTATTTCTCATAGTGAATGTGTGCTTGTGTTTATAGGTCAAAGTCGTTTTTCTTAATTTCAATTTCACTCATTCACTCACCCATGTAAACTACATCACTTTCCTAACTTGATCCAATCATTATTCTCATGAGCGGGAACATCACATCACATACTACTCACATATCATATACACAAACTTAATCAACTGTAAATGCAAAACATTTATGCATAAAAATAAAGAATTGTTTCAAAATTTTTTATTTTTCTCAAAAATCTTTATTCCTTGCAATACTACACCCTTACCCCAAAACTTAAATCAGACCATGTCCCCATGGTCAAAAATAAAATAAGAGAACAAATACAGTTACCCTTGAAGCTCAATTTTGGATTCTAAAACAAAGCACAAATCCTCTCCCCCAAACTTGAATTGGATCACCTGAAGATATCATTAACAAAGCACACAAACCCAATCATAGCAATGGAAAATAAATTGTATCATAAACATCCAGAAATCGACACATGTTTTCAATGAATAAAACTTTTATTATTATTATTATTTTTTATTTTTTATTTTTATTTATGACAAAAATATTAATAATAAAAAAATGATTTGGCCTTAAGGGTCTACAATCCTAAAATAATAGAAATAAAAATGAAAATAAAAGAAACAAAGACATGGCATTAAGGATCTACCGTCTCTACAAATAAAATAACCTAAAAATCCTAACCCTAATTCCTAGTTCGCATATTCTTCTTCATCACTCAACACGACACACTTCAACCATATTCGACAATCTGCAGTCTCTTTCAACTTCTCTAAATCTTCCTCCGGATATATTTTCATGATTGTCCACCGCATCTCATCCAATTCCTTCATTCTATCACCCAACTACTCAGTAAAGATTTTTGATAGTAAAAACGAGTATGGAAAATAATAGTCACATTTATCAGCCCCCGCCCATTCTCGACTCACAATTGCTCGAGCATACGACATCTCAACCATAATCAAAGTTGGAACACACACTTCATACCCATGAGTTAGAGAATACAAAGTTCAAAGCATAGTGTGATCTCTCGCACTTGTTCGATTATTAGGCCAAAGTTGAGTCGCAACAACACAATCCAAATAAAGTAGATCCTACTTTAACCACCAATTTTCACACGTTTTATCCCCCAGATATGAAATCGCACACAATTCCCTCACCATATCTTCATCCTTATATGGTCATACTACCGGATGCTCCTTCAAAATTCCATGTAAGTTTGTCGGAGTACCGATTGGTACATTCCATGCATTGGTAATACTTCTTCTTTCAATTACAACATGAGCACTCCATTGAGTCACTTTAGCCCTTATCACCTCAAATCCTGGCGGTTCTGAAACTATCATATTTTCATAGAATTTTCGGACCAAGCTCGAATACACCTTTTTGCTCGTCGATTTTTCTAGACTCTTCAATCCTCGTTCTCTAAGAATTTTTCATCCGAGTGCAACTAAAACTCGATTCATCTTCTCTGGATGAAATATCTCCTCAAATTGCAACCGACACTGCAAAAATGATTTTGGTGTGGTTCGGCTTCCTTTTCGACTCGTAGCTTCGTTATTCGTGCTCTTCATAGCCACATATGATTCTGTCTCCTCTATGAACTCTTCCGGGTTAGAATAATCTTCATTAGCATTATCCATACTAACCCTCCTCGAAATAAAAAAGAATAAAATAAGAATAGACGAAGAATACTCAATCTAATGCTCACTCCTTAAGAATTGTGAATTATGAATTGTGTCTATCCTATGAATGTATTTATAGATGAATGGATTAGAATTAGAAGAGAAAAAGGATTCAAAACCCTTAATTGACTAGGAAAGGAAAATCAATCACTAATATAACTTCTATTTGCAGTTTCCTTATCAGATTAGGATTACTCTAAAAATTTCTAAAAACATTCTACACACATTCCTAAAAATAACTTACACAAATCTAAGTACAAGTGTAAGTACAAATCAGGCCTAAACATCCCAAAAAGGGGCTAATTTTTCAAAATTTCTGGCCTAACCACGAACTACCCTACGCTTGGGCATAGGGTAAGGCAAAATATTTTATTTTATTTTTTTATTCAAGTCATGATACGCTTCCTAATAACCAACGTACCCCAAAACTTAAACGCACACATGTCCTCATAGTGCAAAAATAAAATCACACATACTCAACGTAATAAATATAGTAAGACACGCATATCAGTAAAAGTGGTCAAAACTATCATTTTATATAAAAACAAAAATATCACAAATAGTTAGAGATGATCGTTAAAGCGGTCACAAAATATCGAATATGACTCCCCGCTTTACGATTAATCTCTACTTTGAACAGCTAAAACAAGAACATCCTAAAAACAAAATAAAATAATCAAAACTAAACTATAACTACAAAACATCATCCGGAGGTGGCTGTGGTGATGGGACGGTCACTCCCATACGTCTTATCATAACATCCATCAACTCACGGTGCTCACGCCATCTGACCTGTCTGTCCTCTGCAAATGATCGCTCTAATCCCTCAATACGGCCAATCAACTGGTCGTACTGAGTCTGAGTCATCATAACAAAACCCTAGTGGGGGCCTGTGGCACAATATCGCCTATAACAACCTCCTCAGTCTGTGGCACCTCCACCTCAAGCATTTCATCCTCTGCCTGTGACATCTCTACAATATCCTCTTGCGCACCCGACAGTAAAACTCCTCCGAACATGCGCCGGTGAACAAATGTCTCTGGACCTTTCTTGAGCCATCCCTTGTTCCACGCCCCCATGCCATACGCAACTAACGGTGCAAACATATCCTTGGCATCCATCTGTAATCCTTGATCAAATATCAACTTCATCACAAGGCAGGGAAGAATCATCTGAAACTTGGCAGTCCCGACCATATTCTCCCGACGCAAGTGAATATAATGCCGGAATAAAGTCTGCCAAAGGGCGAGTGGAATAGGGTACCAGTGACTAAACTCGAAAGCATAGTGCAATGCCGAAAATGGCAGGTAACACATGGTCTGATGGCTATGTGGTAATACATTGGACCGAACTATCCCATCCCAAAGCCACAACATCGAATGATAGTAGGACTTCTTGGTTCCATTACGCCTATTATCGGCCCATTGCCCCTCAGTTTGCAGCCTCACCATATCATAAAGTGGCGGAAGTGGGTCTGACATAGATGGAAACCGCTCATCTAGCTCCGTAGGGCACTCGTGTGGAATACCCTAAACAACAGCAATACTCTCGGGAGTAATCTCAAACTCCCACCCCTGCACCACTGTCACTAACCGAGTCCCTCTAGTGTAATAATGCCTCATATGAAGCCAGAACTTGCTAATCATGTCAACGCAAATATATGATGTAGCTGGGGCTAGGATCAGAAATAATCTGCGATCCCTCAGTATCCCTATAGTCCAATGTGGAACTGGCTCTATTTGCTCAAGTGGCGCAATAGCAAAAGTGTGCTCCTGTTGGAACCCCTTCTTCAATGCCTGAGTCATCAACGTCTCCTTGGAGACTGTGGAATGCTTCCATCTGTAAGAAACGAGATCACCCTCATCACCACCAACTTCCGGCTTGGGATACGGCACCTCAATGTGCTCAACATCCTCTAACTCTGCCTCCCATCCTCACTATCACCACTCTCAGAAGTCTGCTCATCAGATGACTCTGACTCATGTGGTAGTGGTGATGGCTCAGGGACTGGAGCCTGTGCCTGGGGTCATGACGGTGCCCTCGGTGCAGCAGGTGGAACTGTCATCCGGCCAAATCTCAAATCTAACTCAATGCCCTCCGTTGGTGCAATCGGCCTCTCAAACTCCTCATTTATCGAATCCGGGGCAACATACACCAGTCTCAGCGCCCGGGTACTATGGCGTATAGGCCACGTACTCTCTAGGGTTGGTGACCATGATCTATCTCTCTGCACTGCTGTCCCTGATGTAGATGCTCCCTCAGTCTCCTTCCTCGCTCCTTTACACTAGCCATTCCTACAGAATTCGGATTTTTACGAAAAATGAGCAAAAACATTTTTGGACACCGAATCAAACTCAAAACTATATCAAAATTATTCTAATATGACGATTCAACAAGACCTCATCTCAAAAATTCGATATTCAACCAGTATCTGAAGCCGGAAACCCAACTTTTTTGAAAAAGGATTAAAACATGATTTTGATCGGTCTCATTCATCAATACTAGTTTAGAATAGTTATATTAAGTAATTGAAACCAAAAGAATAGATCAAAACTTACCGAATCGTGAGAAATGGAAAATTCTCCAAAATTGGATTCTGGAGACATTTTGAGTTCTTCACGTGAATCAGTACACACCACTCACTAATCTGATGATCCGCCGCTTGGGAATGATAGGAAATATCGATATTTGGCTTTAGGAACAAACGGGAGTCAATTCGGTGGAGAGTAGAGGGAGAAAAGCGAAATTTGAAAATGAAAAGTCGCGGGACTATTTTATACAGTCCCCGTGACCCTACGCTTGGGCATAGGTGCCAATGTTGGATTTTTAGCTTCGGCCACTTTGTTACTCGTTCTTGATTCTCTAACACTCAAACCTCTCTTATACACACCTATTGACATAATTGACCTCAATTCGTCAAAATTTGGCGCTTCGTGGACGAAAATACCCTTCCAAATGATGATGACTATTTCGGACTCGATCTTAAAAAATTTCAAAAACTGAATTAAACTACTATTGTACAACTACAAACTAAGATGAAAAGCTACTCTTTATCACTTAGTACCAATGTTTAACGTCGTTGGCTTGATGTTGCCGCCTCTCAGTATTCAGGATTAAAATCATCCGGCTCTGGTGCCAATTCTGTTAAATCAATTGTTTCAACGACACTCTCTGTCGAAACAACTTCTATATAATGCTTTAAACGCTGACCATTCACCACAAATCGCTTTCTGTTGTCAGGGTCGTCAAGTTCCACCGCTCCATCGGGGTAAACCTTAGTAATTCTGTATGGCCCATCCCATTTTGACTCAAGCTTACCGGGAAACAATTTGAGTCTTGAATTGAATAACTATACTTTCTGGCCGACCTCAAAGCTTTTCTTTTTGACATGTCTATCATGGAATGCTTTGGTTCGGGCTTTACATATTTTAGAATTCTCATATGCGTTGTTCCTCAACTCCTCAAGCTCTGCGAGTTGGAGTTTCCTCTGAGCACCCGATCTTTTGATATCAAAATTTAATCTTCTGATCTCCCAATATGCTAGGTGCTTGAGTTCCACAGGGAGATGACACGCTTTACCATAGACCAATCTGTATGGTGACATACCAATCGGTGTCTTGTAAGCGGTCATGTATGCCCACAATGCATCATTTAGCCTTATCGGCCAATTCTTTAAATCAGGATCCACTGTCTTTTCAATAATGTTCTTGATCTCCCTATTCGAAACCTCCACTTGACCACTTATTTGTGGGTGATATGGTGTTCCAATTCTATGAGTGACACCATACTTTTTGTACAAGGCTGGAAGAAACTGGTTGTTGAAGTGGCTGCCGCCGTCACTGATCAACACTCGTGCATACCAAATCTAGAAAAGATATTGGATTTAATAAATTCCTCAACCACATGTGATTCGCATGCGACGTGGCAACAACTTCTACATATTTAGAAAGGTAATCAACTCCTACTAATATGTACTGCTTATCGCTGACTTTTGGAAACGGTCACATGAAGTCAATGCCCCAGACGTCAAACAACTCAACCACCAAAATAGGATTTAGTGGCATCATGTCTCGTTGAGATATGGATCCCAACTTTTGACATCTTAGACAAGATTTGTAAAACTCGAACGCATCCTTGAATATGGTGGGCCAATAAAAACCGTTCTGAAGGACTTTGTGAGCTGTTTTCTGAGCACCAAAATGCCCTCCACACTCTAGCGTATGACAGAATGTTAGTATGCCTTGAACTTCACTTTCTGGAACACATTTACGAATTATCTGATCCGGGCAATATTTGTACAATCGCGGATTATCCCAGATATAAAATTTTATTTGGCTAAAGAAACGATCCTTCTCATGCTTAGACCATCCATTAGGAATTCTACCTGTGGCTTTATAGTTGACAATATCTGCTTACCACGGTATCTGTTTCATAACTGCCATACTGAACAGATGTTCATCCGGGAACTCATTCTTGAGAGGAGTGTCATCCTTTGTGGACTCAATGACAATTCTTGATAAATGATCAGCTACAACATTCTCCGTACCCTTCTTATCTTTGATCTCCAAATCAAATTCTTCTAACAATAGAATCCATCGAATGAGTTTGGGCTTGGAGTCTTTCTTGGTTAGTAAATGCCTTAGTATAGCATGATCTGAGTATACAACCACCTTGGTTCCTAACAAATACGACCTGAATTTTTCCAAGGTGAACACCACTGTCAGCAACTCCTTCTCGGTAGTTGTGTAATTCATCTGAGCTTCGTTCAGAGTTCTATTGACATAGTAAATCACATATGGCAACTTGTCCTTTCTCTGCCCTAGCATCGCTCCGATTGCATAATCTGAAGCATCACACATCAGCTCGAACAGTAGAGACCAGTCCGGTGGATAGATAATTGGGGCAGATGAGAGTTTAGTACGCAATTCCTCAAAGGCATGAAGACATTCTTTGTCAAAGACAAAAGTTATATCTTTAGCTAGTAAATTGCATAATGGCTGGGCGATTTTGCTAAAATCTTTGATAAACCTTCTATAAAAGCCAGAATGGCCCAAAAAAGAGCGTATTTGCTTCACAGATGTGGGAGGAGGTAATTTTGAAATCAACTCGACTTTTGCTTTATCGACCTCAATCTCCTACTTAGATATAATGTGGCCAAGTACTATTCCCTCTTGAGCCATAAAATGGCTTTCTCCCAACTAAGAATTAAATTGGTCTCTTTACATCTTTCAAGTACTAGTGTTAAATGCCTCAAACAGTATTTAAAGGTTGCCCCAAAGACTGAGAAGTCATCCATGAACACTTCCAGAAACTTTCTACTATATCAGAGAAGATAGACATCATACACCTCTAGAATGTTGCTGGCGCATTACATAACCCAAAAGGCATCCATCTGTACGTGAATGTGCCATATGGACAAGTGAAAGTGGTTTTCTCCTGATCCGCAGGATCAATTGCCACTTGATTATAGCCGGAATAACCATCCAAAACGTAGTAGTAGCTTTGTCCGGCTAATCTTTCTAGGATTTGGTCGATGAATGGTAATGGAAAATGATCCTTCCTGGTGTTAGAGTTGAGCTTTCTGTAGTCAATACACACACGCTACCCCATGGTCGTGCATTGAGAAATTAGCTCACCCTTTTCACTGGGCACCACTGTGATTCCCGACTTTTTCGGGACCACTTGAGTTGGGCTTACCCACTTACTATTAGAGATCGGGTAACTGATTCCCGCATCCACCAACTTCACTACTTCCTTTCTTACTACCTCCATCATGTTCGGATTCAATCTTCGCCGCATCTCCCTTGACGGTTTCGCCTCATCTTCCAAATAAATCCGATGCATGCAAATTGATGGATCAATCCCTTTCAAATCAACCACACTCCACCGAATTGCTTCTTTATTCTTGGTCAAGACCTCAATCAGACTCGATTCATGTTCTGTTGTCAACTTTGATGAAATAATTATACGAAGAGTTTCGTCGGGTCCCAAGAAAACATACTTCAACTTTTCTGGCAACTCCTTAAGCTCTAAAACAGGCGGATTTGTAAGTGATGGAACTGGGGGAGTACTTGAAACTATTGGGAGTGGTTCCACTGACTCTTGTTTCCAAGGTTGTGCGTATAATGCAGTCTTAATTTTATCTAATTCCTTGTTCTGCCTTTCCACATATGCATCCCAATCTTCGATTTCTTCAGTCGACACTTCATTCACCAGAAATTCTTCAAGCTCGTCTTTCTCCAGAATTTGAGTCGCAAAGTCATGTATAATATCATCTAGCTCATCGCACTCATCTATTTGGAAACATTCCATCAACTCAGGTAATTGAAGGCTTCCCTCAAACACATTAATCCTGACTTTCATGTTCCCGAAGGTCAAATCCATGGCTCCGGTTCGGCAATTTATGCATGCATTTGCCGTGGCCATAAATGGTCTGCCTAAGATCATTGGGATGTGTTTTTTTGAGTTCGGGACAGGTTCCGTCTCCAGGATTACAAAATCAACTAAAAAGTAAAACTTGCCCACTTGAACTATGACGTCTTCCAAAATACCGTTCGCCTACTTGATATATCGATCGGCAAACTGCAGTACAACCTCTGTGGGACTGAGCTCTCCCAACCCTAGCTATTTATAGACTGAATAAGGAAGCAAGTTAATACTTGCACCTAGATCAAGAAGGTCTCTACCTATTTCCTGGTCACCAATAACACAAGAAATAGTGGGAGCACCAGGATCTTTCCTCTTCGGTGGAGTATTGCTTAATAGCAGTGAACTCACTTGCTCAGTCAAGAGTATTTCCTTTGGATTCTTATTCTGCTTTTCCTCTTCTGTGTACAGAGATCCTTGAAAAATTTAGCATAAGGTGGGATTTGGGCAATTACGTCATAGAGCGGAAGATTAATCTTGACTTGTCAAAATGTATCCAACATATCAGATTCTTTCATCTTCCCATACTTAGCCAGTTCTCTAAGATGTTGAGGAAATAGTGGTGCCTCCTAGTAGTTCACCCTATTTGGCTCATCAAGCAATGTCTCATCCACACTCTGATCTACTAGCAGTTTATCTTTCTGAACTTTAGCCTCTCCGCTCTCAACCTCTTTATGTTGTGTTTCTTCAACTTCCTTCCTTTGAGCTTGCTCAACTTTTTTTCTTCTACGCAGCTTCTCCTCATGTTCTTCCTCTACTCTACTCTCCACTACCCTTCCACTTCTCAGAGTCATAATTGCTTGAACAAAATCGTGATTAGCATTGGTAAACAATTCAAGCTCTTGCATTTGCTGGATCTTTGGGTTAGCGATAGGCTGACTGGGCAATTGACCTGACTCTCTAGTATTTCTCTAATTTGCCATTTGTCCTAACTGCATGATGATTTGGGCCAATGCTTGAGTATGTACCCCCATCTGATTTTGGAGGTCCACCAAGGTCTGCTCTATCCTGTTATTTTGGAAACCGGGTGGTAGAGCTTGGTTTCTTTGAGGCTGGAGCTGTTATTGGAATGGTTGGATAACCTGATTGTTATTGAATGGCCGAAGAGCTAGAGAATTATTAGATGGCTGTCTAGGTTGGTAATTTGATTAAGAATTTCGAGTCATTATTATTGGCTGAGATTCGAATGATTGCTGACTCTGTTGGAACCTTGGCTGCGAGGTAAATTGTTGCCTTGGTTGAAAATTGGATTGAGAATTGGACCACTGTCCTTGTTGAACTTTTTCTGGAGGATTATCCACATTTGTGGAATTATAGGACAGGAATGGATGATTTCTATTATTTGGAAAGTATGAGTTGGAGAACGGGACATTATTGGAGTAATTCCATGCTGCATTGACATCAACGGCTATTACGTCATCACACTCATTTTGAGAATAATCTGGTTCAACCTCAAAAACTTATCTTTTAGGGGAATGACTTCTTTAGGTAAAAAGTTTTTCAAATTGCTCTAACCTCTCTTTTATCAGTGCCACTAGTTTTTTCATATCATGATTAACCTCACAAACTTTTTCTGATCGCCTATCCAATTCACCTTTAGACCTCAAATTAGATTCATACTGAAGGGCATTTTCACTTATGTTATCAAACATTTCTAAAACCTCTCTTCCGGGTTTCAAGGTAAACTGACCCTGTGTAGAGGCATCTATAAGATTTTTGTGCTTTTCACCTAGACCCATGTAAAACTTTCTAGCAACATCTTGATCAAAAAACCTATGGTGGGGACATTTATACAAAATCTCATTATACCTCTCCCATGCATCATGAAATTACTCTCCTGGCAAATGCTTGAATTGCTTAATCGCATCTTGGCCTTCTGAAGTCTTTCCTATGGGAAAATATTTCTCTAAGAATTCTTGCTTAAGTGTTTCCCAGTCAAGTTTAGTTGCTTGAGTTAATTTAGTGTACAATCTTTTTGCTTTGTCTTTTAAAGACCATGGGAATAGAGACACTCTTATATCATTTTTAGTTAAACCATCATACCTAACGGTTGATGCAACCTCTAAGAATTCATTAACATGCTGGTACGGATCTTCTATCATGAGACCAGAGAACTTTGGGAGCATGTTGATCACACTCGTCTTGATCTCGAAATGCTTTGCACCTTTCTCTTTTGGAAATTCATCATACGATTCATACGCGTCCGGTGCGTAGAATCCCTTAAATGAGATGTTTGGTCCTCTCCGTGGATTGACTCTCTCGTCATCCATCTCGACCTCTTCTGTTTGACGACGCTCTTCAATAAATTTTTGTAAATGTCTTAGAGTTCTTTCGATCTCCGGGTCGTATACTACTAACGCAGAATTTGGATTTGAATGCGTCAATCTATCGGACATATACTAATTTGTTTTTTCTCTTTTAAATAACTAAAGCAAATTAACTAAACTACTTCTAAACTTATCTAAACTATGAACAAAAAGGAAAGCTAAAAATTAAATGCCAAGACCAAGTAAAATTGAAACTCACAAAGGGTCCAGATGCAACTTCAACAGTTTTGTCTTTTCCTTTTCACGCTCTTCAATTGTACCTAAAAATCACATAAAAATTTCAAATTTAGCTTTAATCTACAATAACGCAATGCAAATAAACTACTAAAGCTATTGAAAAATGCCAAGTCCCCGGTAACGGCGTTAAAAACTTGGTGGACGTTAGGTGTGTGCAAAATACGTGGTTAAAAATAACACCTTAACGTCACTTTAGGTTTTACCCTTTTGCAAGCGCACAAATCAATTGTGTATAGTTTTGCTTGAGTAGGGGAATATCGATCCCACAGAGATGAGGATTGTTAACTTTAATAATCTAAAAACATTGAATTATAGTTTTTCCGAAAAGAGTTGATTTTTGTAAATTATCTAATATTACTCAAATTAATCTAAATAGTAAAATAAATTGGTTTGTGATTCAGAGGGAGAAAAAACTAGGGTTTCCTCACTCTACCACTAACCGCATAACATAGTTCAAATTCTAATTTCAATGGCATGAGGGCGATCCATTGACTGTGAATCAGGTCGTACCGGGCCAGCAGTTTGACCCCAAAAAGGATTACTTTTAACCGGATCACGACAACCCATCTCAAGACTAAACTGATTAGTGCATGCCGACTACTAACAGAAAAATAAATTAAAGCAGTAAATTAAAGAAGTAAATTAAAGCATGAAAATAAACCAAGGCATGCCTATATCAGTTTGTCAGGGTATGGCCTGTGTCAACCTAGGGTTTCGAGTTTTATGACTGCCATTGTGTAGAAAATCATATATTAAGCATTCGAGTTCCAGCCCATAGTGAATAATTGTGATTGTGTAAGATAAATATATTCGAAAAGTCTAAGACAAGAATCAATTCAAATATATAAACTTGTATCACGAATAAAAATGATCTCTCATCTAACACAATCATCACAGTATAATCACAAATTCCCCTCTCTATAATTGAAAACAAAATCAGAACTACATTACTTGGCTAGGGTTTTGTGAGAAAATCCTAGATACCGAATTAGTTGATTATGGCTGAGGGAGTCTGCATTATTGGCGTAGAAACGCTCTCCATGACATTTTTCTCCGGATCTCTAAGTCTTTAATGGTGGTTCTCTTCAATGGAAGAGAACTCTATGAATGAACGTGTATATCTAAAACAGAACTAAAAATAACCTTAAAAGCATATCTTTTTAAACCCTAATCCTCTCATATTTATAGACAAGTGAGAGAAACCCTAATGGTTGCCCTTTTCTGTAATTTCATAATACATCAATAATCTCATAAAATCAGATGTAAATATGTGTATAAGCTTGTACGTATAGGTTTGGAATCACCGATCACTTGAAATATCGAAGTAGGGACAAAACTGGAAAATTCTGAAACAACTTCAGCACGTCGAGGGTTCACGTGACCACCATATGGGACCTACGCTCCTGACCTACGCTGAGTGTAGGATGAGTCCAATTTGCCTATTTTTCTCTCTGGTGACGTAGGTATTATGCACTTTTGATGTAAAAACCCGTCTTTTGTATTTGAGATAAACTGGTCGCCTTTGACTCCCGATGCTTTTCGGTGAAGTAATAATGTCTGAAAATGACATTTTTGCCCTTCCGGTGAGGTAATGATGTCGTGAAATGACCATTTTGCCCTCCGATAGCTCTTCTTTGCTCTGGCATACCTCTTGATTCTTTTCTCGAGATAGAAACGAACACGAACTCAGTTAATTCACCGAGATTAGCTCTGTTTCATTATTAAGCTCCTGAAACATTCTTACACACACAAATGAGATAAAAATACAAAATAATGGAATGCAAAGACATAACAAATGCAAGATAGGGGCAAAAAGTGACCAATATTAAGCACCTATCACCGGGGTGAGCTCATTGAACCCCGTAGGAAAAAGGAAATCAAAATCATCATATCCTTCGACCGTCCAAGTCTAGTGCGAACCAACCCGTGTACATGCGTCTACCCTAGGTCGGTCAATCGTCCCACATAGCACTCACGCCAATACGAGACCCCTGGAACATATCCCTCTAGTCCCCTACCATGTATCATCAATGACAACTAGCACATAATGAATCCATAATATCACATCATATGGCAAACACACACTTATATATATACGTATATTTATAGATAGATACAACAAATAAGTACAAGTCATGTAGTTCTAACCTCACAGGAGAACACTATAACTCGTACCTCCAATCCAACACTAGTAGTCTACACTACTCACATAAACGTACTCCAGGTATACAATACCTTATCGTAACATAACAAATCTCTCTAGGGCCACAACACTAACCGTAGGATCCAAATGAACTAAGATCACCACGATGTCCATTAGAAGGAACATCCATAACCAGTACTAAGGAAACTCTCAAGTACTTACATACCCACACAACCATTGTCAATGCATATATACACAATACGCATACAATACCTCAATATCTTCACAAAGGAGAACCACACTCACCTCAATATCTCTACTGATGCCACAACATCAATCTCACGATACCATCCACAAGGGGATCAATTCCATCACTAACTCTCTCACTATGAACAAGGAAAGCTAACTACTCAACCACGAAGGGTATGATAACACTACCCTTAAGAATGGCCACATAAGACCATGAAACCAAGCTAGGAATGGAAATTCCAATGTTAAACACATGAATAACCGGAACATCACGTCAATAGGGAGAAACATCCACCCATGATGAGGAAACATTACTGCGTATGTGTAATAAGCCACACACATTATAACCGAAACTCAAAATGAAAGAAAGTATGAGACACACATACTGAGAGAAAGATACTCTCAAGTCAACCGAACAATCCCAACTCTAGGATTCCAATGACGTACCATGAGGACTAAGAAGGAACAAAATAACACGCTGGAACCACGGAACCCACCATCCATTTCCAACCCCACGGATCAAATGATGATACGAAGGAATGGCTTGGCATCACGCCGTGACCAACACTCAAGAAAGATGGATCTAAGCCGATCCTTCAACCTAACAAAACTTATCCCTAAAGACTACTAATAAATGCTCAAAGCATATGAGAAGAAGTGGTGAAGCGTAAGGGAGAGAACAGAAAGAAGCTGCAAGAAATACATAAATAGGTGTCACCAAGTTGTACATCGAGTACTCGGTGGCTCTTCCATCGAGTTGTACACCGAGTACTCAGTAGCCTTAAAAATACCAAAACTCTTTGGCGAAAAATGAGGCTTGCGCGCAAGTACGCGAACTTACGCACTCACCGAGTACTCGGCAGAATCATCACCGAGTACTCGGTGGCCCCCATAATAAGTCAAAGAATGAACCCGAAAAGCTCCGAAATTAAACCAGACGACTCCGGGCTAAATCCAAACACACCGAAACATCTACAACACCATGCGGAGTGACTCAATATCCAACATGAACCACGGAGAACGAAGAATGAAGAATGAAGTCCAAAAATGACAACACTTCAGCAAAAATGGGAAATACGATCCCCAAACTCCATCCCCAACCGGGAACTCGATTCAACTCTCAACGAACGACTCATCTCAACCACCTACGGTGGCTAAGTTGAGAACTCCAAGAACACTCCTATTCTTAGGATATGAAAAGAAAGACCTAGTAGCCAATACTAGGATACTAACTAGGTTCAATCAAGACCACTTCCGATCCATTCAAACCTCAATTCACACTTAACATCACTTCTCTTAGATTACTAACGGAATCAAGAGACAGTTACCACACAAGTGACTAGGATCAATCCTAACCTCACTTAATTAAACTTCAAACCTCAAGTGTAAAAGAAATACCAATTGGCCATCCATACATAACCAACTAAAATCCCAAACTATCAAGGATCAAACACCCCTCAAAGGTGTAAAAACATCAAGTGGTCAATACCCCACTACCAACCAAGTTTACTCAACTATCACCCACCTTCTCAAATGTAACATTTCACAATCGACCCCATAATCCACTATCGACTTTATTTATCACAAAAAAGCCATAGAAAACCAACTCACAACCCTACCTAAGGGCATATAAGCATATAACAAGTATAAATATTCATCTCATATTATACTTCAAAACAAGCATGAAAATCATATTCTTGCATTATTCAATTCCACTTGAGCATTTTAATAACATATGAATTATATCACAAAATTCACATTAAACATGTCCATCAATCGCATTGAATAATATCATGATATATATGTCAAATGGAATCACATAAATGCTACACAAATGCAATGTGACTCAACACCACCCGTGGTACACACACGACCACACACCCTACTCCAAGGGTCAACGGATCCAGAATCTCTACCATTCGCTCCTAGCTCGCGAAGGAATGTAGAGTGCGCACCGATTATTCCCAGCTGATTTTTCTCTCTTTCACTTTCAACAAGGAATATCAGTTGCACAAGACGACTCGTGACTTAAGATCTGGAGATCAAGTGCACAAGATGACCCGCGACTTTGAGAATGGGACGACTCACCCTATATCAACAATTTTTGGCTTTTTAGTGCCATAGGTGGGGGACACCCCTTGGCCAGTTGTTGCGACAATCTGACACAAGTCTATTCACCCATGGTTACACGACCGGGCGTAGCCCAACACCAATTGAGTTCTCAATACAAAAGGTGAACACCATATGCACTATGTCTCAATGCATCATATATCAACATAAATATGTATCACATCATATTTATGCGCAATATTCCCAAAATGTCAACACGAATGCCATTAAACATTCAACATGCTTTTAAATCTTAATAAAGCAATAGTCAACAAGGATGTTTTCTCACGCACCATTCATGCTCTCAAATCATCAAGTTGTCCTTTAATACACAATGATAACTTTTTCATTCACTTAACATGCTTCTATCTCAATTAAAGCATTTAAATTACAAGGATACATTATTGTGCATAAATAATGTTCCAAATCATCAAGTTATCATTTAATTCACAAAGATAACATTTTCATTCAATTAACATGTTTTTATCTCAATTAAAGCAATTATACACATTAACTCATTTTCATACATAAGTTTAATGTCAAGATGACAACTTCAAGATTAACAAGAATGGAGAACTATAATAACGCTCTAAGTTTATAATCCCATAATCCACCAATCATCTACATCTGCATCCCAAATCACTATCTAAGGTAGCTAGCCTACTTACGCTATCAAAGCTATACTACTAAAACCCAGAATCATATACGTATATACCTCACACTCATATACATATATATAGGCATACAAGTATAATTCATCTCAAAAGTCCACAACTCATAACCCATCTAACATACATCATATATCTATTTCAAGGATGACATAAACATAGATTATGACACATAAACGCCAATAAATCCTAAATTCATATTTCTCAAGTTTACACTTGGCAAAAATATATCTAGGGTTATAAAGCCCGAAAACGAAATCGCACACTCGTGAATAAAAGAATGAGAGATTAGAGATGCTTTCCCCTACCTCAAATGAAGAACAAGCCAACCTCCAAACAAGACCTATGAAACCCTAGCTTTCACCCGAAATTGAAATCGATGAAACCAATCGATGAAAAGCTCCGCCATAGCCTCCTAAGAATGAATCGAGACTCGTTTGACAAGAAAACCCAAAACTAGGGTTTGAGAATAAAACTCACAAAGAGGAGAAAACCACTTACTAATCCATGGCTCAAATCAAAGCCGAGAATACCATGACCGACTTCCGTGTTGAAGCCGTCACCAAAATCCAAGCCCAAATAGATGAACTAGGGCAAAAAATGATAAAAAAAACCAAGTAGGAGAGAGTATGTTGAGTTTGGAGAAGAAGAGAGAATAATTGAAATATTTTTAGGTCAACACTTCCTTATATAGGCAATATGTGAAAACTATCGAGTTGTACCTCGAGTACTCGGTAAATTAATAACCGAGTACTCGGTAAACAATCTACCGAGTTGTACATCGAGTACTCGGTAGACCTGAAACAACAATTGCAAGAAAAGGCTCCAAGGCCCCAAGATGACACCGGAATACTCCGAAACAATCCGAGACACATCCAAAAACTGCAAAACACATAGGAAGACACTCATACTTCCTCAACAATCCACACACACAGTGAAATACCGAGAATACCCCTCACTCCCAAAAGTTCCAGAAATAAACATAAACACATAAGTGCTACACCGAAACGTTTACAATAAACTAAGTAACACGTTTGAGCACGGAACACGATAACTGAAGCATCAACAAGAAAACGTCACAACGAACCTAAGTAGTCGCTAACGAAACACAAATCCACGAAGTCGAAAACGAAATACCACGAAGTCGTCCTACTAAGTCCAAAATGTAAACGCGAAAAATTTACACGTATCAAAATTACACAAGACGTCGTGAATAAGTGACGTCACAAAACGTTAACACTTGGAAAAGAATTCCAGAAAGTAAAAAGGAAAACGTAGGGCGTTACAACATATATTTCGGAAAAGATATATATATATATATATTTCGAAAAATATATATATTTTTTGATATATAAATATTTCAGAAAAAATATATATTTAAGAAAAATATATATTTCAGAGAAAGATATATATATTTCGGAAAAGATATATATATATATATATATATATATATTTAGGAAAAAATATATATATTTCGAAAAAATATAAATATATATGTTTTGGAAAAATATTTTGTACATGTATATATATTTTTAAAAATATATTTATATTTTGGAAAAAGTATATATTTCGGAAAAATATATTTTATGTGGGTATCGGACGTCCCGTTTATTTTTCGTGCTCGCGTGATTTTATTAGGGGTTCTCGCTATATTTTCAAGATTTATTGTACACATTTATATTATTAATTGGGAATATATATATATGTGTGGGTATATATTTATTGAAAATAAATAAATATATATATATATGATATAAGTATAGGTGTATATCGGTGGTTTTGAGAGACGACGACGCGCGAACTTGTTCTTCTCTTCCCCACTCATAGACCACCCCCTTCTCCATCTTCTTCTTCTCTTCTCCATTAGCGCCGACAAGGTTTTTCTCCATCATCATCATCTGTCGCTGGCAAGGGAGAGAGAGAGAGAGAGAGAGAGAGAGAGAGAGAAAAGTCAAGCAGAGGGATAAAGGTTTTCGCGCAAGACATGAGCTATGATCTGGTCATGGCTGAGGGTTGCCGGAGAGCTGTCGTGGTGGTGGTGTAGTGGGGCGGTGGTTGTAATAACCCTAATTTGTGCATTTAATTGATTTGATATTTATGATGTGGGTATGTATGCAATTTAAAAATTTTAATATGTAATTTAGTACTTTTGGTGTGTAATATGTTTAATTATAGGTGTAAATGTATATATATATCGGTTGGTGTATAAGAAATTAAAGAATGGGTTTTAATTATAAAAAGAAAGGGGAAAAGAAGAATGAATAATGTTAAAGTAAATTTAGGTGTTGGATGTGAGGTGTAAAGATGAATAAATTTGGAAAGAGGGAGACAAATGATAATGAGAGAGGGCCACATGTTTTAAAAGTAAAAATAAAAATAACAATTGGAATTATTTAAGGAAAGTCTTCATTTCATACGAAGACATTTGTTTTCTCTTTTGAGAGAGAATGGAGAGATATGAGAGAGCTCTTGGTGATGATCTTGGAAGGAATTGAGCTTCAAGATAATAAATCCAAGCCGGATAATTTAAGGCAAGTTACAACTCTATTCTACCCCTTTGGATTTATAAATCCAAGACCTTTGTGAAATAATATGTATAAATAGATATATATTTATACATAGTTAATTTTTTATAAAAATAATTATGGAAGTGTTATCATGAATATAAATGCATATATATATGGATAGATGAATGTTTAGTGATTATTATCATATATTTCATATTATCTTTAAATTGTATTTTAATTATAAAATACATCTAAAATAGGCTTCTTGAATTTTCTAGGAATTTTAAGAATTATTGTGGTAATTTTCGGAAATTATATAAATCTGGAAATCTAGACACTTGTTTTTCCTAACCATAGGATTTGGTGGATCTTTAATCCTAGCCTTTGATTTAATTATATGTGTATGCTGAAATCTAGTGTAGATAGTTGTATGTTACTACGATGCAATCATTTTCCATACCATAGGATTATGTGAACATTTAATCCTATCCCTTGATTAAAATAATAATAATTTGCTATAATCTGGTGCATATGTGTACACAATAAGTTCTCTATTAACCAATCAGAATCATCCATCTAAAGTGGAAATAATCCAGTGTAGTATCGCGCACCGTAAGCATGAGTACTTCACTGAAATTATATTAAAACCCAGAAATATTGCAATAATTACGAATTTACCCCTAAACGTTACTGAAATTACAGTTTGACCCCTAATTATATTACGGTTTTACCCATTACGTTTATACTTGTAAGGGGGTTACTCGTGAAAATGGTAATTCGCGAGGATTGATTTATTTGGGAGATTGGCCCAAGGTTTGGTTTATTTGGGAGATTGGCCCAAATAAAGGCTTATTTGGGAAAATGACCCAAATAAGGTTTATACGCGAGAATTAACATTATACAGAGGGAGGTATGAGGGAATGATGTGGGTATAACTAACATCTGAACTCATAGCCCTATATGCTGCTCGCGTAGGGAGTACTATTAGGAAATCTGGGGAAATGCTTGAGATATGTAAATAGTGGGTCGTGACCCTATTTACACCATTCTAAGCAAAAATACCTTAGAGAGGCCGATAGTACTTAGTGTCATGAAAAAGGCATGCATGCAAAAGGTCATGACCCAGGAAAGCTATAACATCATGGTTCCTTGGCTAAGGAAAAATCAGATTCGTGATGAAACGGCACAGATCACAGGTCACGGAGTACAGTATGATCCGCGTAAGGGATCACGCGAATTGGTATCGCGTAGTCGAGGTTGCGAGATGATACTGTGTAGGGTATTTATGGCGCGGATTGGTACTTTAGAATCCATGTCGCGAGATAGTGCTGACGTGGCAAAGACAATTCACGAAGAGCTACTGGACATTTGCATCTATAAATAGAGGGGCTAGAGCTCACTTGAGGGGGACTTTTTGGAAACTAAGGGAGATAAATTTCTAGAGAGAAAGTATTTCGCAATCATTTGCAACTGTTATTTTCTCTTCCATTTCTCTTTCATTTTCTCTGTAAAGCAATCAAAAGCAATAAAAGCACGAGCACCATTATTTTCCTGACGATCTTGTGTAGAAACATTTTCTAAATCAATCATTTTAATCGAACCCCTACATTAAAGGCGACTCTGCTAGGGAGGAGATGTCTTCTGCACAAGTTGAGCCTCGTCAAACTCACCGGAGAGGTCGTCCGCCGACCCGACACACCGAGCTAGTTGAAGAAGCAGCAACACAGACGTAAGGAGGCGAACCAGTCTCACCAGCATGGAAACAACATCGTCGCGCGAATGCTGGTGTGGCTCAGGCAGAGACTCCTCCGATTGTGGAGCCGGTACAAAATTCACCAAAATTGCCATCAGCGCTGCTGTAAACTCTTCTCAACATTCAAGAAACATAAAAGGCCATACTTCACTTCATGGAGGCCTCGCGCATTTCAGAATTAAGTCTGGAATCACCACGGATGAATAATCATACCTTGCCAGAAATATCAGCACAGGAGCTTTTTCGGGAGGCACCGCGAGCGCGAACTGAGCCACTGGAGAAAGAGTCATATATCACCAAGGAGCAGGTTTGGGCTATCTTGAACGAGAAATCTGAGAAAGAAGAAGTCGAAATTGCTCCACCGTACCATCCCAGTATTATGGCTTTACCTTATCCTAAAGACTATGGAACACCAGGCTTCCATCAATTCGATGGCAAAAAGGGAAATGCAAGAGAGCACATATCCCGGTTCGCACATGCTCTGGGACCCCTCAAAAATGATGAGTATTTGAAACTTAGAGAATTTTCCAAGTCTCTAACAGGAACTGTATACACATGGTATACTGGTCTCGCTCCGGCTTCAGTATCTAGTTGGACAGATATGGTGATCAACTTCTACACCAAGTTCTTCTAGGCAGACGAAGAGGTCTCAATAATTTCACTTAGAAGGCAAAGGCAACGTTTTGGGGAAGAGGCGGCAATTTATATCAGGATATTTCACGAGGCTTTTTTACAGTGCCATTAACCAATTTCCGAGCTTCAATTGATCAAAATTTGTATAGAAGGAATGCTGCGAGAATATATAGTGCATTTGGTCAATCACGAGTTCAAAACTTTTTATGCACTTGTTGATAATGCACGAAGATTGGGAGAATTTTTGGCTCCCCCGACACGACCAAATATCAATGCAAGGCGAGTAGCAATGGTAGTGCCAGAGTCAGGGAAATCGTTGATAATGTATCTTACTTCCACCAATAAGTCTGTAGGAGCTATGTTGGCCCAGGAACATGAAAGGGAAGAGAAGCTTGTTTACTATATCAGTCGAGTTCTCAAGGGACTAGAGTCGTGATACACATCGTTGGAAAAACATTGTCTCGCTTTAGTATTCATGGCTCAGAAATTTAGACATTATTTACTGGCATATCTGTTGGAGCTAATCACCAAAAGTGACCCTATACGGTATCTACTCACAAAGCCCATACTTAATGGAAGAACTGCTTGATGGTTGTTAGCACTATCTGAATCTGAGATCACATGCTCTAGACCAAAAGTAGTAAAAAGTCAGGCCTTGTCAGATTTACTAGCTTTATTTCCTAGGAGAGCTGAGCCCAAAGTGGAGGAGGTGGGAGTAGCGAGTACGGCACAAAGTGCAAAATTTACTTTAGAATTCAATGGTTCATCCACAAAAAAGGAGGTGGGGTCGGTTTCATATTAAGGAATGAGGAAACAAAAGAGGAATTAGTCATGGCCTATAAGCTTGATTTTCCTTGTACCAACAACATTGCTGAGTATGAAGGGTTGGCGTTGGGATTGATGATGGCTCAGCAGTTGAAGGCAATAATACATTATGTAAGAGGAGATTCCAAACTGGTCATTAAGCAGGTTAAAGGGGAGTATGCTGTTAAAGAACCTCATCTGGTGTCTTACAGAACCTTCATCCGTCAGATGATGGAAAACATTGAGACTGTGAGTTTTCAGTAGGAGCCGCGAGAGGGCAACCGACAATCTGATGCATTGGCGACATTGGGTTCGCGACTACATTTCCAAGGAATAGAGTCTTCTGTGCAAGTAGTGCGAAGAACCAACTCTGTGGTCAGTAGCGGGAAGGAGTCAGAGATGTATGAAGAACATGATTGGAGAGCACAGATAGTACAAGCTTTACTAAAAAATGATAACATTGCCTTGAGACGAGAATACCAGATCATAAAAGACGTGTTATATTACAGAGCGACTGAAGGGATTCTAGCCAGATGCGTGGCAATAAACGAGATAGGAGAACTGCTATAGAAAACCCACAAGAAAATATGTGGTTAAGCGGATATAACTCTCTATCGAGTTTTGCAGCGAGAAGGTTTCTTTTGGCTAAGTATGAAGGATGATGCAGTAAAGTTGCAAGGCAACTGTCAGAACTGTAATGCATATCCCTCCGCGAGCGAAGGTAATGTGACTAACATGACTACAGGAAGGAAAATAGTTCCGCAAAAGTTTTGAAGGAAAGTTGATGAGATGTGTAAGTGTAATAGTGAAAATGTCCAGCCCAATTGAGCCCATCTGTCATCAGGCCCATCAAGTTTATGGGCCAGCAAGATATTTATGAACCCAATAATAAAGCCCATTCAGAAGAGGTATGTAATGAAGGACACTGATTAAATGTATATGATGAAGTCCATTTAGGATATGTATATAAAGAAATTCCAAAAATTAATAAAGGGGATTCGAAGAAGTGTTGAACATTTTAATGTGTTTACACATTGGCGCCGTCTGTGGGAACGAGAGAGGTTCTTGATTTTTCAAATGCCCTTCGGTACCTGTAAAATCGCCTCCTTCTTCCCATCTCGAAAAGCTAAGTCTGTTTGACAGGCAAAAGACCCTCCACTTCCAAAAAAACCTCCACTCACCACCTCCCCGGACGAGAATGCCAGTCACCCGTTCACAGGCAGACATTCTGCCCACTGAGGACAATCGTGCAGAGGACTCCCAGACCATGGAGCAAATTCTTCAACTCTTGGCGGCTGCAGAGGAACGTAGCATGGCCTTGGAGAAACAGAATGCAGAGCTCAGGGAGAGGTTGGCTCCACCAGCAGCTGCCTCACCGGCAGTTACACCTAACCCTCCGGTGGCGGCAATCGACCATTCTCTGAACCAACCTGAAGAGCACGCCGAATCTTCTCAGCGCTCGCGAAAGGCTCCAGCAGTCGACGAGTCTATAACCCCCCAGAAACTTCAAGCAATGACGGACGAGTTCCAAAGGAAAGTTCTTGGAGATTTGAGGTCCCGATCTACGGACGACATGGCCATCCAGGCGTCCACTGAATTGATACAGTCGCCTTTCGTTCAGGAAATAACCCAAGAGCCTTTCCCAAAGAAGTTCGTTATGCCACAGTTCACCCCTTATGATGGCACGCGGGATCCCGAAGAGCACATATACCAAATTCATCAGAAAATGACCATGTACGCCGAGAACGAGTCCCTGCTATGTAAGGTGTTCTCCACAAGCCTTGCTGAGGCCGCCCTATTATGGTTTAGGAAGCAGCCACCCCGATCCATTGGCAGCTGGCAACAGTTGACCAGGCTCTTCATCGCCCAGTATTATGGAAACAAGAGACAGAAGAAGACCATATCCTGCCTCTTCACCATGATCCAGGAGAAAGGAGAGTCACTGAAAAGCTTTCTATCCCGATTCAACATCGAGTCCTCTTCTGTGGATAATTGTGACCAGCACTCTGCGGTCGAGGCATTCAGGATGGCCCTCATTCCTGGAATAAAATTCCATCAATCCTTGGTGAAGCGCCCTCCATCGGGCATTGGGGAACTAAACTCTAGGGCCCAGGGGTACTTGAGAATTGAAGAGGAAGAAACTATCAGGCAGAGGAGATCAGCCTTTGTCGGCCTTGAAATTCAGTCCAAGGATCGATTGACCGATCGGAAGCGATCAACTCCACCGGGATCGTCTGCCCTAGCGGGATTATCAATCCCAAAGCCATCCAAACGACCCAGGTTAGAAGAAAGGATAACACCCCTGAAGGTTAGCCTTGCAAAGCTTTACCAGGAGAACAAGGCCAAAGGAATTTTCCAGCAACCCCCTACCATGCGACAACCACTTGACCAGAGAGACAAGACAAAACACTGCGCTTTCCATGGTGATTTCGGGCACATCGTGGACCGGACTGGTATCCAAGCCAGCCCGACATAAGTCAAAGCCCTGCTAGAGATGAAGGAGCCCCGAACACATAAAGACGTTCAAGTCTTGACGGGAAGAGTGGTAGCACTTAGCAGATTCATCTCACGACTCACTGATCGCTGCCGACCATTCTTTCAAGCAATAAAGGTAAAGAAGGGAGAGATCTGGGGTCACGAACAATCGGAGGCCCTGGCGGGGCTAAAATAATACTTGACCATGCCCCCCGTCTTGTCTACACC
Organism: Cornus suecica; assembly: GCA_963922005.1. NCBI lineage: Eukaryota > Viridiplantae > Streptophyta > Magnoliopsida > Cornales > Cornaceae > Cornus > Cornus suecica. The sequence goes on along the minus strand of OY998246.1, from coordinate 46,124,105 downwards.
AACCCCCGATGAAGTCTTATACCTTTATTTAGCAGTATCCTCCGCTTCAACCAGCGCCGCCCTCATCAGAGAGGACGGGAATCTTCAAATGCCAATATTCTACACCAGCAAATCCTTGGCTGAGGCAGAAACTAGATACAACAGGCAAGAAAAACTGATTCTATCACTGGTGAACGCCAAGAGAAGGCTAAGGCATTATTTTGAAGCCCACCCGATCGTTGTCCCAACAGCTACACCCCTACGGGTTATTATGTCGAAGCCTGACCTTTCAGGGCGAATCTCTAAGTAGGCCATCGAGTTGGGCATATATGATTTGACATACATACCCAGGGTCTCCATCAAAGGACAGGCTGTAGCAGACTTTTTGCTCGAGAGTGAGACTGAGGAGCCAGACCCGGACAGTGAACTGGATACATGGAAGATTTTTATGGATGGATCAGCCAGCTCTTCCGGATCAGGAATTGGCCTAGAATTTTTAACACCTGATGGGACACGCCTTCATATGTCGGTGCAATTGCAGTTCCCAGCCACAAACAATGAGGCAGAGTACGAGGCCGTCGTATCCGGTTTGAGGGTAGCCAGAAGCCTCAAAATTCAGTCCTTAGCAGTACACAGTGATTCTCAACTAATTGTCCGTCAGATCAACGGGGAATACGAAACAAAGGACCCGACAATGAAGTTGTATCGAGCGCTAGTTTTGAAGGAGACAGAAAGTTTTCACAAAGTTACCTTTACCCAAATCCCCAGGAATGAAAACTCTGAAGCTGACCACCTGGCTAATCAAGCTTCCTCAGCGGGAGAGGATCTAACCCGGGTTGCACTGTTGGATTTTATTCAGAGGCCCAGCATTCAAGAGCCCGAACGAGTAATGCTCATCCCATGGGAGCCCAGTTGGATGGATCCCCTGGTAAATTACTTACGTAATGGAACTCTTCCTGAAAGTAAAGCTGAAGCTCACAAGGTCAGGAGGAATTCGGCTCGGTACTCAATAATAAACGGGCAACTCTACCGAAAATCCTTTTCTGGTCCCTACCTGAGATGTATCACACCGTCAGAATCTAGAGCAGTGATGCACGAGATTCACAGTGGGGCTTGTGGAGACCACTCCGGCAGCAGGTCCCTTGCCCATAAGGTGCTGTCTCAAGGGTACTTCTGGCCCTACCTTTCTCGGGATGCCGAAGAATACGTCCGAAGGTGCAAGCCCTGTCAAATGCACGGGGATGCAATCCATCGTCCAGCTGAGTTCCTGCATCCCACTATAGTACCGCACCCATTCGCCCGGTGGGGAATGGATATAGTGGGACCCTTACTGAAAGCAATCCGGTCGAATGCGTACGTCCTTCTGGCAACCGACTATTTCACCAAATGGGTTGAAGCAGAAGCCTATCCCACCGTCAAAGGGAGTCACGTCATCAAGTTCGTATGGACCAACATTATATGCAGATTCGGGCTACCAAGAACGATCATGATGGATAACGGAATAAACCTGGACAACAAGGAGGTTAGAGCATTCTTTGCCGAACATGGAATCAACCAGAACACATCTTCCGTCGGTTACCCGCAAGGGAACGGGCAGGCGGAAAGGACAAATCGAACTATATTCAACACTCTGGCCAAAAAACTTGAAGAAGCAAAAGGGGCCTGGTTAGAGAAACTGCCCGAAGTTCTCTGGTCATACAGAACGACCCCCAGACAACCCACGGGAGAGACCCCTTTTGCCATGGCGTACGGTGCTGAAGCTGTTATTCCGACTGAGGTCCGAGTTCCAACTCTCCGGAGTGAGGCCTGGGTCGAAGGACCAAGTAACCAGCATTTGGCTCAGAATCTTGATCTTCTGGATGAAAGAAGGGAGGCTGCCGGGATCAGGCTGGCTGCTTACCAACAGCAAGTCCGGAACCACTTCAATCAAAGAGTCAAAAGAAGAGAGTTCCAGATCGGGGACATGGTCCTTAGGCGCAAAATCGGGCTTGTAGGCAAGCTCAAGGAGCCCTGGGAGGGCCCGTACACCATCACTGAAGTCATCGGTCGCGGAGCATACCGAGTCCGAAGGAATATTGATGGCGGAATGAAACCAAACTCCCAGAACGCCTCTCGCCTCAAGAGGTACTACCCTTGATGGTCCAAGTCCTGTTTTTACTTGGATCTTTTTTTAAAAGGCTACAGCAACTGGTCATTAAAAATCATTATTATGGCCAATTAAGTAAATCATAAAATCTGCTGGTGTGCCCGAAGTCACAACACAGATCCTGAAGAGATCATTGTTCCAAAAATAAACCAAGTGTTGCATTGACTTTCGCATGGCCTGAAGAGCCCGAAGTCACAACACAAATCCTGAAGTGATCATTGTTCCAAAAATAAACCAAGTGTTGCATTGACTTTCGCATGGCCTGAAGAGCCCGAAGTCACAACACAGATCCTGAAGTGATCATTGTTCCAAAAATAAACCAAGTGTTGCATTGACTTTCGCATGGCCTGAAGAGCCCGAAGTCACAACACAGATCCTGAAGAGATCATTGTTCCAAAAATAAACCAAGTGTTGCATTGACTTTCGCATGGCCTGAAGAGCCCGAAGTCACAACACAGATCCTGAAGGGATCATTGTTCCAAAAATAAACCAAGTGTTGCATTGACTTTCGCATGGCCTGAAGAGCTCGAAGTCACAACACAGATCCTGAAGAGATCATTGTTCCAAAAATAAACCAAGTGTTGCATTGACTTTCGCATGGCCTGAAGAGCCCGAAGTCACAACACAGATCCTGAAGTGATCATTGTTCCAAAAATAAACCAAGTGTTGCATTGACTTTCGCATGGCCTGAAGAGCCCGAAGTCACAACACAGATCCTGAAGAGATCATTGTTCCAAAAATAAACCAAGTGTTGCATTGACTTTCGCATGGCCTGAAGAGCCCGAAGTCACAACACAGATCCTGAAGAGATCATTGTTCCAAAAATAAACTAAGTGTTGCATTGACTTTCGCATGGCCTGAAGAGCCCGAAGTCACAACACGGATCTCGAAGTGATCATTGTTTCAAAAACAAATTAAGTGATGCATTAACTGTAAAACTTTGCAAAAATAAACAAAATAACCAATATTCGTTATAACTGTAAAAGTCAAAAGTCGACGGGACAAAACCAATTATGTTTCATTAAAAATGGGCCCCTGTGGCCAAGGCTTACAATGCATTTCATAAACAGTAAATGCTAAGGGACGACGCCGGTGCCTGATACATCTGGGTTCACTGAAACGATGGCCCCATCGGGAGCCGGAGGATCAGGAGGGGCGGTTATGCTCATTCCTGGGAGAGGCTTGGTCAGGAACTCGCAAAAATGAACGTCGTCTGGACCACCAACCGGATCGTCGTACGGAGGGGAAATGCCCAAACTCTCATCCAGTTCTTCCACCGAGGCAAAAGTCCTTTCTTCGACGGGTTTTTGCATGTCACTAAAGCATGACCTCCAACCAAACCCGATCCGGTATTGGGAGGTTTCGCAGAAACGCTTATACATTTCGTTCCTACCCCGGTGGCACATCTCCACCACCGACCTCTCCGTAGCGAGGAGATTCTCAATCTCAGCCCTCTCCTCCAGGAGCTTCGAATTGGAAGCCGTCAAGTTCTCAATATTAGCTTTCACGCTCCCATTCTCAGCCTTCATGGCCTCCGTCTCAGCAAAGAGAGCCCGCCGAACTGCTTCCATTTCCTTAATTTTGTCTTCAGCCGCCCGAAGCTGTTGCTCTGCAGCGATTGCCCTTCGGGACTGGACATCCAACTTTTCGTTGGATATGGACAGTTGGGTGGCGACCTTCATTTGAGATTCCTCTTTCAGTCTCAAGAGCTCGTTGGACTTCTTGAGCAAGTTGGAGTCCTCCTCCAGTTTCGCATTATAAGCTTGCGTCAGGTAGAGCATCTGCCAAAAGATCAAGTGTTAGCCTGATAAGGAAATAAATAAAATATTAAAAGCAGTTGAGGAGTCTGTAGATTTAAGCACTACCTTCATAGCAATCTCTGGACCTGTCAGTGCCAACTCCTCCCGATCGATGTTTCTCAATCTCTTTCGGTCTATGGGTGTCCAGATCTGAGATCCCATAGCCCGAAGGGCAGTGTCGTTGTCAATAGTTGCGTGCCCTGTAACCAGAAAGTCGCCGCCCGGGAGTCTAATCTTCGACGCCCAGGGCACGGGCAGCTCCTTTTCAGTTGCGGCCCCACTGTCATCTAGAACGATAGGAGACTTCTGTGTAGCCATTCGGGCCCTGACGGAACGTTCGGGTGGATTCTCCTCCGATCGGGGATGTCGCGCCCCCGTCAGGCTCGTTTCCCCTTCAACCAATCGGAATTCAGGGATGGGAACATCCACTGAGGATTGAACAACCTCCTCTGATCCTTGAGTAGGAGCCTGGCCGGTTTGCACATTTCCCATCGGTGGAGATGGAACTACCGGGCTATTCTCTACTGGGGGCGGGAGAACGGGACCAGCCGGAGGGGTTGGAACACTTTGTGATCCCTGCCCGGTCTGGATCTCACCGGGGGCTGAATTTGAGGCTTGAGGCCCGACTGCCCGCTTAGTCTTCTTCTTCAACACCGCCTGCGGGATCCTCAGCAACTCTGTGGATAGGGCCTGCAAATTAGAACCTGTCAAGAAACTGGTACACATCCTCAAAGGCTGTCCCCAAATTTTTGATTTAAGCAATTCAAAACGGGTTCTGATATAATTTGAGGTTTTATATTCATCGGGCGCTCCCAAAAACTCAAGCACATGGAGGCCTAACTTATCATTGCACTGATCACAGTTGCATACCCCCTATGGAATGGCTTGAAAGAGGGGAAAAGGTGTTGGTTAAACTCATTGGGGACTTTGAATCTAGATGAGCTCGGGAGTCTCCAACTCCCGCTCACAAGGACCATCCTCTCTTTCCACCCTTTATTGGATTTTTCCGTACCATCACAGATTTTCCTCCCACTAATGGGAAAAAGGTTGTACCGGCCCCTGCACTCCTTCTGGGCCTGTATCTTGTAACAGAACAGAAGTTCCGCCAGACCAAGGTCAAGTCCCAGATCCCGATTGATCATCAAGATCATGGCCAGGACCAGGAAGAAGTTAGGTCCCACCTGAAGTGGGGCCAAGCCTAAAGTGGCTAAGGCATAAAGGAAGAAGGGCTGGATCGGGAATCTAATAACCTGAAGGTGAAAAGCCGACAACAAAATCTGATGGTCCAAAATTCCCTCGCCCTTCCTAAAATCATACTTTTTAGGGTAATTTTTGATAATCACCCCATTGGGTACCCCGCATTTAACCCTTAACCTTTTTAATACTGTCTCTACCCTGTTCATAGGGGGAAGGGGATCAGCATAGAACTGATCCCCCGAAACCCATGCAACAGGATTTCCGGCTGCTGCTACATTCTGGTTAACTTCAGGTGGGCTAGACACAATTGTCCTAACCACCTCCACTGAGGGTGAACTAAGGGATGCGTCCGGGTTTACAGAGGAGGGTAGACGGTCGCTACCCGACCGGGTATCATCACTATCAGACATTTCGAAAAGAAAGACGCTAAGATGAAAAGAAATAACTTACTCTAAGATGAACCCCGAAGGATTTCTGACGCTTTCCTGAGAGTGGAGGTAGACTCTGGCAATGATAAGTCAAGGTCTCAAGTGCAGGGAGTTCTCTAAAAATTTTTAAAACTGTGAAACGGAATGAATCCATAGCACTGCAGGCATTATTTATAGAAGCCTCAGGGGCGCCTGAAAAGTCGTGCGCTCGGGAACCGAAACGTCACCTCGCTTCACGTGCGCCTCCCTTCTCGCCAACCAAGGCCACCCGGACCACGAATTTCAAATGTTACAATGATTGTACAACCGTCGTATTAATTGTGTCAGCCACGTCATCCCGACCAGGGGTGATGTATCTTGTCCCCACTCTGTATCCTTTATAATGGGCCGGGAAGATCGACAACCCATCACAAAGGATAGGGCCTGTGTAATAGTGAAAATGTCCAGCCCAATTGAGCCCATCTGTCATCAGGCCCATCAAGTTTATGGGCCAGCAAGATATTTATGAACCCAATAATAAAGCCCATTCAGAAGAGGTATGTAATGAAGGACACTAATTAAATGTATATGATGAAGTCCATTTAGGATATGTATATAAAGAAATTCCAAAAATTAATAAAGGGGATTCGAAGAAGTGTTGAACATTTTAATGTGTTTACAGTAAGCGAAGAAGAGGCAGGAGAAGTATTAAAACAAACTCACGAGTTTGGTCACCAAGGCCCTAGAAAAATGTTTCAACAACTACTATCATCCGGGTATTACTAGCCAACAATGGAAAGGGATTGCAGTGATTTTGTCAGGAAATGTCATGTATGTCTGGTGCACAGGGATCTTATTCATGCTCCGGGAACTGAATTACACAGTTTGGCTACCCCCTGGCCTTTCCACACTTGGGCACTAGACATAATTGAACCAATCACGCCGCAGGTTCAGGGACATGTGTGGATTTTAGTGGCAACTGAATTGTTCACAAAGTGGGTGGAAGCTATCCCGCTGCAACAGACGACAACAGATAATGTGGTTTGATTCATAAATGAAAACATTATCGTCGATTTGGGATACCGAAGGTGATACTGTCGGATAATGGGACTCCTTTTGTTAATAGTAAAGTCGCGGATTTGTTGGGGAGATAATCAGTAATACATCACAAGTCCACGCCTTACTATCCAAAAGGAAATGGACAGGTTGAAGCCTCTAACAAAACATTAATTTGAATCTTGTCCAGGTTAGTGCATGATAATCAGAAGAAATGGGTGGAAGAACTTCCAATAGCACTGTGGGCGCCTCGAACTGCATACCGGAGTGCGATAAACATGACCCCTTATCCACTGGTCTATGGAGTAGAGGCTATGCTACCTGCGGAGCTAGGGGTGGCTGCTAAAATGCTGGCATGCAAAAGCAGTTTGGAAGACAGGCTATTGGAGATAGAAGAATTGGAGGAAACAAGGGCAGAAGCCTTTACGAATCAGAAAGAATACAATAAACGATAAACAAGGAGCTACAATAAACAAGTATGGTATAGATGGTTCAAGGAGGGGGACAAATTGCTGAAAGTAGTACTGACAATCATAAGGGGACAAAGGGTAAGGAAATTTGAAGCTAAGTGGGAAAGTCCGTATGTGATTGTAAGTGAGGGCAGCAGTGGGTATTACAGGATGGAGCATGAAGTTACTCGCGAGAGGGCTGAACCTCTTAATGTGAAATGGATTAAATTGTATCAAGCATAAAGGCATTATGGATTATGGTGTTATAAAAATGTTCTTCAATAAAGACATATAGCATCAAACAAATCAGCCTGAATGTATAAAGCATGTTAGAGTTACTATCATAGTACAGGGTTATCCAACAAAAATGTGGTTATAGTTAGAACACAAATAGTACATACATCATGATAAAAAAAGGGGGGGCTAGAAAACGTTCTGAGTAATGGGATCTGATAACTTGAAACCCCCATGCTCCTCCAAGTACAGACGAGCCCATTCAGAATGATCAGCTGCATCTTGAAGTTTCTTTTCATCCTCCTCGAGAAGTGCTAACTGCCTGCAAGCCTCTACAATCTCAGCCTGCTTTCTTAGATGAGCATCACGATCCTTCAGCTCAACAAGATAGTGATCGTAAAGCCTCTGGATAACGTCCAAACGGGTCTCCCACCAGGACACATCCATCCCAACCTTCTTCCAATCCTTTATGCGAGCATGACATCTCGAAAGGGTGTCAGGGACAAGATCCTGAATAGAAGTCTCAGAAAGAGTCCTGAATACGTCTGCAACGAGTTGGAGATGGAAAGCTTGCAGGAAGGGCTCATGAATTTCCAGGCGAGCGAAAGTCTCTAGATGAGCTGTCTCTATCTGATCAAGCACTGGAATGTCGCGAGGATAACAGAGCCAGTGATGCCAAGGTACTGGCACTGAGGAAACAACATCATAGACAAGAGCAATGGCAGGGCCATGAGTAGAGATGGCTGGCTCGCGTGAGGTAGAAGAATGGTCACGAGGATCCGAGGTAGAGGCGCGAGTTAGGGATGGAGGTACCTCTATATGCGGCTCAGTAAATGCGGCTGAAGGAAGTATCGTTTAACCTTCAGAAATTCTCCGAGCATCGTGAAGTAAGTCATTGATCATTTCTTGGTCTTCAGAGTTTGTCTCTACAGAAGGAAAATGCAGATGTTAAATATCATATTAGGGTACTCAGAATCAAAAGGAATGATGAAATGGAAAAATGGTTACCTTCCTCAACCTCTAGGATAGTGTTGCCGATGATGGATTTCTCAATGCTTGGGCAGTTTACCAGTGTTGCAGCAATCTCGGATGTAATATCACCACCAAGAGGCTGCAAGTGACTGTCATCTATGTTGTGATCCTCTGCTCTACTATCAGTAGCAATAACCTCAAGAGAGACTGGAAATGAAGGCAGCTTCGGAGAAACCTCGCGAGCATCTGTAGTACCCTCATGGTCACGACCTGATGATACCTCGCGATTTACCTCAGGAGTAGAAGTCGCAAAAATAACGGTGTCGCGAAAAGAGGAGGAATCAACATCACCATCATCATCTTCGAAAGTCGGCTGAGGAGACTTGTTGAATAAAGTGTTGATGGTAAAGTGGTCCTCGTCATCATCATCAGAAAAAGTTGGGACAGAAGGGTTAAAATGTAGGCCAACCCAAGGAGAGGTTGGAACAAGCGGAGAGATTGTCTTGCGGGAGCCTGAGAAATGCGAAGTGTTAGGAGCATGAACTCTATACAGAAAGATAAAGTCAAGTTAAAAACTCATTTTGAGAAAGAACTGTCTTGTGAAGATCAGAGAGGATGCTGACAACCTCTACCTCTTTCGCATCATCTCCAATCCTCAGGTCCCCTACCACACGAGCAACTGTATCCAGCAGAGAGGAGGTCACATCAGCCTTCCGCTTACTTTTCAACTTGGCCAAAGCAAGCTTGCGCCTAACGGCCAAGGATGCCTCTTTTAAGGCTGGGTCTGAGGCACCCACATGAGACATGTCGTTTATTGGTTTTCGTTTTCGCATCACTGGGGCTTCGCCTGAACTAGGAGTCTCTCCTGCTGCATGGGTTTTGGAGGCTTTGGAGAGAGTTCTTTTTCTCTTCACGAGAGGGACATCATCCAATGCTGCTGCAACAGAAAGGTTTTTAAGATGGATAAACAAGGGGACATGGTCCAACAAATCAGTAAAAACACTGACGATACCTGTGGCCTAGGCACTAGAACGCTGTAGAAGAAGAGGGAAGTTAGTATTGACACAAAACACATGAAAGCATATGACATAGCAAAGGAAAAAAGAGATAGAAAAAAATTACCAAACGTCACGCAATGGGCTCCTTGCGGATAGGCTCCTCACGGATAGATGACCTCGCGGGAGGTACTTCCTCGCGAAGAGACCACTTACGAGTTGCCTTTTTGGACTTCTGTGTTTGAGAAGGTTCGACATGATGTTTGGGTGTAGGTTTACCCCTAACCTTGCGAAGCTTCAGTGACGGATCCGCAATGTATACTGGAACAGGTATGGGAACGGGAGGAGTTTCATCCATGAAACTTTGGAACCTCACCAATTGTTCCTTCCAGAACTCACTATAGACCACGGTCACTTTACCTCTGCGAGTGCCTGGCTGAATGAAAATGACTGTAGAGAATATGCGAAGGTTCTTCTCTATAGACTCACAAAAAGCAATAAGACACCTATCAAAGTTGTCCTCGCGATATAGAGGAAGTGGAGAGTAAATGGCCTGATCAAAGCCTAATTGCCTGGCCACGCGTGAAGGGTTGTAGGATGCTATTGAAAGTCTCACTAAAAATAGGAAGGTGACACTTATATGTGATGGCAGAGAAGATGAGATGGTCATCTATTACAATGTCACAAGAGACTATTTCTTCTTTCGAGTAAAAGTTGGGACAATAAAAATATTTAAAAGGAGTGGCGTATGGACGCCAAAAAAATTCTAAAAACTTGTCAATGAAATAAGCAAGGGTTTTTGAAGAAGAGAGAGAGGTCAAGCGAGTAGCCCACAATTTTAAAGAAATAGAGGTGTTGGCCTCTGAGGTTTGAGGAGAGAAAGAGGCGGGAATCGGAGCATAGTTGGGAAAACGCTCGAAAAGAAAAAGTGTAAGGAAGGTAATTTAAATGTGAATACTAATTTCGTACCTACCCAAGGAATGGGTGAAGTCATTCGCGAGAGTGTCTAGCTGCGAGTACAAGGTGCCAAGGAAAAGGGGGGCCAAGGTAATGCGCACACCTCGCAACAGCATGCCGGCTAGTAGAAATACCATGCGGCTAGGACCATCCTCTAGCTTGCCTTGAAAAATGTAACGGTCAAGCCAGTACGCGAGGAAGCCTGCCAGCTTTAAAGGGGCATTGAATTGAGGGCCAGGAGCAGACTCGCGGCCTTGACCAGGAGCTGGCTTCCGCGATGAATACTCGCGAAAGAAATGATGGCACCATGCTGAGTAAGACAACTTCGAGCAACTTGATATGGCTTGTTCAGAAAGGGGTACGCCCTTTTCAATCCAACTGCCACGCTTGCAAGCATACTTGCCACAGTCGTGAAGTTGGTTGAGGATCTTCTTATCCTCCGGATCGACCAGGGGCACCTTGATGGGACGCGGGTTAAGGACGGGGAGCCGAAATAGAACCACCACATCTTCTAAGGTGGGTGTGAACTCTCCCCAAGAAGAAATGAATGTATGCGAGAAGGTACTCCATCGTGATACCAGAGTGTTCAACGCATCGACATCGCGACGGACATAGAAGTCCAAAAATAGTTCAATGGATTGGAGGATGCCAACTTCAGCAAGAGTGGCACGATGGCAGTCCTGACTAAGAATATGGCTGAACCACATCTTACAGTCAGTAATAGGGGCTACATGTCCTTCGTATTCAATGAAGGAAAATGACGCATCACCTCTTTCAATAGCGAGGCGAGGAATAGAAAGAGGAGGGATAAAGACAGGTTCTGCTTCATGGTCTAGGTCAAGGGTAAGGGGAGAGCTTGCAATGATTTCAGAAGGAAGAGCTCGCATGGATTCCCAGAAGGTATCTTGAGAATCAAGGAATGGGGCTTTCCTCCACTATGAGGTATCTGGAACAGATGGAATAACCCCTGATGAAGGTACAAGAAGATTGGGAGTAGAAGTTTTGCTCATGTTGGGACTACATTTGCGAGAAGATTTTGAAGAGGATGAGTATGCGCGAAGAGAATGGGATGCGAGGAAAGAGGTGCGAAATGGGAGGATTGATAAAATGAGCTCTGAGGAAAATATAACTTATGAGTGGGGAAAATGACTGGAGCAAAACATATAAGGCCTGGGCGCGAAAACCGAAATGACGCATTAAATGCTCGAGGAAGAAGAAAAGTCGCATTGCCAAGCGCACTAAAAAATTCACGGATCCGCGAGTAAGGACAGATTGGAAAAAACAAGAAAAACAGGGGCAATGTAAAAATAAGTACATGCACGTGATAGGCTGAAAAGTAGCAAAAATGATAAGGGAAGGTCGCGGATTGGATGGAAGCTCGCGAGATGAGGCATGAATGGCATGAGGAAAAACAATCCACAAATAATGATATAAGGAACGCTGATTCGCGAGGGCAAGGTTATTGCACTTTGATACTTGCCCAAGTATCAAAGCACAATGGGGAGAAATGTAAGGGGGTTGACTCGCGAAAACGATAATTCGCAAGGATTGATTTATTTGGGAGATTGGCCCAAGGTTTGTTTTATTTGGGAGATTGGCCCAATGTTTGGTTCATTTGGGAGATTGGCCCAAGGTTTGGTTTATTTGGGAGATTGGCCCAAATAAAGGCTTATTTGGGAAAATGACCCAAATAAGGTTATGCGCGAGAATTAACATTATACAGAGGGAGGTATGAGGGACTGATGTGGGTATAGCTAACATCTGAACTCATAGCCCTATATGCTGCTTGCGTAGGGAGTATTATTCGGAAATTTGGGGAAATGCTTAAGATATGTAAATAGTGGGTCGCGACCCTATTTACATCATTCTAAGCAAAAGTACCTTAAAGAGGCCAATAGTACTCAATGTCATGAAAAAGGCATACATGCAAAAGGTCATGACCCAGGAAAGCTATAACATCATGGTTCCTTGGCTAAGGAAAAATCTGATCCGCGATGAAACGGCACGGTTCACAGGTCACGGAGTACAGTATGATCCCCGCAAGGGATCACGCGAATCGGTATCGTGTAGTCGAGGTTGCGAGATGATACTGTGCAGGGTATTTATGGCGTGGATTGGTACTTTAGAATCCATGTCGCGAGATAGTGCTGACGTGGCAAAGGCAATTCGCGAAGAGCTACTGGACACTTGCGTCTATAAATAGAGGGGCTAGAGCTCACTTGAGGGGGACTTTTTGGAAACTAAGGGAGAGAAATTTCTAGAGAGAGAAAATATTTCGCAATCATTTGCAATTGTTATTTTCTCTTCCATTTCTCTTTCATTTTCCCTGTAAAGCAATCAAAAGCAATAAAAGCACGAACACCATTATTTTCCTGACAATCTTCTATAGAAACTATCTCTAAATCATTCATTTAAATCGAACCCCTACAATACTAATTACAGTATGAACCCTATACTTTATGAAAATTACAGATTGGTCCTCGAACGTTGCTGAAGTTACATTGGTATCCCCGTACTGCACTATAATTACTATTTGACCCCCATATCTTTGGTAAAAAGATATTTTGGATCCCTAAACTTTAAATAAATGTTATTGTGATTTCGGATCCTATTATATATTAACCTATCATAAAATATGTGAAGGTTAAAATGGTGTTAAATATATTCATTAGAATGGTTTATCAATATTTATATTATGGAAGTTGATATTTGTTGATTATTGGATATAATAGTTTAATATGTTATTTTAAATCGTTATTTATGATTGTGTACATATGTGAAGCATGTGGTGCGCAGTGATGTATGAGATGTTTACTTTTATTATGTTAATAAGCATATATGTATAAAGTGAGGTATAAAATACTCACTTATTATATGTTCAGTGATGCAGATGATGCACTTTTAAATCATAATATTTAATTTAAATAATTATGGAATGAGGATTCCTAAGGAACCACAAGGAGGCTGACTAATGAACGCAGTCTCATGAGTACCACGAGACATGATTGAGTTGTCACGACATGGTTGAATTGTCGGGTACGTGGTTAAAATAGAATTGATAAATTCGTAAATATTGTTATTTAATTAAATAATTTTGGTTGAGGTTTTTAAAGGAACTATAAGGAGGCTGACTATTAACGCAGTCTCCTGAGTACCACGGGACATGATTCACTTGTCAGGACATGATTGAATTATCGAGTACGTGGTTAAACTTTTGTTTGGAAGAGTTGTCTATTGGCATAAAGAAATGATAATGAATATTAATAGATTCATTTATATGTTATTGATGATGCATAGGATGTCTTGGTTATTTATTTTAAAGGTATAATTATATATCTTTTATTTGATTATGGGATACATATTATAAAATATGTAATGCATTGGTTATGTATTTTAAAAATGTATAATTATATTTATTTTATTTGATTATGTGATACATATAATAAAATATGATATGTATAGGAGACATTTGGTAATTTGTTCTAAAAATGTATATTTATATATCTCTTATTTGATTATGAAAAGAAAAAGGAATGTTCTAAAGGTTTTATGAAAAGTGAAAGATAAATCTTATTATATAGGTTCTATCTATCCATGTTGTTTCGTTCAAAGATGTTGGCTTTATCGGTTCTCTGTTGGGTTGTAGTAGTAGTTGATTTGCTCGTGGGTTTAACCCACCTTTTTTGTTGATATTTCAGGTCCGGGACAATTTCAGCCACCGGGTTAAGGATTTGAGTCATCTCGTTTTGTTCGTGATTGTCTACTCCATTCCTACTTTCGGTTTACAGTGTATATTAGTTATACAATTATTGTAATTTAGGCACGGTTATTAAAAATGTAATTTTTATTTAGGGGTCCTTTTTTAACAGGATTCTTAGGTTGTATCTTAAAGTCTTTTATAAGATTTCACGTTAGTGTTGCTTCCGCTATGATTCTTTTTTATTTCACAAATTTCTATTGTATTATGTGTTTTTGTATATCAATTGCATAATGTTTCCTGATGTTCGTGTGTGAGCCTGACCAACTCACGTGAAAAAATTGGGGGTATCACTGTGGTGGTCGCGCCGGTGGTGACGCGACTGGGTGAAGGTCACTGGTTGTGAGGCACGACCTAGGGTTTGTGTTTTTCCGAAGAGATATGGATGACAGGGGCGGCAACGACAGGCACGGTGGCGTGGTGGTGGTGGTCGCAGCTGAGTAGCCGCGTAGCGGTGATAGTAGGGCCAGGTCCGGTTGGACTGTGCTGGGCCAGTTTGGCGACTTCCCGAGCTTCATTGACATAAACGTTTGTGGGGAGGATGGGTCTCGGATCGGTGTTCACCACGCTCAAATTTGGCACGAAACTGTTGAACGGTTTGTCGGAAAACTCAGATTATAGTTAATAAATTTTTGTTCGATTTTTCTCAGATTTGTTTGGCTTTGTTTGTAATTAGCTAATAGGCTTCGACTATGTTGAATAAATCGTCGAGACGGTCGTTTTGGTCCAAGAAGAATTTCATTCGAACAACTTTGTCGGTGGACCCCACTTTCGGGCGCCAACACTATTCATCAGTGAGCCCCGCTTTTGGACGTGGATGCGTTTCGGAGCTGATTTTAGCACACGTGTTATAGTGGGAGTCCCTCTAACCCTCTCACCTTTGGTTACGTAGCTTGTATGTTTATATGTATATATATATGAGTATACGAGGATATATATATATGAGTTTATGTTATGGCCTTAATAGTTGATTTGGCTAGTTCCATCTAGGTGATTGGAATTAGTAGTGCTAGACATACGTTAGTGTATACGTGTAGGCACGGTTGTGTACGTTTCCATTTTCTTTGATTAGTGGAACAGAGTATGTAATTATGTGATTTGTGTGACGTGACATCTCAACTTAGAATCTTATTATAGTTCAACTAATACTTGTGGATTATTGCTTTAATTAATTTCAAAACATGTAAAAAGAAATGAAATTATTATCCTCGTGAATTAAAGGAAAACATATAATTTAGAACATGAATTGTGCATAAGATTATATCATTGTGAATTACTGTTTTATTATGATTTAAAAACATGTTAAAGGATAGATGACATTCATGTTGGTATTCTTGAGAATGTTCTTAATAAATATGATGCAGTACATATTTAGGTTGATGAATTGTTCATTGGAGACATAGTTTCATATTGAGTACACCTTGTCATGTTGAGTACATGGGTGTTGGTCTATACCGGTCATGTAACCATGTGTGAGTAGACTTATGTCGGATCATCGCAACAACTAGCTAAGAAGTGTCTCCCACCTATGGAACTAGAAAGTCCGAGAATTTAATATAGGGTTGGATTGAGCCACCCTTTGAAGTCGCAGGTCGTCCCGTGCATTTAAGCTTCCTTGATTGAGAGTGTTTATCCTCTTTAAATGAATGATTTAGGCGACACTTATATCCATTGACCTTAGTGACTAGTGTGTGTATCATGAGGTGGTGTTGAGTCACATTGCATTCATGTGGCCATTATGTGATTTCATTCTGCATGTAGATCACGATATCCTTACATGTGATGTTAAAGCATGTTGATAATGAATGTTGATAAATAAATTCATATTTTAATATAATGTCCAATTGAAAGTGGATAATGTGAAAATATGATTTACATGCCTTATTTTTTAAAATTATAATGAAATGTAAATTCTTATACTTGTGGTTATGTACTTTTATGCCCTTTGAGGGCTAAGTATGTTGGGTTAGTGACCTCTTTGGACAGTTGAGGTTAGTGATAGATTTTAACGTCAACTATGAGTTGAGGACTTAGAGAAGGCGGGTGATGAAATTGTGAACCTAGTTGATTATGTAGTATCAACCATTAGATGCCTTTCACCTTTTGAGGGATGAATTATCAACTGTACTATTGAAGATTTTGGTTGAGTTAGACTAGTGATGTGACATCAGGTGTGTAAAAATTTGTGGTTAAAAATGACACCTTAACGACACTAGGTTTTACTCTACGCAAGCGCACATATCAATTGTAAAATATCAATGACTTGATTAAGGGATATCGATCCCACAGAGACTGAATTTGTTCACTTTTGCAATTCAAAAACACTGAATTATATTTTCTGAAAATGGTTTATTTGGGTGGTCAAAAACTAAATTATATATTTTAACTAAAATTATCTACAAAGAAAATTAAATTGGTTGTGATTCAGATGAGAGAGAAAACTAGGGTTTTCATCACTTTACCACTAACCGCATAATATAGTTCCTCAGTGTATCAATTGTAAGAGGGTGATCCATAACTGTAAATCAGGTCGTCCCGCAAATAGCTAAATACGACCCCAAAAAGGAGTACCATCAACCAGATTGCGTCAACCCGTCTCATGACTGACCTAATTAGTGCATGCCAATTATATTACTCTAATATACTCCTACTGCATGAAAATAAACTAAATCATGTCTATATTAAATTGCCAAGGCATGGCCTGTGTCAACCTAGGGTCTTAAGTTTCTACTACCATTGTGTAAAAAACCATAATTAAGCATCTGAGTTTCAGTCCATAGTGAATAATCATAGTTGTGCAAAATAATACATCCATTCCATCTAAGACAAGAATTTAGAACAAACATGTAATTTTATATTGCAAATCAGTACGATCTCTTAACTACTATAATCATTATAGTATGGTCAACAGTTTCCCCTCGTTACAATTGAAAACAATGAAAGAACTATATTACTTGGTAGATACTAAGTTAGTTGGCCATGGTGGAAGGTGACTGTATCGGTGATGTAGAAACGATCTCCATAGTCTTCTTCTCCAGATCTCTAGGTTTGAATACGACTCTCTAGGTTTGAATACGGCTCTCAACAACAGTAAGTCTGAATGAATGAAATTCTAAAACTCACGACTGAACCACCTCTAATGAACGTCCATTCTCTCTGATATATGATCGTGTATATATAGGCAATGGTATAAAGAGGTTCTTTACAGTCTTTTCACTTTCCTTCTCATGTAAACCCTAACTCCTCATATATATGTATATAGAGGTCCGGAGTCACATACACGTCTTCACATTGAACCGAGGGTAGAATAGGTTGAAACCATTGAAAAACCACAAAACTTGCTAAGCGTACCTTAAAGCGTAAAAATGTGTTTTCCATCCACTTTTTGAAACTGAAAGCGTAGGCACAAGTGTAGGTATTTTATGGAAAACCACTTTTTCCGTGCATGCACCAAAACGATCTTCTGGAACCCACAATACTTTTTGCTGAAGATGACGACTTTTGGAAATGCCATTTTTGCCCTCCGAGAGCCATTTTTGTCTCAGACTGCCACTTTGACTCTCCTCTTTAAATGAAAGAACATGTACTTTGGTTAATTCACCGAAGTTAGGTCAATTTCTTCGTTAAGCTCTTGAAACATGCTTTAACATACAAACAATATAAAAATACCAAATAATGGAATGAAAAGATGTAATAATAGTGAGTTAAGGGGTAAAAATGTCTAATATTCGACACCTATGACACCCCCAAACATACATATTGCTAGTCCCTTATCAATAAACTCTATGAACTTCTTTTCTTGTGATGATCTTTTTAATCTATTCTAACTAATGTAACCTAATCCCTTGCTTTCGTGAAGGGTCGACGATTACACTTAGCACGTGAAACAAACCTTTTAAACCCCTAGTGAACGAGTGAAGTCTCGTGAAGGTTTCCAATGATGGTACCTACAAACATCTCAATTCTCTGTAATCACGCATTCATGAATACACACAGAAATTAATTAAGTCATGATACAATGCAAAAGATAACATAGATGCAAATACTCCCACTCACTACCAAATAATAACTATTTCGACCTTCGTGTCATGAATAGTTCCCACTAAAGTGAATGATTTCTCTACTTTCTACCCCCAATCTAGACAACCTTCCGTACTTTTGTGCACATTCTACCATGGTATTTCAATCTTTCTTCTTCCTACTTCGTTGATCAAATTTTGCCATTTTTCAAAAAAATCAATCTTTCCATCATTCCACTTTTTATCCCTTTTGTCTTTCTAAGCTCCGGACTTTCCAACGAGGATTTTTAATCCCGACCAACTGGGCTTGAGCTTCTTCCGTGGGATTTATGCTGATTAGTTTTCTCTCCTTTAAACATGAACAATGATATTGGTGATACCAAGGCCCGGTTACTCAGATCGAAGAACTAGTTTTTGCATTTTATTTTTCAAAATTAATTTTTAACTTTTCCTCCATTTCAACCATAACATCTCCCCTTCTCCCCTTTTATTATGGCAAAATTATTTTTTCAACTACATAGTCAAAGATCAATTTATTTGCCATAGTGAATGTGTGCTTGTGCTTATAGGTCAAAGTCGTCCTTTTTTATTTCAATTTCACTCATTCAGTCATCCATGTAAAATCATATCACTTCACTAATTCGATCTAATCATTACTCTAATGAGTGGGAATATCACATTACATACTACTGATACATCATAAACATGAAATCAATCAAATTGTAATGCAAAACATTCATGCTTGAAAACAAAGAACTGGTCCAAAATTTTTTGAAAATTTTTATTCCTTGTAATTCTATACCTTCACCCCCAAATTAAATCAGACAATGTCCTCATGGTCAAAAAGAATACATGGGAATGGATATAGTTATCCTTGAAGTTCACTTTTGGATTCCAACACAACGCATGAATCCCCTCCCCTAAACTTGATTTGGATCACCTGTAAATATATGCAACAAAGCACAAATACCCATAGTCATAGCAAATGAAAAAGAAATTTAAAAAATATCTAGAATTTCACACAAATTTTTCAAGGAATTAAAAATTCTCTCTTATTTATTTATTTATTATTTTCCAAAAATAATGATAATAATAATAAAAAAACATGATTTGACATTAAGGGCCTATAATCCTATAAAATCAAAATAAAAATAAAATAAAATAAAGACGTGGCCTTAAGGGTCTACCGTCCCTAAAAACAAAACAAAACAAAACCAAAAATCCTAATACTAAAACTAAACCCTAATCTCAATCATCCTCCTCTTCTTCATCACTAGTCACGACGCGTTTTAACCATATCAGACAGTCTGCTATCTCTTTCAATTTATTCAAGTCTTTTTCCGGATATATCTTCATAATTGTCCACCATATCTCATCCAGTTCCTTCATCCAATTGCTCTACAATGATCTTCGATAACAGAAACGGGTATGAAATATAATGTTCAAATTTATCTGCACCTGCCCACTGTCTACTCACAATTGCTTAGGCAATCGACATCTCATCCATGATCACCGTCGGAATACATACTTTATACCCATGAGTTAAGGTATACAACGTTCTAAGCATCGTGTGATCCCTTACACTAGTCCGATTATTTAGTCGAATTTGAGCCGAAATGACACAGTCCAAATAAAGTATATCTGATTTGAACCACCAATTGTCACGGGTCTTATCACCTGGATCTGAAATAGCACACAATTCTCTCACCATTTCCTCATCCGTTTATGGCCACACCTGAGGATGCTGCATCAGTCTTCCTTCTAAGTTTGTCGGACAACCAATTGGTATATTCCACGCATCGGCAATACTTCTTTTTCCAATCACAATAGGAGCACTCCACTGAGTCACTTTGGCCGATATAACCTCAAATCCTGGCAGTCCCGAAATTGTCATATTTTCATAGAATTTTTGGACTAAGCCCGGATACACCTTTTCTCCTACCGGGTGCTTTAAATTTTAAATTCCTCGTTCCTTAAGGATTCTCCTTTTAGGTGCGATTAATACTATGTTCATCCTCTCCGGACGAAACACTTCTTCAAATTGCAACCTGTACTCCAGAAACGATCTCGGTGTGGTTCGTCTTCTCTTCCAGCTTATTGCTCCATTATTTGAACTTTCGGCCTCTACATACGGTTCTTCCCCCTCTATGAACTCCTCCGGGTCAGAATAATTCTCATTATCACCATTCATCCTCACACTCCCAGGATAGAAAGAAGAAGAAGAAAGAATAGAATGAGAAAATCTAACAGTATTGCCCAACTATTGTGAATTATGTCTACCCTATGGATGTATTTATAGATGGATGTAGAAGACTCAAAGAGGAAAATGATTTGAAACCCTTGTTTGAATAGGAAAGTGGAAATAACTCATGATCCAACTCCAACTTGTATTTCCATCCCACTTCCTTGTCAGACTAGGATTACTCTAAAACCTCTATAAACATTCTACAAAAAATCCTAAAAATACTTTAAACAAATCCTAATACAAATACATATACAAACTGGGCAAAAACACCCCGTAAATGGGTCAAATTTTTACTTTTGCAAAATTACCCTCGTAGTGCCCTACGCTCCAAGCGTAGGCTTGGCTTAATTTTTTTTTAAAAATGGCCCCCTTCCAATCAATTCATAAATTTATAAAACACATGCACCCCCAAACTTAAACGCACAAATGTCCGCATAGTGCAATTAAAAACTTGAAAGAATTCAAAACATCAGCATACTGAATATAAGCGTAAAAAATCTAGGGACACAACAAACGTGATACAACTGATCATCACAACTGGCATTCTATATAATAAAAAACTATCAAAATCATGCAGAGAACGATTGTTAAAGCGGTCACATTAAGTACCCTATCACAAAGTCTATCCGCTCCACAATTTATCTCTAATGTACTAAAAAAATAAAAATAAATAAATAAAACAACAATCTAAACTAAGACTACACTAAGCCTCATCAACTGAGGTTGGTGGTGTAGGTGAAAGATGTACGTCCAAATGCTGCCTCATGCCATCAACCCTATGGCATAATTACCTATGATCTCGCCGATGGGCCTATTTTTCCTGATCAAAATTTTGCTCCAACCTCTGCTTTAACCCCTGTATCCTTGCCATAAGAGCATCAAACTGAGCCTGAGACAAGGTGACGATACCACCCGCAGGCGCCTGTGGCATAATAATCTCCTCCTCAACTGTCGGCATCTATGGCATAGCAGCATTGTCATCACCGATATGAGCATCCTGAGCCATACCTGCATTAGCTTAACCGACATAATTTGCATGTGCCTGGGCCTGTGCATCCTGGCCTGGTAATAGACCAAACCATAGTCTTTGTGCCATAACAGCATCCCCATGTAACGGGGTCCAGACACCTGTCCACATCCTTCTAGAATACAGAGACGCATTCCTGAATAGATTCAGCTCACCTGCATCCATCTCGATCCCAGCATCAAACATCAACTTCATCACTAAGAATGGGAATTGGACCTGGAATAAACATTGTCGAACTTTTAACACCTTGCGCAAGTGGATGTAATGTGCATATAAGCCCAACCCCCCCCCCCCCCACCCCCCACAAAATCTGTGGAATAGAAATCCACCGCCCAAACTCGAAACCTTAGTGGATGGCCGGAAATGGCGCATAACACATAGTCATATGACTGTGCGGAAGAATCTGTGAACGGACTATCATGTCCCAAAACTAGAGCCTCGGGTGATACTTCAACTTTTTCGTGCAGTTCCTCCGTCCACCAGCCCACTCCCCTGCAGGCTAAAGTATAACAATATTGGTAATAAACGAGAGTATCTCGGGCATAGGTGGGAACTCAGCAGCTAACTCGGGTGAACACTTGTCTGGAATACCCCATGCATCAACAATAGTCTAGGGAGTAATCTCAAACTCAATACCTTGGACCACTGTCCGTAGCCTCCTCCCTCTGCTGAAATGTTGCATCTGTAGCCAAAACTCCTGGATATTGTCCTCATAAATATGCGGAGTGGTCGGGGTAAGAATAGGTAGTAAGCGGCGGGCCCTCAATCGGCATATCGTCCAGGTAGGTACTGGCCGTAGCTCCTCAAACACGGCCACCAAATAAGTACGCTCCTTCTGGTACTTATTCTAGATAGCCTAATGTAGAAAATCCTCAACCGATGTTGTCCGGGGGACTGGTAGAAAAGTAGTCAAAACACCTAGGTCACCCTCTACTAGTGGCTCAGGTATCCTCTCATCTGGATGACCAGCAACACCTCCCTTATTAGCATCATCCTCCTATGCACCACTATCACTCTCGGTATCCTCATCCATCTGCTTAGCCTGTGGCTTAGGCACAGGTGGTGGCGATGGTACACGTGGGGGCAATTGTAAGCCTTCTATATGGCAGTTGAAGATCACGGCCCTGTGTGGTGGACTCGGGCACCTCCGCCTCAAAAGATGATGAAGATGAAGATGTCGAGTCAACGTACTATGGTATCGAGGCACGTATACTTCGGTGGTGAATAGGTGCTCAGTCGGGAGGCGAAGATCTCGACCTCTGCTGAACATCACGCTCTACTGGTCTGGCCTCCTTGGCCACTCATCTCATCGTACTTTTTACTCTAGCCATGCCTATAATATAGAATTTTTGAAATGAGTGATACTATTCCGGACACTAAATCAAACTCAAACTATATCTAAATATACCCAATATGACGATTAAACAAGCCTTCATCCCAAAATTTTGATATTCAAGCCGCTTTTGAAGTTGAAAAACTCAACTTATTGGAAAACAGATTAAAACATGATTTTGATCGGACTCGTTCATCAATACTAGTTTAGAATAGTTAAATAAGTCATATGAAATCAAAATAATCGAACAAAACTCACTGAATCGAGAGAAATGATGATTTTCCCAAAATTGATATTCGAAGACTTTTCGAGTTCTTTACGCGAATTCGGACAACTCACCAACAAATCTGTCAATCTGCCGTCAATGAACGATTATGAATCAGATGAATAAATGGTAGAAACAAACCTCATGAAGATTGGTGGAGAAATGAGGGACATAGAGAAGTTTGAAATATAAATGGGGGGAATGGCCTGACAGGTTTGTTTTATAACAGGCCCGTCACTACGCTTGAAGCGTAGGTCCACATGCCCAATTTTTTTTCTTCTTTTCCAAATGTCATCTTCAACCCCATGCACTCTCAAGGCTTCCTACACACCCTTATCTATCCTATTGGCTCAATTTACCGTTCCTACTTAGATGACGATGGTTTCGCAACTCAATTTTACAAACTTGATCTTGAATACAGAAATGACTAAATTACCATCTATAAGTACAAACTAGGATCAAAAGCTACTCTCAATCACCTAGTACCAATATTTAACGTCATTGGTACGATGTTGTTGCCTCTTAATACTCCGGATCAAGTTTATTCAGCTCGGGTGGTGGTTTAGTTAGATCAATCATTTCTACCACACACTCGGCTGGTTGAACTTCTATATAGTGCTTCAATCTTTGCCCATTGGCGACAAACTTCTTACCAATGTCAGGATCATCGAGCTCCACAGCTCCATGGGGGAAAACCTTTGTAATCTTATATGGCCCATCCTATCTCGATTGGAGCTTACAAGGAAACAACTTGAGTCTCGAATCAAACAGCCAAACCTTCTAGCCGGGCTCAAAGACTTTCTTTCTAATATGCTTATCATGAAATGCTTTTGTTCGAGCCTTATAAATTCGAGAGTTTTTATGTATCATTTCTCAACTCCTCAATCTCATGAAGTTAAAGTTTTATCTTTGCACCGGCTTTCTTTATATCGAAATTCAATCTTCGAACAACCCAGTATGCTCGGTGTTCTAGCTCTACAAGAAGATGACACGCTTTACCATATACCAGTCTATATAGTGTCATATCAATTGGCATATAAACGTAGTCCTATATGCCCAAAGTGCATCATTTAGCCTTCTCGGCCAATCCTTTAAGTCAGGACACACAGTCTTGTGGGGGTTGATTTCCAAGATATTTTTAATCTCCCTGTTTCAAACCTCCACTTGCCCTTGTGATTGGGGGTGATAAGGTGTACCAATTCTATGAGTGACATATTACTTCTCATATAAAGTAGGAAGAAACTGATTGTCAAAATGGCTTCCACCATCACGAATCAAAATGGCTTCGACACAAAATCAACCCCCACAAGTATGTACTCCTTCTTATCTACTTTCGGAAATGGTCCCATGAAATCAATACCCCATACATCAAACAATTCTATAATCAGAATTGGGGTTAGAGGCATTATGTCTTGTCAAGATATGGATCCCAACTTTTGACATCGCAGGTACACTTTACAATATTCAAAAGCATATTTGAATATTGAAGACCAGTAAAATCCACTTTGCAACACCTTGTGAGCTGTCTTTTGAGCTCCAAAATGCCTTCCACACTTCAACGTGTGACAAAATGTCAGTATGCTCTACACCTCACTCTCAGGGATGCATTTTTTGATAATCTAATCAGAGCAATACTTGTATAGCCGCGAATTATCCCCGATATAGAATTTGACTTGGTTGAAAAATCGGTCGCTCTCATTCTTGGACCATCCTTTTGGAATCTGACCTGTGGCTTTAGAATTGACAATGTCAACATACCACAGTGTTTGTTCCACAACAGCCACATTGAACAAATGTTCATCCGGGAATGAATCCTTAAGAGAAGTAGTTTCCTTTGTGGACTCGACTATAATCCTCGATAAATTATCCACAATAACATTCTCCTAACCCTTCTTGTCTTTGATTTCCAGGTCAAATTCTTGCAACAACAAAATCCATCGGATCAACTTGGGTTTAGAGTCCTTCTTGGTTAGCAAATGCCTTAACGTGGCATCATCCGAGTAAACAACAACCTTGGCGCCCAATAGATATGATCGGAATTTATCCAAGGCGAAGATAACTGTCAACAACTCCTTCTTAATCGTTGTATAGTTCATCTAAGTTTCATTTAGAGTCCTACTAGCATAGTAAATCGCATATGGTAGCTTATCTTTTCTCTAACCCAACACAACTCCTATGGCATAGTTAGAAGCATCACACATGAGCTCAAATGGTAGAGACCAATCTGGCGGACGAATAATTGGGGCTGTTGAGAGTTGAGTACGCAGCTCCTTTAAGGCATGAAGACACTCTTCATCAAAGACAAAGGTCATATCTTTAGCCAATAAATTGCATAACGGCCGGGTGATTTTGCTAAAATCTTTAATAAACCTTTATTAAAATCCGGCATGGCCCAAAAAAAAGCGTATCTACTTAATAGATGTGGGAGGAGGCCATTTTGAAATCAGTTCAACCTTTTTTTTATCTACCTTTATCCCTCACTTTGATACAATATGGCCCAGTACTATCCCTTCTTGAACAATAAAATGGCTCTTTTCACAACTTATGATCATATTCGTCTCCTTGCATCTTTTAAGTACCAGTTCCAGATGTTTTAAACAGTCTTCAAAGGTTTCCCCAAAAATTGAGAAGTCATCCATGAACACTTCAAGAAATTTCTCTACCATGTTAGATAAGATAGATATCATACACCTTTGGAATGTTGTTGGCGTATTACATAAACCAAAAGGCATCCATCTATACGCAAAAGTGCCATACGGACAAGTAAAAGTGATTTTCTCTTGATTAGCATGATCAATCGCCACTTGATTATAGCCGGAATATCCATCCAGAAAGTGGTAGTAGCTCTGCCCAGCTAACCTTTCCAGGATCTGATCAATGAATGGCAACAGGAAATGATCCTTCCTGGTGTTCAGGTTGAGCTTCCTATAATCAATACACACGCCATCCTGTGGTCATGCGCTGTGAAATTAACTCACATTTTGAGTTTGGCATCACTATGATGCCCGACTTCTTCGGCACCACCTGAGTTGGACTTACATATGTGCTATCAGAAATAGGGTAGATGATACTCGTGTCTAGCAATTTCACCACTTATTTCATCACCACCTCTTTTATATTTGGATTCATTCTTTGTTGTATTTCTCTCGATAGCTTTGCATCCTCCGCAAGATGCATGTGATGCATGCAAATCGAGGGGTATATGCCTTTCAAGTCAGCAACACTCCATCCTATTGCTTCTTTGTTCTTATTCAAGACTTTAACTAGACTCGACTCCTATTTTTCTATCAGCTTTGAAGAGATAATCACAGGAAGAATCTCATCGGGTCCCAAGAAAACATATTATAGCTTTTCAGGCAGTTCCTTGAGTTCCAAGGTAGGAGTAGTTAAGGATGGAATTGGTGGAGTATTTGAAACTATCGATAGTGGTTCAACCGGCTCCCGCCATGGTTGAGTGTATAAAGCAGTTTCCATCTTATTCAGCTCTTCATTTTGTAGCTTCCAATGTGATTCCCAAACAGTTACTTCCTTATCCGACCATTCTCTAGTCATAAATGACTCTAGCTCATCCTTCTCCATGATTTGAGTCACAAAATCTACTACGATATCATCCAGTTCATCGCACTCATTAATCTGGAAGCTTTCCCCCGATTCAGACAATTGGTGGCTTCCTTCGAACAAATTCATCCTAACCTTCATATTTCTAAACATCAGATCCATGGCTCTGGTTCTGCAGTTAATCCATGCATTTGACATGGCCAAGAATGGTCTTCTTAATATCACCGTAATATGTTTCATAGAGTCAGGGACAGGTTTCGTATCCAGGACTACAAAATCAACCGAAAAATAAAACTTGCCAACTTGAAACGTAACATCTTCAAGAACTCCTCTTGCCTGCTTGACTGATCGATCAACAAATTGAAGTACCACCTCAGTGAAACTGAGCTCACCCAACCCTCGCTGTTGGTAGACTGAATAAGGAAGCAAGTTAATACTCGCACCTAGATTAAGAAGAGCTCTACCAATTTCCTAGTCACCTTTGACACATGGAATAGTGGGAGCACCGGAATCTTTCCTCTTAGGTAGAGTATCGCTTAAAAGCAATGAACTCACTTGCTTAGTCAAGAGTATTTTTGTTAGATTCTTCACTCTGCTCTTTCGCTTCTGGGTGTAAAGATCCTTGAAAAACTTAGCGTAAGGTGGTATTTGGGCGATTACATCTAAGAGAGGTAAATTAATCTTGATTTTTTCAAATGTTTCCAACATATCAGATTCTTTCAGCTTCCCGTACTTGGCCGACTCTCCAAGATGCTGAGGAAATGGTGCTGCCTTCTCGTAACTTGCCCTGTCTGGCTCTTCAAGTAATGTTTGATCGACATTGTCTTCCACTGACGGTTGATCCTTCTGGACTCTTTCAGCCTCCTTTCTTTGCTCTTTTTCAGCTTCCTTCCTTTGTGCTTGTTCGGCTTCCTTTCTTTTCTGCATCATCTCTTCATATTCCTCCTCAACTATATCCTCCACTTCCTTTCCACTTCTCAGAGTTGTGATTGCTTGAATCATTTCATTAGGTTCATTGATAACTGATCCGAACTCCAGTGCTTGTTGTAGCCTTGGGTTAATGATAGGCTAACTAGGCAATCGTCTTGGTTATCTTACATTCCTCTCATTAGCTATTTAGCCCATCTGCATGTGTAGTTGTGCCAATGATTGGGTATGAACGCCTAGTTTTTTATGAATGTCCAGTATAACCTGCTCTAACCTACTAGTTTGGAAACCGGGTGGAGGAGTTTGGATCATTTGAGGCTGGGTTTGGTAATATGATTGCACAACCTAATTATTATTGAATGGATGAAGATCTTAGGAATTATTGAATGACTGAAGAGCTTGGGAATTATTGAATGAATTGAGGGCTTGGGAATTATTGGATGTTCTGGGTTGGTAATTGGACTGAGAATTTCTAGCCATGATTGTTGGTTATGAGTCGAATGATTGTTGACTTTGTTGGAACCTTGGCTGTTGGTTGTATGATTGTTGTCTCTCAGTGAACCTTGGTTGTGGGTTATATGACTGTTGTCCGTCTGTGAACCTTGGCTGTTGGTTGTATGATTGTTGTCTCTCAGTGAACCTTGGTTGTGGGTTATATGACTGTTGTCCGTCTGTGAACCTTGGTTGTTGATTGGATAATTGTCCCTGTTGGGACCTTAATGCTCCTTTCACCAATTCATCCACCTCAAAAGTGGATGACTTATGGCATTTGAGGTGGATGAATTGGTGAAAGGAGCATTATTGGAATAGTTCCATGATGTATTGGCATTAGCAACCATTATCTCCTAACACTCATTTTGAGAGTACTCAGCTTTTACTTCAAACGTCTCTCTCGGAGGGGAATGAATTCGCTGCATGAACTTTTCAAGTCTCTCTAATTTCTCTCCAAACAATGCCATGATATCCCTCACATCATCATGCTCTACAACATAAGATTTCTCAGATCTCGTATCCTAATGTCTACCTCTAGCCCTCAACTCAGATTGGTATTGAATTGTGTTTTCACTTATATTATCAAATATATCCAAAAGTCCTTTAGTTGACTTCAAGATAAACTGACCTTGTGTAGCCACATCTATCAAAGTCTTATGCGCTTCTCCAAACCCCATGTAGAAAGTTTTAGCAATATCTTATTCAGAAAACCTATGGTGGGGACACTTATACAAAATTTCATTATATCTCTCCCAAGCATCATGAAAATGTTCACCAGGTAACTGCCTAAAGCTTTTGATTGCATCTTGTGCTTCAGAGGTCTTTCCTATGGGATAATGTTTTTCAATGAATTCTTTCTTAAGGGTTTCCCAATCAATTTTAATTTCTTTTGCTAATTTGATGTACCATCTTTTAGCTTTCTCTTTTAATGACCAAGGGAATAATCTCACTCGCAAGTCATTTTTGGACAGATTGTCATACCTAACAGTAGAGGCTACCTCTAGGAAATCATTGATGTGTTGATATGGGTCTTCTATTCTAAGACCAAATTTTTTTGGAAGCATGTTAATCACGTTTGTCTTGATCTCGAAGTGCTTCGCTCCTTCTTCCTCTGAAATATCAGCATAGGGCGTGTAATATCCTTTCAGTGATGTCTCTGGTGCCCTTAGCGGGTTGGCTATTTGGTCAGCCATTGCTTCTTCTTCTGACTTACGCTATCGCTCTTCAATAACTCGACATAAACGACGAAGAGTCTTTTCGATCTCAGGATCGTACTCGACTAACGCAGTGCTAAAATTAGAATGGGTCAATCTATCAGTCATACGCTACTCAAACAACTATAATTTCTTTTTTATATATTTTGAAATTTTGTGAAATAAAAATTTACTAAAATCAGGTACTTCTAGGCTACTTTAACTATCAACAGAAAATCAAGCTAGAATTAAATGCAAAAATCCAGATAACACTAAAACTCACAAAAGATCTAGACGCAACTTTAGAAGCTCCGCCTTTCCCTTTTATGTTTTGCAGAGTACCCGTCAATCATACAAAAATCTAACTTTAGTTACAACTACAATAAAGCAATGAAAATAAATTAATAAAACTATTTGAACAATGCTAGTTCTCGACAGCGGTGCCAAAAAATTGACGTGACATCAGGTGTGTAAAAATATGTGATTAAAAATGACACCTTAATTAAGCTAGGTTTTACCCTACACAAGTGCACGTATCAATTGTAAAATAGCAATGGCTTGAGTAAGAGATATCGATCCCACAGAGAATGAGATTGTTCAATTTAGCAATTCAAAACACTGAATTATATTTTTCTAAAAATGGTTTGTTTGTGTGGTCAAAGACTAAATTATCTATTTTAACTAAAATTATCTAGAAAGCAAATTAAATTGGTTGTGATTCAGATGAGAGAGAAAACTGAAGTTTTCATCGTTTCACCACTAATCGCATAATATAGTTCCTCACCGCATCAATTGTAAGAGGGCAATCCATAACTGTGAATCAGGTCATACCGCAAATAGCTAAATACGACCTCAAAAAGGAGTACCATCAACTAGATTGCGACAACCCGTCTCATGACTGACCTAACTAGTACATGTCAATTATATTACTCTAATATACTCCTACTACATGAAAATAAACTAAAGCATGTCTATATTAATTCGCCAAGGCACAACCTGTGTCAACCTAGGGTCTCAAGTTTCATTGTTGTAAGTCACTAAAATACCCTAGAGGGGGGTGAATAGGGTTTTAAAAATAATTTCTAACTTCTTTTTATTCTTACTAGAACATGCAACAAGGTTCAATATTAATTTACAAGGTAAAATATGCAATGAATAATTTCACTTAAATTTAACAAGCTATTTACCACAATATAAATTAAGTATGCATGAACATAAAATAAGGAGATAGAGATAGAGATATTGACACCATGATTTTTACGAGGTTCGTTAACTCCTACTCCTCGGCTCAAAGAATCCCCTTCCTTGAGACTTTCCCGATCCTCACACTATGGCTCTTCCTTCAATAGGTGGAATAGCAAAACCTTTACAAAAGAGCTAACTAGCTCTTCACACAATCAAGAGAACAATCCTCCCTTGATACAATGGGCTTCACTCACCCAAGATCACAAATTTGTGTATGCAATCAATATATCACTCAAGAAACAAAAACACTCAAAACCCTAAAGTTTTTATGGAAGATAGATCAATATAAGCTCAAGTGTTTTTAGGTGATATTTCAAGAACTCAAGATATATATATTCTCACAATATATTTTCAATAAGAGAATAGGCTCAAGGCTTGAGTTTAAATCTTCAAAATGATAAGAGTGAAAAACGAGATTTTGATCTTTCTTGCTATCAAAAGATTTTTCAGAAGATGCTTGAGAGAAAATTAGAGATGAACAATATTTGGAAAATTTCTCACACAAGAACCTTAAGATTTCAATCCATATCTCTTTCTTTATATAGTGTAACACTAGGGTTTGGAGAGTGTATCTCACCCTAGACAATGTGGAGTGTAGGACCTGAAAATCAGCAAGCAAAATCATTTATTTTTGGGCAAAAATATTGTTTAGAAATAATTTTCCTTTAAATCCTGAAGCACCCAGTCGACTGCCTCCATGCTTAGATTTAAAATATTTTTCCCAACGGCTAGGGTCAGTCGACTGCCTCAAGAAGGCCAGTCGACTGCCTCATGAGTTAGTCGACTGCCTTGGATAGGCCAGACGACTGCCTCAGGCAATCAAAAATGTTCGAAACTCTCTGGTTCAGTCAGTCGGCTGGGTCCTTAACTGCCAGTCGACTGGGCACAGTCAGTTGACTGCCTTGGACAGGCCAGTCGACTGCCTCATGCAGTCAAAACGTTTTATAGCTCATTGGTTCATCCAGTCGGCTGGGTCCTTAATGGCCAATCGACTGGGTCACAGTCAGTCAGCTGCCATTTCATGGTCAGTCGACTCGGTGACTGCAAGAATTGTTTTCAAGGTCTGTTTTTGATCCGTTTGGGTTCGTTTGATTTATTACTTGAGCGTATAAGACCAATCAACACATAAGATACCTTGTTAAAATATTCTCACCCCGACCTATCTACCCCAGGTCTTGAGTCCAGCTTTTGTTATTTCTTTGATCTTTTTGTCCTTCTTTAGGGATCTTCCTGAATCATTTACCCGTACTTGCTGAAACACTTAGCTCAAAGTCATATTAGTACCAAACACGGTTTTGAATGTTTTGTTAATATCAAAATAAGATTTATTGCTTGAAATAGAATTTCAAAGCCAACAATCTCCCCATTTTTTATGTTGACAATATATTTCGTGTTTGCGCATAAATGGTGAAGTATCAAGTGATACTCCCCCTCAATGTGTGCATCTTTCATTTTTTATTTGCATGCTCCCCTTTAGGAAATAAATTTTGCAATTTGATATTCGTTTATGTAATGCATGGAAAGATAATAGAAACAACATATTTCAATTCATAATTTGCGAGTTCGGTACATGTTGTTTTACTACTACACATTGCAAAATGATAAAGCATAGAAATGAAACGAAGCATAACAAACATAAAACATAGGTAACGTCCTATGCTACACAAAATAGACCTATGGCCAACACAAACACCCTAATACATTCTCCGCCTTTGACGACATCAAAAAGTCGGAGGGTCACGATGAAAGGCGTCCATGGAAGTGGCGATGCGGTCGATCTTGTCCTCAAGACGCTTCATATCCTCGGTCGTCTTCCTCTGGACCTCCTCATTGTGCTTTTGGGCCTCTTCATTGCGCTTTACGATTTCCAAGATTTAGGTAAGAGTTTCGGGATTTCCCCCGAACCCAAAATCTGGAATATCGAAATCGCTACCAAGAGACGGAAAAGAAGAAGTCGGAGCATCCGGGCGAGGTGCCTCGGGACAAGAAACATCATGATGAGGAACAGATGGACCAGCCTGGTCCACAGAAGGAGCAACCCTAAGTGAGACCAACACTCCATCGGCATTCTTACCGATATGCATCTGCTTGAGATGCGTGTGGTCCAGAAAAATCGGATTATGCTCCGAAGCCTCTTCATCAAGCAGAACGCCACACCGACCAAAAAGATAAGATAGATGAGTAGGAAAAATAAGTGCTCCTTTCTTCTTATGGCACTAGAGAATAGCTGAAATGAAAAGAAAAGCAAGGTTGACCTTACGACTGGTCATGACACAATAAACTAGGAAGGCTTCCATGATCGACACAAGACTCCGGCTTCCGGACTTTAGCAAAATGGAATATGTGATAATATTGTGCACAAGTCGAGCCTCGGTAGTAAGCGAGGAAGAAGGAAACTCAGAAGTGGCAGTGGTGGTCTTATTCACCGAAATGGCTCGAACTGCTTTGAGAGGATCGAAATCACTCGAGGAGTACCAAATAGATGGGCAGAAATACGATATACCGCCATTAGGTAGCCGAAAAATAGTATTAATTTCTGCTTCGGTCAACTCAACTGAAACGCCTGCAACAGTGGAGCAAAGTTTGCTAGAGGGAGGACTTGGTTGAGAAGGATTTTCCATATTTGTATAAAATGCTTTGACGGCTTGTGGAAAAGTCAAAACATCAAGCGAAATAAAGAAGTCCCAACCCATATTTTGAAAAAGATTGAACGGATTAGCGCCAATCTCTTCGCACAAGGGTTGAGTGACAATGCGACTCCGAGCAAACTTGCGATGAATGAATTTAGTTTCGAAAAGACGAACACTATCTTCATCACCAAGAAGGGTAAAGAGAGACACTGGACTAGATTCAGGTTCTGAATCAGTGTCCTCATGAACAGGGGACGGAGGAGGAGGAGGTGCAGTCGAAGAGCTTCCACCCCTACGGGTGCATTTCTTGAGGCGCACGACATTGGGAGCCATGAGAGAGAGAAGAACAAAGATTAATGAAAGCATTTTGAAAAGAAAATGAAAAGAAATCGAGAAGAAAATGAGAGAGAAGAGAGAAAACTAAAAAAAATGGTGTATAGATATGTATATATATATATATGGATATATATGATTATAAATGAATAAAAGAGTGGTGATAATGGAGGAGAGGGTCGTGGTGTAGTGGGGAAATGGTTTAAAGGTGATTAAATGGCGAGAAGGAAGGAACAAATGGGAGAGATCGTGGAGAGAGTGGAGAGAAGACGAAGAGAAAAAAGAAATAAAAAACTGGGTTCGCGCAGAGGCAGTCGACTGGCCATATGGAGGCAGTCGACTGGCTCATAACCCAATCGACTGACCGAAGGAGGCAGTCGACTGGCTGAAGATGAATAAAATCAGAAAAACTCACCGATTGATCCAGTCGACTGGCCGTATACGAGGCAGTCGACTGGCCCTCAAAAATAAAATTTCGAAAAATATTTTAAATTTTGAAAGCCGAGATCGTGGACGAGATTTTGTGAAAATTTAACTGATTACTTCAAAATCCATGGCCATTCCTAATTCTCTACGATTTTTTGAAAACGGTTCGTCCGAGAGGGGTTTAGTAAAAATATCCACCAGTTAATTTTTAGTGTCAATAAAAATCAATTCAATGTCACCTTTGGCTACATTATCCCTTAGAAAATGATGCCTCATCTCTTTGTGCGAGAATGTTGAGTAGGATTCTTTGAGATACAAATAGCACTAGTGTTATCACATTTAATAGGTACGAGATTAGAAACAAGTCCAAAATCAAGTAATTGTTGCTTAATATAAATAGTTTGGGCGCAACAACTACAGGCCGCTACGTATTCGGCTTCAGTTGTAGACAAGGCAACCGAATTTTGATTTTTACTTGACCATGAAACAAGAGAGTGACCTAAAAAATGATATGTACCACTTGTACTTTTCCTATCCACTCTACAACCCGCAAAATCGGCATCCGAATAGCTAGTGAGATCAAGTGTGGTGCCACGTGGATACCATAGTCCTAAGTTAATCGTCCCACTAAGATAGCGAAAAATACGTTTTACGGCTAACAAGTGAGATTCTTTAGGACAAGATTGAAAACGAGCACATAAGCATACACTAAACATGATATCCGGTCTACTAGCAGTTAAATAAAGTAAACTTCCAATCATGCCTCTATATTGAGTAATATCAACACATTTTCCATTTTCATCTTTGTCGAGTTTAATAGAGGTACTCATAGGAGTAATGGCATGTTTGGCTCCCTCCATGCCAAATCGCTTTAGCAAATCTTTAGTGTACTTAGATTGGCTAACAAATAAGCCATCCAAGCTTTGCTTGATTTGCAACCCTAAGAAGAAATTCAACTCACCCATCATACTCATTTCAAATTCATTTTGCATACTAGATGCGAAATCTTTGCAAAGAGAAGTATTTGTGGAACCGAATATAATGTCATCAACATATATTTTGATAATCAACAAATCATTATTGACAGTTTTTGTAAAGAGAGTGTTGTCAACTTTGCCTTTAGAAAATCATTTTTGAAGTAAAAAGTCACTAAGTCGTTCATACCAAACTCTAGGAGCTTGCTTTAATCCGTATAAGGCTTTAGATAATTTGTAAACATGATTTGGAAAAAGTTCATTTTCAAAACCGGGTGATTGTTTTACAAACACTCCTTCATCTATAGTTCCATTTAGAAAAGCACTTTTGACATCCATTTGATAAAGAATGAAATTTCTAGATGATGCAAATGCAAGAAGCATTCTAATTGCTTTTAATCTAGCTACGGGTGCAAAGGTTTCATCATAGTCAATGCCCTCCTCTTGATTGTAACCTTGAGCTACCAATCTTGCTTTATTTCGAATAATCACTCCATTTTCATCCTTTTTATTTTGAAAAACCCATTTAGTGCCTATTATAGTTTGATGTGTGGGTTGCGGGACTAAATGCCAAACTTGATTGCGTTCAAATTGATTTAGTTCCTCTTGCATGGCCATGATCCAAGAATCATCACATTGAGCTTCGTGGAAGTTCTTGGGTTCAATATTAGACACAAAAGCCATGTGGTTGCATAAGTCTCTAAGTTGAGATCTTGTGCTAACACCTTGTGAAGGGTTACCTATGACTTGGTCAAGAGGATGGTTGTGCACAATCCTCCAAGATTTAGGAATGGAGCAAGTCAAGTCATCATAGGATTGATTTCCAACTTCGCTCTTATCCATTTGCCTACTTGATGAGTTAGAGATATTGAAATTATCTTCAATTCCTACAATTTCATCATCGTCTAGGTGAACTTTAGGTGAGGGTAGAGGCAGTGATTCATCAAAAACAATATGGATAGACTCTACCATGGTTAAAGTCCTTTTATTAAAAACTTTAAAGGCTCTACTAGTTGAGGAATACCCTAAGAAAATTGCTTCGTCCGATTTGGAGTCAAATTTTCCCAAGTTATCTTTATCATTTAAGACGAAACATTTACAACCAAACACTTTGAAATAACCAATATTGGGTTTCCGACCATTCCACAACTCATACGGAGTCTTACCTAATTTCATTCGGATGATAACTCTATTTATGACATGACAAGCGGTGTTTACTGCTTCAGCCCAAAGACTTCGGGGAAGGTTGTGGTCATTTAACATAGTCCTAGCCATTTCTTGTAAAGATCTATTTATCCTTTCAACTACCCCATTTTGTTGAGGAGATCTTGGAGCCGAGAGATCATGAGATACACCAAATTCATCACATAATTTCTCTAGATCTTGATTGTCAAATTCTTTACCCCTATTACTTCTAATTTTCTTGATTTTCAAATCCTTTTCATTTTGAATGACTCTATAAAATTTATCAAGAATGGAGTGAGTTTCATTTTTATGAGCAAGAAAGTGAACCCAAGTAAATCTAGAGTAGTCATCTACTATAACAAGTACATAGAGTTTCCCGGCTAAGCTAGCCGTTCTCTCCGGACCAAAGAGGTCCATATGAAGTACCTCTAAGGGTCGAGAAGTGGTGATATCTTTCTTTCTCTTGAAAGAAGATTTCACTTGCTTACCTATTTGACATGCACTACATATTTTATCTTTTGAAAAATTAGTCTTCGGGAGGCCTTTGACTAATTCATTTTTAGACAAACGTTGAATGAGGTCCATACTGGCATGTCCTAAGCGTCTATACCATAACTAACTATTTTCACTCGATGTGACAAAGCACTTAACATCTTGTTCATTTAATTCACATAGCAACATAGTATATAAATTTCCGTTTCTCTTTGCATTGAACAATTGCTTTCCATCTTTCTCAACTATGCATGCATTTGACCTAAAGATAACATCATAACCTTTGTCACAAAGTTGGCTAATACTAAACAAGTTATGCTTTAAACCATCAACTAAAAGTACGTTATCTATAGCAAGAGAAGGAGATATACCAATGGATCCAATTCCAACAATTTTGCCTTGTGAGTTATCTCCAAAAGTAACACTTCCTCCTTCATAAGATTTTAGGGACATGAATTTTGATTTGTCTCCCGTCATGTGCCTTGAACATCCGCTATTAAGGAACCATCTTTCTTTTGAGGCGGACTTCAAGCATACCTACAACACAATGTTACGTGACTTTTATTGGTACCCAATCTATTTTGGGTCCATTATGGTTAGAAAGAGATGCAATAGTTCCTTTAGGAACCCAAAATGATTTTGTTACCAAATTTTATTTTGCACGTAGAGATGCAATGGTTCCTTTAGGAACCCAAAACATTTTTGAGACAATTTTCTTCTTCTCCCTTAGAAAACATGCATTTGCTTTGTGACCTCTTTTCTTGCAATAATAGCATGAGACATGATTATGATCAATAGAAGGTGAGAATGAAGATTGTTTTGAAAAAGTATGCTTTAATGATTTTCTTTTCTTCAATAAAAATGCATCTTTGTTGAATGCATCATATCCTAAGCCGCATTTGTCAAAAGAGTTTCTTTGTCTTCCTAGCATGATGCCCAAGTTTTCTTTTCCTTTTATGAATTTTGCTAAGATGTTTATTTGATCATCGATAGTCTTTTTCAATAAACTGTTTTCCTCTTCTATCTTCATACTTTTGTCATTTTTAGCATTTACATTAACTATGGTGTGACAAGTAGAATTACATGAAGATTTAGATTTCTTGAGCAAACTATGTTTCTTACCTAGTTTTTCAAACTCATCATACAAATTTTCAAATGCATCTTGTAATTCATTATGAGAAAATAAAAGCTCATCATATGACAAAATGGAATTATCTAATGCATGTAACTTTCATGTACCTCATCTTCATTTTCCATGAGGCAAAGATTTGCAATCTCCTCACCATTTTCTTCCTCATCCGAATCAAAAGAGTCATAATCATCCCATGTTGCATTCATGGCCATTTGTTTTGGCCTTTTCTCGTTCTCCTTTTTGGGCTTGAAATACTCATTTCTATAGTGTCCCGGTTTACCACAATTGAAGCAAGTAATGGAATCCTTCTTGCTTGT
Organism: Cornus suecica; assembly: GCA_963922005.1. NCBI lineage: Eukaryota > Viridiplantae > Streptophyta > Magnoliopsida > Cornales > Cornaceae > Cornus > Cornus suecica. The sequence continues at coordinate 46,086,364 of OY998246.1, read as the reverse complement.
CTCTCCTCTTGGTTCGTTGCTCTTTAAGAACCTCCGACCTTTAGCCTTCTTTCGTTGAAGAAATCTCTTGAATTGTTGAGTGATCAAGGCGATGTCTTCATCAACCTCTTCTTCGATTCTTTCATTTGCTTCACTTTTAGTTGAAGCTTGCAAGGCTATACCTTTTCTAGGCTTGGCGTCTTCTTCACGAGATTTTAAGGTAATTCCCATGTAAGGACTGACCCTAAAATCTCATCAAGACTCATAGTACTAAGATCGTATGCTTCTTTAATAGCTGTCACCTTTGCATCCCATTTGACCGAAAGGCTTCTAAGGACTTTGCGTGTCGCATCGGATCTAGGACCAATTCTACCAAGGTGCTTTAGTCCATTCAAAATATTAGTAAAACGAGACATCATAGAATTGATATTTTCATCTTCCTTCATGGCAAAGAGTTCATATTCATGCATAAGTATATCAATTTTAGATTCTCTAACTTGAGTAGTTCCTTCATAAGTAACTTCAAGTTTATCCCACATTTCTTTGGTCGTGGAGCAAGTAGATACACAGTTAAATTCGTTTGGACTTAAGGCACAATTTAGATTAACCTTAGCTTTGGCGTTAAATGACATAAGTCTACACTCATCATTATCCCATTCGTTGGGCAATTTGGGAATAGTTTTTCCATCAACCACTTTGGTAATAGTAAAAGGTCCATCAACAATAACTAGCCAAATTTGATAATCAATAGCTTGAAGAAAATCTATCATTCTAGTCTTCTAATAGCTATAGTTTGAACCATCAAACCATGGGGGCCTATTGTTAGATTGTCCTTCTACATGAGTGACTATGTTTGAGGCCATGATCGTTTTCTAAGACGGTTATGTCTAAAACAAGTAGCGATTATGCTCTGATACCAATTGTAAGTCACTAAAATACCCTAGAGGGGGGTGAATAGGGTTTTAAATATAATTTCTAACTTCTTTTTATTCTTACTAGAACATGCAACAAGGTTCAATATTAATTTACAAGCTAAAATATGCAATGAATAATTTCACTTAAATTCAACAAGCTATTTACCACAATATAAATTAAGCATGCATGAACATAAAGTAAGGAGATAGAGATAGAGATATTGACACCGTGATTTTTACGAGGTTCGGTAACTCCTACTCCTCGGCTCAAAGAATCCCCTTCGTTGAGACTTTCCCGATCCTCACACTATGGTTCTTCCTTCAATAGGTGGAATAGCAAAACCTTTACAAAAGAGCTAACTAGTTCTTCACACAATCAAGAAAACAATCCTCCCTTGATACAATGGGCTTCACTCACCCAAGATCACAAATTTGTGTATGCAATCAATATATCACTCAAGAAACAAAAACACTCAAAACCCTAAAGTTTTTATGGAAGATAGATCAATATAAGCTCAAGTGTTTTTAGGTGATATTTCAAGAACTCAAGATATATATATTCTCACAATATATTTTCAATAAGAGAATAGGCTCAAGGCTTGAGTTTAAATCTTCAAAATGATAAGAGTGAAAAACGAGATTTTGATCTTTCTTGCTATCAAAAGATTTTTTAGAAGATGCTTGAGAGAAAATTAGAGATGAACAATATTTGGAAAATTTCTCACACAAGAACCTTAAGATTTCAATCCATATCTCTTTCTTTATATAGTGTAACACTAGGGTTTGGAGAGTGTATGTCACCCTAGACAATGTGGAGAGTAGGACCTGAAAATCAGCAAGCAAAATCATTTATTTTTGGGCAAAAATATTGTTTAGAAATACTTTTCCTTAAAATCCTGAAGCACCCAGTCGACTGCCTCCATGCTTAGATTTAAAATATTTTTCCCAACGGCTAGGGTCAGTGGACTGCCTCAGTGGACTGCCTCAAGAAGGCCAGTGGACTGCCTCATGAGTTAGTCGACTGCCTTGGATAGGCCAGTCGACTGCCTCAGGCAATCAAAAATGTTCGAAACTCTCTGGTTCAGTCAATCGGATGGGTTCTTAACTGCCAGTCGACTGGGCACAGTCAGTCGACTGCCTTGGACAAGCCAGTCGACTGCCTCATGCAGTCAAAACGTTTTATAGCTCACTGGTTCATCCAGTCGGCTGGGGCCTTAACGGCCAGTCGACTGGGTCACAGTCAGTCGGCTGCCATTTCATGGCCAGTCGACTGGGTGACTCCAAGAATTGTTTTCAAGGTCCATTTTTTATCCGTTTGAGTTCGTTTGATTTATTACATGAGCTTATAAGACCAATCAACACATAAGATACATTGTTACAATATTCTCACCCCGACCTATCTACCCCAGGTCTTGAGTCCAGCTTTTGTTCTTTCTTTGATCTTTTTGTCCTTCTTCGAGTTTGCGCTTGAGTTTCCTTATCGCTTGTTGCTTTAGCGATCTTCCCGAATCATTTACATGTACTTGCTGAAACACTTAGCTCAAAGTCATATTAGTACCAAACACGGTTTTGAATGTTTTGTTAATATCAAAATAAGATTTATTGCTTGAAATAGAATTTCAAAGCCAACAATTACCACTATTGTGTAGAAAATTGTAATAACCCTAATTTATATATTAAATTGATTTGGTATTTATGATGTGGGTATATATGCAATTTAGAAATTTTAATGTGTAATTTGTAATTTAGAAATTTTGATGTGTAAATTAGTAATTGTGATATGTGTAAATATATGTATATATATATATATGAATTGGATAGTGTAAATGATAAATGAATGGTATTTATTTAATATAAAAGAGAAGGGGGAAAAGGAGAATGATTAATGTTAAAGTGAGTTAGGTGTTGACTTCAGGTGTAAAGAGCAAGAAATTGGGTAAAGGTGGAGACAAAGTCTTATGGTGAGGGCCCAATGTTTTAAAAATATAATTTATTTTAGATTTATTAAAATGAGGTCTTGTATTCATAATGAATGTTTTTCATTTTGAGTACATGTTTTATGTTTTATGTTTTGAGAGAGAAATGACATAAGTGTTCTTGGAGAGAATAGAGAGTTCTTGGAGACGAGGTGATGATCTTGGATGGATATTTGGGCTTGAAGATATAAATCAAAGCCGGATAATTTAAGGCAAGTTACAACTCTACTCTACCCATTTGGATTTATAAATTCAAGACATTTGTGAAATAATATGTATAAATAAATAAATATTATTTATATATAGTTAATTTTCTATAAAAATAAATATAAAAGTGTTATCATGTATATAAATGCATATATATATGGTTAGATGATTGTTTAATGATTATTATGATATATTTCATATTATCTTTAAATTGTATTTTAATTATAAAATACATATATGATCATGGAATTTTTCATCAAATACTAGTTAAGAAGTTTTATTAAAATTTAAAATTATTTAAATAGGCCTCTTGAATTTTTCTAGGATTTTTTAAGAATTATTGTGGCAATTTTCGGAAATTATATATATTCTGAAATATAATGTGAGCGGATTTAGTTTACTATGGTACACTCACCATTCCTGACCATATGATTTGGTGAATCTTTAATCCTAGCCTTTGATTTAATTATATGTGTATGCTGAAATATGGTGTGGATGGTTCTATGTTACTACGGTGCAATCAATTTCTTTACCATAGGATTAGGTGAACATTTAATCCTATCCTTCGATTTAAATTATAATTATTTGCTATAATCTGGTGCATGTCTGTACACGATAAGTTCTCTATTAACCAATCAGAATCATCCATTTAAATTTGAAATGATCCAATGTAATGGCACGCACTGTAAGCATGTGTAATTCATTGAAATTATATTAAAACCCCTGAATATTGTTATAACTACAAATTTACCCCTGAACGTTATTGTAATTATATTTTGACCCCTAATTTATTACTGTTTGACCCCTTAGGTTTATACTAATTACAGTATGAACCCTATAATTTATGGACATTACAGATTAGTCCCCATAACGCTTCTGAAGTTACAGTAGGATCCCTGTACTGCTCTGTAATTACAGTTTGACCCCAAATCTTTCTTTAAAAAGATATTTCGGATCCCTATACTTTAAATAAGTAATATTGTGATTTCGGATCTCATTATTAAACTATCATAAAATATGTTCATGTTATAATGGTGTTAAATATATTCATTAGAATGGTTTATCAATGATTATATTATGGAAGTTGGTATTTGTTGTTTATTGGATATAATGGTTTATTATGTTGTTATAAATCATTATGTATGATTTCGTACATATGTGTACATGTGATGTGCAGTGATGTGTAGGATATTCACCTTTATTATGTTAATAAGAATATCACCCTTACTATGATAATAAACATAGTGGTGGGTAATGACATATAGGATACTCTCTTAATATTGGAGTACTGATGCATATAATGATCACCTTTATTATGCTAATAAGCATATTTGTGTGAGGTGATGTATGAGATGAAATAAATAATGTAAAGGAATTGATAAATTCGTAAATCATAATATTTAATTAAATAAATAGGGATTGAGGATGTTTAAGGAACCACTTGGATGTTAACTATTAACGTAGTCTCATGAGTATCATGGGACATGGTTGAGTTGTCACGACATAGGTGAATTGTCGGGTACGTGGTTAAAATAAGGTTTGGATAAGTTATCTATTGGCATAAGAAAATGATTATGAATATTAATAAGTTCATTTATATGATATTGATGAGGCATGGTATGCATGGGTTATTTATCCTAAAATGGATAATTATATATTTTTATTTGATTATGAAAATATATTAATGCACAGCTTGCATTGGTTATTTATTTTAAAAGGTATAATTATATATCTTTTAATTGAGTATGATAATATATTATAAAATATATTTATGCATAGATTGCATGGATTATTTATTTTAAAAGGTATACTAATATATCTTTTATTTGATTATGGGAAAAATATTATAAAATATGTTTATGCATGGGAGGCATGGGTTATTTCTTTTAAAATGTATAATTATATATCTTTAATTCGATATGTTAAATACATATTATAAAATATGTGTATGCATAGGATGCATTGGTTATTTTAAAAAAATAAAGAAATATATATATCTTTTATGTGATTATGAAAAGAAAACAAAATGTTCTAAATGTTTTATGGAAAGTGAAAGATAAATCTTATTATATAGGGTCTACCTATCCATATTGTTTCATTCAGAGATGTTGGCTTTATCGGTCCTCTGTTGGGTTGTAGTAGTAGTGGACTTGCTCGTGGGTTTAACCCACCTTGTTGTTATCATTTCAGGTCTGGGACAGCTCAGCCACCAGGTTAAGGTTTTAAGTCATCGCGTTTTGTTCGTGATCGTCTACTCCATTCCTACTTTTGGTTTACAATGTATTTTAGTTATATAACTGTTGTAAATTAGGCACGTTATTAAAAATGTATTTTTTTTATTTAAGAGTCCTTCTTTAACAGGATTCTCAGGTTGTATCTTAAAGTCTTTTGTAATATTTGACGTTAGTGTTGCTTCCGCTATGATTTTTTTTTATTTCACAAATTTTCTATTGTATTCTGTGTTTTTGTATATCAATTGCATGGTATTTCCCGATCTTCGTGTGTGAGTCTGGCCAACTCACGTGTGGAAATTAGGGGTATCACAAAAACCATAATTAAGCCTCCGAGTTCCAGCCCATAGTGAATAATCATAGTTGTAAAAAATAATACATCAATTCCATCTAAGACAATAATTTAGAACAAACATATAATTTTATATTGCAAATCAGTAAAATCTCTTAACTACTACAATCATCACAGTAAGGTCAACAGTTTTCCCGTATTACAATTGAAAATAATGAAATAACTACATTACTTGGCTAGGGTTTTGCTATAAAATCCTAGATACCGAGTTAGTTGGCCATGGTGAAAGGTGACTGCATCGGTGATGTAGAAACGATCTCTATAGTCTTCTTCTCCGGATCTCTAGGTTTGAATATGGCTCTCAACAGCAGCAAGTTTGAATGAATGAACTTCTAAAACTCACGACCGAACCACCTCTAATGAACTCTAATGAATGTCCCCTCTTTCTGATATATGATCATGTATATATAGGCAATCGTATATAGCGGTCATTTACAGTCTTTTCACTCTCCTTCTCATGCAAACCCTAACTCCTCATATATATAGGTGTATATACATGTATATAGAGGTCTGGAGTCACATGCACGTATTCATATCGAATCGAGGGTAGAATAGGCAGAAACCATTGAAAAACCACAAAACTTGCCGCATATACGCTTGAAACATAGCTGGCCTACACTTCAAGCGTAGGTCTAAGCGTACCTCCAAGCGTAAAAATGTGTTTTCCATCCCCTTTTTGAAACTGAAAGTGTAGGCACAAGCGTAGGTATTTATGGAAAACCATTTTTCTCCATGTATGCACCAAAACGACCGCCTTGAACCCACGATACTTTTTGCTTAAGATGACGGCTTCTGGAAATGCCATTTTTGCCCTTCGGGAGCCATTTTTGTCTCGGACTACCACTTTGACTCTCCTATTTGAATAGAAAGAACATGTACTTTGGTTAATTCATTGAAGTTGGCTTCATTTCTTCGTTAAGCTCCTGAAACATGCTTTTACAAACAAACAACATAAAAATACCAAATAATGGAATGAAATGACGTAACAATAGCGAGTTAAGGGGTCAAAATGTCTAATATTTGACACCTATCAATTAGGTGACAATTGAGCTTAGTTACTTTTGTGGCAACGACCATTTAGGCTCTTGGCGTCCTTAGTGATTATGTTCTTCCTTGGAGTTGTAGTCACTCTTATCAGGCTGTCATTCGAAAATGATATTTTTTTAAGATTTATAAACAAACTCCTTCTTATTTAAAGGAAAAACTCATTTTCGCTCACCCCTGTAGCAACGAAAAATTTTTGTACTTTAAAAAGTGATCTTAGGGTCCTCTTTAAAAAGATTTTTAACTTCTAAAAGTCGGTAATAGCGAATGATGGAGACCAGGGGCAAGACGGTCATTTTTTTGTGGATTCTTAAAGAAAATCTAGTTTTTAAAATGTGTTCGAAATGTGTCTTCTTCCTTCACTTCCGCTTTCACTCATTTCTTAGTCTCGGGTATGAGGCTTATTGTTTAGCGCACACACATAGTGTTGCCTTACCTTTTGTTGGTAGTTTGATGTCACCATCTAGATGATTTAGGTTTTTACACATGTTAAGGGCATGGATGCCGAATGGATTGGTTCAAGTATTAAAAACATTTTCTTAAAACTATTGAATCCCTGGGATTCATCTTTTTATGACTTTCACTCTCTGCCATCTGCTTTTGGTTTTTTTTGTCGAGGTGTATCCCTAATCACTTGTGGGTGTTCCTAACCTTGATATTATTGTATCGGTTATCCATTTGTTTAGCATTGGGACCTTTTTTCCCGTGCTATGTTTCTTGACTCTTATGTGGTCGTTAATGTGAGTAGTGTCCATGTGCTCTCTGTGTTTTGATTGGTTTGTTTTCCTCGCCTATAATGAGAGCGTTGGTGATTTATTGGACCTTATTGGAGATAGTATTTTGAGAGTTACATAGTGATATGATTGAGGTGACTTGGTCCTTGAGATGTAGATATTCTCTACGAATGGGATGATGGTTCGCATATATATATATATTGATGATGGTTATGTTAGGACGCAAGGATGTGAGTGTTTTCCCTCATGTATTCTCGGGGAATGGGTTATGAGTCTTCCTTGGTACTGGTTGTGGATTTTTCTTCCTTTGGATATTAGAGGTGATTGATTCTCCCTTTTTGGATCATCTGGTTAGCGTTGTGAGCGTTTGGTGATTAATTAGCTTGGACTTAGGTGTTGTGTACTTAACATACGTTTGTGAGAGCAGTGTAGACTACCGGTGTTGGTACTTAGAGTACGAGTCTTGGTCGTACCTTATAAGACTAATTGTATACTTACATGTATATATATATATGCACATATATCGAGATATGATTAATTACCTTTAGGGTATGTATATATGTTTATATATATATACTCGACTGTGTTTTGTACATTGGTATGTGATGAAGATTTATCGTTAGCATTATATTCCATGCTTTGTACCTTATTATGCTTCCCTGATATATAATTTGGTTATTTGGGGTCTTGGATTAGCGTGAGTGTCATGTGAGATGACAAACCGACCTAGGATAGATGCATACACACAGGATGGTTAGTATTTCTTGGACGGCTAGGGGTGTGTTTGTTAGAGGTTTTATTAGTGAGCGTTGGTTGCTCACCCCCACACAGATTACAGGATTGCAGGTGGATGCTGACGACATGTACAGTAGCGATGACGGTACGGATGGTTTAGGATGTTGTACTTAGTATTTGTTCATTTTATCCGTTATTCATGATGTGTTTTAAAATATTACTCGCAAGTGCACGAATCAATTGTAGTTTAGGTTATGCAAGAAAGAGGTCGAACCCAAGGGAATGCTTTAAAGAGAACTTAATTAAACTCAAATTAATCTAAAACTAACATAGTTTCTCAAAGTTTTTTTGTTGAAGAGATTTTTATACTAAACATGCAATATCGAAATACAAATAATTAAAGCGAGAATAATAGGGAAACAAATTCTAAGGTATCGAAATCCACCACCACTAATCCATAAACTTCTAATTATTCATTTATCAATTCCAATTTTAGAGTAGTAATTTAGAAATCAATCTTATTACTTTCTCAAGATTTAACAATAACGTACTAATGAAATATATTTTCAACAAATAGATTTTCCTTCGCTTTAAAGTGTAAAATTCTAAGCATCCTATGTATGCAATTTAATGGATCACATAAGATCAAATGTAACACCCCGTGTTATTATTCTTTTTACTGAAATTAATTCTAATTTAATTTCGGTAATGACGTCACTTGTTATTGACGTATTGTTTATTCTTGGTATTTGATACCTGTAAATTTTTTCGCGTTTACTTTTAAAGTTGACTGGACGACATTCCGGTTTCTCCTGGACGACATTACACGAATTTTTATTATCGACTACACGGTATCGTTTCGATTATTTCGGTTACGGTATTAGTACTTTTACGGATCCGGTGTGAAGCGTATTAAATTACTTTCTCGGTGTTCCGGTTGTCGGGTTCCTAAACCGGTGTATTTCTTTCGGACTAATTTGGTTATTTGGCGTCCTGCGGACTTACGGGTTGACGCAATATTATTTCGAGGCTCCCGGTATTTATTGGGATTTATCGTATATATATATATTTAATTGTAATTATATATATATAGTTTTTGGGGTTATTTCGTAATTATGGATAAATAAAGGGCTAGTATTGTAATTTAGGAAGCTATTGTCACATTTATTTCTTTTGGTCACATGGCATGTCACATGAGCCTATTGACAATTAGGTTGTACAAAATTCAATTTTTGGGATATATATATATATTAATTAAATATGATATATGTATATACACATGTATACGCATATCTCTGTTACAGCTTTTTCTCCTACACGTTTCATCCTTCTGCACGACCCACCTACTTCAGCTTCTTCCCCTCCTTCACACGCCACAGCCTCTTCTTCCTCATGGGCGGCAACCACCATGGCTGCCGGAGAGAGAGAGAGAGAGAGGGCTGGTTCGTGGAGAGAGAGTCGGCTGAGTTGCGCGATTGGTTACAGTATGTAGCAGCGGCGGTTCGGCGGCGGTTCGCAGTGGCTGTGGTCGACGGCAACTGGTGGCGCAAGGGAAAGGGTCGGCGAGCAGGGTGGTGGTCGCGCAGGTGGTGGCGCCAGGGACGGCCAGTGCTGTTCGCGCGATAGGGGAGTCCGGCCTGAGCTTCGGCCAATTTTTCGGCGACCTTCCGATGATCGGTTTGAGCCGATTTTTGGTGAGTAGCTCCGTATATTCATGGTATTCGTCATATATTAATTTCATGATTTTACGTTGAACGATTTGCCCGGAAATCGCATTTATAGGTTATAGTTCTCGTTTGGGGTATTTTAGATTTAACCCAATTAATTAACCGATTATTAATGGGCTTCATATATATCGTATAGGTTGTCGAGACGGACATTTCAATATATTCGAAATAGTTTTTGGACGATTTTGGTCGGCGAGCTTCAGTATATGAGCGTGTGACTTGGGTTTGCGTGGATGAGACTAGTTGGGCTATATTTATATCTTATTAGACGGTTTAGCTTTACCTAAACTATCAGAGGATGTGGTAGTTAGGATATCTTTTCCCACTGAGCTTATTTGCTCACGGAGGGAATTTCATTGGCCCCCCTGGTATTCCACGCCAGGTTGCAGGAAATATACGGCTATGAGCAGGATGCAGTGCAACAGAAGCTTTCTTTTGTTTCCTTGTTACAGGTTTTGGAGTTGCGTTGGGTGATGCGGTTACGGTTGCAGCACGACTGGGTTTGGGGACGATAGGTATCCGCTTTCAGTTTCTTTAACCATTGTTATGGGATTATTATGTATCTCTTTTGGGAGCCAGTCTGTTGGCATATCCCTATTGATGTATTATTTATTTCCTGTACTTATTCTTTCAGGATGTATTGTATCTATTCCGCACAGTTAGGTGCTTTTCTGTATTTTTATTCGAGCAATTGTGGCTCTGTTGATTTTAGAGGGTTTGGAGGGGTTTTGGTTTCTTTCCACTACCTCGGCCCTATTAGGATTGATGAATGTGGGGCTTGGAAGCCATTGTGATTATTGAATTGCTTTGGGCAGGTTATTGTGTTGTGGTTGTGTATCCGCATGTTCCATTTACAAACGGAACTCTGCCGGATTTTCATTAGATTCCGCTGCTTTGTTTATTATTCATTTGGGTATGAAATATACCGTTCCATCATTATTCCATACGTTTTCATGGCTAATGATATCTTAGTTGGTTGCTCATCATAATGATCACATCCTGGATCCCTTGGATATCCCAGTTCGGGAGTCTTAGGAATTTAGGGACGTGTCAGCATGGTATTAGAGCATTTTACCCTTTTGTGGGTGTTTGATGACCTTCAGTCATTGGTTTTCATTTGTTTTTTTCGTTTCTTTTTACTTCCGCATTCACTCCTTTAGCTCTTAGGCTCGGGTTTCGGAGTCCTAGGAATTTGGGGCGTGACAACTTGGTATCAGAGCGTGTTCTTTCTCTATGGGACGACGGTTGATGGTCGATGGTACGTTCGACGTTTGGGCTTTATCTACGATTACGATCTGCGTGATCTCTGTGTGTTCTAGGTTTCACTGTCTTAGGGACGACGGGAAATGGTCGGCGGTACGTTCGACGTGTGGGGTCTACCTACGATTACGATATGCGATCGACGTTTGGGGTTTATCTACGTTTACGATCTGCGTGTTCTCTGTGTACTCTAGATTCCACTATCTTAGGGACCACGGTTGACGGTCGATGGTACGTTCGACGTTTGACGTTTATCTACTAGTTCGATCTGCGTTCTTGTTGTGCTTCAGTATTCTTGACTGTTTTTCACTTGTGTTGTGTTGAGGGCATGTCTTACTAGATGCATCCCGTTGTGATTTAATTCCAACGGAGTGAGACGATTCCTCAGTCACATGTATTCTTCGTACCTGTATCATGGGTTGGTTACCGAGGAATGTGAGTTTATCATGCGGCCTAGCTAACCGGATGTGACTTGCAGACTAAGGTACTCCCTGATTTCGAGGACGAAATCTCCTAAGGTGGGAAGGTTGTAACACCCCGTGTTATTATTCTTTTTACTGAAATTAATTCTAATTTAATTTCGGTAATGACGTCACTTGTTATTGACGTATTGTTTATTCTTGGTATTTGATACCTGTAAATTTTTTCGCGTTTACTTTTAAAGTTGACTGGACGACATTCCGGTTTCTCCTGGACGACATTACACGAATTTTTATTATCGACTACACGGTATCGTTTCGATTATTTCGGTTACGGTATTAGTACTTTTACGGATCCGGTGTGAAGCGTATTAAATTACTTTCTCGGTGTTCCGGTTGTCGGGTTCCTAAACCGGTGTATTTCTTTCGGACTAATTTGGTTATTTGGCGTCCTGCGGACTTACGGGTTGACGCAATATTATTTCGAGGCTCCCGGTATTTATTGGGATTTATCGTATATATATATATTTAATTGTAATTATATATATATAGTTTTTGGGGTTATTTCGTAATTATGGATAAATAAAGGGCTAGTATTGTAATTTAGGAAGCTATTGTCACATTTATTTCTTTTGGTCACATGGCATGTCACATGAGCCTATTGACAATTAGGTTGTACAAAATTCAATTTTTGGGATATATATATATATTAATTAAATATGATATATGTATATACACATGTATACGCATATCTCTGTTACAGCTTCTTCTCCTACACGCTTCATCCTTCTGCACGACCCACCTACTTCAGCTTCTTCCCCTCCTTCACACGCCACAGCCTCTTCTTCCTCATGGGCGGCAACCACCATGGCTGCCGGAGAGAGAGAGGGCTGGTTCGTGGAGAGAGAGTCGGCAGAGTTGCGCGATTGGTTACAGTACGTAGCAGCGGCGGTTCGGCGGCGGTTCGCAGTGGCTGTGGTCGACGGCAACTGGTGGCGCAAGGGAAAGGGTCGGCGAGCAGGGTGGTGGTCGCGCAGGTGGTGGCGCCAGGGACGGCCAGTGCTGTTCGCGCGACAGGGGAGTCCGGCCTGAGCTTCGGCCAATTTTTCGGCGACCTTCCGGTGATCGGTTTGAGCCGATTTTTGGTGAGTAGCTCCGTATATTCATGGTATTCGTCATATATTAATTTCGTGATTTTACGTTGAACGATTTGCCCGAAAATCGCATTTATAGGTTATAGTTCTCGTTTGGGGTATTTTAGATTTAACCCAATTAATTAACCGATTATGAATGGGCTTCATATATATCGTATAGGTTGTCGAGACGGACATTTCAATATATTCGAAATAGTTTTTGGACGATTTTGGTCGGCGAGCTTCATATTCGGGCGCCGGTACTGTGCTGTTTCGGGCTGTTCGGTAACGTATAAATTAGGTGGGAAACTTTATTTCTCACTCCACATTATTGAAGTAGTTTTGGGTGTACAAACCCTTATTTAATTTATTATAGATATATTAAATCGTTAATTTAAATATCTATAATTCGTTTAGAATCGGAATTGGACTTAGGAATTAATTTAAGAAAATTAATTAAATTATTTCCTACGAGATTAAATATATTTCTAATTGAATTGAATAGGAATAGACGACTTAGAAATTCCTTTGAAAATTAAATGAGCTAGAAGATTTGTAAACGTTGGACGTGAGAGACTTAGACGCTATTCTAGGTTCCTTTTTATTACGTGGATTATCTGTTTAAATTATTTTAAAGAAATGATAAGGGAAATTGAAATATTTTCTAAAGAATTAAGAAAATATATTTTTGAAAATATGAGTTATATATGAAATTGTTTTCATATGATTTAAATGCTTTATTGTATTTTAAAGCATGAAAAGAGATTTTGAGATTTATATTACCATGTGGGTATTTTTATAAATATGATGTATTACATATTTATGATTGAGATATGATTTGATTGTACACCATGTCGTGTGAGCACATGGGTGTTGGTGCATGTAGTGCACGGTTTCACCATTGACAGAGAGAGTTCATTTGGTGTGGTCTACTTCCTTTGTGCGTGGGGCACGAGTAGACGTTTGTGTCGGATCATCACAACAACTGGCCAGGAGGTATCACGCCTACGGAACTAAAAAGCCGGCAAATGTGAGTTAGGAGTCCAGGTAGAGGCTCATGTTCTTGACTCAAGGGTAGTCATGGCGTACGGAGTTGCATGTTGGGCTCTCGTACAACCGTCTTCCCTGTTGAAGTGATAGAGAGAAAATCACTTGGGAAAGGTCGGTGTGGTAACTCTACACTATGATGAGTGGACAGAGTTTGTATCCGTTACCCTTGGGAAGGGTGTGTTGTGTGTGAGTATCACGGGGAGTGTTGAGTCACATTACACTGCCTATTATTTATGTGATCTCGTTTAACATGTATATGTGCTATATTACATGTGTTGTTGGGGCATGCTATTTATGAATATTGTAAATTAAATTCATATTTTATAAATGCTCAGTTGAAAGTAATTAATGTGGAAGAAAATGATAATATGCCATTATAAATAAGTATAAATGAAACGAATATATTTATACTTGTTGTTGTATACCTTAGTACCCTTGGGGGAGGTTATGCGTGTTGGCATAGTGATTCATGTGGCTAGCGGAGGCTAGTGGTGGACCGTAGGCTTGACTTGAGTTGAGGCCTTAGAGATTGTGGTTAGTAGCCTTAGAGATTGTGGTTAGCAGCCTTGTGATTGTGGTTAGTAGCCCTGTGATTGTGGTTAGTAGTTTGGTGATCGTGGTTAGTTGTGTGAACTCTTTTGAAGATGTGAGGTTAGGGATGATTTTTGTATCAATTGATAATTGAGGCCTTAGAGAAGGCGAGTGATGAGTTGTGTGAGATTTTGATGGATGAGAAGGGGTTATGATTAGGGATTTATATAGTACTCGAGGTACCGTAGCTTGACAGTCTCGGTTCTTGTGCTTAGTTCATTCCCCTAAGCATTCCTTGTACGGTGTTTTGTACACTAGTACGTGGTCGTTGACTTGTATGTCATTCCTAGATTCCTTGGTTACGGCGTGGTGCCGAACCTCTTCCTCGTGGTATCATTTGATTTGGTGGAGTTGGAAACGGATGGTGGTCTTCCGTGAGTCCAACGTGTTGTTCTTCCTTTATTGTCCTTTTGGGCATTATAGGAATCCGTGGAGTTGTTCATTCTTATGTGGCTGTCATTTCGAAAACGGTGCTTTCCAAGTTTTGAAAGTAAACTTTTGTATTTAAAAGGAAAAACCCGTTTTCGCCTACCCCCGAATAAACGAACAGTTTTAATACTTATAAAATGATCTTGAGATCTTCTTTGAAATGATTTTCAACTTTTAAAAGCCTGTGATGGCGACTGACGGAGACCGGGGGCAAGACGGTCATTTTTACTGTGTGATTTTTAAAAGGAAAACTATTTTATCACTTGTCTAGAGATTCTGAGATTTTAAGACTTCTTTCTCAAAATCTCGACTTGTAGTATTTTGAAAGGTGGTTTCTTGTTTCACCTTTTCTTCGGATCGTTCTAAGTCTCGGTTAGGAGGCTTGGTGTTGTTCAGTGCACACTTCTAGTGTTGCCTTTCCTTTTCTTTGGGTTGTTGATGTCACCATCTAGGTGATTGGGGTTTTTCACTTGTTAGGGGCATGGATGCCGAATGAAATGGTTTGAGTTTTAAAAACCTTTTTCTTAAAAACTATGGAAATCCTTGGGATTCCTCTTTTATTTACTTTCATACTCGGCCATTCGCTTTTGGTTCCCTTGTCCACTTGTGGTGTTCCTTTCTGGTTCATTCGTGATGTTCTTTCCTTGTTTGGGTATTCTTAACCTTGACATTGTGTCTCGGTTATCTGTTGGTGTAGCATTGGGACTCCTTTTCCCTTGCTTGGGTTCTTGGCTCTTACGTGGTTTTTCTTATCCTTAGTGAGAGTGTTGGTGATTTATTAATATTGTTGGAGATAGCAATTGAGGTTTGTTATATATATATTGTATATATATATATATATATTGATGATAGTGTTATGAGGTAAATGTGATGATGTGATTTATGGCATTGAGTAAGAGATATGATTGAGGTGATCTAGCCTTTGAGAGGTAGGTTTTCCCTAGGACTGGGATGAGGTTTGTCGTATATATATATATATATATATTGTACATATATATATATATATATTGAGGATGGTTGTGTTAGTACGCAAGGACGTGGGTGTTTTCCTTCCTGTGTTATCGGGGTGTAGGATTTGAGCCTTCCTTGGTACTATTGGTGGATTTTGTTTCCTGTGGATATTAGAGGTGAGTGTGTTTCCCTCTGTTGGATTTGGTGGTTAGCGTGGTGAGCATTGATGATTGTTAGATTTGACTTGGGTTGTTGTGTACCTAGTGTACGTTGATGAGAGTAGTGTAGACTACTGGTGTTGGGTACTTGGAGTACGAGTTTTAGAGACTCATGTTGTGTATTTATATATATGTATACGTGTAGATATATATATATATATATATATATTCCCTATATACTTATGTATACTCGTTTACGATAGTATATGAGCGTGTGACTTGGGTTTGCGTGGATGAGACTAGTTGGGCTATATTTATATCTTATTAGACGGTTTAGCTTTACCTAAACTATCAGAGGATGTGGTAGTTAGGATATCTTTTCCCACTGAGCTTATTTGCTCACGGAGGGAATTTCATTGGCCCCCCTGGTATTCCACGCCAGGTTGCAGGAAATATACGGCTATGAGCAGGATGCAGTGCAACGGAAGCTTTCTTTTGTTTCCTTATTACAGGTTTTGGAGTTGCGTTGGGTGATGCGGTTACGGTTGCAGCACGACTGGGTTTGGGGACGATAGGTATCCGCTTTCAGTTTCTTTAACCATTGTTATGGGATTATTATGTATCTCTTTTGGGAGCCAGTCTGTTGGCATATCCCTATTGATGTATTATTTATTTCCTGTACTTATTCTTTCAGGATGTATTGTATCTATTCCGCACAGTTAGGTGCTTTTCTGTATTTTTATTCGAGCAATTGTGGCTCTGTTGATTTTAGAGGGTTTGGAGGGGTTTTGGTTTCTTTCCACTACCTCGGCCCTATTAGGATTGATGAATGTGGGGCTTGGAAGCCATTGTGATTATTGAATTGCTTTGGGCAGGTTATTGTGTTGTGGTTGTGTATCCGCATGTTCCATTTACAAACGGAACTCTGCCGGATTTTCATTAGATTCCGTGGTTTTTTTATTATTCATTTGGGTATGAAATATACCGTTCCATCATTATTCCATACGTTTTCATGGCTAATGATATCTTAGTTGGTTGCTCATCATAATGATCACATCCTGGATCCCTTGGATATCCCAGTTCGGGAGTCTTAGGAATTTAGGGATGTGTCAGCATGGTATTAGAGCATTTTACCCTTTTGTGGGTGTTTGATGACCTTTAGTCATTGGTTTTCATTTGTTTTTTTCGTTTCTTTTTACTTCCGCATTCACTCCCTTAGCTCTTAAGCATCCTATGTATGCAATTTAATGGATCACATAAGATCAAAGATTTTTACTTATAAACTCATCAAATCCAAGCTTGATTAATTATGATAAGAATTCTTAACTACTATAAATACATGATATTTATAGTGAAAGGAATTTAAAACAATTAATAGTGTGAAGCGAAAATCATAAGCATTTAAACCATACACATGGAAATTGATAAAAGACTAAAATGAATTTATTTCATAAATGGTGGTTTCATCATCAACCTTAGTTGAGAATTTAGTTACACATGCTTAAAAAGAAAATAACAAAGTAAGAACAATAAAACCCGGAATTGAAGATAAATTATTCTCCTCTTTGGTGTCCTTCTTGCTCTCCTCCTTCTTCTTCTCTTCTTCCTTTCCTCCCCTTCTTCCTTTCCTCCCCTTCTTCTTCAAGATGTATCCATATATCCATATTTATAGAGAAATATTCGAATCAAATTACAACTTGTAAAGATAAATCAAATATTCTTTTCTTTTCTTTTTCATAACTTTCCATCACATTTTGTTCTTTTTCCATGTGCATTTGAATCTTCCAACTTTCATCCATGTGCATTTGATTCATCCAACTTTCATCCATGTGCATTTGAATCTTCTCTCACTTTACACCTATAAATGAAAAACAAAAATGTAGATGTAATTTAATGACATTGAAAATGATTTATTCTAACAATTTTATTATAAAAATTAAGTTTTGTGCACTTATCATTATTATACTTCTAAATTAATTAAAATAAATAGTTTTACCTACTAACAAATATACATTTGGGGATAAAATATGTATGTAAAATGGACTTATCAAATACCCCCAAACCTATATTTTGCTAGTCCTCGAGCAAAACAAAAAGAAATAAAATTCTAACTACACCATTTTCGTTGGT
Organism: Cornus suecica; assembly: GCA_963922005.1. Taxonomy (NCBI): domain Eukaryota; kingdom Viridiplantae; phylum Streptophyta; class Magnoliopsida; order Cornales; family Cornaceae; genus Cornus; species Cornus suecica. Next base: position 46,068,344 of record OY998246.1, on the reverse strand, counting down.
TGTCTCGATTACATTTAGCATATGAAATAAGTCTTTGAACCCCTAGGTTTCCCCTAATGGACGAGTTATAGTCTCGTGAGGGTTTCCAGTGATGGTACCCACAAAAATCGATTCTCATGAGGGTTGGATATACTACCCACAACTTCTCAATTTTTTATAATCATGAATTCATGCATTCACATACTCATCAACCAATTCATGATATAATGCACAAGATATTATGGATGCAAATACTCCCATTCACTACCGAACAATAACTAATCTCGAGATTCGTGTCATGAATGGTTCCCACAAAAGTAAAAGATTTCGTTACTTTCTACTCCTAATCCAGACAACCCTCCGTGTTTTTGTGAACATTCTACTATGGTATTTCAATATTTATTTTTCTACTTCATTGATTAAATTTTGCCAAAAAAATTTATTACTTCCATCATTCCACTTTTCATCCCTTTTTATCTTTCTAGGCTCTGGACTTTCCAACGAGGATTTTTAATCCCAACCAACTGGGCCCTAACTTCTTTATTGGGATTTATGCTCATTAGTTTTCTCCCCTTTTTACGCGAACAATGATATTGGTGATACCAAGGTCCGGTTACTCAGATCGAAGAACTACTTTTTGCATTTTATTTTTCAAAATAAATTTTCAATTTTTTCTCCATTTCAACTATATCAACTCCCCATCTCCCATTTATTGTGGCAAAATTAAATTTTCAACTACATAGTCAAAGATCAAATTGTTTTTTCTATAGTGAATGTGTGTTTGCGCTTATAGGTCAAAGTCGTCATTTTCGGTTTCAATTTTACTAATCTATTCACCCATGTAAAACAATATCACTTCACTTACCTCGATCTAATCGTTACTCTCATGAAGGGGAATATCGCATCACATACTACTCACACATCATAAACACAAACTCAATCAACTTGTAATGCAAAACATTCATGCGTGAAAACAATTTTTCATTTTTTTTTTCTGAAAAATTTCCATTTTTTTTTCCAAAATTAATGAATTACAAAACAAAAAATTAGACACCATACCCCCAAACCTAAACTCAACATTGTCTCTAATGTTGGACAAACTCACACTTTGTAAACAAAAAGACAAGAGTGAAAAGGTATTACCTGACTCATGATAGGTTGATCTGGTCAAACTTGCTATCAAACAACAATGAGTTGTTAAAATTCAAAACAAAAATTAAAAATAAAGTAAAAAATCCTAAAATAGATATGTACAACAAGACCACACAGGTCAATCCTGATAAACAGGATCATTCAGAAAGATCTCCTCATTTTCTTGAGAAAGTAACTCTAAAAATGGTTTCAAACGCTGACCATTAACTTTGAACACATCACCATTTTTTGGATTTTCAATCTCAATGGCTCCATATGGATGAACAATTCGAACAATGAACGGACCAGAACATCGAGATCTCAACTTTCCTGGAAACAAATGCAACCGAGAATTATAAAGCAAGACTTTTTTACCAGGTGTGAAAGTTTTCCTAAGAATACTTTTGTCATGCCTTATTTTCATCTGCTCTTTATAGATTTTTGTACTCTGGTAAGCATCATTTCTAATTTCCTCAAACTCATTCAACTGAAGCTTCATATGGACTCCTGCTTTGTCAAGGTTAAAGTTGAGTTGTTTAATAGCCCAAAAGGCTCTATGCTCTAATTCAACTGGGAGATGACAAGTTTTACCATACACCATTCGGTAAGGAGACATTCCAATGGGGTTCTTAAATGCAGTACGATATGCCCACAATGCATCACTAAGTCTCAAGGACCAATCTTTCCTATTTAGGTTAACTGTTTTCTCCAAAATGTGTTTAATCTCTCTATTGGATAACTCAACTTGACCGCTAGTCTAGGGATGATAAGCGAGTGCAATTTTGTGGGTTACACAATATTTTCTCATTAATGCTTCGAAAACCCTATTGCAAAAATGTTTCCCCCCATCACTAATAATAGCACGGGGTGTACCAAAACGTGAAAAGATATTATATTTCAAAAACTTGACTACCAGATTGTGATCATTAGTTTTTCATGCAATTGCCGCAATCCATTTAGACACATAATCAACAACGACAAGGATGTACAAATTGCCAAATGAATTAGGAAATGGTCCCATGAAATCAATGCCCCAAACATCGAAAACTTCAATAATCAGAATTGGGTTTAAAGGCATCATATTTTGACGTGAAATACTCCCTAACTTTTGGCATCGCTCACATGCTAAGCAATAAGAATGACAATCTTTAAAGATTAAGGGCCAGTAAAATCCAGATTGCAATATCTTTGCAGCGGTTCTCTTTGAACTAAAATGACCTCCACATGCATGATCATGACAAAAGCAGATTACACTAGTTTGGTCACAATTGGGGACACATATTCGAATAATCTTATCAGGACAATACTTGAATAAGTACGTGTCACGCCCCTAATTTCCTAGGACTCCGAAACCCGAGCCTAAGAGCCAAGGGAGTGACCGCGGAAAAAAAATGGAAATGAAATAAAATCATTTTTAAGTCGTTAAACACCCATAAATGGTTAAAATAGAACTAAAACATCTCAAAGTTGTTAAAAAGATCACACGGGATCGACAAGGAGGCAAACCGAAACACTCGGTACCTTGAACGAATCATTCCGACCCACCATGTTCACCTAAGGGTAAAATGGTCAAATCAGGGGTAAATTAATAATTTACAACTACAAATACAAAATTTGGACCTAACACTAGCAATACGAACAAACGGGACCTAATTTGAAGCCACGAGGAAGGAGATATAAATTTTCAAAAGTGGCGTCAGACAACACCGACCTAAAACTAAAGTTGAGGTACCCCTCTTTCACCAAGGGTAAAATAGTCATTTCAGGGCTAAAATAATTATTTAAAATTTTATCTAGAAAATGTGGACATAGGAAAATCCATAGAAACAAACGGGGGTCCATTCCGACATCCGAGGAGGAAAATACGATTTTTCGAACATCGGACATTTCATGCCGCTGCAGCAGGCCATGGCATGCCATGCCGCGTGCAGCCCTGCGCGCTGCAGCGCACCGCGCGCGCGCGCGCGCACAGCAGCCATGCGCGGCCTGCTGAGGCTGGCATGTCCAAAGCCAAAAAATGAGATTTTTTTGGCAAAGTTGAAAATCTGAAAATTTTTCTAAGTATGGGATAGCTTAGCCTCTGCCCAAATCTGCATTTGCTTAAAGTTTAAAAATGCAAAAACGCGAGATTTTGCGATATGGCTTTATTTTTCGCGCCGTCGGTCCCGAAAAATAATAAATATTGGAAAAGTGAGTTTTTCCTTGGCGGAACCCAAAAATAGTTTCCGAAACCTCGGGAAACGTGAAAAACGTATACTTAGCAAAAAATGATTTTTTTGTAAGTTTTCATAAAATCTTCCGTCTTGCCCCCGGTCTCCGTTTTTAACTACCGCCGGTTTCTAAAGTTTGAAATCTCTAAGATAATGAATTTAATTAAATCCATTTCTAAAAACAAGGAAATTTTACCGGGGTTACGGGGGTAGGCGAAAACGGGTTTTTACGTTCAAAACGAAAGGGTTTGTTTGAAAGCTTAGAAAAACGCCGTTTTCGGCCTGACACCTAATAACCACAATCTATAACTATTATTCACATCACACTCAAGATAAAATAATTTATACATTTAATGATTACGCCGCACCAAGGCAAAATAGGACATAATTTTCATAATACGAACTAGTCTTACATTTCCGGCACCGAAGTGCACCAAAATAATAAAATCCCCGCGCATAGCGCTCCAAGGGATATACATCGATAATAAAACCTCGGCTAACATGCTAGCCGGACAAAAATTAAGTAGTTTTACAAGTTGGTTTTACATGTGAAAAAGGAACATATTTATCGACCTAATGCCCAACAAAATAAAAGTGTGGTCCGCCTCCCATGCACAAAAGGGCGGACATACATCAACACGTCCACGGAGAGACTACGGAACCCTCCCAACGGGATCATCACCTGAAAAATATATAAGGCGTGGGGTGAGCTCACTAGCCCAGTAGAGGAAGCGTCATTGCCTCCATCTCGGTAGTCCGAGTGGTTCAACCCAACCAAGGTTCATGCCACTAACCCTAGGTCGGTCTCTTGTTCCACATTGCTCTCACACCAATCCGGAACCCCATCGAACCCAACAAATAAGTTTTTCCCCAACATGCTCATAATATAATTTACCACAATTATAGCATGTTTCAATAACAATATCATAATCACATATATGAGATAGTTCAAGTACAATATAACTCAACACACCCCATAATATGCGCTTGCCCAATATAGGTTAACGAATTTATACCCTACTCATTTATAACGAGAAAGAGTACCGCACCGATTCTTCCCAAGTGTTTTTGACATTTTACTTTCAACAAGGAAGGCGGTTGGCACGAGACGACCCGTGCCTAAAGATTCGTATAACGAATGCACGAGACGACCCGCGACTTCGAGAATGAGACGACTCACCCTATACCCCATTCACGGCTCATTATTCCGTAGGATGGGAACACCCCCTGGCCAGTTGTTGCGACGATTCGACACAAGACTACTTACACTTACGAATACATAATCCGTATAAACCCTACACCCATGCTTTTGACACTACATGGTGTACCCCAAAATGCATAAAGGTTCTTATCATAACCATATGCTATCACAATACATGCTTCTATCAAATAACATTATATTGTGTTCAATTTCTCACAAGGCTTACAATTTAGCATTTGTTAAGCAATATATCACAACATAATTTATATCACAAATCATGTTCCCAAAGCCTAATTTATAGTCTAAACTATCAAGACCAACTTTCATATATATATATACGGCATATATACACATAGACGCACACACCCTCATACAAAGACAAACACAAATCGTTTTTCCCCTACCTCAATTCCAAGCAAGCTATTTCAAGGATGCCCCAAAGAGGTCTAACTCAAGCTATTCCTCCAAAGGCTCAATATATTAGCTTACAACTATCAACATACCACACAAACAACAAGATTTACTTATGGCATCACAAATGACCAAAAATCATCCTTGTGGCTCCAACCACAAGAATCAAGTCTAACCCTAATGAGTACTAAATTAGGGTTTCATGAAAAAAAATGAATTCAAGAGATCAAGAGACTATGAACTCACCTATAGCTTCTTCACAAGACGAAGTCACAAGCTACCATAATTGGAACTCACTTGGTAGTTGGAAAAGGAACTCAACCTTCCATAAACATGAATAAAAAGGAAGAGTAAAATCAATACTAACACAAAAGAATTCATGAACTTGGAAGCTAGGGTTCTTGTGAACAAAACCCTAGAGTAGGAGAGAAACTTACCAAAATAGCTCAAGAACACCACTCTAGACCACACCAAGCAAGGATGGAATGAGAGAGCAAGAGAGGAAACTTATGAAGGAAATAGAGATGAAGAGATGAAGTCTTACAAATGAGAGAAACTCATAAGTGTAGAGATTCTCCACTCACTCTTCTCACCATCCAAGGGTTCAAAATGAATATGGGGGAAAAAAAATGAATCCAAGGGCTAGGAATAAGTCTTGCCAAGTGGAAGACTTATTACACAAATCACAAAACTCATTATTTTGCCAAACAAGGCCTTATCATCCAAGGGCTTAGAAAAAAGATGAAAATCAAATAACCATCCAATGGTGGAGAAAAAGTCTTGCCAAGTGGATGACCAACAATAATGGATTATTCCATTTAAGTGCCAACCAAACAAGGCCTTATGATCCAAGGGTCTAAAACAAAGATGGGAGAATGAGATCAAGGGCTAGGAATGAGACAACACATGAAAAGTGAAAATGACCAAATTCTTCCAAAGTTGGGGTTAATTACAAGAGTGTCATCAAGACTCTTAAATACCCTTTTACCCCTTGTCATCCTCCCTAATTACCAAAATGCCACTCATGCCCTAATTCTCACCCAAAATCTCTACACTTTTCACTAAGTGTTCCAAATGTGAAATTACTCATTTACCCCTCGGTCATTTCTTTCGCGAAATCGTTTCCAATAATTTTCATTAATTTCAAAATGAAAATACAACATGCTACGTACAATTTTTTATAACACGTACAACATGTAAGGCATGCTAAAACAATTAAACACATTAAGCACATAAGTACATAATTGTTTAAATAAATATTTTAAATTAACTCGTAAAAATACCGGACGTTACAGTACGGATCATCCCAAAAGAAATGACGGACCTCATATAAGAATTTGGATTTATCTTGCTTAGTCCAATGTGAAGGCATTTGACCTGTGACAAGATAGTTCACAATGTCGGCAAACCAAGGTGACTCAGATACAACAAAGAGTTGTTCATCAAGGAAAGACTCAAGAATAGGCATGGAGTCTGAGGATGTCTCAAGAATGATCCTAGACAAATGATCAGCTACTACATTTTCAGACCCCTTCTTATCTCGAATTTCTATATCAAACTCTTGTAGCAATAGGATCCATCGAATTAAACGCGGCTTAGCATCTTTTTTAGAAAAGAGATACCTAAGTGCAACATGATCTGAGAAAATGAGGACTTTAGACCCTAACAGATAGGACCTAAACTTGTCTAATGCAAACACAACTGCTAACAATTCTTTTCAGTAGTAGAGTAATTCAGTTGTGCCTCATTCAATGTCTTACATGCATAATAGATCACATGGGATAACCTACTCACACGTTGCCCTAACACAGCTCCAACTGCATAATCAGATGCATCACACATAATCTCAAAAGGCGCATCCCAATTCGGTGGCTTCATGATAGGTGTTGTGGTCAACAATGTTTTGAGTTTCTCAAAGGCTTTCAGGCATTCGTCATCAAAGACAAAAGCAACATCTTTAGCAAGTAAATTGCAAAGTGGTCTGGAAATGTTGCTAAAGTTTTTAATGAATCGACAATAAAATCCCGCATGACCTAAGAATGACCTAATCTCTTTAACCGTACGTGGCGGTGGAAGATTAGAAATCAGATCAACCTTAGCTTTGTCAACCTCTATACCATTCTTTGAAATAATATGCCCCAAGACAATTCCCTTTTTCACCAAAAAATGGCATTTCTCCCAATTTAAGACTAGATTTTTCTCCTCACAACGTGTAAGCACGAGTTTCAAATGAATAAGACATTCATCAAATGATGAGCCAAACACGGAGAAGTCATCCATAAACACCTCAAGAAAACGTTCTACCATATCAGAAAATATGCTGAGCATACACCGCTGAAAAGTAGCAGGTCCATTGCATAATCCAAATGGCATACGTCTATAGGCAAATGTTCCAAAAGGATAAGTGAATGTGGTTTTCTCCTGATCCTCAGGTGCAATAGGAATTTGGTTATATCCAGAATAACCATCTGGGAAACAGTAGTACTCATGACCGGCTAATCTCTCAAGCATCTGATCGATAAAAGGAAGTGGAAAATGATCTTTCCTAGTGACAAAGTTCAACTTCCTATAATCAATGCACACTCGCCATCCAGTGGTCATTCGGGTCGGTACTAACTCATTGGCATCATTTGTGACTACCGTGATACCTGATTTCTTAGGCACGACCTGAACAGGACTTACCCAAGAACTATCTGAAATAGGATATATGATCCCCACATCTAACAACTTCAAGACTTCTGCCCTAACAACCTCTTTCATGTTAGGGTTAAGTCGTCTTTGCATTTCTCGCAAAGTTTTAGCATTTTCCTCAAGATGGATACGATGCATGCACACAGATGGAGATATGCCCTTAATGTCTGCTATAGTCCACCCAATAGCCGATTTATGCTCCCTAAGGACATTTAAGAGTTTTTCCTCATGTTCTTTATTTAACTCAGAAGCAATGATGACAGGAAGACTCTCATTTGGACCTAAGTAGGCATACTTCAGTTCAGAAGGTAAAACTTTCAGATCCAATTTTGGAGGTGACTCAACAGATGAGACATGTTTAGATTCAATTGATGAAAGGGGCTCTACCTTGGCTTTCCAATTCTCAATGTCCATAAAAGGGACAGAATCTAACAAGGTATTCACTTCTTCACAAGCATTAACCAGATCAAAATCACACCCAAAGTGAGTTAGACATGCCTCTAAAGGATCATCAAAACTTGAATGTTCATAAGTCTCTTGTACTAGACTCTCTATTAGATTCACATCACTCATATCCTCATATTCTGACGGTTGTCGGCTCACATTAAAAACATTAAGCTCAACAGACATGTTTCCAAATGAAAGCTTTAGAACACCATTCCTACAATTGATTAAAGCATTTGAAGTGGCTAGGAATAGTCGACCAAGGATAACAGGAATTTAGCTATTGGGATTAGCCACAGGTTGAGTTTCTAAGACTATGAAATCTATTGGAAAGAAGAATTTGTCAACCTGAATTAACACATCCTCAATGATACCGCGAGGTACCTTGACTGAACGATCTGCCAACTGTAGCACTACCTTTGTGGCTTTCAAATCACCAAGACCGAGTTGCTCATACACAGAGTATGGCAACAGATTTACACTCGCACCCAAATCAAGCAAAGCTTGCTCAATTATCTGGTTACCTATTGTACATGAGATTGTAGGGTAACCGGGATCCTTGAATTTAGGTGGTGTGCGGTGTTGGATAATTGAGCTTACTTGCTCTGTAAGGAAGGCTTTTTTATACACATTCAATCCACGCTAAACCGTACACAAATCTTTCAAAAACTTAGCATAAGAGGGGACCTGTTGAATTGCATCAAGAAATGGAATATTGATTTTGACTTGTTTGAATATTTCCATAATCTCTTTGTAATGATGCCCCCTATTAGGCTTTTAGAGTCTTTGAGGAAATGGTGCAGTAGGAACAAAGTTCCTAACTGAAAGTTCTACTAGAGAATTGCAGACAGGATCGGGAATTTGGACTTTTGGGTCAACTTGAGATTCTATTTTGTTTTCCTTTTCTGGTTCATGGTTACCTTTCACAGTTTCCCTTCTTGGAATTTTGACTTGATTATCAACTTATTTGCCTGACCTTAGGGTTATGATTGACTGGACTTGATCAGTTGGACCAGAGGTCGACTGTTCATTCACATGATATTGACCCTTTGGGTTGGGAATGGGCTGACTAGGAAAATTTCATTTTTCCCTATCTCCTACAAAAGTAGCTAACTGACCAATCTGTGTTTCTAATTTAGAAATTGATTGACTAGTTTGCTGCATGAATTGTTGTAAGGTATCTTCCAGTGTTGGTTTCCTTGGTTGTTGGGGGACATATGGATGAGAATTTTGGGACATAGGAGGATATGATGCAGGTGGTTGCCCTTGGGATTGCATATGTTGTATACCCGAGTTGTTCCGAGGCTGATTTTGACTCCATGAGAAATTAGGATGATTTCTCCAATTGGGGTTGTATGTGTCAGAATAGGGACTACCAAATGGTTTCTTATAGTCGTTTAGTGCATTAGCTTGTTCAGTTATACACTCATGGAATGATGCTATAGAGGGACACGTCTGAGCAGTATGAGATGGACTCTCACAAAGTTGACATGTCTCACTAATAACATGGACTGAAGAACTTTTTTCATTTTTCATCTCTATAGCCTCCACTTTTCTGGTGAGACTAGCTATCCTTGCACTCAAATCAGTTCCCTCACTAACCTCATAGACTCCTCCCTTTTTGGTATCCATAGACATTGGTAAACTTCTTCGACTGTTCACCCTCCCTGAGTATTCCCAATGTTGGGAACTCTCACCTAACGCATCTAGAAATTTCCAAGCCTCATTCTCATTCTTAGACATGAAATCTACCCCACCTCGTGACTCAATTAGTTGACGATTTTGAGCTGATAATCCATTATAAAAGAATTCAACTAAGCGCCATTTTTCAAAACCATGATGGGGACTGTAACACCCCGTGTTATTTTCCTTTTTTCTGAAATTATTTAAATTTTAATTTCAGTAATGACGTCACTTGTTCAAGACGTATTATTTATTCTTGGTATTTGATACCTGTAAATTTTTCGCGTTTAGTTTAAAGTCGACTGGACGACATTCCGGTTTCTCTTTGACGACTACGCGAATTCTTATTCTCGACTACACGATATCGTTTCGATTATTTCGGTTACGGTATTAGTACTTTTACGGATCCGGTGTGAAGCGTATTAATTTACTTTCTCGGTGTTCCGGTTGTTGGGTTCCTAACCCGGTGTAATTCTTTCGGACTAATTTGGTTATTGGGCGTCCTGCGGACTTACAGGTTGACGCAATATTATTTGGAGGCTTCCGGTAATTTTTTGGGATTTATTATATATATATATTTAATTATATATACATATATTGAAGTGGGGGTTATTTCGTAATTTCGGATGTTTGGGGAGTTACTTTCATAATTTATGTACATATATGTATATATGTATAGTGTGAAAGACGAACGACCTGCTCTCATATTCACTATACGCAACCGATCTGCTCCATCTTCACGTCTCATCTCCTTCACATGCCACAACTCCCTCATTCCCCATTGTTGATGGACGACTGCACCTGTTCCTTCTACATCACCATAACTCATAGCCAACTGAGAGGAAGAGAGAGAGATAACCGGAGGGAGAGAGGAGTCGGCTGGAGGCGACTGGTTGCGGTGCGTAGCAGCGGCAAGTAGCGGTGGCTGTGGACGGCGACGACGGTAGACGAGCTGGGTGGTGGTCGCGCACAGTGGCGCAGGGTGGATGAGCTGGTTCACGCTGGCGACAGTCAGCGTAGTGGCTGCGCGAGCAGAAGCGTGTTCGGCCAGGCTTCGGCCATTATTTCGGTCGAATTCCGGTGATCGGTTTGAGCCTATTTTTGGTGAGTCGCTTCGTGTATACGTAGTATTCATCATACATTAAATTCGTGATTTTACGTTGAACAATTTGCCCGAAAATCGCGTTTATAGGTTATAGTTTTCGTTTGGGTTAATTTAGATTTACTCAAATTAATTAACCTATTATTAATGGGCTTCATATATATCGTATAGGTTGTCGAGATGGACATTTCAATTTATTCGAATAGTTTTCGGACGATTTTGGTCGGCGGGCTTCATATTCGGGCGTCGGTACTGTGTTGGTTCGGGCTGTTCGGTAAACGTAAATTAGGTGGGAAATTATATTTCTTACTCCGCATTATTGAAGTAGTTTAGGGGTGCAAACCCTTATTTAATTTAATATAGATATATTAAATTGCTAGTTTAAATATCTATAAATTGTTTAGAATCGGAATGGACTTAGGGATTAATTTAAGAAAATTTATTAAATTATTCCTATGTGATTAAATAATATTCTTATTTAAATTAAATAAGAATAGATGGCTTAGAAACCCTTACGAATTTAAATGAGTTATTAGAGATTTAAAAAGCTTAGACGATATGCTAGGATCCTTTTTGGTATACGTGAAATAATTGTTTAAATTATTTTAAAAAGACATGTTAATTGAAATTGAAATATTTTCTAAAGAATTAAATAAAATATATTGTTTAGAACATGAATCTATTTTCTCATGATTTAAATGCTTTAATATATTTTTAAAAGCATGTACGGAGATTTGAGATTTATGTTGATATTACCATGTGGGTATTTTCATAAATATGGTGCATTACATATTTATGTTAGACATGATTTTATTGCGTACACCATGTATTGTGAGAAATGGGTATTGGTGCATGTAGTGCATGATTTCACCATTTGCAGAGAGATTCATTTGGTGTGGTCTACTTCCCTTGTGCGTGAGGCACGAGTAGACGTTTGTGTTTGGATCGTCGAAACAACTAGCCAGGGGGTGCTTCTTGCTCCCACAGAACTAAAAAACTGAGAAACGCAGATGATAAGGGGAGGACATAACGTCCAAAGCCTATGCGCACGACCGCGTCGTGGAGAACGTCTTCCTTGGTTAAAAGTGTGAAGTGTCAAAAGCACTTGGAAAGAACGGTTTGATGAGTCCACATTTCCTAGTGAGCCTGCAGCCTCAAGGGAATGGTGGAGAATGATCTGGTTACCCTTTGGGAGGGTGTGTTTTTGTATGTGTGTACTACAGGCGGTCTGTTAGTACGGTGCGTTGCATATCATCATGTGATTTTATTGATATGTATATATGATATTGGAGCATGTTAAAATTTTGAATATTGCAAAATAAATTCTTATTTTATAAATGCTCAATTGAAAGTAATTAATGTGAAACATTAATTAAATGCGAAAATTGGAAAAGTATAATGGATTATAATCTTATACTTGTAATTATATGCTTTTATACCTTTAGGGGAGGTTAGGTATATTGACGTTGTGACTTCTGTGATTAGTTAAGGTTAAAGATGTACTGTTGAGTTGATGTGGAGTGATGCCTTAGAGAATGTGGTTAATGGTTTAGTGATTATGGTTAGTTGCAATTAGTGATGGATTGTAGAGTTGATCTTAAGTTGATGCCTTAGAGAAGGCGGGGGTAATAGTTTTGTGTTTGTGGTTAGTTGTGTGAACTCTTTTGGAGATTTGAGGTTAGGGATGATTTTTGTGTCAATTAATAATTGAGGCCTTAGAGAAGGCGAGTGATGAGTTGTGTGAGATTTTGATTGATGAGAAGAGGTTATGATTAAGGGATTCATTAAGTATTCGAGGTACTGTAGTCTGATAGTCTTGGTTCTTATGCTTAGTTCATTTCCCTAAGCATTCCTTGTATTGTGTTTTGTATGCTAGTACGTAGTCGTTGACTTGTATGTCATACCTTGAGTCGTTGGTTACGGCGTGGTGCCGAACCTCTTCCTCGTGGTGTCATTGATTTTCTGGAGTTGGAAACGGATGGTTGTGGTCCGTGAGTCTAACGTATTGTTCTCCCTTTACTGTCCTCTTGGACATTATAGGAATCCGTATAGTTGTGTTTTCTCTTATTTGGCTGTCATTTCGAAAACGGTGTTTTCTAAGTTTTGAAATAAAACTCTTTATATTTAAAAGGAAAAACCCATTTTCGCCTACCCCCGTAAAATGAAAAGTTTTAATACTTATAAACTGATCTTAGGATCTTCTTTGAAAGGATTTTCAACTTTTAAAAGCCGGTGATGGTAACTGACGGAGACCAGGGGCAAGACGGTCATTTTTACTGTGTGATTTTCTAAAAAGAAAACTATTTTATCACTTGTCTCGAGATTTTGAGATTTTGAGACTTCTTTCTCAAAATCTCGACTTGTAGTATTTTGAAAGGTGGTTTCTTGTTTCACATTTTCTTCGGTTCATTCTAAGTCTCGGTCACGAGGCTTGGTGTTGTTCAGTGCACACATATGGTGTTGCCCTTCTCTTTTTCTTGTTTATCTGATGTCACTACCTAGGTGACTTGAGCTTTCTTACGTTAGGGGCATGGATACCAAATGGATTGGTTCGAGTTTTAAAACCTTTTTCTTAAAAACTATTGAATCCTTGGGATTCATCTTTTTATAACCTTTACTCTCGGCCATTCATTTTTGGTTTTCCTTGTTCGGTTGGTTCCCTAAACACTTGTGGTGGTTCTCTTCATCTATAATGAGAGTGTTAGGGATTTGATTAAACATATTGATGATAGTGTTATGAGGTTAATGTGGTGATGTGATTCATTGTATTGAGGAAGTGATATGATTGAGGTGACCCAGTACTTGAGAGGTAGACTTTCTCTAGGAATGGAATGAGGTTTGTTATATGTATATATATATATATATATATATGTATATATATATATATTGATGATGGTTGTGTTAGTACACAAGGACGTGGGTGTTTTTCTTCCTGTGTTATCGGGGTGTGGGATTTGAGCCTTCCTTGGTACTAGTGGTGGATTTTGTTTCCTGTGGATATTAGAGGTGAGTGTGATCTCCTCTGTTGGATCTTCTGATTTGTGTTGTGAGTAATTGATGATTTGTGAGGTTTGACTCAGGTGTTGTGTACTTAGTATATGTTGGTGAGAGTAGTGTAGACTACCGGTTTTGGTACTTGGAGTATGAGCCGTAGTTGTACTTTGTAGACTCAAGTTTCATACTTATACATGTATACTTGTATATATATATATGTATCCCCGTTATATACTTACGTACGGTATATGAGCGTGCCTTGGGTTTTGCGTGGATGGGATTAGTTGGGCTATAAATGTATCTTGCTAGATAGTTTGGCATTACCTAAACTACCAGAGGATGTGGTAGTTAGAGTATCTTTTCCCACTGAGCTTATTTGCTCACAGGGGTATTTCATTTGCCCCCTGGTATTCCCACGCCAGGTTGCAGGAAATATACGACTATGGGCAGGATGCGATGCAACGACAGTTTTCCTTGGTTTTCTTGTTACAGGTTTGGAGTTGCGTTGGGTGATGCGGTTACGGTTGCAACACGACTGGGTTTGGGGACGATAGGTATCCACTTTCAGTTTCTCTACCCATTGTTATGGGATTGTTATGTACTTTCTTTTGGGAACCAGTCTGTTGGCATATCCCTGTTGATGTATCCTTTAGTTCCTATATTTATTCTTTCTGATGGTTATTGTATTTATTCTGCACAGCTAGGTGTTTTACTATATTCTTATTCGAGCATTTGTGGCTATGTTGTTTATAGAGGGTTTGGAGGGGTTATGGATTCTTTCCACTACCTCGGCCCTAGTAGGATTGATGAATGTGGGGCTTGGAAGCCATTGTGATTATTGAATTGCTTTGGGCAGGTTATTGTGTTGTGGTTGGTTGTCCGGATGTTCCATTTACAAACGGAACTCTGCCGGATTTTCGTTAGATTCCGCTGCTTTGTTTATTATCCATTTGGGTATTAAATATACCATTTATATCATCAACCAATATGTTTTCATGGTTAATGATGTCTTAGTTGGTCATTCATGTTAGGGATCACATCCTGGATTCCTTGGATGTCCCAGTTCGAGAGTCTTAGGGATTTAGGAGCGTGTCTGTTGGTATCTGAGAATACTCTTGAGTTCTAGTATTCTTTTTGGCATGGAGTATATTTTTCATTGTTACTCTATGTATATTCTTGTTATTGTTGACTCTAGTGGTCGTTTGGCTTGCGTCACCCTTTCTGGGGCGTGACAGCATGGTATCTGAGCATTCATTGCAACCCTTTTGTGGGTGTTGATGACTGAATGTCATTGGTTCTCATTTCTTTCACTTTCGTTCACTCCCTTAGTTCTTAGGCTCGGTTTTCTGAGTTCTAGGAATTTGGGGCGTGACAGGGACACTTAAGTAGCAAATCATTCAATGTTTCCCAACACATATAAAACTGTTCACCTTCTTTTTGAGCAAATTCCATGATATTTCGGTGAAGGGAATTAGTTCTATGTCTAGGGAAGAATTTGGTGAGGAATTTTTTACAGAGTTCATCCTAAGATTTGATTGATTTTGGTTCCAATGAATATAACCAAGACTTGGCTTTCTCTTTCAAAGAGAACGGGAATAACCTCATCTTAATTGACTCTTCCTGAATATTCTGAAAATTCAAAGTGGAACAAATCTCTAAAAATTCTTTAACATGAAGGTATGGGTCTTCAAAGTTCGAACCTCTAAAAGTCAGCAATAAATTGATTACTGTTGCCCGTATCTCCAAATGGGCATGTTGAGTAGCAGGCAAGACAATACAAGAAGGATTTGTGATATATGTGGGAGTATAATAATCCTTAAGGGCTTTCACTTCATTATGTTCTCCCTCCATCTTGACTTCAATGATCTTTCCAACACTAGAATTCCTTACACCTTCTCTAAAAGTTCTCTCAATTTCTAGATCTAAATGTGCCAACTTTGATTTTAGAGATCGCCGACCTAACATGCACTATGAAGATTCCATGACTCAACAAATACACTATCAAAACAAGTATTTTCTTTATCTGGAATTTAATTCAAGGGTAGTAATTTCTATATTTTTTTTTAATTTCCTATATGAGAGATTATTAGGACTAATTCCAAAATAATCTTCACCTAGTTAGACAGCTCCAACTCCCTTTCAGAGAAAACTAGTGGATGACCAGTTAAGGACCATCAAACTAACAATGAAGTAGTTCCCAGGAAAGTGTGGCGAGGCACTAGGCCTGCTTAATGCCGCGTCAGCCACACTCCTAGACAGAACTGTCCTACCGTTTATCAATTTGATAGTGACTCACTGGAGTTACCAAAAGTTTAAAAATGTCCAAGAGGATCCTATGAGCTATATGAAAACCTATTGGCCAACGTCTACTTGATTTTAAATTAAATTAAATTTAGCCAAGGGTATACAAATGCAAGGAGATTTTTAACCTAATGGGCAAGAAATTGGTGATGAAATCCAATCCTTATCTTGTTAGAGGGTTAAAGCCCTTACTAAAAGATTTATGCAAAATGCTAAATTAAAAATGCACATACAAGCAAGTCAACAAAAATAAAAGTAAAGGGAGTGAGTGTGTGAACTTTCTTTATTTTTTTTTTATTGTTTTTATTTTTTTATAAATAAATAAAGAAATAAATAAACGAAATAAAATAAAATAAATAACAAAAATAAATTTGAAGAAACTGTGTACCTAAAGGTTATTTATAGTGTTATTCTATCCTAAAGGTAGCATGCAAAATTTCACCTATATAAAAACTATGTTCACCTAATCTAAAAAAAAAAAAAATACTATTTATTAAAGATAGGGGTACTTACCTGGATTCCGTAGTAATGCTAGTGAAGTTGTCACAAAGAAATCCAAGTATTTGCTTATCCAATGCGATCTCCAAAGAAAATGAAATACTACCTACAAAATTAAAAAGTATCAATTACTTAATTAAAATAAAACAAAAATGATAAACACACACTAATTCTAAACTTAAGCAAAGAATAAATAAAATAAGAGAAAAAAATTAAAATTAAAAAAGATATATATATATATTTGTTATAGTAGCCGAAATGCTACAGTAGTTTGAAATAAGTTTTTTTTTTTTTTAAAGTGACAACACTATTGCTACAGTATCACGAAATTGCTACAGTAGTTTCGATTTTTTTTTGTTTTAAAAACAAATTTCGAAATAATATATTCAAGCAAAACAATAGCTTCTAAAATCTATTTTAATTTATTTTTAAATAACTAGTAGAAGAATTAAATCAACTTAAATTTAATTAATTTCTTGTTGCGATTCCCCGGCAGCGGCGCCAAAAACGTGATGTGTTTTAAAATATTACTCGCAAGTGCACGAATCAATTGTAGTTTAGGTTATGCAAGAACGAGGTCGAACCCAAGGGAATGCTTTAAAGAGAACTTAATTAAACTCAAATTAATCTAAAACTAACATAGTTTCTCAATGTTTGTTTGTTGAAGTGATTTTTATACTAAACATGCAATATCGAAATACAAATAATTAAAGCGAGAATAATAAGGAAACAAATACTAAGGTATCGGAATCCACCACCACTAATCCATAAACTTCTAATTATTCCTTTATCAATTCCAATTTTAGAGTAGTAATTTAGAAATCAATCTTATTACTTTCTCAAGATTTAACAATAACGTACTAATGAAATATATTTTCAACAAATAGATTTTCCTTCGCTTTAAAGTGTAAAATTCTAAGCATCCTATGTATGCAATTTAATGGATCACATAAGATCAAAGATTTTTACTTATAAACTCATCAAATCCAAGCTTGATTAATTATGATAAGAATTCTTAACTACTATAAATACATGATATTTATAGTGAAAGGAATTTAAAACAATTAATAGTGTGAAGCGAAAATCATAAGCATTTAAACCATACACATGGAAATTGATAAAAGACTAAAATGAATTTATTTCAAAAATGGTGGTTTCATCATCAACCTTAGTTGAGAATTTAGTTACACATGCTTAAAAAGAAAATAACAAAGTAAGAACAATAAAACCCGGAATTGAAGATAAATTCTTCTCCTCTTTGGTGTCCTTCTTGCTCTCCTCCTTCTTCTTCTCTTCTTCCTTTCCTCCCCTTCTTCTTCAAGATGTATCCATATTTATAGAGAAATATTGGAATCAAATTACAAATTGTAAAGATAAATCAAATATTCTTTTCTTTTCTTTTTCATAACTTTTCATCACATTTTGTTATTTTTCCATGTGCATTTGAATCTTCTCTCACTTTACACCTATAAATGAAAGACAAAAATGTAGATGTAATTTAATGACATTGAAAATGATTTATTCAACAATTTTATTATAAAAATTAAGTTTTGTGCACTTATCATTATTATACTTCTAAATTAATTAAAATAAATAGTTTTACCTACTAACAAATATACATTTGGGGATAAAATATGTATGTAAAATGGACTTATCAATTCATTTATACTCTTATTTTTCCTCCTCTTGTCATCGGGAGACCATCATTGTAGTTTTGGGAGCCAGTCTGTTGGCATATCGCTTTTGATGTATCTTTTTATCTCTTAGTGTCATTGTATCTCTTAGGCACCATCATGTATCTTTATGTACTTTCAGTGGAGTATTATTGCTTCGTATGTTCTGGAGGGTTGTGTAGGGGTAGTGGTGGTTTTCATTCCAATACCTCGGCCCTAGTAGATTTATTGAATGTTGGGTTATGTGACATTGTTATTATTGCACTCGTTATTGGCAGGTTGTTCTTCTGTGTTGTGTAGGTTTTTCCCCGATGTTCCATTTACAAACGGAACTCTGCCGGATTTTCCTTGGATTCCGATATTGTGTTTTTATCACTCAATATGTGTCAAATAAATCACTTTTATCATTATTCCATACGTTTTTTCATTATTGATATTCTTAATTGATCACTCTATGAATGGATCACACCCCGGATTCCTCAGATGTCCCGGTTCAAGAGTCTTAGGATTTTAGGGGCGTGGCATATATTTTTCCCAAAATTCAAAATATATATACATTTACAAAATATGTATATTTCTCCTTATATATATATATATATATATATTCAAAATTTATATTTATATTTTCCAAAATATAAATATATTTTTAAAAAATATATATTTTTAAAATATAAATTTTTTCTGAAATATATATTTCCGAGATATATATATTTTTTGAAATATATATATATATATCTATATCTTTTCCGAAATGTATATATTTTATGAAATATATTTTTTCCAAATATATATTTTTTCTTAAATATATATATTTTTTCCAATATATATATATTTCGAAACATATATATATTTTTATTAAATCATGAAACTACAAGGGGTTTTATAAATATTATCCTTGAAATATATTAAGCTGATGGGCGCTTAAGTCTTTTCACCTTTTCGGTACCAGAAAATTTGGTCTTTTTTGGAAGGAAAGGGGTAATTGTAACCGAAATGCAAAATAAGGGGTTTTTTTTTTTAACTATAGGGGGTTCCTTGATTAAATCATGAAACCTTAGGATTTTTTTATGTAAACTACCCTATTTATATATGTATTATAAGATTATTTGATAAATATACATGAATATTGTATTTTGCTAAATTTTAATTACATTATACTAGTTTGGCCCTCCTAATAGTAATTCCTGGTTCTGCTCCTGTTGAGCCAGTTATTTGACTTTGTTCAAATTTTATTTGATAAAATTAATATAAATTTATATATATTTATCTTTTCTTTGGTATTTTCTTCAACAAAGTACAAAGTAATGTATGATTTGTCATTGTTCACATGTAGGGATGCACAAAGGAACTAGTGGAATCGAGAACCGGAACCGGCGGTTTGGTTCGATTCCAAACTGTTTTAGTTCTGGTTCCTAATATCAAATAACAATAATTTTTGGTTCGATTCTGGTTGGTTCCAGTTCCAAAGAGGCAAGAACCGGAACCAAACCAATTTTTGTTATAATATTTATATATACACTATATAGAAAGGCTGCACAAAGGAACCGAGAACCAGAACCTAATAATGTAGTAGTTTGTCCTGATATATAACTGGATTTCTAATGTTGAATTCATCTGAACTGAGGTCAAATTATAATTAAGATTTACTGGTGACATATATTTTTATCTGTAAGAATATTATAGCATTTATAGTATTATTTGTGTTTGGCATGTTCTAGACAATAACCATGTTGAGTAAATTGTCATGTTGAGTGATTTATGGAGTCGAGAAGGTTTAATAGGCATGGACAAGCTTCGTCAAAATTAAAATAAAGCATAAAGAAGTGAAGAATATAAGAGAATTAAATATGAAGCAAGTTTGAGTAAAAAGTGTTTCTCGGATGGTAGAAACGTCATTTTTTAAAGCCGCAACTTCAAGAATCATAAAAAGGGAGTCGAAGGGGTTCAAATGGCACTAGTCCTAAGAAAAGTTGGTTCCGAGGGTTTTGCTACGCATGACCTACGCATCCAGTAGCTAGAAAGTGTTATTTCAACGCATTCGCTATGCATGCCAAAATAATTACGCATGTGCCTACGCTTCAAGCGTAGTAACCCTTGTGCTTCAAGCGTAGGGGTCTGGCAAATTTAAGTTCTAGAAATTCCCGTTTTGCCCCCGATTTGTTCTCCTTTGAGGCGCTGGGACTTTATACATTGAGATACATGTCATACACATATTATTCATCAGAGAATAGGTTTTTACATGGTTTGATGTGAAATTACGAAAAAGGGGAAGATTATGGTTTCTCTTATGTATTCTCTATAAATACCAAGGTCTTCTACATATGTGAGGGAGCCTTAGAGCCCTAGAGCTTTTGAGAGATCTCTGCAAGTTTTCTACAGATTCATATTCATCTATAGAGATATAGATAAAGAGGGAAAATATCATTGAGTGATTCTATATCTTCTAGTTCTATCTTATTTAGGGTTTGATTTAATTGTGCTTCTACATCGATGATCTTATGCACAATTGAATGACCTAGATTCTGAAATCTACATACCACCTTGTACAACGTGGTTGTTTTGATCCGTTTGAGAAACGGAGCCATCTGAGTATGAAGATCGGAACAAAAGGCTTCGTGGTTCATTGATCCATTGAGAAGCAGAGCCGTCAGAGTACAGAACAGAGTGAGAGCTTCATGGAGCGCAAGTGATTCAAGGTTGTCAAACGTTGAGTGGAGAAAGGCAGATCTAGAGGGATTTGTAAGTCGAAAGCTTCATATAGTCTATGTACTGTTTGATTCATAGTGCATCGATACCCGAGCATATCCGTAGTTTTTACTTGGAGTCTTTCCAAGGTTTTCCAAGTAAAATATCGTGTGTCTCTGTTACTTTATATTCTGCACTTAAATTAATCTTTGCATGATTTATCTTGATAGATAATTGGATTAAAATTAACCTTTCCGCAATTAATTTTAATTTGTCAATAAATCCACCAAAAGCCTATTCACCCCGCCATCTAGGCTATTTTCATTGATCGTCTAGGTAATTTAAATTTGGTATCAGAGCTTGGTTGCCCCATTTTAGTTTAGTTACCTAGGGTTAGATTCTGAACTTAGACGATGGACGTACTTCATGAAGGAGGTTTCGTATCTAGGTCCTCTTTGTTTGATGGCTCTAATTACACATATTGGAAAGTACGGATGAGAGCGTTTTTGAATTTGTTAGATGATAGAGCTTGGCTGGCCGTAGAGGTAGGATATTCACCTCCCACTGTGAAAGATGATGTGACTAATGAATCTAGGGTAAAATCGTCGAGCGAGTGGACTATTACTGAGACAAATAGTGCTAATTGGAACTCCAAAGTGTTGAATGTTTTATACATTGTTGTGACTGAGAGTGAGTTTAAGAGAATTTCCATGTGTGAAATTGCCAAAGAAGCTTAGGTTATTCTCTAAGTAACTCATGAAGGAATTTCAAAAGTTAAGCAATCGAAACTCCAAATTCTAAATTCTAAATTTGAACAACATAGGATGGAGGAGGATGAAGTTTTTGGTGACTTTGAGGCTAGGTTAACTGATATAGTAACAAGTTGTCACAATCTAGGAGAGCCCATTCTCGAGACTACCATAGTGAAGAAATTTTTTAGGTTTCTACCTGAACGTTTTTGGTCTAAGCTTATTGTCATATCTGAAATCATGAGTCTCAAGAAAATTAAACTTGAAGAGTTGGTTGGGAATTTAAAATCATATGAGATAGAGATATGTGCTCAATCCTCTAAGAAGTCTAGTGGCACAAAAGAAATAAGCATTGTTTTTAAAACCACTAAGGAGGGTCCTAGTGAGTCTGATGAGGAAGGTGAGAGTATATCAAGAGAGTTTGATATGATCATGAAGCAGTTTCATAAATTTTTAAAATCTTCTTGTGGTTAATAATTGATGAAAGGACAAAAATTTGGAGATAAATCACATGATTCTAAAAATAGAAAAATCCAAAATTGAAATGACAAGATTGACCCTAAAAAGAATAAACCTCAATGTTTTGAGCGTCAAGGGTTCGGTTACATAGTTGTTGAGTGTACAAATAAGAAGAAAATGACAAAAGGTCTAGCTGTTACTTGGAGTGATGAATCAGATGATGGAACAACTAGTGACTCTGTTGAGTCTGACATGGCTGATGAGTCTGGGAATTTCATTGTGTTTGCTGCACAAGGTAAGAAGGTCGGTGAAATTGTTGCAAGTTGGGAAATGTCTGAGGATGATGATTCTGAAGATAATTGTAACGCCCCACGTTTTCCTTTCAGTTTTCTGGAATTCTTTTCCATGTGTTAATGTTTTGCGACGTCACTTATTCATGACGTCTTGTGTATTCTCGGTACGAGTAAATTTTTCGCGTTTAAGTTTTGGACTTAGCGGGACGACTTTGTGGTATTTCGTTTCCGGTTTTGTGGATTTGAGTATCGCCAACGACTACGAGGGTTCGTGCAACGTTTTCTCGTTGGAGCTTCGGCAATCGTGTTACGTTCTCGAAAGTTCTAACCTAATTTAGTGCAGACGTTCGGTGTAGAACTTATATGAAATTGTTATATTTTCGTGTTGTAACTAATGAAAATTATTAGAAACAATTTCGAGAAAGAAATGACCTAGGGGTATATGAGTAATTTCATATTTGGAGCAATTAGTGAAAATTGTAGAGAATTGGCTAAGTGTTGGTGTATGGATAGCATAGTGGTAATTAGAGAGGATGACAAGGGGTAGAAGGGTAATTAAGAGGCTTGATGACACTCTTGTAATTAACCCCAACTTTGGCATATTTTGGTCATTTCCACATTTTATGTGTTGTCTCATTCCTAGCCCTTGATCTCATTCTCCCATCTTTGTTTTAGACCCTTAGATCATAAGGCATTGTTTGGTTGACACTTAAATGGAATAATCCATTATTTTTGGTCATCCACTTGGCAAGACTTTTTGTCAACCATTGGATGATTAATTATTTCCCATCTTCATTCTAGGCCCTTGGATGATAAGGCTTTGTTTGGCAAATTAATGGGTTTTGTGATTTGTGTAATAAGTCTTCCACTTGGCAAGACTTATTCCTAGCCCTTGGATTCATTTCCTTTTCCCCATCTTTATTATGGACCCTAGGATGGTGAGTGGTGTGAGTGGAGAATCTCTACATATGGCAAGTCTTCCACTTTGCAAGACTTCATCTTCTTCTTCTCCATTTTCTCTCATTTTTTTCCTCTTTGTTCTTCTCCACTTATGGGTGGAATTCATCACCCTAAGTTGGGATTTTGGTGTGGCCATCAACATAGAAGATGTTCATGGTGTCCTTCTCTTTAGTTTAAGCTAAAAATGGGTAAGTGTTATTCCTCCCTTGTGTGTTTCCATTTCAAACCAAGTTAGGGTTTCTTGTTATAACCACTAAATGTTTCTTGCTCTCTTCTTGTGTTGGAGCTTGATTCATGGTTAGGAGGTCATGGTGAAGCTTTCCACCGGTTTACTCCTTGGATTTTGGTTGAGGAAGAGTTAGGGTTTCATGGGCTTTGCTTGGTGGTTTTGGTGGTTTGCTCTTCAAGAGGTAGGGGGAAAACTTCCTAACTAGCCATCTTGTGATTGTGTAATAAGATAAATTGGATTCTAGGATTTCTAGCATTAAAATGAAATTTGCTAAGTATATCCTTGGAAATATGAAGTTAGGGTTATAGCATGTTATATGACTTAACCTTTGTGTATAGAGTATTTTTGATAGTATTGAATAGGGTTATGAAGCATGCTAGCTAAGTGGTTGTTCTTGAGATTTCTTATATGCAAGTGTGTTTGTATGCCTATGTATATGTGGATATATATATATATATATATATGTGGGTATTGTGGTGTGTATGTGTAAGAGTAGTTATATATATGTGCATGTGGGTGTTAGGGAGGTAGCCTTAGAATGAGATTAGGCTAGTTCCTTTGGTTAGTACCTTGGAGGTATTTTTGGACTTCATGACATGTTGAGATGTGATATGTGAAAACTTGCTAAATTGAACTAAAAGCATGTTTAAAAGAGATTTCGAGAATTATATTGGATTCATGTGGATATTATATATAAATATGATGCATCACATATTTATGTTGATGATTGATTGTCATTGAAACCTAGATGCATATAGTGTTGGTATATGCGGTTTATGAAATCATATTTATGTTGGGGCATGATTGTCATTGAAACTGGATGCATATGGTGTTGGTGTATGCGGTTTATGAAATCATGTGGGGTGTCTTTGTGTCGAATCGTCGCAACAACTGGCCAGGGGGTGTTCCCATCCTACAGAATAATGAGCTGTGAATGGGGTATAGGGTGAGTCGTCTCATTCTCGAAGTCGCGGGTCGTCTCGTGCATTCGTGTTGACGAATCTTTGGTCACGGGTCGTCTCGTGCAAACCGTCTTCCTTGTTGAAGTGAGAAGTTTTAAAATCACTTGGGAAGTACCGGTGCGACCCTTTGTTAGCTCATATTTATGGGTAGAGTACGTATTCGTTAACCTATGATAGGGCAAAGTGTGGTGTTGAGTCACATTATATTTGCATGGCATTTATGTGATTTCATTTGACATGTATATGTGAGTTATGTTTACATGTGAAGTATGATATTATTCCATGTGATGGAGGAGCATGTTTAAATATGAATTTTGTGAAATAATTCATTTGTTATTTAAAATGCTCAATTGGAATTGAAGGATGTGAAAAATGTAAATTCCATGACTTATTTAAAGTATAATGTGACATCAATAATTATGCTTATTGCTATGTGCCATTATACCCTAAGAGGAGGGGGGGTGATATGAGTTGGTTTAAGGGCTTACTTGTGATAAGTAAAGTCGGTGTAGGTTGTGATCTTGGTTGATGGTGTATAATGACCTTATGATCTTGTTAGAAACCTAGGTGATGTGGTTTCGAATATGAAATTGAGGTTGAAAGAATCGGAAGGGGTTCTTGATTTGAAAACTAGTTGGTTCCGTGGCAACAACCACTAGGTTCCCTTTAGCGGTCTTAAGGAATGGATTGTCGTCGGAGTTGTAGTCATTCCCGGTTAAGAGGGTGGTGAATTCGAATGTGAAGTGAAGTGTGGTTGAGTTAGAGTTAGTGCCTTGTGTATAGTCACTTGCCCTTATCTTCAAGTTGCTTTCGAACTTCGGTTCTTCATTCATTTGCCTCATTTGAGCGTCTCTAAAATCACTTGGTTTTCCGTTGGTTTCGGTTGTTCCTGAAAACGTATTGTTCGTAAGACTTGTGTTTTAGTCTATTTGGTCTTTGAGTGAAAAACCCATTTTCGCCTACCCCCGTGATGTCGACAAAAACTTTGAGTTTTGAAATGGTTTTAAAAATCAAGAAATAAAGGATTTTGACTTTTGAAAGTCGGTGGTATCCAAAACGGATAACGGGGGCAAGACGGTTAGTTTTACGGATTTTCAAGAAAGTATTTTTGATAAAACTAAACCGAGATTAAATGATAGTTTCTCATTTCTAAAGTTCCTAAATGAGTTGAGGACTTTTGTCTCATGATTCCTAAGGCTTTGAAGCTGTTTGGAAGTCATTTTTGAAGTTTTCTAACCTAGGCAGTCGACTGGCCCCTTCCAGGCAGTCGACTGGGTCAACTAAGCCTTTTCCCGTAAGAATTTTGGAACTCTCTGGTCCAGCCAGTCGACTGGGTCATTGAGCCAGTCGACTGGGTCATCAGACAGCCGACTGGGTAAACTAGCCAGTCGACTGGGTCAGTTTTGGATGGATTTTTCCTGATTTTCGAAAATTCATTTCTCTCACCTCGTAACTCGGATTGAGGTCCCGTTTCTTCCTATGGATTTTTATAGGAACAATATTTGTAAATAAAATTTAAAATAATTTATTTAAATTTAAAATGACTGTTTTACCCTTGGAGAAAGATGGGTACTTCAACTTTCCGTTTTTATCGGCGTTGTCCGATACCGTTTTCAAAACTTCATATCTCTTGCGTCAGGGCTTTGAATTTGATCCCGTTTGTTTTTATGGTTCAACCTATGTCCAAATAGGTGGGGAAACCTTTGAAAGTACATCTTTGCCCTTGAAATGACCATTTTACCCTTTGGTGAACATGTGACCTTTGATTGGTCGGTGTGATGGGTTATTCAATCCATTTCACTTCCTTTTGTTGTTGGGAAACCTTTGTGACTTACCTTAGGTTTACATGAATTTTTTACCCCTGTGTTGGGTTTATGGATGTCATTAGTGGCATATGAAGTGATTGATAGTATGATTCGATAGCAATTTGAGGTTTTGGAGTTCGGTATGTCTGTGGCCTAGGAACTATAAGTGTTATAATTCCTAGAGTGTTATGAATAGGAGGTTTACTCCCATGATTTGGTGATAGTGTTGAGGTGATAGTGTTGTGTTGATTGTCAGTGTGGGACTGACGGGTACGAGTCGTAGTGATCTATGACGGGGGTTGTACTACGTATCTGGTATTGGTTGTATATCCTTGTATGTATATATATATATACGTGCATATATATATATATATATAGGTGTGAGTTATTTCATGTTGTTGCGATATAGTTTCACTATATGCTATTTGTTTATTTGTGGATGCATGGTAGGGGACTAGTGGGATGTATTCCGGGGTCTTGTCTTGGCGTGATTGCCAGGTGGGATATTTGACTGACCTAGGATAGATGCATGTACACGGGTTGGTTTTCATTTGATTTGAACGGTCGTAGGATGTGATGGTTATGATTTCTTTCTCCTACGGGGCTCAATGAGCTCACCCCGGCAGCGGTATGCCTGGTGGTTTACACCACCAGTTTGCAGGAAATGTTTCGGTTATGGACAACGTGGAGTGCAGGATGGTTCGTGGCACTGATGCTGTTGCGGGGTTTGGGACGCTATATATATATAGAGTTGTACCTTTTGTTTCATTTCTTGTTCCCTGTATTGGGACCGTCGATGTTGTACCTCTTGGGAGCCAGTCTGTTGGCCTATCCCTTCCTTGTATTCAGTATTGTTACATCGTTGTAGAGATGTATTCTTTCGGCACTTAGACGTGCCTTGTGTATCATTTGGTTTAGCTTCCGCTTTGTTGTGTATGGAATTATTATTGATAATAAGATTCCATCCGGTTTATGGTTGTTTAGTATATTGATTGGTCGTTCATTTTACGGATCACGACCCGGATTCCTCGGATGTCCCGGTTTGGGAGTCTTAGAAAATTTGGGGCGTGACAATAATGAAGATCGTGAGGACTCGTATGAAGATGAATACAATAAATTGTACGAAAAATCCATACATGTTAGCAAAATGTACTCAAAATTTATGGTTCAATTTAAAAATGTTGATAAGGAGGGACAATCCTTAAAAGAAGAGTTTACCAAGTCTGAACAAGAAATGACTCAGGCTTGGAAGAGGGTAGATGATCTCAATAAGGAGTTAAACAGTTTAAGATTGGAATTGAGTGATAAATCGACAAGGATTGAGGGGTTGGAAAAGGAATTAAAAGATGCTCACTTAACTATCCATAAATGGTCTATGAAACTCTTAAGCTTAATCATATGTTGAGTAAGGAAAAATCTGCAGGAAATACAAAGGGGTTGGGGGTTCAAAGGAACATTGAGTGATTCTAACGTCGTTTCTAAAACAACCTTTGTAAGGGGTTCCCATATAGTATCTAGTTCTTCTTAAGGTAAATCTGATAGGAATCTTAATGCTCAATCTTATGTCAGAAAACCAGTTGATAGTAAGCCTCCATTTTCCTTTAGATTCAATAAGGGTTCAAAAAATGGCTTTCAAAGGCTTATCCCAGTATTTCATCACTGTGGAGTGAAAGGTCACATTCGACCCGTGTGTTCAAAGTTAAGAGGAGAAACTTTGAAATCAAAGTGGAAACATAGAACTCAAAAAGGACCAAATGTTGAAAATTAAATTCGGGTGTTGAGTGAAAAGGTGAAGAGGTTGTCTAGGTTGTCTAATAGAGCACCGAAAGTTAAACAAGTGTGGGTTAGGAAAGATGAACTACATTGTTTGGTTGTTCATACTGCATATAGAGTGCGTGAATCTAATTCTGAGAAAGTTCTTGAGTATATATCAATAGATTCTTAGTCAACAGACATCTCTACAAAACCATTAGATTTTCAAAAGCATCTGCATCTTAGAAAATCTAGTGGTATGTTTTCATTAGGATATATATTTTCATATGTATCATTCTAGGAATATCTTGCATTATCTTTTATCCTAAAATTAAAACATTATCATGCATTTTGTTTTATTTACATGTTTATTTTTATTTTTTTATGCATGCATCATGTTTTACTACTATTAAGACTATTCATGCATGCATCATTATGACAAAAAGAGAAATAAATTCTTAACAGTTGAGCTTGGCTAAGGATACAAAAGGTTGTCATATTTTACTCTATTCTCATATTTATTTTTCTTATTATGCTTATGGAAATTGGAGTTGTTAGTCTGACCTGAGGTTATGAGTTTTTCACTTGATATGTTTAAGTATTATTTTTAGAACTCATTAACTTTGGGTCTTTGTTTTACTTCGGAGATGATTGTAATACTTGTTGAAACTCTTAGTCTTTCTCATCTAATCTGAAATGATATGTAGGTTTATGAGTTATGCTAGATTGATCTATACTTTTGAATATCTTTTGCATGCTTATGAAGTATGGGGTAATGTTGAAAAAGGATGAGATGTTTAAAATATAGAAATGCAAAAAGTAGTTCTTCAATCTGAGTAACCGGGCCTCCTACCACAAAGTAGCAAAGTGTTCGCGTAAAAAGGGGAGAAGACTAATGAACATATATCCCAAGAAAAAGCTCGGGCCCAGTTGGTTGGGACTAAAAATCCTCGCTGGAAAGTCCGGAGCTTAGAAAGATAAAAAGGGATATGGTGAAAAAGTTGAAAATGTGAAAATAATAAATTGTGTGACAATGGGGTATTGTTTTTTTTTAACAAGCAATAAGGTTCAAGTTAACGATTTGACTTCTAGCTTAGGTTTTAGATTGAAGTATCATCACAGTTAGTGAGGAGATTATTAGAATTAATACGTATTGCTTTCATCTTAGTTGTTTGTTTGTACCTGAATATTTTTCATAAACGCAAATGTTATGTAAAGCTTGACTGGTGATTGCTTATAACTACAAGGTACATGTGCTGATTTTCTTCATTATCATGTGTATAATAGCTAAGTCAAATATGTGAATATGATGTGTTAATGATTAGTTCATTGTCTCTTTTGCCTTGCTCACATGTTTCTAAAATATATATATATATATATATATATATATATATATATATTGTTGAGCATTTTGCATTCATGCATTAGTTGAAGTTCATGCATTGTAGAGATTTATGTTACTCGAGAATCTGGATATAATCTTATAAAGTACTTTATCTTAGTATTTAATGCTCGATTTAGATTCTCTAGAGTCTTCTCTGTGATCCTTTCCATATGTTTACATTTTGAGGATTTCTCTATGTTTTGATTAGTATATCTTTGATTGTCATTTCAGTGACAAAAAGAGGGAGAAGTATTTAGTAAGGGGGAGAGGGATAAATTGTTTGCTTAAAAGGAAGTATTTAATTGAGGGGGACTTTATTCTCAGGGGGAGAAGGAGTATGTTTATACTAATGATCATTATATTGGTTTATATATGTTTTCCACGCCTGTTTTTCATGGTATGTTGTTCAGTGTTGTGGTTACAAGAGTGGAAGATCGTCATGAAGGCAATATGATGATCTATGTCTATATTTGTTGGTGTGTGTTCATATGTATAGATATTATGTTATTGTTTGTGAGGATAATTTTGTAAAATATGGTTTTGTCTCAGAAATGCCAAGGGGGAGATTGTAAGAACATTTATAGCATTTATAGTATTATTTGTGTTTGATATGTTCTAGACAATAACCATATTGAGTGATTTATGAAGTTGGGAAAGTTTAATAGGCATGGACAAGCTTCGTCAAAATTTAAATCAAGCATAAAGAAGTGAAGAATACAAGAGAATTGAAGAGGAAACAAGTTTGAGTAAAAAGTGCCTCCCGGAGGGTAAAAATGTTATTTTTCAAGCCGCAACTTCAAGAATCATAACAAGGGAGTCAAGGGGGTTCAAATGACACTAGTCCCAAGAAAAGTTGGTTTCGAGAGTTTTGCTACACATGGCCTGTATCTAGTAGCTAAAAGTGGCTAAAAAGTGTTATTTCAACGCATTTCCTACGCATGCCAAAATAATTATGCATGTGCCTACGCTTCTAGCGTAGTAACCCAGAAGCATAGGGGTCTAGCAAATTTGAGTTCTGGAAATTCCCGTTTTGCCCCCAATTTGTTCTCCTTTGAGGCTGTTGCGACTTTATACATTGAGATACGTGCCACACACATATTATTCATCAAATAATAGGGTTTTACTTGGTTTGATGTGAAATTACGAAAAAGAGGAAGATTAGGGTTTCTCTTATGCATTGTCTATAAATATCAAAGTCTTCTACAAATGTAAGGGAGTCTTGGAGCCCTAGACCTTTTGAGAGATCTCTGCAAGTTTTCTACAGATTCATATTCATCTACAGAGATAGAGATAGAGAGAGAGAAAATATCATTGAGTGATTCTATATCTTCTAGTTCTCTCTTGTTTAGGGTTTGATTCAATTGTGTTTCTACATCGATGATTTCATGCACAATTGAATGACCTAGAATCTGAAATCTACGCACCACCTTGTGCAACGTGGTTTGATCCGTTTGAAAAACGGAGCCGTCTGAGTACGAAGATCGAAGCAGGAGGCTTCGTGGTTCATTGATCCGTTGAGAAGCGGAGCCGTCAGAGTACAGAGCAGAGCGAGAGCTTTGTGGAGCACAAGTGATTCAAGGTTGTGAGACATCGAGTGAAGAAAGGCAGATCTGGAGGGATTTGTAAGTCTAAAGCTTCATAGAGTCTGTGTACTATTTGATTCATAGTGCATCGATACCCGAGCATATCCGTGGTTTTTACTTGGAGTTTCTCCAAGGTTTTCTATGTAAAAATATCGTGTGTCTCTATTGCTTTATATTCTGCACTTAAATTAATCTTTGCATGATTTATCTTGATAGAGAATTGGATTAAAATTGATATTTCTGCAATTAATTTTAATTTGTTAATAAATTCACAAAAAACCTATCCACTCCCTGTGGGTTGTTTTCATTAATTGTTAGGTAATTTTATTATCATTACAATTGCATTTAGTCTATTTCAAAGTTCAAGAGTAAGAACACTGGAAAAAGAAAAAAAAATCAAATTATGAGATGTTTTCTTTTTGTAACTGTAATCCTCGTCTTCTCTTTTCCTCCTGGTTTATAATTGACCTCATAATGGGGAGCTTTCATTTGCTAGTTAGCTTATTTAACCACCTATGTCACGCCCCGAATTCCTAGGACTCCGAAACCCGAGCCTAAGAGCTAAGGGAGTGATTGCGGAAGTAAAAAGAAATGAGAACCAACGAAATTCAATCATCAAATACCCACGAAAGGGTAAAATGATCTGATACCACGCTGTCACGCCCCTAAGATTCCCGAAACTCAATTCTAGAGAATCAGCGAATCTCCAAGGGATGACGCTAGTCAAGCGACTACTAGAGTCAACAACAACAAAGAGACACATGGAATAACAATAAAAATATACTCCATGTCAAGTAGAATGCTAGAAACTCACTAGCATCCTCCAATACCAACTGACACGCTCCTAAATTCCTAAGACTCCCGAACAGGGACATCCGAGGAATCCAGGATGTGATCCTTAATACAAATGACCAACTAAGACATCATTAACCAAGAAAACATATGGGTTAATGGTAGAAATGGTATATTTAATACCCAAATGGATAATAAACAAAGCAGCGGAATCTAACGAAAATCCGGCAGAGTTCCGTTTGTAAATGGAACATCCGGACAACAACCACAACACAAGAACCTGCCAATAGCAATTCAATAATCACAATGGCTTCCAAGCCCCACATTCATCAATCCTAATAGGGCCGAGGTAATGGAAAGAAACCAAAACCCCTCCAAACCCTCTAACATCAACAGAGCCACAAATGCTCGAATAAGAATACAGAAAAGCGTCTAATTGTACAGAATAAATACAATGCATCCTGAAAGAATAAATACAGGAAAACAAAAGATACATCAATAGGGATATGCCAACAGACTGTCTCCCAAAAGAAATACATGATGATCCCATAACAATGGGTAAAGAAACTGACAGAAGAATACTAGCGTCCCCAAACCTGTCGTTCTGCAACCGTAACCGCATCACCCAACGCAACTCCAAACCTGTAACAAGAAAATCAAGGAAAACTGCCGTTGCACTGCATCCTGCTCATAGCCGTATATTTCTTGCAACCTGGCGTGGAATACCAGGGGGCGAATGAAATTCCCCTGTGAGCAAATAAGCTCAGTGGGAAAAGATACTCTAACTACCACATCCTCTGATAGTTTAGGTAAAGCTAAACCGTCTAATAAGATATAAATAGCCCAACTAGTCCCATCCACGCAAACCCAAGTCACATGCTCATATACTATCATAAACGAGTATACATAAGTATATAGGGAATATATATATATATATACACACACATATATATATATAAATACACAACATGAGTCTCTAAGACTCGTACTCCAAGTACCCAACACCAGTAGTCTACACTACTCTCACCAACGTACGCTAGGTACACGACATCCAGGTCAAACCTAACAAATCATCAATTACTCACAACACAAATCAGAAGATCCGACAGAGGAGATCACACTCACCTCTAACATCCACAGGAATCAAAATCCACCACTAGTACCAAGGAAGGCTCAAATCCAACACCCCGATAACACAGGAGGAAAAGCACTCACGTCCTTGCGTACTAACACAACCGTCATCTATATATATATATATATAACAAACCTCATCCTATTCCTAGAGAAAATCTACCTCTCAAGGCTAGATCACCTCAATCATATCACCGTACCATAAATCGTATCGACCTCATAATACTATCATCAATAGGGTCAATCACATCACTAACACTCTCACTGTAGGCGAGGAAGACCACCCAATCTAATCACTAGAGTACACGGACTCAACTCACCAGAACGACCACCTCAGGGTCACCAAAGCAAAGCGAAGGAAAAGACTTCCCAATGCTAACCAACAGATAACCGAGACAACAATGTCAAGGTTAAAACACCACAAGTGAACAAGGAAAGAACACCAAGAAGGAACAAGGAAACCAAAAACGAATGGCCGAGAGCGGAAGTAATAAAAAGATGAATCCCAGAGATTCAATAGTTTTTAAGAAAAAGGTTTTCAAACTCGAACCAATCCTTTTGGTATCCATGCCCCTAACGTAAGAAAAACTCATATCACCTAGGTGGTGATACCAACAACCCAGAAAAGGGAAGGGCAACACTATATGTGTGCACTGAACAACAACAAGCCTCAATCCGAGACTCAAGCATGATAGGTAACAAAGGTGAAACAATGGAACACCTTTCAAAACTCTACAAGACGAGATATTGAGAAAGAAGTCTCGAATCTCAGAATCCCAAGAAAATAATAAAATAGTTTTACTTTTAAGAAACCACATAGTAAAGATAACCGTCTTACCCCCGGTCTCCGTCAGTCGTCATCACAGGCTTTTAAAAGTTGAAAATCTTTTCAAGAAAGATCCTAAGATCATTTTATAAAGTATTAAAACTTTTCATTTATACGGGGGTAGGCGAAAACGGGT
This sequence comes from Cornus suecica, assembly GCA_963922005.1. Taxonomy (NCBI): domain Eukaryota; kingdom Viridiplantae; phylum Streptophyta; class Magnoliopsida; order Cornales; family Cornaceae; genus Cornus; species Cornus suecica. The sequence goes on along the minus strand of OY998246.1, from coordinate 46,034,280 downwards.
TTTTCCCTTTTAAATATAAGAGTTTAGAAAACACCGTTTTCGAAATGATAGTCAAATAAGAGAAACACAACTCTATGAATTCCTGTAATGTCCGAGAGGACAGTAAAGGAAGAGCAACACGTTGGACTCACGGAAGACAACCATCCGTTCCAACTCCACCAAATCAAATGACACCACGAGGAAGAGGTTCGGCACCACACCGTAACCGACAACTCAAGGAATGACATGTAAGTCAAAGGTCACGTACTAGTGTACAAACACTGTACAAGAAATGCTTAGGGGAATGAACTAAGCACTAGAAACCACGCTACAGTACCCTAAGTACTTAATGAAATCACTTCAATCATAACCTCTACCCATTCCTCAAAAGAATGAAAAACACTTAAAGGTCTATGCTACCGCATCCACTAAGACCACAATCACATCAACCGCATTATCTAAGGCCTCAATCACAATTGATACTAAGTCAATCACTGACCTCAAATCTCTAAAGATATCGCACAACTAACTACAACCACAAAACAATTAACAGTCCTCTCTAAGGCCACAAATCAAAATTAACTCCACAATCCACCACTAGCCTCAACTACTCACAGTGATTACTACGTCAATACACTTAACCTCCCTCAAAGGCATAAAAGAATATAACACAAGTATAAAGATTTACGCTTCGTTTATACTTTAATAATTACTGCTTTTAATTCCCGTTTTCACATTTATCACTTTCAACTGAGCATTTTATAAAATGAATTCATTTTGCATATTCATAAATAATCATGCTCCAACATATATATATATATATATATACATATCAATAAATCACATGATGATATGCAACGCACCGTACTCACAGACCGCCTGTGGTACACACACACTAAAACACACCCTTCCCAAGGGTACTGGATCATTCTCTACCATTCCCCTGAGGATACAGCTCACTAAGGAATGTAGACTTATCGTACCGTCCTTCCCAAGTGCTTTTGACACTTCACACTTTTAACCAAGGAAGACGTCCACCACGACCTAGTCGCGCACATAGGCTTTGGACGATATGTCCTCCCCCTACCATCTGCGTTTCTCAGCTTTTTAGTTCTGTGGGAGCAAGAAGCACCCCCTGGCCAGTTGTCACGACGATCCAAACACAAACGTCTACTCGTGCACCACGCACAAAGGAAGTAGACCACACCAAATGACTCTCTCTGCAAATGGTGAAACCGTGCACTACATGCACCCACACCCATGTCTCACAATACATGGTGTACACAAATAAATCATGTCCAACATAAATATGTCATGCATCATATTTATGAAAATACCCACATGGTAATATATAAATCTCATAATCTCTGTACATGCTTTAAAAATATATATTAAAGCATTTAAATCATATGAAAATAATTTCATATACCATTCATGTTCTCCAAAAATATATTTTCTTTAATTCTTTAGAAAATATTTCATTTTCAATTAACATGCATTTTTAAAATAATTTAAACAATTATTTCACGTATACCAGAAGGATCCTAGCATATCGTCTAAACTTTTCGAATCTCTAATAACTCATTTAAATTCGTAAGGATTTCTAAGCCGTCCATTCTTATTTAATTTAAATAAGAATATTATTTAACCATATAGGAATAATTTAATAAATTTTCTTAAATTAATTCATAAGTCTCATTCTGATCCTAAACGATTTATAGATATTTAAACTAGCAATTTAATATATCTATAATAAATTAAATAAGGGTTTTTCACCCCTAAACTACTTCAATAATGCGGAGTGAGAAATGTAATTTCCCACCTAATTATACGTTACCGAACAGTCCGAAACAGCACAGTGTCGGCGCCCGAATATGAAGCCCGCCGACCAAAATTGTCCGATAATTATTTCGAATATATCAAAATGTCCGTCTTGACAACCTATACGATATATACGAAGCCCGTTAATAATCGGTTAATTAATTGGGTTAAATCTAAAATACCCCAAACGAAAACTATAACCTATAAATGCGATTTTCGGGCAAATCGTTCATCCTAAAATCACGAAATTAATATATGACGAATACTACGTAGGTACGAAACTACTCACCGAAAATCGGCTCAAACCGATCACCGGAAGGTCGCCGGAAAATTGGCCGAAGCCCAGCCGGACTCGCCACTGTTGCGCGCTGCTGCTACGCGAACCAGCCGTAGCTACCTGCTACTCCGTGCACGCCGCTGGCAGCCACGGTCGCCGCCGCCTCCGCCTAGTCCAGCCGCCGCAGCTGCTCCAGGGCGCCGACCGCCAGTCGTCCCTTTCCTGAAACGCTTCGCTCCCTCAGCCGACTCTCTCTCCACGAACCGGCCCTCTCTCTCTCTCTCTCTCTCTCTCTCTCTCTCTCAATCGGTCGACCATGGTGAATGGAGAGGAGCTGCTTCAGTCGTGCGAAGGAGAGTGTAGCAGAGGTCTGTGATGGCGTGAAGGAGAAGATGCAGGTCTGTGTATATATATACATATATATATATATATGACCTAATTGCAAAACTAACCCTTTATTTCTCCAAAATCGCAAAATAACCCCCACTTCTATATATATATATACAATTGAATATATATATATATAATAAACCCCAATAATTATCGGGAACATCCGAACATAATCTCGCAAGCCCGAATTAATAACGGGAAGCCCAATTAAATACATCGGGGTAGAAACCCAAATGTCGGAACACTTAAACAAGCCCGACCAATTAAAATGCGTCGTCATCCAATCGAAACACTAATCATTAAACGTCGAATCGATACCGCGTAGTCGAGACTTTAAAACTAAACGCGAAAAATTTACAGGTATCAAATACCAAGAACAAACAATACGTCAAGAACAAGTGATGTCATTACCGAAATTAAATCAAAGATAATTTCAGTAAAAAGGATAATAACACGGGGTGTTACAACCTATGACCCCACGTCCTACTACCAAACCACTGAAACCATTCTAAATTGAAGCAATTCTAATTCATATTATATGTCAACCACTCAACATGTCATTAAGATAGCAAGTCCGGTGCGATTATTTTTTGTTTTGAGATACAAGTGATTTGACAGCTGTACCGAACATTGATTCAAGGATATTTTTGTTTTGTAACATTGAAATGCAAATTTTTTATTAGGGAATGTAATATTGAAATAGTACTAATTCACTAATTATGCATTTATTTTAGATTTGTAATTATCAAAAATTTGAAATACTCTAATTAATTTAGTTTATAATTTTATTTTTTTGATATTTAGTATTTTTTTTTTAAATCAGGATAGTAGTAACCGGAACCGAACTGAGATTTAGGTTCCGGTTCGGTTCAGTTCTTTGCCCGTTCGGTTCGGTTCCGGTTCTTATTTTTTAAAAATATAAAAAAAAATCATTTGATTCCGGTTCCGGCCCGAACGGTACCGTGTGCGGCTATTCACATGCATGCATGTAATTAGAGATTTATGTGACGAGGTTGTTATTATCAAAATTCAGTGGGGTTCTTAAGAATTTTTTAATAAAATTTTAGTGGGGGCATAAGCCTTATTATTTTAAATTTAATGGTAGATAATAAAGAAAAAAAAATTCAATGCCGGGTCCATGTCTGTTCACATGTTGGATTGTTTCTTTGAGTCTGAAGTCTTTTTTTATACAAACCAATTGGGGTGGATGCTATTTTTCTCTCTAAAAAAAGCAGAGTGAGTGTTTCACTTTACACCACCAAATTAATGTTTTTTTGATAAACCACTTTTTGTTCTCTTGTTAGAAACTTGCATGAATATATATTATATACAGAAAAAAATACTGTTACATTGTCATGCATTATCAATCCTTTAGTAGTAATATGGTTCCTTGAAGAAGATGACATAAATGATGCAACAAATTGCAAATATAATGATGAAGACATCAAAGGTAAGAGCTGACACAGCTTGATCACTGAGCTGCATGTTCCTTCCACCGAGGCGATCCACCATGTCCGGGACAGACTCGTAATTGTCCAAGTCCTGCATGTATGGGTCCTCCAACTTCTTCCTCATCTTCTCAGCCTCGCGACTCGCAGTCTCCTGAGCAAGTGACCAGTCGTAGAATCGTCGTCTCTCTTCATCACTCAGCACATCATACACTTGTTTTAGTTGCATGAACTTGTCTGATGCTGCTTTCAGTGGCAGCGAAGTTGTGTCTGGGTGATACTCTTTCGATAATCTCCGGTAAGCGGCTTTGATTTCCTCCAAATCAGCTTCTGCAGATATTCCTAAGAACCTGGTCATCAGTTCCAAATAGTGTCATCACTAACTGATCAATTCTTGAGAAATTTATTCATACCTAGCTGTGAAACAATTACAGGAGTCTATTTTTCCGTTTCTCAATATTAGGTTGTACTTATTTGGAATTCTACAATTTGATGGTTAACAAGTTAACATGGTATTAAAATATTTGAGGTTTTGAGTTTAATTAAAATTCGTTAGTACTCTAATATTTAAAATAGATAGACTCATTCACAACAAAAAAAACTTGTACCTATAATGATAGAAATTTAGTACCACTATAGCACAAGAAGTTAATTTTTTTTTTTTTTTTTTTTTTTTAAGATTTAGGAGATGAAAAATATAACAACAGTTTTTACTAGTATTATAGCCTAAAAAATTTTAATGTCGGGATTTTAGGTGAGATTTTATTATTCACCCTTAAAAGTTTTGGTAGTAAATTTTCACCCTTTTAGTGCGGGTTGCGACCAACACAAAAGCCCTAATTTTTTATTTTGATTGATCAAAAAGAAGATTAAACTTGAAATGACAAGTTAGATGGTTTAAATATTAAAGTTACATCCTGAGCTAAATGGTTGCGTAGACTCTAGGAAGTTGTTCCAAATAGAATTCAACTGTTTAGGGAGATTTATTATTCTATTTGGTGTTGAAAGTACGAAACAGGGATGTTTACTCGCTCTAATTTGAGTATCATTTCCCTCCTTTTCCAACGATATATATCCTCTGTTTCATAGAATTCTGGGATGGCCATTTCATCTTACTTTTACCTTAAGAAAATGACATAAATTGAGTCATGTCATGCTGAAGGCAATATGGGGCAACTTGAAAACTGCCACATTGAACAATAAAAAATATATATATACATATATCTATAAATATGTCTACATACGTTTGTTTTAGGTTCTGTTTGAATAAATTAGTTTCTTACCTTGAGTTATTACTTCCATTTTTTTTCGAATTAAAATTGGATATTAATCTTGGCATTACTTGAAAAACTTTTTATTATAAACAATACTGATCAAGAAACCACACATAGCCGCCAAATTATATGGAGAATCTAATGCTAGCAATTAAATTCAAGCTATATATATGTATATATATGTATATGTATATGTATGTATATGTATATGTATGTATATAGAACTAAGAGTACTACTTACTGGTAATGAGAATCAGAAGAATTGTTAAGCAACTCAGAGAACTTTTCGCCCAAGTAGTCCTGGTCCTCTTCTTCTGTAGACTTACTATTACTACTAGAACTTCCTCCTATCCAACCTTCATCCTCATTCTCCCAATGAATTCTTGTATCGACTCCCGATGGAGGCTTCTGTTGCCGCTCAGAGTCTTGGACCGCGAAAACTCCGCGATTCAACAGTACTGTTCTTCTTCTTCTTCTTTGGTTTCTTGTTACTGGCCAATATTGATCCTTGTAGTATTGGTGTTTGGTGTTTTGGGCTTTGAGTGAGAGAGGGAATGAGGATTGAGGAGCTGTTGGTAAAGCCATGGGTACTGGGGAAATTAAGCAAATTGAGGGGTTGTTTTTCAAGTTGTAAACAGATGGTTACACCACATCCTCTACTACTTTCTGTGGTTGAGAATTAAGTTACAGAGTGGGACTTGTGACTTGTGAGGATGGAATTTATTATTTATTATTTATTATTATTGCAATTTGGGCTTGATGAATATAACAATTCTGGGATTCACCATTTGAGTTCAATATAGGTATTGGGAGTCCTTACTCCACATGCACAGTACACAATTTATAATAGTAATGGATGGTGATGATTTTTGAGCTTGCTGTGCACTCATAATTGTGATTTCGAGTAGACTACTAATGAATAATCTAAATATGTGGAGCTACAACAGAATCTTGACCATCAAGTCCAATTATGATGGGTTTTAGTCCAAATAACGTGTAACGGATTCGGATAATATCAATCTTACAAATGAATATCGGTAAAAACATTACAAATGATTTTTAACTCCTTTTATAAATCATAAGAAAGCATATATATATATATATTAATGATATCTTGTTTTCCGAAAGCATGAAAATTCATACTCACGTATCACAATAATCCATTAAGTATAATTGTTATGTTTTAAATGATAATTCATTTAATTATGTCCATCACATCCAACAATTATTACTATAGATGAATCATAATTTCTTATTCACCGAGTAGTAAGAGATCATTTTCGTAGATACATATATATTATCTATACATGAATATATATATATGAAATTACTTAAGAGATGGTAAACTAAGCCTAGAATGGGGGGTGAATAGGCTTTTTATGAATTAATTGACAAATTAAAATATTAATTGCGGAATAGTCAATTTTAAAATATTAATAATAAATATGAGTGCAAAAAATAAAGCAGAGATGACACCAATATTTTTACGTGAAAAAATCTTGAAAAAGCTCAAAGTAAAAACCACTGATACGCTCAGGTATCGATGCACTATGAATCAAGATGTATACAGACTCTATAAAGTTAAGACTTACAATCACTCTAACTTGCCATTTTTCACTTGACGTTTGAATCACTCGTGCTACCACGAAGCCTCTTGATTCGATATCCGTACTATGACACATAATGCAACATATGGTGTGTAGATTTTTCAGTATCTAGGTCATCCAATTGTGCATAAAGATCACATGTGTTGTAACATAATTGGAGAACCCCAAAAACAAGAGAGAACTAGAAGATGAATGATCACTCAATATTTGTATCTCTTTTTCTCTCTCTCTGCAGGAATATCTGAACTGTGGAAGAATTGTAGAGATCTCCAAAACTTGTCTTCTCTTCTCAATATCTTCTCATATTTATAGAGAGAGAATTCTTAAATTTTGGAATAAGAATCTTCAATTATGGAATAATATTTCCTAATCTCCAAGACTTTTTCTTGTCCTCCAAGTCTTAACCTTTTGACCATAATGTCTCCAAATATAGGCCAGTGTACCAATAATAACTCTTAGACATGTCCAAAAGAAATTAGGAGCTCATAAGGCATCAGAATAAATCTTATTTAAAAATTGAAGTCGGCAATCTGGAGAAATGTCTAGAGTTCTCGAGAAATTCAAAATCTCAAGTTCTCAGTAAAAAATCTCGAGTACTCGGTAGTTTACTCATGGCGTTGGATGACGCTGAGTGGCGTCCCAAACTCTCTGGAATACACCCCAAGGCACAAAATCTCGAGTACTCGTAAACAAAAGTTCGAGTTCCCAGTAAGTTAAAATCTCGAGTACTTGGTAAATATTATCGAGTACTCGGCAACTTCAGAAAATCCAGCTTTTGTTCATTTCTTTAAAGCGCTACTTTCCATCAACTCTACTTCACTTCTCTTATATTCATAACCACTTTAAACTTGATTTGACACGTTGTTGATCTTTGTTTGACCTATCAATTTGATTAACCCGACTGAAGCTTACAACACTCAACATGGTTTTTTATCAGAAACATGTCATTAGAAATAAATGTTTCTACAATCTCCCCCTTGGCATTTCTGAGACAAAATCATGTTTTACAAATATATCATCATGACAAACAAAATAAAAAAATTTATACCTATGAACACACACTTACAAACGTAGACATAGACTTTTACTATGATCTCATGACGATCTACCAATCTTGCAACCACAACACTAAACAACATACCTGTGAAAATCAAGTTTGGAAAACAACTTGCAGGCATAATCAATATTAAATGATCATAATAAAATGAACAATATTAGCATGAATCATAATGATAATTAATCAACAACAGATAATTCTCTCCCTCAATTAAAAAACTATCTCCCCCTTTTTGTCACTAAAATGAAAAGGAAAGAAATAACAATATAAATAGTCAAAATATACGGGAAGACCAGAGAATCTAAATAAAGCTTATATTAAGACATAGGATTCTACATAATATATCCAGATTCTTGGGTAACAAAAATCTCTACAATGTTGAACCCCTAACACTAATGCACGAATGCAAAATGCTCAAACTAATATGAAAAAATATATATATTTTTGTTCTTAGAAACATGTGAGCAGGACATCAGAGACAATAAGCTAATCATTAACACATTATATTCTCATATCTGACTTAGTCATTATATACACGATAGTGAAGGAAATCAGCACTCATACCTTGTAGACCCAAGAAGTCACAAGCCAAGCTTTATATATCATTTGTATATATGAAAAATATTCAGGTGCAAGTAAACAAATAAGATGAAAGTAATACTCACCAATTCTAATATTCTCTTCACTAACTGTAATGATAATTCAATTCAAAACCTAAGCTAGAAGTCAAATCTTTAACTCGGACATTATTGTTAATTAAGGGAAACATAAAAAATTTCCTTTTTGTCTCTAAATTTTTTCTTTTGCACCCCTTCATATATTTTTCCTTTCTTTCTTCCGTTTTTATGCGAACACTCAATGCTTTGTGGCAAGAGGCTTGGTTACTCGGGTTAAAAATTTGAGATAATCATTTTCGCCTATTGACCGAATACTTACTTTTTTAGGCACTGAGACCCGGTTACTTAGCAAAAAGGATCATTGTTTTAAGGGGCTTAAAGAGACAATCATATATATATATATATATACATATATATATATATTATTTCATTATCTTTTTTTCTTTTCATCTTCTTTTTATTTCAAAATTACCCCAATATTCATGAACAAGCAATAGATATTCAAAAATATCGATCAATTTAGCCTAGCTCATGAACCTACAGATCACTTCGGGTCAGATGAGAAAGACTAAAAGTTTTAGTAATCATTACAATCATCTCCGAAATAAAACAAGCACCCAAAGTTCATGAGTTTTAAAAATAATACTTAAACATGTCAAGTGAACAACTCATATCCTCAAGTCAGGCTAACACCTCCAATTCCCATAAGCATAATAAGACAAGTAAATATGAGAATATAATGAAATATGAGAACCCTCTGTAACCTTAGCCAAGCTCACCATTCTAAGTATTTTTTATTTTATAATTTTATTATATATATATATATATATATATATATATATATTTCATAATGATACATGCACGAACAAACCTAATAATAGTAATAGTAACAAAAACATGATGCATGCATAATAATAAACAAAATTAAAATGCATGATAATGTATCAATTTTAGGATAGATTTAATGCAAGATGTTCCTGGAATGATACATATGAAGACATTTATTCTAATGAGAACATACCACTAGATTTCCTAAGACTCACATGTTTTTGAAAATATAATGGTTCTATAGAGATATCTATCAACTGAGAATATGTTGATATAAACTCTAGACCTTTCTCAGAACAAAGTTTAGGAAAAATACAATAACTATTATCAGATATACGTACACCTTCCATAACATGATAGGTGTCAAATATTAGTCATTTTGACCCCTTAACTCGTTATTGTTACGTCATTTCATTCCATTATTTGGTATTTTTATGTTGTTTGCGTGTTAAACCATGTTTCAGGAGCTTAATGAATAAATGGAGCTAACTTCGGTGAATTAACTGAAGAGTGTATTCTTTTTATCCAAGAAGAGAGTCAAGAAGGAAGTCCGAGACAAAAATGGCTCCCGGAGGGCAAAAATGGCATTTTTAAAAGCCGTTATCTTCAATAAAGAGTATTGTGGGTTTAAGACGGTCGGTTTGGTGCATTCGTGGAGAAAAGTGGTTTTTCATAAAATACATACGCTTTCAGTTTAAAAAAGTGGCTAGAAATTACATTTCTACGCTTGGAGGTACGCTTGAAGCGTAGGCCAACTACACTTGAAGCGTACGTGCCACAAGAATTTGTGGTCTTTGGAGATTTTTTATTGTTCTACCCTCGGTTTGATGTGAAGACGTGCATGTGACTCCAGATCTCTATATACATGTATATACACTTATATATATAAGAATTTAGGGTTTGCATGAAGTAGAGAGTGAAAAGACTGAAAATGGCTTCTTTACACCATTGCCTATATATACATGATCATATATCAGTGTGGAAAAGTTTTAGATAGAGATATCAGAGGAGACGTTCATTAGGGTTGTTCAGTTTTGGAGGTTCACATTCATACATTCAGAGTATTCAAAACCTATAGATCTGAAGAAGAAGACTATGGACATCGTTTCTACATCATCGATGCAGTAACCATCCACCATGGCCAACTAACTCGGTATCTAGGGTTTTCTAGCAAAATCATAGCCAAGTAATATAGTTCTTTCATTATTTTCAATTGTAACGAGGGGAAACTGTTGACCATACTATGATGATTGTAGTAGTTAAGAGACCATTCTGATTTGCAATACAAAATTATATGTTTGTTCTAAATTCTTGTCTTAGATGAAATGAATGTATTATTTTGCACAACTATGATTATTCAATATGAGTAGGAACTCAAATGCTTAATTATGGTTTTTTACACAATGGTGGTAATGAAACCTGAATCCCTAGGTTGACACAGGCCGTGTTTTGGTGATTTAATATAGACATGCTTTAGTTTATTTTTCATGCATTAGGAGTAGATTATAGTAATATAATTGGCATGTATTAGTTAGGTCAATCATGAGACGGGTTATCGCAATCCAGTTTATGGTATTCCTTTTTTGGGTCGTATTTAGCTATTTATGGTACTACTTGATTCACGGTTACGGATCGCCTCTTACAATTGATACAGTGAGGAATTATATTATGTGGTTAGTGGTGGAATGATGAAAACCCTAGTTTTCTCTATCATCTGAATCACAACTAATTTACTTTGTTTTCTAGATAATTATTAGTTAAAATAAATAATTGGTCTTTAACCACCCAAACGAATCATTCTCGGAAAATATAATTCAGTGTTTTTGAATTGCTAAAGTGAACAATCTTAGTCTCTATTGGATCAATATCCCTTAATCAAGCCATTTTCTATTCTACAATTGATACGTGCGTTTGCGTAGGGTAAAACCTAGAGTCGTTAAGGTGTTATTTTTAACCACATATTTTTACACACCTGATGTCGCATCAAGTTTTTGACGCCATTTTTGGGGACTTAGTATTATTCAAATAGCTTTAGTAATTTATTTTCATTGCATTATTGTAGTTGTAGCTAAAGTTAGATTTTTGTGTGATTGACAGGTACTCTGAAGAACATAGAAGGGAAAAGCGGAGCTTCTAAAGTTGCGTCTGGAACTTTTATGAGTTTTAGTATTACCTTGATTTTTGCATTTAATTCTAGCTTGATTTTCTGTTTATAGTTAAAGTAGTTTAGAAGTAGCTAATTTAGTTAATTTTTATTTCACAACATTTCAAAAAAAAAAAAATAGTTGTTTGAGCAACGTATGACCGATAGATCGACCCGTTCTAATTTTAGCACTGTGTTAGTTGAGTACGATCATGAGATCAAAAAGAATCTCCGTCATATACGTCGAGCTATTGAGGAGCGTCTACGCCAGTTAGAAGAAGAAGCGATGGGTGACCAAAGTGCCTACCCGCCAAAGGCACCAGAGACATCCCTGAAAGGATATTACGCGCATGATGCGTATGACTCCTATGATGATTTTTCGGAGGAAAAAGGAGTGAAACACTTCGAGATCAAGACAAGTATGATTAATATGCTTCCAAAATTTTCAGGCCTTAGAATAAAGGACCCATACCAGCACATCAATGATTTCCTAGAGGTAGCCTCTACTGTTAGGTATGATAATTTGCCCAAAAATGACCTGCAAGTGAGATTATTCCCTTGGTCATTGAAAGAGAGAGCTAAAAGATGGTACATAAAATTAGCAAAAGAAATTGAAATCGATTGGGAAGCCCTTAAGATAACATTTATAGAAAAACATTATCCCATAGGAAAGACCTCTGAAGAACAAGATGCAATCAAAACCTTTAGGCAGTTATTTGGTAAAAATTTTCATGATCCTTGGGAGAGATATAATGAAATTTTGTATAAGTGTTCCCACCATAGGTTTTCTCAACAAGATATTGCTAAAAATTTCTACATGGGACTTGGAGAGGCGCATAAGACTTTGATAAATGAGGCAACACAATGTCAGTTTATCTTGAAACCAACTAAAGAACTTTTGGAAATATTCGATAATATTAGTGAAAACACAATTAAATATCAATCTGAGTTGAGGTCTAGAGGTGGACAACGAGATAAGAGATCTGAGAGGAAGAAGGCTCAAGGAAAGAGGCTGAAAGAATGCAAAAATACCAACCATCGGTGGAAGACAATGTTGATCAGACATTATTTGAAGAGCCAGACAGGGCAAGTTACGAGGAGGTATCGCCATTTCCTCAGCGTCTTAGAAAGCCGGCAAAGTATGGAAAGCTGAAAGAATCTGATATGTTTGAAACATTATGACAAATCAAGATTAATTTATCTCTCTTAGATGTAATCGCCTAGATACCGCCTTACACTAAGTTTTTCAAGGATCTTTGCACCCAGAAGCGAAAGAGCAGAGCAAAGAATCCAACAAAAATACTCTTGACTGAGTAAGTGAGTTCATTACTTTTAAGCGATACTCCACCTAAGAGGAAAGATCCCGGTGCTCCCACTATTCCATGTGTCATTGGTGACCAGGAAATTGGTAGAGCTCTTCTTGATCTATGTGCGAGTATTGACTTACTTCCTTATTCAGTCTACCAACAGCTAGGGTTGCGTGAGCTCAATCCCACTGATGTCGTACTTCAATTTGCTGATCGATCAGTCAAGTAGGCAAGAGGAGTTCACGAAGATGTCATTGTTCAAGTGGGCAAGTTTTATTTTTCGGTTGATTTTGTAGTCCTGGATACAGAACCTGTCCCTAACTCAAAGAAACATTTTCAAGTAATATTAGGAAGACCATTCTTGGCCATGGAAAATGGATGCATTAACTGCAGAACCGGAGTCATGGATCTGATATTTGGAAATATAAAGGTTAGGATGAATGTGTTGGAAGGAAGCCACCAATTACCTGAATCAGGGGAATATTTCCAGATTAATGAGTGTGATGAACTGGATTATATCATAGCAGATTGTTTTACTCGAATCTTGGAAAAGGACGAGCTGGGGTCATTTATGACTAGAGAATGGCCGGATGAGGAAGTGGCTGATTGGGAGTCACATTGGAAGCTTCAAAATGAAGAGTTGGATGAGTGGGAGACTGTTTTATACTCTCAACCATGGCGGGATCCAGTTGAACCGCTTCCAATAGATTCAAATACTCCACCAATTCCATCCTTAACTACTCCTCCTACTTTGGAACTTAACGAATTGCCTGAAAAGCTGAAATATGTTTTCTTTGGACCCGGTGAGACTCTTCATGTGATCATATCTTCAAAAGTGACAAAAAAATAGGAATCGAGTCTAGTCGAGCTTCTGAGTAAGAACAAAGAGGCAATAGGATGGAGATTTGCTGATTTTAAAGCCACAGACCCCTCGATTTGCATGCATCTCATACATCTTGAGGAGGATTCGAAGCCATCAAGAGAGATGCAACGAAGGCTGAATTCAAATATGAAAGAGGTAGTGATGAAAGAAATGGTAAAATTGCTAGATGCGGGTATCATTTACCCTATTTCTGATAGCACATGGGTAAGCCAACTCAAGTGGTGTCGAAGAAGTCTGGCATCACAGTGGTGCCGAAGAAGTCGGGCATCACAGTGGTGCCAAACTCAAAAGGTGAGCTAATTCCACAGCGTATGACCACAGGGTGGCGTGTGTGTATTGATTACAAAAAGCTCAACCTGAACACTAGGAAGGATCATTTTCCTTTGCCATTCATTGATCAAATCCTTGAGAGGTTAGTCGGGCAGATCTATTACTGCTTTCTAGATGGGTATTTCGGCTACAATCAGGTGGCGATTGATCCTGTTGATCAGGAGAAAACTACTTTTACATGTCCATATAGCACGTTTGCTTATAGATGGATGTCGTTTGGTTTGTGTAATGCGTCAGCAACATTCCAACAGTGTATGATGTCTATCTTCTCTGATATGGTAGAGAAATTTCTTGAAGTTTTCACGGATGACTTCTCAATTTTTGGGGAAACCTTTGAAGACTGTTTAAAACATCTAGAACTAGTACTTAAGAGATGAAGGAGACGAATCAGATCCTAAGTTGGGAAAAAAGCCATTTTATGGTTCAAGAGGGGATAGTATTGGGCCATATTGTATCAAAGAAAGGGATAGAGGTAGATAAAACAAAAATTAAATTAATTTCAAAACTGCCTCATCCCACATCTGTTAACCATATACGCTCTTTTCTGGGCCACGCCGGGTTTTAACGAAGGTTTATTAAAGATTTCAGCAAAATCACCATGCCATTATGTAACTTATTATCTAAGGACGCGACTTTCGTCTTTGACGGATAGTGCCTTCATGCCTTTGAGGAGTTGCGTACTCAACTCTCATCAGCTCCGATTATTTGTCCCCCAGATTAGTCTCTACCATTTGAGCTCATGTGTTACGCTTTTGACTATGCCATATGAGTTGTGTTGGGTTAGAGAAAAGATAAGTTGTCGTATGCCATTTACTATGCTAGTAGGACTCTGAATGAAGCTCAGATGAACTACACAACTACTGAGAAGAAGTTGCTGACAGTTGTCTTCGCCTTGGATAAATTCCGATCATATCTATTGGGCGCCAAGGTTGTTGTTTACTCGGATCATGCCGCTCTGAGGCATTTGCTGGAAAAAAAAAAGAGTCTAAGCCCCGATTGATTCGGTGGATTCTGTTGCTACAAGAATTTGACCAGGAAATCAAAGTTAAAAAGGGTTCAGAGAATGTTGTTACGGACCATTTGTCAAGGATTATTGTCGAATCCACAAAAAAAAAATTACTCATCTTAAGGATTCTTTCCCGGATGAACATCTATTCAATGTCGTTGTTGTGGAACAAATATCTTGGTATGCTGACATTGTCAATTATAAAGCCACAGGTCGAATCCCAAAAGGATGGTCTAAGAATAAGAAAGACCAATTCTTTAGCCAAGTCAAATTTTATATCTGGGATAATTTGCATTTGTACAAGTATTGCTCTAATAAGATTATTAGAAAATGCATCCCCGAGAGTGAGGTGCAAAGCATACTGACATTTTGTTACATGTTGGAGTGTGAAGGGCATTTCGGAGCTCAGAAGACAACCCACAAGATGCTACAGAGTGGATTTTACTGGCCTTCCATATTCACTGATGCTTTCGAGTTTTGCAAGGCATGTCTGCGATGTCAAAAGCCTGGATCCATATCTCGACGAGACATGATGTCTTTAACTCGATTATAATTGTAGAATTATTTGATGTGCGGGGTATTGATTTCATGGGACTATTTTCAAAAGCAAATAAGAAGGAGTATATACTTGTGGGGGTTGATTATGTTTCAAAATGGGTAGATGCAATAGCCACCAAACGTGTTGACCATGATGTGGTGGAAGAATTTGTAAAGTCAAACATTTTCTCACGATTTGGTATGCCAAGAGTTTTGATCAGTGATGGTGGAAGCCATTTTGACAACTAGTTTTTCCTGCTCTGTGTAAGAAGTACGGTGTCACTCATAGAATTGGTACGCCATATCACCTCTAATCATAAGGTCAAGTGGAGGTTTCTAATAGGGAGATTAAAAATATCTTAGAAAAGACTATGCGTCTGGATTTGAAGGATTGGCCACGAAGGCTAAATGATGCACTTTGGGCGTACAAGACTACATTTAATACACCAATTGGTATGTAACCATATCGTCTTATGTGTGGTAAAACGCGTCATCTTCCTGTAGAGCTGGAACACTAAGAATATTGGGCGGTTCGAAGACTGAATTTTGATATAAGGAAAGTCGGTGCGCAGCAGAAACTCCAACTTCAAGAGCTTAAGGAGTTGAGAAATAATGCATATGAAAACTCTCGAATTTATAAGGCTAGAACAAAACCGTTTCATGATAAGCATATTAAAAGGAAAGTTTTTGAGCTCGGCCAAAAGGTTTGGTTGTTTAATTCAAGACTCAAGCTATTTCCTAGTAAGCTCCAATCGATATGGGATGGGCCATACAAGATTACGAAGGTTTTCCTCCATGGAGCCGTGGAGCTCTATGATCCTGACATTGGAAAGATGTTTGTTGTGAATGTACAAAGATTGAAGCATTACATAGAATTTCAACCAACTGAGTATGTGGTAGAAATGATTGATCTAACTGAACCACCACCCGAGATGCATAAGCTTGATCCGGAGTATTGAGAGGCAGCAACATCGCGCCAACGACATTAAATATTGGTACTAGGTGATGAAAAATAGCTTTTGATCCTAGTTTGTACTTGTAGACGGTAATTTAGTCATTTCAGTATTTAAGATCGAGTCTGTAAAATCGAGTCGCAAGGCCATCATCATTTTAGTATGAAGCATAAATTGAGCCAAGAAGATGAGCTAGGGGTGTGTAGGAAGCATTAAGAGTGGAAGGGGTTGAAGATGACATTTGAAGAGGGAAAACAATTTGGGCCAAGTGGACCTACGCTTCAAGTGTAGCAACGGGTTTGTTATAAAACAGACCCGTCAAGCCATTCTCTCCATTTCCATTCAAACTCCTCTCTCTCCCTCATTTCTCCATCAATATTTACGAGGTTCGTTTATATCATTTATTCATCTAGTTCCTCATCATCCTTTAACGGCGGATTGTCAGATTAGTTTGTGATTTATCCGGATTCGCATGAAGAACTCGAAAAGTCTTCGAAACTCAATTTTTGAAAAATCATCATTTCTCTCGATTCGGTGAGTTTTGTTCCATTACATTGATTTCATATGAATTATTTAACTATTAGAAACTACTATTGACGAACGAGTCCGATCAAAATCGTATAATATACTATAATACGAATTAGTCATTTGTGTTCGATAAACCTGTCTCAAGCCATACTATACTATAATACGACTCGTGAACTCGCGATAGGTAAAACTAGGTTAATATAGTCTTATTCTTAACCATTATTTTAACTGACCTAAGACACCGATCAATTCTCGAGAACTTTCTCAAGTTCTCGAGAAATTCAAAATCTCAAGTTCTCGGTAGAAAATCTCGAGTACTCGGTAGTTTACTCATGGCGTTGGATGGCGCTGAGTGGCGTCCCAAACTTTCTGGAATATATTCCATGGAGTGCGTCAAGGTGCAAAATCTCGAGTACTCATAAACAAAAGTTCGAGTTCTCGGTAAATTAAAATCTCTAGTACTCAGTAAAAATTACCAAGTACTCAACAGCTTTAGAAAATTCAACTTTTGTTTATTTCTTTGCAGCGCCATTTTCAATCAACTCTACTTCACTTCTCTTATATTCATAACTACTTTAAACTTGATTTGACACGTTGTTGATCTCCGTTTGACCTATCAACTTGATTAACCCGACTGAAGCTTACAACATTCAACATGATTTTTGATCAGAAACATGTCATTACAAATAAATGTTCCTACAATATATATTATATTCTGGATGACAGAGTGTGAAGACTAGGGGTGCAAATGAATCGAGCCAAGGCGAGTTTTGGAATGTTCAAACTCGGTTCATTTATTAAACGAGCCTAAAAATTGTGTTCAAGCTCGGTTCATTTATTAAACGAACGAGCCCAAGCCGAGTGTTAGTTTTAACGAGTAGAGCCTGAGTCTTCTCACAAATGAATCAATTAATTTGCAATATATAATACTCTTACTATTTGTCGCCTAAATTGAATTATTGCATGTTTATTTTTAACATTTTTCATTTTTCGAATACTATATTATTTGGATATTGTTTATTTTGAAGTAATTCTTATGAAATGATTACATCAATCTTGTTATTCTCAACAATTCTGTTTGTATTTTTTTCAAATATGACACATTTGTTTGGGATTTATGAGATAATCTTACTATTTTACTTAGACGAGCTTGTTCAAGAGTTTCGCAAGCCGAACTTGGCAATATTCAACCTCGACTATTTTCTTAAACGAATCTAAATTTTTTGCTCAAGCTTGGTTCATTTGTTAGACGAACGAACACAAGCTGATCTTTCAACAAGTCGAGCCTACTCACAAACAACTGGATTTATTTGCAGCCCTAGCGAAGACTTTTTTTTTTTCTTGTTATTTTTTCGGCTGGTTAATGCAATAGCAGGTCAAAGGCCCAGATGAAGCGAGTGAAATAACAAATTTTAATGAATAGTAAAAATGTATTATTCGATTTGACAATTAAACAAACAAAGATTTATTATTTATTTTTATTTATTGTTTCTAGCTTCTTGCACTGGATCAGGACAGGAGTCTTGTTTGTTAAAAATCGACAGGATTGTTAAGTATTAAAATAGAGAATCCCATAATTCATTTTTATCATAAAATATGGAAAAAGTCTACATACAATGTCAATCTATGTTCATTTTCTCCCTCATTTGGGCTGGATTTAGCTTAGAAAATAATTTCTAATTTAAATAAGTTAAATATAAAGTTCTTTTATCTTGTGTCATAAAATAAATGTAAAGCGTCATCATATCAATAAAACGAAACACAACATGCATTCAATTAGATAATGAATTTTATTACAAATATAAAAATTGATATAAAAGACAAGATAATGCAATTTTAAAGCATGTTTCGAAGTAAATAACATTTTCAAGCCATTTCAACATTTCATGAATGATGACTTATTATAGATAAAAAATTTTTAACCAGTTTACTTATGTTAATATAAAAATATAACTTATCAATAAATAAATAAATTCAAAATAATATATAAGTGTATACATCATATATATATATACACACACATATATACTAGTACAGTGACACGTGGACTATCCTCATGTGTCCTTTAAGTAATATCTTTTTGAACTTTTTTTTTCTTTCCCAAAATGTAAGGATTTTTTTTTTCACACACACCCTTTTTATCTCCAAGGAAACTTGGACCCCTCACAATCCCTATTGGAATGAGAGGTTATATCGTTGGGCAAGTGGTCATTGGGTATTTTATAATTATATTGATATAAACGTAAAATATGAGTATTATGTTGCTTTACTTTTTTGGTATTTTCACTAAATAACAATTAAAAAAGAACTCAAATATAGGACTCCTTCACGTAAATTTGATAGGATTAAATAATTTGAGTACAATTAGGCTTCAATCTTTTTTATAGATGTAGTTGATTCAATTAAAGAATAAGTTATTTTTTAGAATTAGTAAAATATTAAAATTTGTTATACTTTAAATATCTAATAAGTTTAACGCTAGGAATAAAGTCACCAGGGTTGTCCCTGAGATTGCTAAAAAAGATGGAGGCCCTAGGTGAGAGAGTAAATATGTGGCCCCTCATAAAAAAATATTATAACAAATTTTTTTATTTAAAAATATAAAATATTTTAATATAAAAAACAAAGAAAATAAATAGAGTCTTGGTACTTTAAAAAACACGATCTCATTTACATCAAAAGAAATATAGAACATAACTCCGTCACAAAACTCAAAATACAACTATCTCAAAGTAAAAATGATCGTCTTGTATTTTGAGCAACAAAATTATCAATTAAAGTGCTTCAATCAAGCTTTTTCAGCACGTCTTTTTCAATAGATATTATAGCCAAGCCATTCAACCTCTCTTGAGACATCGTCGATCGTAGATAAGATTTAATCAACTTTAGTTTTGAAAAACTTCTTTCAGCAGATGCAACCGTAATTGGGATAGTCAATAATACTCTATATGCAATCCAAGCATTTAGAAAACAATAGCCTAGCCTTTTAATAAATTCCAAAACCTCAATTGCCTTTTTCATTTCTCTTGGAAATAATTCAAAGCTAAAAATAATTATGTCCCATCAATATCAGAAATCATGTCATGTTGTAGGAGATCTTCAAGGTTATGACATGAACACTTCAAACTGTCATTATCTACAGACTTTAATCTTTCCAAATTAAATAGAAATTAAAAAAAAAACATCATATTGTTGAAATTGTTCAAATCGACTTGCAAGAGAAAAAAGAGCTCGATTAATTATAAAGAGGAAGTAGTTAACTCTAAACGAGTATTCGGTCGCTTGTGTCATCTCATCAAATTGTTTCTTTCTACGAATGACACGTCTTTCACGGAATAGATGTTCAACTTCCATTTCAATTGCAATGTTTTTAGCCTTGATCATAGCAGATTCAAATCCACTTTCTCTATACGTTTCAAAAAATTGAATGAGTTCTCTTAGGAGATCTATGGCAACATCAATCGACATATCCTCTATTTGCATGATTTTACTTACTTTGTTAAACACATTCAATACATCAAACCAAATAACCATGTCAAACAAGAACTCAAAATTCTCAATTTCATATGTCGCTAAGCACTCGGCATCACTTTTTGTTTTGGGGTCTTCATTAGTATTTGCTAAATGAATTAAAACATCTTTTAAATCTGGAGATTAAAATCATATTGCTTTAACACTTTCTAGTTGATCCTCCCAACGTGTTTGTGATAGTGGCTTAAGTGTAAAACCTTTAACATTATCCATAAGAACTTTCCAATATTTTATAGAAGAAGAGAACAATGAATACATACGTTGCACAACTCCAAAAAAAGATGAAGTTTTAGAACAAGAGTTTGCCATATCACAAAGTGCAAGATTATGACTATGACAACCACACGACGTGTAAAGCTCTTGGATTTATCTCTAATAATCTTTTTTGCACAACTTTGTGCTAACCTTTCATATTTGAACCATTATCATACCATTGTCCTATTATATCACCAATATCAAGTTCAAGATATTTCAAAGCATTTACAAGTTCACCAAAAAGCCCATGCCTTGATGTATCATCCACCTTGAAAAATCCTTCAAAAAATCTTCCACTTTTATTGGACTTGCTTCGACATTCACACATCTTAATATAACTGACATTTGCTCTTCATGACTTGCATCCGGAGTACAATCAAGAATAACTGCAAAGTATTTCTCGCAAGCGTTTCCACAATGACAATTATTCTTAGAAATACTTGTTGCCAATATTCTTTGTCTTTATTTATTTCTTCTTCCACCCTTTAATCAATTGTTGCACTTTTTCATAGTCTAATTTCCAGTTCAATCCAACTCCTAATGTTATCAATGTGGTAACTACTTGTCTCATGACTTTTAAGCTTGTCACTTAGATTTTTCTAGTTTTTGACTCCTTCATTTGCTAATTGACTTTTCTTTCTATCATGTTTAAACAACTTGCAACAAAAGTAAAAGACTTTATCCAAGGTATTTGAATAGATTAACCATCTCATATCATGCTTTTCACCATTTGGCAAGTGTCGAATGTAATATGTTGAAGAAAAATGTCAATTTTCGAGTCTTTAGGAAAATCTTCAAGGTAATCACATCTTATAGGTCCTCTTTCAATTAATAAATCTCTCAAATTTTGATTCATTATTTTCCAATTTCCTGGATCATTAATGTCCAAAGGAATATTATTATTCTCATTCGTATGTTTATCATCCACCAAATCAATTGGATCATTTTCATTTTGATTCTCATGATCATCATTCATTACATCCTCATCTTCATTCAGTTTTTTCTTGAGTTGCATTCTCATTCCTATGTTCTTCATTTACCAAATTTTCAACTAAATTATTTTTTCAGTACTGTTGATAAAAAACTTATGAAGAACTCCTTTTTGCTGTTGGACTAGTTCTTCTTCTCTTTCTTTTTCTGATTCCCAGATTCAAATTTTATTGTAAACATAACTATTATAAAAATTAAACAATTAGACTCTTGTGTTATCCTTTGTTATTTTTTCTTATTAAAATTAAAATGCAATAGTGTCTGAACAATAGTAAGGTGTAATAGCTTAATCAACTAAATTAAATGAAGTTGAATGCATCATTAAACATATATATTTCAACTAACCTCAAAGCCTCAAACTACTACTCAACATGATACTTTATTTTGCATCCACTATTCTGATAATTTCATTAAATACATCCCTAACAATCACATATGGAAACATTTGTCAACACAATCCGTTCAAAGAAATATGTGTATATAATTAATCGTCACAGCCATATTAAAATATGTAATCAAAATACCTAGTCATTTTGGTTGGATAAATAAATAGTATGCAAAAATAAAATTCTTGATGAAAATGAAAAGAACACCCATCTCAATCAGTCACCAGAGCACCACTCGGAGTTTTTGAACAATACCTAGAAAATCCAAATAATTAACATTGAAAATAAAAAATTTAGCCCCAAAATTAAATTATTTTTGTCAAGATCAGTTCACAAAATGTCAAATAAAACCTTAGAATATCAACCTATGTAACTTCAAATAAATCTGCAACAATCTCTAACAAAGCTTCACACCAATAACCAATCAAAGCATAACAGTCGAATAAAGAAATTGAGAATTGGTAATAAAGAGATAGAGATGAAATTTGCATATTAGCTCGCTGCTTTTCGGAAGACGAGTATCAAAAGATTTGGTGGAAGCGAAGTGGTATAAAATTCAAAAAAGAGAAATTGACTAAAAAATTGGTTTTGGTCCTAACCCTAAAACTAATTTAGTTTTGGACCTGATTTTATTGAGTTTATAATATTGGGTTGGTTTTTGAATTTAAAGTTATATTTATGAATTAGGTATTTATTCTTTATTGAGCTAGAACTGATAATTTAAATGTGGGCCTATACTACTAAAAGAGAATTGTTTTTTGAGCCCTCCTCAAAATGTGGCCCAAGGTGGCCGCCTAGCCATCTTAGGTTAGGGTCGGGCTTGGAAGTCACCATTTTATTGTAAAATAAACTATATATATAATTATTAAAATACGGTCTAATGATTGTTGTACAATTGTTTTTAAAAAAATAAATGGTACACTTTTTAGATTTCGAATAAGAATATTGAATGTTAGGTTTCAGATAATTCAATTTTAAGAAGTATAGTTAGAATAGATTTTAAAATAAGATTAATAAATTAAAAAAATGGATTATTCCGACTTTCATCCTTGAGATTTGTCCTAGTTTTACTTTCACTTCTTTAAATTCCAAATATCCTAGTTACATTTCCTTATATTTGGTTTTTGTCCTACTTAAATTCTGTTAAAATGTCTAATTTGTTATCATAAAAATGAGTGTTTTTTATTTTTATAAATATATATAACATTCAGGGGCAATGGGGTAATTTCACATGTTTTTTTTATAAAAATAATAATAATCAAGGACAATGAGGTAATTTTACAAATTTAAAAAAGAGTATCTGATATATTTAAAATTCAGGGGGTGAAAGTGGGATTAGACAAATCTCAGGAGGTGATAATGAGAATAATTCTTGAAATTTTATGAATGAATTTTAAGTGAAATTATAATTAGATTGTAATGATGAGTTAAGGAGATTATTATAATGGAAAAAATACATATATATACATATAATATATGTACATATAACGTTCATATGTTCGTGTAAAATTGTAAATGTATTATATATATATATATAACGTTCACATCACCTGTAAATACTCCGTGTTTGTGTAAATGCTGGACCCATGTGAAATAAATAGACTTTGATAGGCAGCAGTTTTTTCAAGAGCTGGGACGTCTGTGACTGACGCGTCATACTATCTTTAAACCGACACATACTTTCACCCACTTTCCTCTTCTTAATTACCTTCACGCCATCTTCTTCTTCCTCCCTCCAACCCCCAACTTCACTCCTACTCTCTCTCTCTCTCTATGCATACATATATATCTGTAATATACACACAATTGAAGTAATAACAACACTCTCCCTCTAACTCTGACTAGCAAACACCACTGAAATGCCACTCACTGGTGGCGAAGATCGGAGATCTCAGCGCAACAGTCAATCGGATCCCTACCATTTTCCAGGGTTTCCACTTCGGTACTAAACCCTAGCCGGCAACCGCCATGCACGGCTACAGCCGCCTCGGCGGTGGGAGGTCGTCGACGCCGTCGCCGCCGTCTTCTCCTCGCTTCCGCCACGGCCGCAGCAAGCACGCCGCGGTTTTTGTCGGCGGCGGCGGCGGCGGCGGCGGTGGAGGAGGAGGTTTCCGGGGAGGCGTTTCGGAGCCGAAGCTTCGGAATTTGGTGGAGCGGTTTGTGTATGTTCTTATATCGGGGATGTACAGACGGCGGGGTGTGCTTTTATTCGCGCCGCTGTTGTATATAACGGGAATGTTGCTGTATGTTGGCACTTTGGGTTTAGATGGTGGTAATAAGGACGGTGGTGGCGGCCGCGGCGGAGGAAAGGCGCCGCCGCCCGGGTCGATGTATCGGAGTCCTCAGGTTTTTCAGAATCTATGGCCGTTTATGGAGGCTGAGTACAATGGAAGCTCTAATGCGGTAATTATTTTCTATTACCAATTGTTTATCATACGTGGTAATAATTGTCGAAATGCTGAGCTTGCCTGGTTGCAATTGGGTTTTTCAATTCATACAATATGTGTGTGTGTGTATGTTGATTAGAAGATAGGAGCTCGAGGCAGTCACATTAAATTGAGCAATTATAATTTGTTGGGTTAATTGTCAAAAGGTAAGCTCTGTGAGGGAATTCGACCCTTTTGTCTATGTCAAATCATCTCATTGTGAACAGGATGATTGTAGGATGCTATTTTTCCTGTTGTTTTTTGGGATTGATCTATGTCTTTAAGTGAGCATATGTTGAACATTGTCAAAGATGTGTCCATGTGGGGTAAGAATTCATTCTTCTGTGGAATCTCATTCCGGAACATAATAAATACACACTTCTTTTGAAAAAACAAGTCTTTTATGTAGAGTGCTATTGTAACCCGTTAAAGAAGAAGGCCCAACAAGTTTTGTTCAAAGACAAGCGGGCTAAGGCCCATCATGGATAGGAATTAAAGCCCAATTGGCAAAGCCCGGTTAGCAAAGCCAACTTGGGGCTCAAGGCAAGGTCAGATAAGGGAAAAAGAATTGCAATTGTAAAGGAAAATCAAATCTCTATTTTAAAGGGATTTGATCCCAATCCTAAATGGGCTAAGATCCACCTTGTAACTAGTATAGATAAGGCCTTAGAGCCTCAATGAAATTCATTCGAGTGTTTATGCAAAAATCAGCACCTACACATTGGTGTCGTCTGTGGGAATCGAGTGTTATTTTTATTGATCCTTTTTCACCTACGATTCTCGTCTTTCGCCATACCCTTTCTTCTGCTCTCCTTCCCTCACCAAAACTCTCTAAAAAAATAAAATAGCTAAGGTAGACACAAGAACCTCTGCATTGCCCGAAGCAAGCAACGCTCGAGCCGCCCATATTCAAGCAATCATCGAGAGATTAGCAGCGGTGGAAAGGAGAAACGAAGAACTGGAACAACAGAACGCCGAACTTTGCCAGAGGTAGGCTCAGGCTCTGAATCCAGCCAACCCAGTAGATCCGAATAACGCCGTCAACAACGAGGTGGTTAACCGGGATCCACCTAGAAACGAAGAAGACGAGAACAACAATAATCAGGAAGGAACGGGTAACAGAGCAACCGACCACCATTAAGAAGAGAACTCTGCCCTTTGAGCCCAAGTTTCTCTGCCTCAGCAACTTCCAACTATGAAGGATTTGGAGGACATGGCCAAGAGGATCCAGAGGCAAGTGCTCGAAAACATGAAGAGCCAGACTCCTTCCATGAAGGACCTAGCAGCCCACGCCACTGTTGATATGATTAAATCACCCTTCACGGATGAAATAGATCAGGCAGAGTACCCGAAGAAGTTTAGATTGCTAACTTTCACCTTGTATGATGGGACCAAGGATCCATCAGACCATATTTACCAGTATCTGACGAAGATGACCGCCTGGAAGAAGGACGAAGCTTTCCTGTGCAATGTGTTCCCCACCAGTTTGACAGAGACACCACTTCTGTGGTTCAGGAATCAACTGCCTGGATCAATCGGAAGTTGGAGCAAGTTGTGCGAGCTTTTCATAGCGCAGTACTATGGTAACCAGAGGTAGAATAAGACTATTTCCAACCTATTTACAATGACCCAGGAAAAAGATGAGTCTCCAGAGTTTCTTGTCCAGATTCACAAGGGAGATGTCCTCCATCGACCAGTGTGATCAGCTGTCGGCAGTAGAGGCGTGTAGGATGGCCCTAATTCCTGACATCAAGTTTCACGCCTCCCTGGTGAAGAGGCCCCCCAACAACATTGGAGAGTTGAATTCCAGAGCCCAAGGTTATCTCAAAATTGAAGAAGAGGAAACAGTTAGACGAAAAAGAGCGGCTATGGTTACTATTGAGGCCCGCATAAAGGATCGTATCAAGGGTTAGAAGCCAACTCGTCCAACACCTCCCTCCTCATTAAACAAGCCAGTAGACAAGAAGCAGAGGGTGGAGGAAAAAATAACTTCCCTTAAAACGAGTCTCAACAAGCTTTACCATGATAAGAAGGGAAAATGGAATATTCAGACCCCCTCCGCCAATGAGGTAACCCATGGAGTAGAGGGATATGACCAAGCATTGCGCATTCCACAGTGAGTATGGCCACCGCACCAACGATTGCCTGAACCTGCGCAGGCAGGTGGAAGCGATGATTGCAAAAGGGGAATTAGTTGAGTATGTGGCAAAAGATCAGACCCGCGTAGAACGACACACGAATCCCCCGTAGAATAACACCCAGGCAGGATAGCCGGTACGGGTGATCCATATGGTACAGGCGGATACATCGAAGAAGAAACTGAGGGAGTCATGGGGTCCCAGATGCGCCAGGTTCACAAACTCAGAAGAATTGGCGAAGTATGCCAGACGTCCAACATAAAGCAGGAAGCACAGATGAGCTTAAACGACACTGACCTGAGTAATGTTCAAGTACCATATGAGGACCACCCTCTGGTTATTTCACTTTTAGTGGCTAATTGCTTGGTCAAAAGAGTCATGGTAGACCCTGGTAGCAACACCAACATCATGACCAAGTGGGCCTTTGATAAACTTGGGGTAGACATCAACCAGATGCATCCCGCTAGGGTCCCCCTCGTTGGATTTGATGGGCGGAGGGTGGAGCTGATTGGGGTCATCCAGTTGTCCGTATCAGCCGCTAGAAGGACACTGAAAGAGAACTTCGTGGTGGTAGATGTTAAGCCATCATACAATCTCCTGATGGGCAGAGGCTGGATTCACAGGATGCAAGGGGTGCCCTTAACTCTTCATCAAGTCATGAGGTGCCTTGACCCCAACGGGGTGGACATAATAGATATCCCAGAGGATTAAATAGCAGCAAAGGAATGCTATGTAGTGACCATGAAAAATTTGAACACATGGATAAAGCCAGAGGACGTCAGGAAAGCTTCAAGCCGAGGGAGAAATAACAATTACAGATTGACCCTTTTGAAAAGGGTCGGGAGAGTTGGATTACGACTGAGCCACTTTAAGAGGTAGATATCAGCTTCACAAGAGATGGCAGAACCACCTTCATCGGGTCTACTCGTTTAACCGGCGAAAAGGTAGACCTAATCAAACTACTGCAGAGCAATATGGATATATTTGCTTGGTCACGCTTAGATATGCTAGGCATAGATCCTTCAGTCGCACAACACAACCTCAACGTCGATCCTTAAGCCGTCAATAAAACAGAAGCAGAGACGATTCAGGGTAGAGAGGAACCAAATCATAGCTGAGGAAGTCAGAAAGTTACTGGAAGCAGTGTTCATTAGAGAAGTCAGGTACCCCACCTGGCTCTCTAATGTTGTTGTTGTCAAGAAAAAGAATGGGAAATGGAAGGTCTGTATCGACTTCACCAACCTAAACAAGGCCTGCCTGAAAGATTGTTTCCCTCTGCCGAAAATTGACCAAATGGTAGATGCCACAACTGGGTATGAGCGACTCTCGTTCCTAGATGCATACTCTGGATATAATTAGATCCCTATGAACTTAGCCGACGAGGAGAAAACATCCTTTATCACAGAGGAAGGTACTTTTTGTTATAAAGTGATGCCTTTTGGACTAAAAAATGCAAGTGCTACCTATCAGAGGCTGGTGAAAAGAGTTTTTGGTCACCTGATGGGCCAAACAGTGGAGGCATACATCGATAACACGGTGGTCAAAAGCAAGAAGAAAAAAGACCACCTCCAACACCTGAGGGAGGTATTTGAAGCGGTTAGACTCTATGGGATGAGGCTCAACCCCTCCAAATGCTCA
The DNA here is from genome assembly GCA_963922005.1 of Cornus suecica. Lineage (NCBI taxonomy): Eukaryota > Viridiplantae > Streptophyta > Magnoliopsida > Cornales > Cornaceae > Cornus > Cornus suecica. The sequence goes on along the minus strand of OY998246.1, from coordinate 46,005,931 downwards.
TTTGGAGTCTCATCTGGCCAATTCGTGGGCCATATCGTGAACATAATGGGGATAGAGGCCAATTCGGCTCAGGTCAAAGCCTTAATGCACACAGAGGAGCCCAAAACCCAGAAGGAAATCCAGACCCTCACAGGAAGGGTGGCCGCACTAAGCAGATTCATTTCCAGACTTACAAATAAGTGCAGGCCTTTCTTCCAAGCCATCAGAGCAGGAAAAGGCAACATATGGGACCCGAACAGACCCATTATACATGTGGGATTCTTCAGGCCCACCAAGCCTTTAGCCCACGAACCGGATGACCCATCATGGATGACCTAAGCCCACTATAAACATCAACTGAAATGTTCTAGAATAAACTTGAAGAATAAGCTAGTGACGTGGCAAAGGGACAAAAATACTGACGTGTAAGAGAATGTTGTCCTAATGGGCTCAAGGCCCAAAAAAGGAATGTATATAAGGAAAGAAAAATCTGAATAAAGCATTTTATTCTTGTGTTGTGCATTTTTGAGCATTTACACAATGGCGCCGTCTGTGGGAAACCTAGTGATTCTAGATTTGTGATTTATCTTTATTTTTCAGATCTGTGATCATCTTCCCATCTCGATAGTTGAGCTTGTTTCTATTCATCTTGACCATCTAAACCTGTGATTATCTTATTCTTTCTCCCTCCGAGCAATCATGCCGGTAACCCGTTCCCAAGCGGTGCTCTGACCACCGGAGATAGCTAGACAGGTGGTTCCCAGACCATTAAACAGATCATGCAACGCCTGTTAGTTGCTGAGGAATGGAGCCAAGCTCTTGAGAAGCAGAACACGGAGCTTATGGTGAGGGTGGCTCTTTCACCCGCTCCCCTAGCAGCACCCATCCATTCTCAGGACCAGGAGGATGGCGTCGGGGCATAGGAACATGCTGAATCCTCTCATCGCCTATGCAAGGCCCCCATCACCGATGAGGCCTTGACCCCCCAAAAGCCCCAACAGATGATGAACGAGTTCCAGAGAAAGGTCTTGAGAGATTTGAGGACATAGTCTACCGATAATCTGGCCATTCAGGCCTCTACCGAGTTGATCCAGTTACCGTTCACTCCTGGAATAACCCGAGAGCCCTTCTCAAAGAAGTTTGTCATGCCCCAGTTCACCCCTTATGATGACACTAAGGATCCTGAGGAGCACGTTTATCAGATTCATCTAAAAATGACCATGTATGCCGAGAATGAGGCCTTGCTTTGTAAAGTATTTTCCACCAGTCTTGCCGATGCAGCTCTACTGTGGTTCAGAAAGCAACCATCCGGATCAATCGGTAGCTGGCAACAGCTGACCAAGCTCTTCGTCGCCCAGTATTACGGGAATAAGAGACAGAAGAAAACCATATCTTGCCTCTTCACGATGATCCAGGAGAAGGGAGAATCCCTGAAAAACTTCCTATCCCGATTCAACGTTGAGTCTTCTTCCATCGACAATTGCAACCAACACTTTGCCATCGAAGCCTTCCGAATGGCCCTGATTCCCGGGACTAAGTTCCATCAGTCTCTAGCGAAGCGCCCACCATCGGGCATCGGGGAGCTAAACTCCAGGGCCCAAGGGTATTTAAGGATAGAAGAGGAAGATGCTATCAGACAGAAGAGGGCAGCCTTGGTCAGTGTTGAAGCCCGATCAAAAGAACCAGCAACCGATCGAAAGCGCCCAAGTACCTCGGGTCCCTTCAGCCCCGAACCCAGTGAAGCGTCCTAGGTTTGAAGATAAAGTGACTCCTCTGAGGGTCACCCTGACAAACTTTACCAAGAGACCAAAGCCAGAGGAATCTTCCAACCATCGCCACTGATTAGACAACCTTTGGATCAAAGGGATAAGTCAAAGCATCGTGCCTTCCACAGTGATTTCGGGCACCTTACCAACGAGTGCCGAAATCTCAGGCACCAAGTGGAGGTGAGCTCCGGGATTATATCCAGAGGGATAGACCGAGGACCGATCAGCAAGCACCCAATGCCCCCCGAAATCCCGCAGCTGCGCAGCCAGTCAGAATTATCAATATGATTCTCGGGGGCCCCCACCTCTAAGGAGACATGAGCTAGCCGGAGCCAGCTACGTCGAGGCATTTAACCGGGGAGTGCGTTCCAAATACAAAGGAAAACTCTAAGGGCCAAGAGAACCCAAAAACTCTATCTCCTCATCTAAAGATTTATAATTGCGACGCTCTACCCAACAAAATAAATTAGAGATAAACAAATCTTTGATCGATCCCAAAGGGAACTCTAAACCCTCAAAACAATGCCTATTACGCTTCAACCATATGCTCCACTAAATACAAAGCGGAGCCACCCTCCAAAAAGACCGAGCGTGAGAACCAACCCGCACACTCCTCCAACTGGCCAAAACATCACCTACCGAGGACGGCATCACCCACTAAATCCCGAAAAGGCAATAAATAAGACACCAGCAATCATAGAAATCTTATGGAACACAAGTGTCCGGTTATGGTTAGTGCTAAAGAATAATACGCAAATCAAGAACCGTAGGATCTAATAAATTAAGTTGTAATGTTTAATTAAGTGGTAAAGTTTAATCTTAAATCTTTTAGTACAATACAATGACAATATTATATGCATTTCGGGTTCGATCTAGGACCAACCCGATATAAAGTTGGGCTTGAAATTTAAACTAAGGGTAAAGTTTGGGTTGTAAGTGTGGTAATCCGGGTTGGGTTCGGGTTCTGCCGGTTGGAACCTACCCAACTTGCACTGCTAGTCCCCACCAAGTTATGGTCAATTATCAACCTTCAAGGAACGAAGGAATTTGATTTTCTGAGATAATTGTTAACTACCTACTACTCTAAAAGCTTAAGCTTAAGCTTTTGGAGTAGTTGGTTATTAACATGGTATCAGAGCCAAATATCTCGTGTTCAAACCTCACCGTCACCTATATTTGAAAAATTGTTGTTTCACGTGTTGGACAAAAAAGAAGGCCACACGTGAGGGGGCGTGTTGAAGGATATAATATTTAAATTACACCCTCTCTGACATGGTATCACGTGTAGCTTAAGCTGTTAGAGAGGGTGTAACTTAAATATTATATCCTTCAACACGCCCCCTCACGTGTGGCCTTCTTTTTGGTCCAACACGTGAAACAACAATTTTTCAAATATGGGTGACGGTGAGGTTCGAACACATGACTTCCTGCTCTGATACCATGTTAACTACCAACTACATGGCAAGGAATATGGGTAGTCTAGATGTACGGAGACTTACTCGTCTAAACTGAGTTGTGTTCTTAACCTTTAGTATTGAGCTAATGAAAGTACAATGAATAGTATTCTAGAAGGAGCCTCCAACTAGCACTGAATGCAGTACATGACCTTATGCTGTTCAAATGGCTACAGATCAGTTCGCACGCTGTATAGACCAGGCAACTTAGTGAGCTGCATCTGGCTCAGAAATCGCTCAGCTTCCCATCTTTCTGTGCTAAATGTAAGAGCTGATGATTTGAACTATTTGGCACTCTCCTATTACTGACCTCAGGAGTTCTTCCCAATCCCCATTTGTCAATCAGCAATGGAGCTAAAAGTAATACTGAAAAACTCTGTTTGCCATTCTTCTACTTTCCTTTTCTTATTCTGGCATTTCGCTCCTTATGTTTGTCCCCTCAGTCTGTTCCCTTTTCCGCCTTTGGTTGTCTTAGCACAGAAAAAAGCTGTGCTCTGTCACCTTCGCTACTCATTAATAGACATTTGAGATCCTTCTTTATCTTCTCATCTGTCTCATAAGTTGCATGTTCTCTAGAGCCAAATGTTTCCTTAGGCTGTCTATACACATGCTAAAAGCAAACACAATTCCATTGCTTAAGTGAACCCTTCAGGCATCAACTTCTCCAGTAGATTGTTGGCTTATCTACCATCTCTATATTTTGAACTATCACATCTTCTTTGTTTTTTGTTCTGCTGTTCCTTAGCTTTAAAGAAAAATAAGTTTTTGCTTTTTGGGTTGTTCCTTTGTTCTGGGATGCACTCCCCTTTTGAGCGCTTTATATATACATCTTAATTCTCCAAAAAAAAATTAAAAAGAAGGAAGTTTTTGTTTCTGGATTCAAATCCTCTTCCCACACTGTATCTAGTAGGATGGGTACATTAGGTGAAAGAAAGGATGCTGAATGCTTCATCACTTCTGCTGGAAACATTGCACACTTTTGTATTACTGCAGCTCTATCCGATCTTTCTCCGACAGTGTTCCTTTTTAGGTTGTTATTCCTGGTGAAGACATTCCCTTCAATGCCCAAGTACTGATAATCTGTAGGTATCAGTGGTCTCTCTCAGCTCCCATTATACTTCCCGTTTCGGGTACTTTTCATCATTTTCTTTGGCTGTGGATGGTTACTTTATTAAAATTACAAAGAGCATTTACTATTTTTGGTGCCCAAAGCTGTCAGTGATTTCCATTAGTGGCTTCTTGTTTCTTGTTCAAACTTCTATAGACTGCCCTGTTTATGGGTTATGCTATTATCAATCTGCAGCTTTATGAATATGAGACTTATTGTTTAAATATGATTGCTTCTGGAGTACACCAGTATATATCTACATATCAGCGTGGTATTGTTTCTTTATTGTAGCAAGACTATCTAGTCAGTAGTTGAAAGTAGCTTTCTTTTGTGATGTTTCGTTCTTACAAATTTTAATTAACTCATATCTTTCAACACGACAGACAAATTTTGCTGTGCATGCTTATAGTTTGTCACCATATTCGTTAATATAAATAAACTAAATGAATGCTCATTTGGATTTATGCAGTTAATGAATGTGTGGAATCCAAAGTATTATCAAAATTGGATGCCTTGTGTCAACCAGAGTATTCCTCAAGCAGGTTTGAGTTTTGTATATTTTACTTACAATATAACCAAAGTTGATTTATGTTTAATAGGTTGCAGATAGAAGAACTGAACTTGTGTACCCAAGATATTAGCATTAACTACAATTTTGAGGATTAATTGCATTTAATATATTTTTCTTTTGCTTTATCAATATTTACTAATGTACTTCTGATTTTAGTGCACTCGAGTGAGCTTTAGAATGCACACTGCCTTCCAGGAATCGAAATCCGACTCGATCCCGTATCTTTTTATTTTTTTGGACACTTTTATTTTGTGTTCCCATGCCCATTAATTGGATAGATAGACGGATCCGACATCTAGACATGTACCGGGTCCGGGTAACATAGTGTATCACAACTCCACCACATTTGCATCACAGACCACCAGGGTATCATCTGCAAAGAGAAGATGAGAGATCACCTCCTGCTGAGAATTTGCTGAGCCAGCCCTCTAGCCCCTGATGAAGCCCAACTCCACCGCTCTTCCCATCAGTCTAATCAAAGCCTCCATCACAAGTAAAAGTAACAATGGAGAGAGCGGATGTCTTTGGCGAAGTCAATGCAAACTATTGATGAATGTTATCAGAGAGATCCTCTAGAAGAAATACAGAACTCAATCCAGTGTCTCCACCTTAGCCTAAAGCCCATCATCTCCAGTAGATACAACAGAAATCTCCAATTCACATGGTCATAAGCTTTCTCTATATCAAGCTTGACCATAGTGCCCGAGATGCCACTAAGGAGCCTGGCATATCAACATATTCAATGGTAATAATGGTTGAGTACAGAATCTGGCGCCCCAATTTTTTTCCATTCAACTTACGAAAACAACCACCAAACTGATCGGGCGAAACTCTTTAATGTCAGTTGAGTCCCCTTTCTTGGGAATCAAGGGGTTGAACGATGCATTGAGAGATTTCACAAAACGGCCCTAAGCATGAATGTATGAAACATCCACCCTGACTACCCTCGAGCTCTCGAGGAGAAATTTCTTAGTGAACCTATCCGGCCCCGGAGCTTTGTCCCCATTTCAACATCTGTGAGCACACAGGATTTCCTGCTTGGAGAAAGGGGTTTCCAACCCATCTCTATCAGATTCCGAAATCACATTGAAAGGAAGGCCTCCCAGGTTAGGCCTCCAGCTGCAAGGCTCTATAACCAACCGCTGATAATAGGAAGGAATGATATCACACATCTCCTCCTCCCTACTAACCCGGCTCCCATCCACACAAATACTCCTCATACGATTGCACCTTCGCTGGGCATTCTCAATACCATTAAAAAACTTCGTATTGCGGTCACCCTCCTTCAGACACAACACTCGAGAGATCTGACAGCATTAGATCTCCTTCATAGCAGTTATCCCTCAAGACTCTCTATCCTATATTTCTATGCAAGTATCTATATGGTATTGCATAGATATCTTTTGTACATCAAGACTGTTGTCATATAGATAGTGATGACTTTCGTTTTGTTATGTGCATATAATGAGGACTTATTTCGTCAAATAAGCTTTATCGCGTATTATAACAATAAGAATTCATCAGATTAGTCTCATTTTGGGAATTTAAGGCCTAAACAAACAACTCCTTATGTAAACATAATTTTTCGATGTCTTTGGGGTGTGGAGGGATTTTTCAAATTCAATTTGGTTGGAAATCAAATTGTAAACTTGGTTCATGTATCTTAATTGCAATAAAAGAAAGATTGGATAAAAACCAAGTTGCCCATAGCTTGACTCCGTATCTGTAGCCCTTACCCGATTCCCTCATATCTGAGAGGGATGCTTATGAATGCAGCCATTTGGGTTGTGAAAATAGTGTCTCCCCTAGAAGTATGACTGTTTATATTGTTTTTCACAGCATCAATCTACTAAAATTGGCAATTACATGTGTGTATGGAAATACTCTCCAGCACATGTCTATTCATTTTTATTATCTTATTGAAGATGGTTTATCAGTTCGCTTGCTAATTTATTTGTGCTTCATTGGTTCTCAGAGCTGCCCAAGTCAAATGGTTTCCTTATAATTGAAGCGAATGGTGGGTTAAACCAGCAACGACTATCGGTAGGTATTTCCTTTTTGTAATCCTCTCGCCTTCAATCTTTGAAATATTTTGCTCCTCACTAGTATATGTGCAATCTTTTGAATGCATGAGAATATATTTTCCCCAAAGAGGCTTATTATTATTGTCCAATACATATCTATGCCAAAGTCTCGGTTATTCTTAGCTGCTAAGGGCCTTCAAAGTTTGGTTGGTAAATTTAAACTAATGATGAACTTTTCGTCACATATTTTGACATCCAATATATCACCTAGGCAAATATTTATGTTCTATTTTTACTATCTAAATGCAGACCAGGTTTATGCACTTGGCTTTCTTGAGTGGAGTGTACTATTAAACAGATAGAAAATCCCGGACAAATGTAATAACTGTTTATAGTTCTTCAATATAATCACAAGTCCACTTTATTAACAGACTTTTCACCGTTTCCAATGCTGTGTACTTTTAACCTTGTTCTTTGTGTATGATAATTAATATACTAGTGTCAATCTCTGTACTTTATCACCAGCTTTGTGTAGTGAGTTGGTTATCAATGAAATTTCTACCCAGTATCGGACACTATGGGTGATGTTGTAGGGTTTGGAATGCTCTCTCTCTCTCTCCCCCTTGGGTTTGGGTTTGGGTTGCCGGAGTCATCTACTCCGGTGATCCTTGTCGCTCCTGAATCGTTTCTTTTATTGCTGGTTTTTTTGGTTTGTTCATGATGAAGTTGTATTTGGATGTTGCCCGATTCCTTCTTTGCCAACGAATCTTCACAGTTGATGTAAGCTTTACGTGCAACCACGCAAATCTTTGTGATCATGCATAAATAGACATGGCACAATGATTTTGTTTTTGATTAATTTATTTTGTAAATTATAATGCAAGTATGTGATAAATTGTGGAAAAGTACTTTCTAAATTAATATATCTTAGAGAATCTGATGTTACCTTAATGACTCTTCTAAAAAGTATCATAATACTTGGTGGCTTCTTGTTCCTGAAACAGATATGTGATGCAGTGGCGGTGGCAGGACTACTGAATGCTACTCTTGTTATTCCAATATTTCATTTGAATAGCGTTTGGAGAGATTCAAGGTGACCTATATATAGTTGTTTATTTTGCCTTCATCATCATATTTTTAGTCTTAGCATCATGGATTCTGTAAATTTGTCCAACTTTGTACAATTTTCTTGTTTTTCCATATTGTCAATGCCGATCCAATTCTAACTGCATTTATGAGGACTATGACTATATTTTCTTCTTATGTTTGGTCGTTTATTTTTTCCCTTTTTTAACGAGTAATCAATGAATTTTTTAATTAACAATTTAGTCAATAAATGAGGAAAATTAACTTATGGTCACTTGGGATTGGTGTGCTTATTTGTCCAATTTAATTTATGTTTAAATTGGCTGATGCTTGATTTCATCATCATCGTAGCAGTTGAAGTCCATCTCGAACATGCGTGCAAACAAAAACATACAGTAGGCATTGGAAGATACAGAAAGGAGATGGAAAATAGGAAGGGTCCCATAGTATTGATTCCTAGATGGCGTAGTTGAGTCCACTGAGCTAACAAACGAAAAAGCCTTCTCTTTCTTTTGAAGATTTAACCCAAAGAACTGAAGGAATTTTTCTGAAATGCTCCAGAGTAAGAGATGTACATGCAAACGTCATGGTTATATTAATGGTAAATGAATGATGACTTGATTTTGACTAGTTTAAATCTTAATTCAGTATAAATTATCATCTTTCAGGAGTTCACAGAATATTGAGGAATTGTGAAACCCGGATAATTATAGATTTTCTCATTTGACCTTAAGCCTTATGGTTCTTCATTATCTCCATATGGCCTTTTTTGGGTTACAAACCTTCCTCTAATATAAGGTAAGGTAAGCTTGTTGACTTAAGAATGCATTCTCCTTCGGCCTTCGCAAACAAAGAGTGTGGTTGAAATGTTTATAAAGGGAAGGAAACGCTCTCGCCGTAGTTGTTCTTAAAGGGCTTTCATTACCATGAGAAGACAGGGCAGTGAAAGGGTATAAGAAATGAATGAATTGTTTTGTTATCTCTTCATTCATTTAAGAATAAGTTCCATTTACATGGGTGTTTGCGATCATGATTTTCATCCTTACATTTCGCTGGAACTCTTTTGATGACATATTTACTGTACTTTCAGAATTAACGAGTCAATTATCTTTTTCTTCAATTTTCAAGTTCTACACATGTCCTTTTGCTATTTCATTATCATCGAACTTTTCAGTCTCTTCAATTCGTTTCCTCTTCCTTTTCATACAGTTTTTCAACATGTCTTTAAATTGAATCTTCAAGTTATTCAGCTTTATTTGCATGGTACTCATTTTCATTTTTAGAGGTTTCTTCAAGACTTCATAATCTTCCTAGTATAAGTCATCTTCCTCAAAGCTTTGTGGTTGACGTTCAGAGTTGATAACCTCCGGCATCTTTTAAACATGACCTGGAGATTCGGACTCTTCAATATGCTTCCGAAGTTCTATATAAATCTTTTTTTTTTGAAAGGAAAAGTTCTATATAACTTGCCTGTTATAAAATTAACAATCAATTCTTTCTTTTCATGAACTCTTTTGCACATCCCATTCTTCGAATTTTCTCCTACAACATTACACGAATTGCATGCTTTTAGGTAGAATATAATGACAAGCCGCAATCTTTTGGATTAAAAAAGATCAGATTCCAGTAATAGGGTATATCCACTTCTGGTAGGCCAACTTTGTATTCCCAGTTTGATTCCAGTGAGTTATAGCCATGTAGATTATTCAGGGTGTAATACCACTTTTAGATTACAAAAGGATGATGATGATGATGATGGTGATATCACTTTGTTTTTTTTTTTTGATAAGTAAGAAATGAAATAAAAAACACTCAAACGGGGAGCGCATCCCAAGTACAAAAAGCCACTAAGGGCCAAGAGAAGCCAAAAAGTCAACTTTCTCGACAATAGAAGTACAAGAACGGCCCTCAACCCAACAAAACAAAGAAGAAATGATGCGATCCTTGATAGCCTCGATAGTAGATTCATTCCCTTCAAAGCAACGACAATTCCGTTCTAACCAAATGATCCACCAAAGGCAAAGGGAAGCGGTTCTCCAGAAAAGCCGGGCCTGAGGCTTAACCCGAACCACCCGCCAAATAGATAGCACCTCACGAACCGACCCCGGCATCACCCAGGGGACCCCAAACAGACCAAGAATAAGGCACCAACAATCATAAGTCACAGGACAATGAAGAAGGAGATGATCAACAGATTCCGCATCCAGTTTGCATAAGAAACACCGGTTAACTGCATAGACTTAAACGCAAAGTGTCAAGGGTAAGAATGCGCCCCCAAGCAGCAGACCAAGTAAAGGAAGCAACCTTAAGGGGGGCTTTAGAGCGCCAAATCGCCTTCCAAGGGAAGTCCTCCACCACCTGAGGCATCAAACAACCATAAAAAGAAGACACTGAAAACATCCGTGAGGGGGAAGGAGACCAGATAAAAAAATCCGAACCAAAGCCCACAACCTGCTTGTATAAAAGCTCCAGAAAACCGTAAACCTCTTCAAGCTCCCAATCCTGAAAGGATCGCACAAACTGAACATCCCACACAAGCCTGCCGGTACCAAGATGATAACAGTCAACAACTGAGGCAAGACGATCACGAGCAATCCTAAACAAACGAGGAAAAGAGACGGCAAGAGAAGCCTCCCCACACCACCAATCAGACCAAAAACGGATACAACGGCCATCCCTAACCCCAAAGCGTGTGAAAGAGGCAAAAGGATCCCATCCTCGCCTAATGTCCTTCCAGACCCCCACACCTCTCCGAACCTGGACCCCCCCAGAACACCAACCACCCCAATCCTCCCCGAACCGACAAGCAATAACCCTCCTCCATAGTCGTTCCCTCTCCATCCCAAAACGCCAAAGCCACTTTCCTAGAAGCGCTTCATTGAACGGGATCAACCTACGGATACCTAAACCACCATTCCGAAAATGACGACAAACAGTCTCCCATCGAACCAAAGACATAGGGTGGCCCTCTCCACTCCCCCCCGCATAAGAACCGCCTCTGAATCATCTCAATCCGCTGAGCCACTCCACGGTGAATCCGGTACAGAGAAAGAACATACGTGGGGATATTGGATAACGTACTCTTGCCCAAGGTGAGCCTCCCACCTTTGGACAAATACTGACGCTTCCAACCCGCCAACCGCTTCTGGACCCAATCAATCACAGAATCCCAGCAGGCTTGCCTCTGACCAGAAGAGCTCAACTGCAACCCCAAATATGCAGTCGGAAGCTGGCCCACACTACAGCCAAGAGAAGAGGCTAGAACATGAATATCATCCACCGCCCCAATCGGAATCAACGAACTCTTACATGTATTGATTTTCAACCCCGAAACAGCCTGAAAGCAAATCAAAATGCACCGAAGAAACCTCAACTGAGACACATCCGCATCACAGAACACAAGAGCATCATCCGCAAACAGGAGGTGCGAGACCTCCACAACATTCCTTGCGGCATCCCCAACCCGGAAGCCTCGGATCAACCCTAGATCAGTAGCCCGAGACATCATCCGACTCAAAGCCTCCATCACAACCAAAAAAAGTAAGGGAGATAGTGGATCACCTTGCCTTAATCCCCGGGAACAGCCAAAAAAACCCACAGAAGAGCCATTCACTAGAACCGAAAACCGGGCAGAAGAGATACAAAAGCCGATCCACCTACACCATCGCTCCCCGAAGCCCATCCTCCTCAATAGGTAAAGAAGAAAATCCTAATTCATATGATCATAAGCCTTTTCCACATCCAGCTTAACCAACACCCCGGAGAGCCGCTCAAAAGATGCGCATCCACCACCTCACTCGAAACAAGAACAAAATCCATAATCTGACGGCCACCAAGAACAGAATCCATTCTGAGAATCGGAAATAACCCCATTCAACACACCACTCATCCGAAAGGACAACACCTTAGCAATAAGTTTATACACACAACCCAGGAGGCTAATGGGACGGTAATCCTTAATGTCTTTCAACTCCCCATTTTTGGGGATGAGAGAAATGAAAGAAGCATTAAGAGACCTGACAAAACAACCCTCCTCAAAGAAGGCCGTGAAAGTACCCATCACCTCATCCCGAACAATAGGCCAGCACGCCAAGAGGAACCGCATGGTGAAGCCATCAGGGCCAGGCGCACGATCACCACTACACAGCTTCAAGGCCCTCAGAACCTCATCATCAGTAAAAAGAATCTCCAACCGGTCCCTATCGGCCACCCCAATAGCATCAAAAGGGAGACCATCCAGCCCAGGCCTCCAACACTCAGGCTCGGAGAATAACCGCTGATAAAAATCCGGAATTCCCACACGGAGGGCATCCTCCGAGGAGCACAACGAGCCATCAATGGTGATATGACCAATAAAATTGGACCTCCTACGAGCATTTGCCACCCGATGAAAAAATTTAGTGTTCCGGTCCCCATCCTTAAGCCAAATGGCTCGGGATTTCTGACGCCACGAGATCTCTACCTGAATAGCAACCTCCTCAATCTCAGCCAAGCACTGCACTCTGCGAACCATCGAAGCCTCAGAAACCCCACCACTCAAATCATCTATATCAATACTCTCGATCACAGACATCAACACATTCCGGCGCCACGTCAGATTCCCAAACACCTCTCTGTTCCACCTAATAAGAGATAGTTTCAAAGAACGCAGCTTGGAAACCAAAATGAAACTCGGAGATCCGGAAATAAGAGCACCCGCCCACCACTCAGCAACCTTGGACTTGAAGTCCGCAGCGCGAAGCCACATATTCTCGAACCGAAAGGGCGATTTCCTCACTGTTAAGCCCCCGCAATTCAGAAAAATAGGAACATGATCCGAAGTAAAGCGAGAAGCAATCGTCTGGACAACATCTGGAAAGTGCTCCTCCCAGTCCCCAGAGACCAAAAACCGGTCAAGCTGAGAAAAAGTCGGGCAAGCCCTGCAACTAGACCAGGTGAAAGAGGCACCGAAAAGAGGAAGATCCAGAAGTAACTGACAATCAATAAAATCAGAAAACAAATCCATAGCTCTAGTGCGAGGACCCCCCATAGATCTCTCCGAAGGCACACGAACCACATTAAAGTCCCCTCCCACACACCATGGAAGGGGCCACAAAGATCTAACATCCCCAAGTTCCTCCCAAAGCACCGGTCGCACACTGTCATCCACAAGACCATACACACCAGAAAAAACCCAGTCAAAACCATCCTCAACGAAAGAGAAATAACAAGAAACCGAAAACAGACCCTTCCGGGAACCACACAACACCGCCCACCTCTTGTCCCACATAATCAGAATGCCCCCGGAAGAGCCCACAGAATCCAGATGCACCCAATCCACAAAACGGTTACCCCATAAACTCCGAACCACCCTATCATTCAGACGTTCCATCTTCGTTTCCTGCAAACACACAATGTGAGGACTCCATTTGCCAAGAGCCATCCGAACCACCTTTCGTTTGTCGGGGCTGTTAATACCCCGCACATTCCAAGAAATTAATTGTAGCTTCATTTAGAAACTAAAACAGCCCCTTCCTCTCTCCTCCTCCCTCTACCCTTTCCACCCTCCCTCGAGGCAGAGCCCCCCTTAGCCCCATCGTAATTAACAGTACAGATGAGGCCCGTCAATTCTCTTTCCCCCTTCTAGGAAGAAGGCGGGTGATGAACCACCAGCTCCTTACCCTTCAACTTATCCTCCTCACCCTTTGTCCATTGCCAAAGCCAACAAAAGCTCTTCCCCTTTCTCCTTGCAATTGCCAAATGACAAGCCCAATCAATCAGAAACATCAATGATATTATCCACCACCCACTGTTGCTCATTAATATCAGAATAATCCACCCCCACTGGTCTTGCACCCTTATCAACCTCCAATAGAGCTAAGTTATCAGCAATAACATTCCTTTCAACCCCAAACCCACTACTGACATCACTACCCACAGTCTCATCAACACCCAAAGCACCAGCAACAACAGTAAAACCATCACCCATCAACTCACTCACAGTCACGGGAAGCAATCCCAATTCCTGAATGCCACAATCCATACAATCAGAACAAACGAAAGAAGAGCACGGCCCCCGCTCCGTTACCGTACCTGAACCAGTTTCGGCCAAAGGAGTACCCCCAAAATCAATAGGCAAACACACCCCACTGGCAGAGCCAAACTCCTTAGAACAAATCACCTGCTCCAGATGAGAGGGAACATTCGAAATACAGCAAAGCCCCTCCTTCACACCTGGAGACGAAGCCTTAACAGGCGAAACCAGAGACACAACAACAAACCCTTTACCTTTTTTCACCCAGCGCCGCCTCTGACCCAGTCGTTGGCAATAAGCCCTCACCGAACCGCGGCGAACCACTTTTGGCCATCGCGAAGCACCCAAAGACATGGGTCGACGACGTCGCGTCACCATGGAGAACCCATCCCCATCCACTATCATAGGGACCGTGGTTGCAGAGCCCTGCACCAAGGGGATACGCACTTGAGAAGAAGACCCGCTCCAATTTCGCCCCAGACCTGTAGATCCATTACGCCCACCAGGTAGATCCGACAACTGCAACCCAGGTTCAGAGAGACCCGACCCAGATGGATAAGCACTACCCGTAAGACTCAGACCTTGAGAACCAAGCCCACCATCAACATTAAAAGAAGAAGCTGAAGGGCGTCCCGGCCCAACAACGCGAACAGGCCCACTAACACGAGCCCAAGCAGGCTGCACAGGAATCGGATTGGAAGATGGCCCAAAACGGATAGGCCCATCAACAGAAGCAGCATGAAGGCGGCCCGACCCAACAACACGACCCGGTCCACATACCCGAGCCCAAGGAGGCTGAGCCGCCTCACGTGAAGACCGCACGTGGTTGCGAGAGAGTTTAAAATTTGAAACAGGTGGGGTCCACCCCCACCTACCTACACCACGTGGAGCATCCCCAGCCACACACGTCGCGCCTTTGGCCAGCTGTAATCCACCACCTTGACCAACCACTCTAGTCACACCACGTGTCCCACCAACGTTGAGCCCGCGCACCACCGTAGGAACCATCATCACATCCTTTCGTCTCCCATCAGAAACATTAGACCCAGGCCTAACACCCCCAAGCCTCGCCGGAAACAATGGCGAAAAAGGATCACGGCCCGCCGCCACCCACTGCCTTAACGTCAACCCATCATTGTACCCACCGGAGTGGAGTGACATCCATTCATTCTTATGAAAGAAAAGCGGGTCAAAACCCCCTTCCAAGCTCTGCGTCGTCGGCACCACCGAGGAAGGCAAATCATTCAAGATGTGGACCTGGTAGCAGATGGCGTCGTCATGGATAAACACCACTGGTGGACTATGGACCCCCGATTTGACCCAAATCCCCACAAGATCAGGCCTCACAATGTCATGAAGATCAGTTCGGATAAACCCTCCACACAACTCCCCAACCCTCACATACAGATTGGAGCATCATAAATGGAGGGGCAAGCCCCGCAAAAAAATACGACGCTCTCCCCTACACCCCCAAGGATCCACCATCCCACACCAGTAGTCCAAGCATCCAAAGACAAAGCCCTGTCACCCCAAAGTCTAGAACCCCTGTACAAAACATCCAACACCACCTCCTTAGACGGGAACTGAAATAGGAGGGAACCATCACTCAGAATGGCTACAGAGAGCCCATCCGCGACCCTCCAAGCCCTCCTAGCCCAACATTCCACCTCCGAAATATCCCCCACCCTACCATCGAACCGCCCAATCAAACATGAGCGCAGAAACAGCTTCCGTAGATGAATGGACTCAGAATCAACGTACAACGAAGGGCCTAGAGGTCTTGATCTACATCATATTCTCTAGGGAGATATGTGGAGATGGAGTAGGACATTTTGGAAACCTTTGATTCCTCTTTAAAGCCAACAGATAGAGCACACAGATATTCAAAAGGAGCAAAACATTATATATCTATCCAAGACTCAAAGTACATGCGTTTGTGTCAATTGATATTGCTCTCGAATGTAACTTTCAAACTTGTACGTGAATTAAACACAGACATGAATTCTTGAATGTATATAGTGTTACACTAATTTAGTAGAAATAGAAAAAGAAACCTTTAGTATAAAGATCAATGTTTAGTCTGGAAGAAATTGTACAGTCTCAGCAAGTCAATTGGATGTGGTAGGTAAGGCTAGACTTGACTGTTCTAGAGTATTCATTTAGTTTTTTCAGACTTCGATATTACTAGGTATGTCGGCATACATACAACATATTCGTTAAAACTCCCTGTGATACTTAGAAAGCTTCGACTACCAGCCACTACCAAACCCAGATACGACATTGTTATACAAATTCCACTTGTGCATAAAATTTTTATGTGTGAAATTCAATAAAAAATTTGGAGTTATCATGCATATAACTGTGTGTATATACACTCAAACAATGTAATGTTTGACTTGGTAATAAACACACACACTAATTCTCTGCATATGGGTGCGTGTGTGTTTGTTTGTTTGTTAGTTCCTGTGTCTTTGCCGTCCTTTTGTTTGTGCCCTACTTTTTAAGATGTTCTTCATAGTTAATATAGTGTTTTGGTCCCTTCTGATCAAATGAACTAAGTTCTACAGTCTTACCTTGACTGCAATATAGATTAGACATTAAAGCAAAAAGCGTATGGGGTTTCTTCTGCGAGTGGATAAGAAGCACAGAGAAACTGTAGCAGATAGTTTGTTTTTTTGGTGGTCCGTACCTGTTGACATAACTTATACACATTTTCGCATCATTGCTGCGTCTCTACTGGAGACTGGTGGTGTTCGAAACTTGGTTTTGGTTCTCCACCGTATGAGAACATTGTTCCTGCAGGTGTAATTGTTCTCATGTCTTCAGTGTAAGATTACAACTTTCATCCCATATGGGAAGTTGCCCATTCTAAAATAGAGGAATGTCATTGTAAAATTGGGTTTGCCTATTTCCCTAAAAAACCAGTAATTTTTTTTTTTTTCTGTTACAGGGATTGGGAGCAATCATAAAAGCAGACATAGTTTCTCATGATTGATTGAATTAGTGCTCCTAATAGAAGTATTAATCCATGAATATCTTTCTTCCAGTAGTAGATACTAGATGAAGTAATTAACTTTTTCTTATTTGTCCGGTGAAATTTTTGAATTGTAAATAGAAAGAGGATAACGAAAGAACTACTGGGAATGAAATTTGCCCCCTGTTCCAAGTTCAGTTTAGATACAGTACAAGTATATAGAGTCTGATTACCTTTCCGTTTTCTTTTTCTTTCATTTTTTTTCCTTCCTTGGTTCTTGCATGGCTTTCTGGAATGCATCCGAGTGTCATGCGCGGGATTAGTTTCATGATTCAGTTATCCTTTAGTTAATTCTTCCAGTTCAGATGATCGAAACTAAGCATCTTCCGAATCTGATAATCCAGATGAATTATTGACTTCATTATACCAGTACTGTATAGAGTGTGTCCACTAATTTAGTCGAAACATAAAAGAAACCTTCAGTAGAAAGATCAAGGTTCGATCTGAAAGAAATTGTACAGTCTCTACAAGTCAATTGTGTGTGAGGGGTAAAGCCAGTCTTGACAGTTTCAGAGTATTCATTTAGTTTTTTCAGTGTTTTATATTACTATGTATTGAGGCATGTGTACAATATATTCACAAAAACGCCCTATGACACTTAGAAAACTTCGACTTCTCAGCCACCACCTACACGACATTGTTCTACAAATTCCATTTAATACAGGGGCATCAAATAAAATGTATTAAATCCATTACTATTTTCTGAGTTCGCTGCCGAACTTATTACAATTCCAAGAGCTCAGAGCCAATAGAAACAAACAATGTATTGTTTTGACTTGCTAATAAACATGAAAACTAAGTCCCTGCATGTGTGCGTGCGTGTGTCTTTTAATGTATCTTTGCAGTCCTTGTGTCTGTTTCCTATTTTGTAAGACTTTCTTCGTATATAATATATAGTGTTTTGGTCTTTTGTGATAAAAAAAACCAAGTTTTACCTGGACTATAGAAGAGGCATTAAAGCAAAAGGAGTATGGGGTTACTTATGTGACTGGATAAGAAGCACAGAGAAACTGTAGGTGGATGGGTTGGTGTTCTGGTGGTACCTACACCTACCCGTTGACATAACTTCTATACTTATTGGTTGCCACTCTAGTTGATTTTGCTGGTATCCAAAACTTTGTTTTGGTTCTCTACCTTATGAGAACATTGTTACTGCAGGTGTCTTTGTCCTCAGGTCTTCAGTGTAGGATTACACTTTCATTCCATATGGGGAGCTACCCGATTCTAGATTAGAGGAATATCATGCTAAAATTTGGTTCACATATGTCCCTGAAAAACATATATTCTTTTTTGTCAGAGGGATTGGGAGCAATCGTAAAAGCAGATATTGTTTCTCTTGATTGATTGAATTAGTGCTCCTAATGATATTATTAATCCACGAACGTCTTTCTTCCACTAGTAGATAATAGTTTATGTAATGAACATTTCCTTATTTGTCTGGTGAAATTTGTGAAATGTAGAAGGAAGGAGAACAGAAATAAAGAGCACTAGTGGGAATGAAATTCGCCCCCTGTTCCTAGTTCAGTTTAAATACAGTAAAAGTAAATAGAATCTGATTCTTTCGCTTTTTTCATTTTTTTTTTGTTTTTTCCCAGTCTTGTTTCTTGCATGGCTTTCTGGAAAGCATCCAAGTGTGGTGCGCGGTATTAGTTTCTGGATTCAACTGATTCAAAATAAGTATCTTCCAAATTTGAGAATCCAGAAGAACTATTGACTTCAGTTTCTACTTTTTCGTTGGCCAATCTGTAGTACCAATGAGACTTTACAACCTTTGAATATGTGGAATTCTAGAAGTGAAGATTAGTTATATATCATAATATATACATGCTTGTGATTGAAGTTGCTGCGGGTGAGTTCCTGATGTTTGACTTCCATGGGCTGATGTACTTGGTTGGTAGGTGGTTGCATGCTCTTAGGAAGTAGTAGTCATGTGTTTCGGAATTTTGAGAAGATGATCCCTACAGCAAGTAGACACTTAAAAAACTTTCTTAATTGTCTTACTTTATGTTTAATGATATAATATCCTTGTTTTTTTTAAATGGTCTTAATATCAATAGAGAGCATATTAGATGTAAACTTTTTTGGCTTATTTTTGTTGTTGTTCTAATTCATTTAATTCCAGAAAGTCATTTCAATTAGTACAGTAGTTTTTATACATCTTATCCAAACTTCAAGATACCCAAAAGTTTTATCTGAAATTTTGTTTTCTTTTAAATTGTCTCAGCAAGTTTGGAGACATATTCGATGAAGACTTCTTCATACATGCTCTAAAAAATCATGTGAATGTAGTCAAAGAACTTCCTGAAGATATACTGCAGCGATTTGACAATAATATTAGCACCATTGTGAATTTGAGAGTAAAAGCTTGGTCAAGTCCAACCTACTATCTTCAAAAGGTCCTTCCGAAGCTGGTGGAAATGGGGTATGTGATTCTCACGTTCTAATACCTGGGCTGCTTCTACATTCTGTGGAGCGACAACTTCAATTGATAGATGATCTCAATAATTATTATTTTTTATTTGGTCCCCATGAGGGCTCTGCAACATATCATGATATCTTTTTGAAGCTTTTACTTGCCAGTGAGAATAATAATCAAGTGTTGGAACTTAAATCAAATTGCAGTTTCATATATATTGATATACATATAATGCTTGTGTTAGTCGATGGAAGATTTGGATGTTGGAAATTGTCCTTATGTCGAGAAACGATATTCTACATGGTATTCGAGATTTAGCTTTGTGATTTGCTCTGAAAAGGGTTGCCCCTTCCACTAATGTTGTTCAGTGTCCTCGCTGAAATATATTTCTCTCATGTTGACTTTACTTTTATGGAGGTCCATATCAATGGTTTTAGTTATGCGGAAGTGATAACATTTTTTAAAATATTTTTGCTGCAAAGTTTGCAATTCAATCTGGTTATACAGGTGATGAGTCAATTTCGTAATTAGACATAAACTATGTAGATCTTTCCCAGTAATTGGTAAATTGCATAGAACATGTCATGCTATTTACCTGATTTCTTCTTTCCAATATTTTATTTATCTTGGGTCAGGATTGTCAGTTCTATTTTACCTCCTGCCCTTTTTCCTGCAACCAAGATAAAAATGGACAAGATTGTGGGAAAATAAGATTCTTTCCTTATATAAGGAAACAGTATACAGGCTGTTAATAGGCTGTTAATAGCTAGGCTGTTAATAGGCTGATTTCTGGGGATCAGATTTGATATGTATTGATATGTATATCCATGATTAGTTAGTTTCCTAGAGTAGCATTATTCTGATGTATATATGACAGTGTATTCTCTAATGAAAAATATGATTTACCAATTTCAATATTTCTGTCATGGTATCAGAGCTCTAGGCTCGTTTCTGGGTAATCATCTTCTCTTGGCCTTCTTTGCTAGTCCTTTCTCTCTTTTTATTCTTGTTCTGTGAACTCCACTTTTCTCTCGAAACTATGTCAATATCCACCGAGACCAGCAACACATCAGAGATTCCTTTGACTGTATGCAACAGTTCTGTACCAATGGGAGAATTGCAGAATGTTCAGGCAGCATACAGGTTGAATGGAAAAAATTATCTGAAGTGGTCTCAAATGGTCCGTACGTTCTTGAAGGGAAGAGGAAAATTGAGCCACCTGATTGGTAATGGCCCAAAGAAGGAGGATCCTAAGTTTGATGCTTGGGATGAACAAGATTCTATGGTTATGTCCTGGTTATGGAACTCTATGTTACCAGAAATCAGCGATACTTGTATGTTTTTGAGCACGGCCAAGGAATTATGGGAGGCAGTCAAGCATACCTATTCTAAAGTACGTGATGCTGCACAAATCTATGAGATCAAAACCAAAATCTCCTCTACCAAACAGATCGGTCAGTCACCGAATATTCCAACCTCTTGAAGGGTCTATGGTAGGAGATGGATCATTATCAATGCATCGAAATGAAGTGTAGTGAAGATGCAGCTATCCTTAAGAGGTTTCTTGAAAAGGACAGAATTTATGATTTTCTTGCTGGTTTAAACATTGAATTTGATGCTGTAAGAGTGCAGATACTTGGAAAAGAAGATTTGCCAACCTTAAATGAGACAATTGCAATTGTTCTTGCTGAGGAAGGAAGAAGGGGTGTCATGATTGAAACTCACACAGTAGAGAGTTCAGCCTTGGTGTCAAAAAACACGGCTGTGAAGAATTATGGATCTGAACAGCGTTTTGGAGAAGGTAGTTGGCAAGCAGACATGTCAAGACCATTAAACAAGGATTCTTTGTGGTGTACATACTGCAAAAAATCCCGCCATACCAAGGAAAAGTGCTGGAAGCTCCATGGCAGGCCTCAAACTATGAACAAAAACTGGTCAGAAAAGAGTGGACAACTAAGAGCACATGGACATGCACATATGGCAACCACACATTCAAACAGTGAAGACAATCCTCCAATCCCACCTGCCGAATTCAACAAAGAAGAAATAGATAAATTAAGGAGCCTATTGGGAATGTTGGAGAAACCATCTACAACAGGTACTTGTTCTTTGGTGTTCTCAGGTATTTCCTCTCCTTCTTCTCCTTCTTCTCATGGTTTTAATGCTTCGGATATAGTCTCATCAAGCTCTTGGGTCATTGACTCGGGAGCTACAAATCACATGACCCATTCCTCAAAAAAATTCATTTCATATACCCCTTGTCCTAGTAATAGGAAAATAACCATAGCTAATGGATCAACGACAACCGTGGCTGGTCAGGGAGATGTTTTTTTGAATGACCACCTTACACTTCAGAATGTCCTCCATGTTCCAAAACTGTGCACCAATCTTGTGTCAATCCAGAAACTCACCACATATTCTAATTGCAGTGTGACGTTTTATCCTCTACATTGTGTATTTCAGGAACAGGGCACGAAGAGGACGATTGGACATGCTAGGGAGAGGGGTGGTCTATACTACCTTGAAGAATCAAATGGACAAAATAGAGTTGAGAGTTTGTCACCATTATCATTTCTTTCCGAGTCGTTTAAATCTAATAAAGACAAGATTTGGCTTCAACACCTTCGTCTTGGTCACCCATCATTTAGTATTCTCAAAATAATGTTTCCTTCATTGTTCAAAAGTTTATCCATTGAAAATTTTCATTGTGAAGTATGTGAACTTGCAAAACACAAACGTGCTTCTTTTCAAATCAGCAATAAAAGAACTTCGGTTCCATTTACTTTGATTCACAGTGACATTTGGGGACCTTCCATTGTTGCTAATGTTTCTGGGGCAAGGTGGTTTGTCTCATTTATTGATGATTGCACTCGCGTGTGTTGGATTTTTTTGTTGAAAAATAAATCTGATGTGAGTTTTGTGTTTCCAACTTTTTTCAATATGGTTAAAACTCAGTTTGGTGTTGGGATAAAGAGATTTCGATCTGACAATGCTAAGGACTACTTTAATCAAATTCTCTCTCCGTATTTCCAAAAACAAGGCATAATACATGAATCCTCTTGTGTTAGCACACCTCAACAAAATGGGATGGCCGAACGAAAGAACGGTCACCTTCTCGCTATTACAAGAGCCTTCTTGTTCCAAAAACATGTTCCAGAACAATACTGGGGGGAGGCTGTTTTAACCGCTGCTCATCTCATCAATCGACTTCCTACAAGAGTCCTTGGTTTTAAAAGTCCAATGCAGGTCCTTACACAGTTCTTTCCTGATTTTAATGCATCTAATAATCTTGTTCCAAAGATATTTGGTTGTGTTGCCTTTGTTCATGTGCATTCTCAATATAGGGGAAAACTTGATCCTCGAGCTCTCAAATGTGTCTTTCTTGGCTATTCCTCCACCCAAAAGGGCTACAAATGCTATCATCCTCCGACAAGGAGATTTTATGTGTCGGCTGATGTTACTTTTGTCGAACAAAATCAGTACTTTAACAGTCCTTATCTTCAGGGGGAGACATCTTGCACTGAAGATAAGGACAAGGATCTTTTTCTTCTTGAGTTTCCAACCCCTATCTCTCATCAGTCCGAGTCAAACATACTTCCAAACACTCAGTCTGAGCCAAACACAGTTAGAAGCCGAAACTCATACACCCAAATTACAAGGAGTGTTACATAGGTAGCAAACTCAAGACTCTACCCGTCCATTGCAAGTTTACTCAAGGAAAAGAGCACCAATCTCTCAACCTGTGCAAGTTCAATCACCCGAATCTGCTCCTGGTAATGTCGAGGTAATGACTCAACTCAATGATAACACTAATGTAACCTCTGATCATAATGATTATGATGTCCCCATTGCAATTAGAAAAGGAACTTGAACATGTACTAAACATCCTCTTTATATGTTCATGTCATATAAGAATCTTTCTCATAACCACATGGCCTTTCTTACTAGCCTAAATACAGTCCATATTCCCAAAACTTTATCCGATGCATTAGGAAATGAGAATTGGGAAAATGCTATGAAGGTTGAGATGGAAGCACTTGAGAAAAACAAGACTTGGGACTTGGTGAGACTGCCTAGAGGGAAGAAGCTCGTTGGGTGTAAATGGGTGTTCACAACCAAATACAACTCAGATGGCTCTTTGGAAAGGTATAAGGCAAGATTAGTTGCCAAAGGTTATACACAAACCTACGGCATAGATTATCTTGAGACTTTTGCTCCCGTTGCTAAGATGAATACTGTGAGAATTCTATTATCAGTGGCTGCAAATTTTGGCTGGAGATTACAACAATTTGATGTCAAGAACGCCTTCTTGCATGGCGATCTTGAGGAGGAAATCTATATGGAGATTCCACCTGGGTTTGGCTCTAATGAAAAGGAAGGAATGGTATGTAAGCTTAAAAAAGCTTTATATGGACTGAAACAATCCCCAAGAGCTTGGTTTGGGAGATTTACCAAAGTGATGGTTGAGTATGGGATATAAGCAGAGTCAAGGTGATCATACATTGTTTGTGAAGCACTCGACATCAGGGGGAGTTACAATATTGCTAGTCTATGTGGATGACATCATAGTAACAGGAGATGACTTGGAAGGAATGGAGAACTTGAAGAAACAATTGGTGAAGGAATTCGAGATCAAAGACCTAGGAAAACTGAAATACTTTCTTGGCATTGAAGTGGCCCACTCTCAGCAAGGAATTTTTATATCACAACAAAAATATGTATTAGACTTATTGGCTGATACCGGCAAGCTGGGATGTAAGCCAGTTGAGACACCTATGGAGCCAAATCACAAACTTTGTGATGCTCCAGAAGACATGGTCGTGGATAAAGGCTCTTATCAGAGACTTGTGGGGAAGTTAATTTATTTGTCGCATACCAGGCCGGATATAGCTTATACTATGAGTGTTGTGAGTCAATTCATGCACAATCCCAAAGAATCACATCTCAAAGCTGTGTATAGAATTCTGCAGTACTTGAAGGATACACCGGGAAGAGGAATTATGTTTAAGAAAGGGGAAGGACTGACTCTTGAAGCCTACACAGATTCAGATTATGCAGGATCCTTAATTGACAGAAGGTCAACCTCAGGTTATTGCACTTTCCTAGGTGGTAACCTCGTTACTTGGAGAAGCAAAAAACAGAATGTGGTTGCAAGATCCAACGCAGAAGCCGAATTTAGAGCGATGACACTCAGGATATGTGAACTGCTATGGCTAAGGATAATCTTGGAAGACCTTAGAGTAAGATGGGAAGGTCCAATGAAGCTTTACTGTGACAATAAATCAACCATCAATATTGCACACAATCCTGTGCAACATGACCGCACAAAACACATTGAAGTGGATAGGCATTTTATTAAAGAGAAGCTGGATAGTGGTTTTATTTGCACTCCTTTTGTTCCTACTGGAGAACAGCTAGCAGATGTGCTTACCAAAGGGTTGCCTGGTACCGTTTTTCAGAAGATAACCATCAAGCTTGGAATGGATGACATCCATTCACCAGCTTGAGGGGGAGTGTGGGAAAATAAGATTCTTTCCTTATATAAGGAAACAATATACAGGCTGTTAATAGCTAGGTTGTTAATAGACTGATTTCTGGGGATCAAATTTGATATGTATTGATATGTATATCCATTAGTTAGTTTCCTAGAGTAGCATTATTCTGATGTATATATGACAGTGTATTCTCTAATGAAAAATATGATTTACCAATTTCAATATTTCTGTCAAAGATCATTTTCCAAATTCAGTCTTGGAAATTTTAATAAAGGACCACTTTTGGAGGTTATACAACAAATACGACCAAATTCAAATACTCTGAGGCAAAGAGTTACTAAACCCAATATAGTTTTGTATTTGACTAGTTATGATAAGAAAGCCCAACTGGTCCTCAAATGCCAAACCATCACCTTCTGGCATCTAGTTCTCTCTCTAAACGGACTCCAACCACTACCAACATCCACCATTTTTCTCTGTCAACCCACCTCAACCCCGGACAACCAACAGAACCATTTCACCTCTCTCTCTGTCAACAAAGTTCCCTCTCCTTTTCCTTTCAAAAAAAAAAGGTCCCCTTTCTTCAAAAAGCCTCCACGACCAGCATCCTCCACAGTGAGAAATACCGCAGAACCACAGTTCATTTCACCATTCTGATGTCCTCCAAACTTGTGTGTTTGCCTGTGTATGTGCACACATATATACACACAGAGACATGTTTTTTGCCTTTAATCTACAAATAAACACATACCCAATAAAATTAGTGAAACCATTTCATCTCTACAATGTATTCCTTCCTAGCAGATTCAGATGTAAGCTCATTGGTTGATTACTCAATTTACAACCAAACATGTGATTGTTGGGGTCTGCTTCTCAGTCTGTTTGGGGTCCAGTGGGTCATGCCTTCCTCTTCGAGAGGTGTGATGGACACTTGGAGAGGGTGCTTTGTAGGTGCTCACACCCTTGTTTTTTGGAGGGAGGCTCTTCTTTTTCTTTGGTGGTGCTGATGGAAGGAACATAATCGTGAGTGCGTTGATGGATTGAATCTTCTATGTGGTCCTTAAGGATTTTTCATTTCTTCTCTCTTTTGGTGGGCTATGGGTAGCTGCTGTATATCTATAGATGATAAAGTTGTTGTTTTGGGTTCTCTTTGCCCTTAGGTGCTTTGCGTGTATTCTTGTTTTGAGACGTGCTCCCCTCTTTAGCGCTCTTTAATATACTTCTTACTTATCAAATATGTATATATAAATTACAAAAAACCAAAATCTCCAAAGATCACAAGGTGTGGTCAGACCCATTTTCTCCAGCAACATTGATGGATCCATCCGTATTTTTCGGCGAGAGGATCTGGATACCTAGCCTCCGCTACCAATTGCACGTGACTGAGCTCACAGATTCTCCATTGCCCTCGATGTCACAGATTCAGTTTCTCTCTCTCCACATCACAGATTCACTGTCTCTATTCCACTGATTCAATCTCTCTCCCCTGCATTTCACTGATCAGTCTCAGATTTCAATTTTTTTCTAATCACGCTTTGGGATTAATCACTTGTCTTTCTTCAACTTATCTTTTGGTATGTAAAAAGCATATTAAAGAGCGCTCAAGAGCGGAGCGTAACTGAAACCAATAGAACAAACAAAACCACCAAGGGCGTAAAGAACCCAAAAACCTGGTGCTTAAAGTTATAAAAAAAAATCCCACCCACCCACCCACATACGATCTTGTGAATCCTTGTGTGTTGTAGTCTCTCACCTTCCTCGTAATAAAGTACTCATAATGGTGGGCTGTGATTGGTTGGTTGATGGGAGTGAATATAGTTATTTACATATGCTTTGGTGGCGGTGGTTTTACTAATGGGTTTTTGTGGTGGTGGTGTTCACTGGAGACATATGGTTGGTGTTGACAGTTGGACGCGGTGGCGTGCCAGAGAGGAATGGTTACTGGTGGGTCTTACAATGACAGTGCTGGTGTTTGGCCAGAGACGGTAAAGTTGGGGGAGAGTAGATCTGCATTTGGGTCAGATATATATATATATATATATATTTTGAAAAAATTTCGGGACATAAATTGTGGAAGGACAACTGTGTTAGTGGTTGGCCGGAGTGGGGAGTGGTGGTTGGCCGGAGATGATGGTGGAGTGGTTGGTGGTGGTGGTGTTTCATCAATTATTGACAGGGTAGACAAGGAATAGGGTATCTAGGAAAATATTAAGATGGACTCAGGGTAATTTGGACTATAAAAGTGCATCAACTTGCTGGTAATTAGTGATGTTTAGTAGGTCTTTGACCCATATATTATTTCAATACAGTTGAATTTGTGATTATGCTTCGAAAACTTGTGTTTATTATTGCATTCCCTAAACTGGGGGGGGGGAACAAAAAAAAAAAGGGGCTCTGGCCCTTGCAGAAGATTTTTACTACTGTAAGGAAGACTATTAAAGCTTTGTCAAACGAACTGAATACTTTTTGTCCATGTAACACTGACCTTTAGTCTTATGTGTAGAGGTCTTGTTTCAGTATCTCAATGGAATTTTTTCTTGTAATGTAAAATAGTGGAGATATCTCAATGCGTGAGTGTTTAGAGAATGTAATATCATTGCAGTAAGGTTTTGTGCCTTATTCAAATACTTATACACATATCTTTTGCTGCTTTTGAAGTTGGTGTTGAAGTTAAAGCTATATGGGCTTTACATGTGGCTTGCTCACATGGTAAATGTTACCTCTTGCAACGCTTTAGCATAGTTGGACGGTATCTGTGTTGCTTCTATCTTATAATCCGGCACTTGTACTACATTTTGTGTAATATTTCCATTTGTTATAATTCATGGTGCAGAGCTGTACGCATTGCGCCATTCTCAAACAGATTGGCTCAAGCCGTTCCTTCATATATTCAAGGGCTTAGATGCTTGGCCAATTATGAGGCTCTTAGATTTTCAGAACCGATACGCATGCTTGCTGAGAAGATGGTTGACCGGATGGTTACAAATAGTTCCGAAAGTAGGGGAAAGTATATTTCAGTGCATCTTCGGTTTGAAGAGGTTCTCCATACTTTGTTTTCTTAATTTAAGATTGTGCTATTCCTGAATAGTGTTTGCAAGTATGTCTTACATCATTATTGTTTTATTAAAGGACATGGTTGCGTTCTCATGCTGTGTATATGATGGTGGTGAGGAAGAAAAACATGAAATGGATATTGCTCGGGAAAGAAGTTGGAGAGGGAAATTCCGCAGAAGAGGTCGAATAATAAGGCCTGGTGTAATACGGATGGATGGCAAGTGCCCGTTGACTCCTTTGGAGGTATATAACTTTTAGAATTTTTATCTGGTTCCACCTTTCCATCTCTCTCTATAGCATTGTTCAATTGCTCATTATCATCTTAATTTGACTTATTGTCCTTCATATGCATGGACAAGTATGTAGTTTTGTGGTCATCGTTTTTGTTGTTTAATGGAAATTTGAGAAACATTAAAATTACCTTGCAGCAATTATAAATTGTATATTTCAAAGTGTAGTACCTGAAATGCTGTGTATCGGTGGGTGTAAGCTTATATATGTCAAGTTCTTATATAATGTCCTTTACCAGGTTGATTTCTAAAATATTTAGACCTTTAAATGTTATGCACATATATATATATATATTATGTACTGTTGTTGTGTTTTTGTTATATATAAGGTTGTATAAATGTCATTAGTGGTTGTCATATAGTATGTCTCTTTGTAATGGTGGAGGATGTAAATAAATGTCGTGATGGATATAAGTAAAAACCTGTGTTTGGCTGAGAAAGATTATTAGTGTCAGTGGTGTGAGCGCATGCTTCATTTGAACTTCGAAAATGCATAGTATTCTGCAACTGTTGCAATTCTTATATTGCAATAATATTGTGAGAAAAATGTAAACATGGTTGTGATATTGTGATTCCGTGATCAATCACCAGATACATTACTGAAATGATACCTCATAATGAGATGTATAATTCTTTCTTTCTTTGAATTTTTTATTTATAGCTAACGAGAGCCCAACAGCGGACGTGACCCAGAGCACCTACATAGACAAAAACCTATAGCCAAATTATCCTCAAAAATGCAAAAGAATCTCCCAAGATTTCCAATTAACACCTGAACCCAAAAGAATAAAGAACCAAGTACAGAGAAATGAAACCCTCAAGGAGACACTGCCAAATCAAAGGATCTCCTATTTATATCCCTCGACAAGGCACATCATACGTCTCTTTTTAGGAGGCCTACAGCTATTATGTGGTGTTTACGTGTAACGAGAGAGTTCCTTTCATGCACGACCTGTCAGCCAATATATTGTTCAAATGATGAGATTTTGTTTCTTGAATTGGTTTCTTAAAGGAATTGTTTTTATACAAAATGCATGTCATCTGGAATATTGAATCTAATATTCCCATTTGCTGATGAAGGAAACATGTATTTTGTAGACTATAGTGCACTCACATTGTCAAGTAATATTTGCAAATTAGTTTAGCAAACTTTTTACTTTTGGGTGTGCTTGTTTGTATATGTTACATGGTGATTTGATAATTCTGCGGTTATTTACAATTCCTAAATAATGCATTTCTTCAAAAACTTAAAATCAATATTTATATTAGTGCAGTTTAGTGTTTTTAAAATGCCTAAGCATCGCTTTAATATAGGTATCTCTTATAACTTTATATAGTCAATCTAAGGAAAGACAGACTATAGATCGTGGTCAATAAAGTACAACTCTTTAATGCTAAAATTGTTTTAGACAGACAAATTAAAAATTCTGACTTGATATTTGTTTAAAGTTATGAGAAGAGTAGAACAAAAGCCTTCATATTCAATACAGTAGATTAAAATATACATGTTTCTACGCAAATAATTACATGTGTAGAAAAAATGAATATATAGTAGTATTGGTATCCAATACAGATACGGTTTGAGTAACTGCTTATTAAAAGGGTAGTGGCGCTTTGTGCTGCTCAAAAGAAAGAAGAGTGGATTATGTTAAAAATATGTGAATTCATCATTTTTCAGTTCAAGCACAGCTAAATAGTAGTCATGTCCACAAAGAAAGGAAAAAAGAGAGGAGGATAGGACATCCATAACAATGACAAAAAGGGACAGAAGTTTTCTAAACCTTACGTATAGGTTCAAATCCCGTAATCGCAACGACCCAATTGCAAGAGCGGAGCTCTACCAACTGAGTAAATGTTGCTCTTTAATATCATGAAACAATCTCTTTTTATTGCGTGGGCGTATGTATTGATTTAGCATTTTCTGAGCATATTTAACTATTCATATATATATATATTTTGAATGGTAAGATACTCACTCACCCACACACACACACCCCCACATGAGCCCCATGGGGCTCGAACCCCTAACATCCCCTTTGGGGAGGAAAGGTGATACCATCAGGCTACAAGGCCTTTGATATATTCATATTAATCTTAATAAAATGATTTTTTTCTTGAAAACTTATTACAGAACCATGTCAAAACAATTCTATTGGTCTTTAACATTTTTATTACTTGTATGTATGCATTTAATACAATCACCTTTTCCCCATGCACTAGCATCCCCTTTTTGACATATAGATTGTACAAAAAACTGCAAACTTATGAACTTATTCTTTGACCAGAATTGAATAGGAATTTCAGAACAATAATCACTGAAGTAAATTTTCAGATATTTTGAAATCGCTACTCTGTTGCATCCGGGGTTTATCTTGAAACATGAATGCTCATCTTAATTATTTGGAGATTAAGAACTGACTTCGTGGACAGGGTAATTCTTGTTACAATTATTATGTCTAAGTTATTGCTATACAAATTTAGACTTGAAATTTCAGGTCCTTAACTATACTTTTGATACAACAGTTTAAAATAATCAAGAGACTTGGTCCTTTGCTGATAGTTTTTCTGATTGGATTTTTGCTATATCCTTTTTATTTCCTGGTTCAACTAACTATGCATTTCTTTTCTGAAGATGGCTATATGAATGTGAACGTGGATTAACTTCATTGGTTTCAGCATTTAATAATTCCCAGCTGATGTACTTTGCTTCTGTAGGTGGGAATGATGCTTAGGGGCATGGGTTTTGATAACAGCACGTCAGTCTATGTTGCGGCTGGAAAGATATATAAAGCAGAGAAGTATATGGCCCCACTTAAGCAGATGTTTCCACGTTTAGAAACTAAGGATACTATAGCTTCTCCTGAAGAACTTGCTCCATTCATGGTATGATGCTTGTCTGCTATATGTTCTACAGTTATTTAGAAGCAAGTCTTTGTAATACCTGAAACTCTGCTGCAGGGGCACTCGTCTAGATTGGCTGCTCTTGATTATACTGTTTGCCTTCACAGTGAAGTATTTGTCACGACTCAAGGTGGGAATTTCCCCCACTTCTTAATGGGTCACAGGCGCTACTTTTATGGAGGACATGCCAAGACAATTAAACCAGATAAGAGAAAATTGGCACTACTATTTGATAGCCCCAAGATCAGGTGATGTACACTGTAAATCTGCATCTTTCTTTCTCCTTTTTCCTCTAATTTTTGGTGACGCCTTTCTATATATGGAACTGCGTATTTCTAGGACATAATAGAAAATGTCTGTTCATTCTACAATCCAGTTCTTTTCCTTTCCACGTGTAATAGAGAGAGAATCAGGTGGCATAACCCTTGGGAAGTTGGCTCCTTTGTTAGTACTAAAAAAGTAGGAAGTGCATACTGTTACTTTAATACTGCATTCCAACCACTTCACAGATAGCTATCATACCTGGGCTTCACACGTTTTCTCTATGGTAAGTTTGTTTCCCATATTGCTCTAAAAGACATGTCTGTAAAGCAAGAGTAAACATATAACCCAATGGCGTTGAACAATCTTGTTTGCCACCAGGATTTCTTGCACAAGTGCCTGTGTAGTGCTCTATGTTTGGTTCTCTCGCAGAATGTTGGAGAGAAGCATTCGTCACAAAAATTTGATTGGTATAAGAGTGTAATATGTGAGTTGCATAATAATCACATCTCCAAGTAAATTGACCAAATCCTTTTTATCTTACTGGCAGTATTTAAACACGATGTTTAACATTTGCCATTGACACTACCGCCATATTCTGCGTCATACTCTTTAACATAACCAAGTTACTCAATTCATGCATCTGTTTTGCAGATGGGAAAACTTTAAGCGCCAGTTACAAGATATGCTTCACCACAGTGATGTAAAAGGGAATGAACTGAAAAAGCCCAGTGGCTCACTGTA
The DNA here is from genome assembly GCA_963922005.1 of Cornus suecica. Classification (NCBI taxonomy): domain Eukaryota; kingdom Viridiplantae; phylum Streptophyta; class Magnoliopsida; order Cornales; family Cornaceae; genus Cornus; species Cornus suecica. The sequence goes on along the minus strand of OY998246.1, from coordinate 45,973,735 downwards.
CACTTATCCTATGCCAGATTGTATGTGTAAGCAAGCAGATATTAGAAATGGGAATATTACACAGAACAAACGTGAAACCTCGAATATGAGATAATTCAGGTGATCAATGTTTATATACGTGTTTCTAAATCCATTCTTTTACATATATATTTAGATCAGAAATTCCAAATTTTTTATTCTCTAGGGTTCATTGTCTAAACTGTAATTTATAATGGGACAGTTTTCTTCTGTATATTACACAGTAAAAACATATACGAGAAAATTCTTTGATATACTTGAAAAGTTTTTTTGTTGTCTTGTTTCTTTGGCCCGTAAGGCATAATCGATGCTGTGCGCCATTCTGTAGAAATCAAAATCATTTTAACAATAGTTTTGGCGTGGTGCCAAGAAATTATTGGTTTTGATTGTAGAACTGTCATTGCTGTGAGGATTTATAGGCGATAGTTACTACTAATGTACATGAACCTCGATGATGTGTCCATGATCAGGATGTCTTGGATCCAAGCTGTCTGATGTTGAAGACTCGATAGGTGTTACATAGCCAAAAAAATAAGGTGTGTAGTAACCAAGTTTGAAACTAAAATGCTCGTGCCCGAGGTTATTTTGCCAATGAGTCGTTCTAATCATTCAAGAGGTTAGAGTTTTGATCATATTTTATGGCTAATGTCTCGGTTACATGCAGCCCTTCCCATAGGTCACCATTTGGTCCTTTATTCAGCCGTCTTCAATCTAAATTATTTCACCGGAGCATGGGCGGCCTGGTTTGGGAGCGGAAGGTCTAGTCGTTGGCCGTGTCCACTTCGACTTCTGAAATGGTCTTTTTATTCTTTTAAGCAGTGTGTCGGGATTTGTCAGCATGCATGTCTCTATGGCGCTGGAGGTGCTGTGAGACGTCCTGTGACCTGTCGCACTAAGGTGCTGTGAGATGAGAGTGACCGCAGGACGTTCTTGATCTCGGACAATTTGAAGAGGTTTGGTTAACTATACCCAAGTCTGAGTAATTTATAACATAGCATACATGATGGAGTTGTAATCAAATGAAAAACGAAGGCAGACAAGCTAGAGATGATAAAATGAGCCTCTATTTGGGCAAATGTAAAAGAGAAGAGGGTAGAGATGATAAATGATACACATCTATGAAGAAAAGTTAAATAAGGCTCAAAAGTTAAAACTTTAGGAGGTTCAAAAGAAGCACTAACTTGTTCTGCAGGAATATTTATTTGTAATGACATGATTCTGATAAAAAATCATGTTGAGTGTTATGAGTATTGAATTGAGTTAATCAAGTTTAAAGTGGTGAAGAATATAAGAGATGTGAAGTGAATATGATCGGAAGCGGCGCTGCAAAGAAATAAACAGAAGTTGAATTTTCTGAAGCTGCCGAATACTCGAGAATTTCTTACCGAGTACTCGAGATTTTTGACTTAGAATTCGAATTTTAATTTACGAGTACTCGAGGTTGTACGTCTTGGTGCACGCCATGACGTGTATTCCAGAGATTTTGGGGTGTCATCCTATGCTATGCCGCACTATTGGAGTGTTACCGAGTACTCGAGATTTGCACTTTTTGAGTACTGAGAACTCGAGGTTGCCAACTTCAGGTTTTAAATAAGGTTTATTCCGATGCCTTATAGACTCCTATTAACTGAAGGACGTGTTTAGGAGTTATTATTGGTATAAATTTGGTGACATTATGGTCAAAAGTTCAAGACTTGGAGGAGAAGAAAAAGATTTGGAGATTAAGAAAAAGACTTCTCTCTCTGTAAATATGAGAAGATATTGAGAAGAAAGGGGAAGTCTGGAGAGCTCTGCACTTCTTCTACAAAAAAGATCTTCCTAGAGAAAAAAATATTGAGTGATTATTCATCTTCTAGTTCTCTCTTGCTTTTGGAATTTTCCAATTGTGCTACAACACGTGAGATCTTTATGCACAATTGGATGATCTAGATACAGAAAAATCCACACACCATCTGTTGCACTGTGTGTGCAGTGATTCGTGAGAAGTAAAACTGTCAGAGTACGAAGATCAAAGCAGGAAGCTTTGTGGTTCCTTGATCCATTGAGAAGCGGAGCCGTCAGAGTATGGAGATCGGAGCGAGAGTTTCATGGTAGCGCGAGTGATTCAAAACTTTTAGACGTCGAGTGATAAACGACGAATCAGAGTGATTGTAACTCCTAACTTCATAGAGTCTATACAATTATTGATTCATAGTGCATCGATACCAGATGTTATCCGTGGTTTTTACTTGAGCGTTTTTCAAAGTTTTTCACGTAAAAATATCGGTGTCGTCTCTGTTTTATTTTCGGCACTCATATTTATTATTGCGTGGTTTGGATTATTAAAGAATTGAATTAAAATTGACTATTTTTCAATTAATATTTTAATTTGTCAAGTAATTCATAAAAAACCTATTCACCCCTCTAGGCTTATTTTACCATCTCCTAAGTAATTTCATGTTCAAAATTTATTTAGAAAATTAACTCTTTCTTGTAATATCTTGAACCTCTTCAATCTCTTTATCTCTGTTTTATTTCAAACACTAGTAATTCTCATCAGATCTTCGGTTACACATGGAAACACCTATTGAGAGTTGGTAAATTTGGTTATTGGATACTTGTCTTAAACTTTCTTGGTTATTGTTATTTTTTTTGTTTGTCTCAACTCTTTAAGTCTCCTCTTTCAATTATCCTGCAGTCATTTGGATTAATTAAAGCGAAGTATTGAGTCTAGTCGTTGTTAAACTTATTCTGTGATCACAACGTTATTATGACCTCCAACAACCCAAACATCAAATTTCCGTACCCGTCAACTATATCCATCAAACTAACATAGTACTATTAGTCATGGAGGTTACATCGTGGATGGATTAGTGGAACTTTAAACGAAAGATGTTAGTATTGACACATCAAAGGAAGTTTGGGAATTTTTTTTTTTTTTTTTTGAATGGTAAGAAACGCATACATCCACAAATGAGTCACACGAGGCTCGAACCCCTAACCTTTCTTTGGGGAGAAAATGTGATACTATCAGGTTACTAGGCTTTGGTAGTTTGAACCGCGCTTACTGATGCTTTTACATAAGTTTTCGATTCACATGGAACAAAATATGCAAGCCACACATAAGGCTACATATATATATATATATATCTCTCATTGTATTTGCCAATTTTTAGATCTATATGTGATAAATTAGTTGCCATTATTAGTAAGCCTATTGAAGATTGAAAAATAAATAAATAAATATTGGTTATTAAATGAGGTTGGACGGGAATACAAATCCTTTGTTACCGCAATGCTCAATCCTCTAATTCTTGCATATAAAAGATACTCTCTCATTCAAAAGAAAATCTAATTCTCTCTACACATAATCTTAGATGCAATTCATTACATTTACATAAATCTTAACAAAATCAATACAAATAATCAAAGGTGCAATTTATCACATAAATCTTAACACAGTCGATACGTATTCAATGAAGTGTGTTTTATAAGCAATTTAAACATCAATGGAAACATTAAGTATTATTAAAAATTGGGTAAAATTTTAAGTGACATGGTTATCACTCATCACTGAAGTCAGAAGACTTTAAATTTATAGGGAGTAATATAAAAAATTTACGCACCATTTAAAACTTCTAGTACTTCAAATTTTTGTTAAATTTTTCGCTCTTAATTTTCAGTTTAATCAAATTGCACCTAACTCAACATACACTTGAATTGCTATGTAATACGTAGGACAATTTTTTTTGTATTTACAGTTGTAAACTGGGCCTAATTTAAGCTCATTTGGGAATGTAACATGGAATCAAACCACCTTATAGGGGAAGAAGAAAATCCATTGAATAGAATCAAAGTTAAGTAAAAAATATTAGAAGTTACAGTCTTAAAAGAATCGATTTTTTCATGTATAACTCTCAGAAATTATATAAACAGTCCTTCAAAACCTATGAATGTGTTGAATTTAATACACAAATAAAAGTTAAACAGAGGAAAAAACATGTTTATGCAACTTTAACTAGGTCATGTTTGATTGGTGCTTCTATTCCATATTTTATATGGCAAGCACGGTATTTTAGCATAGCACTATCACAAAGCATATGTTTCATCTTCGATAAATTCCCCATTTTTAAACAATATTTAAACATTTTTAAATTTGAGCCAAAAAGAAATCATTTTCTCAAGTGCTTTTAAATATTTTGGTAACGTAGTAGTCCAAAACTTAACTCTCAGTCTGAGATAACTTTTTGTTGCCACACAGGGTTCAAGATTTTGACTCGGAATACTGTATGACAGAAATGTTATTTTTTGTTTCAACTAAAATAAAAACCCAATCTAAATGATGGGGTTTTGGTTTGTTTCAGATCTTGTCTTTTCGTTTTATTTATTTATTGAAAAAGAACAATATAGGGATATGTAATTATATATATCAATAAAATGTATTTAATAACATTAAAAATGTGATAATAATATTTTAAAAAGTAAAACTAATCTACTTTAGTTATAAACAAATCGAATGGTAAATATACAAATAAATTTCTTATTTTGATTATTTTATTTTGATTTGAATTGATTTTTTTAATCTTTTACTCTTAAATATCACTCCACTGAAAAAGGTTTCAAGATCCCTCACCGACTCCAATCTATCATTTTGGCACCGCTGTAGACAACAAATTCGAGTCCGAAAATAAAGGAATGAAAATTTGCGACAAATCAGAATTTTATTAATTTTCAATCAATGGTAGTACAATCCTTTGTTTTTTTTTTCTTTATAATAGAAAGAAAAATAATCCTTTGATTTGATCTCCTTTGTTGGTCGGATCTAAGGGATGTCGGAGCTTGTTCTTAAACCGGTTGTTGAGAGGGATTCAAGGGCCATCAGGCTTGATCTTGAATCATTTTCTTTGATTTCAAGTCGAGTGCTGATGAAACTTGATCTCGTATAGTTTTGGTTTGTTTTCTTGATTTGCGGAGAAAGAACGACACGACTTGGATGTGCTTATTGTTATTCGTCTTCGATATTTGGATTTGAGTGATTCTTTGGATGCGCTTGTTGTTCTTCTTGTTTTCTTGATTTTTTGTTGGGACAGAAAAATGTTTGTAAAATTTTGTATTTTTGCTTTAGGAAGCTTCTATGATTTTCACGTGAATTCTTCTCCCCCTCATTCTCCATATTGCCTCTATTTATAGATAACCTGGATGAATAAGACGATGACATGTGTCCCTTTTGATAATTATCAAATTATAATATTATAATCAAATAATTATCCTTTTACATTTAAAAAATAGGCTTAGATTTAGTCAAATAATTTAAATTAACCCAATAAAAGTTGACCTAATTTATTTAATTTGGGCCTTGTTTATTATGGACTTAAAACCACAAAATTTATGTGTTTACAACTGCCTACCAAGATAGTAGTATTGCGCACTGCCATCCTACAACCCTATCATCCAAGATATATATACCAAGTTACTTGGCATATATAAATATATATATATACACACACATGCACGCGCATGTGAATTTATTGATCGTGATTCATGCACATAAAAATATATCAATGTATATTTAAATAAATCATACACAAAAAGACACATGCATAAAAATACATTTGTTTTAATTTCTGTCAACGAAAAATTTCTTTCATTATTTCTTTTTGATAAGTAAAAGTACCAATAAAGATTAATCATTATATTCCATTTGATTTTTAACAATACATGAAAAGATGAGAACATGTATGAACTGTACAATATATGGATCATCCTTTGATATTGGTTCTTTAATTTTGTCTTTTATTCTTAAACATAGCTATTTTACCAATGTATATGTGCACAGGGCCGGCCTTGTAGCAAAAATTTTATAATTAAAAGTTTAAATAAAATTAACCCAACAAAAATTAATCTTTGAGCAATATAAGTCCAAAAGAGTAATATAGGCCCAAAAAAACACAATATGTCCAAATTATATATTTATTTTAAGGCACCTATTGGGTTTCGTATAATAGCATATTGTGGCATACAAAAATTGAAAATCACCAGCCTCCAAACTCTCAGTCTTGAACCAATCTCCCATTTTATCTCTCAATTTTCCAAAAAATCTTCTTCCACTGCTCCCTCTTCCAATTCTTCCACACCCACCTAATTGTAAAACCCAATCACAGATTCACAACAATCATCTCTCAAGATCAGTACTCTATACTTTGTTTACTCTTTTCTTAGTCTTGTATTGAATATACAAGTTTAATCAAATCTCAAATTATCAAGGTCACTAGTGTAGCCTAATTTTTGAACAATTCGTAGATTATTTTGGGGTTTAATTTGATTTTATAATTAGAAATTTCAGTTGTGTAATATTTTCTTCCTATACCAGTTTATATAATTGTACAGGTCAAACTTTATAGGTTTTGCTCAGTCTTTCAATTTTGATGTGAGAATTATATTTTAGATGTTAGTTGTTAGCATTAGTACATTTATCTGTCTGCTAAGCTGCTTGAATTTATTTGAATATGAAGTATTGTACTTATGAAATTGGTCCAGGGTTTGGAATTATGATGCCCTGTCAAATTCAGGAAAGTGGCTAGCTTCAATTTTATTCTTTAAATTCGAGGAAGTCTTTTCCTGTAATATAGAATTTGTAAATAGATTCACAATACTATAATTTTTGAAGATTTTTAAAATGTCATCAGGTTGCTTTCCGGTATGGGCCCCAAAAAGTTTTAAGGCTTTAATCTCGCCTAAGGCCCCAAAATATTTTTGCACTCTCAAGGCCAGCCCTGTATGTGCAATTATGTAAATGAGAAAAGGACCTTTTAGTATAAATATGTGGTGGTGGTATTTTTTTTTTCTTCTAATGCCCATGTTATAGCTTTGTCATATATCTAACATGATTTAAGGATGTGATTTTTGAAACTTCAAATTTACCCACCTTCTATAGATCAGTTGGAACATTTTAGCACCATTTTTTGTTATAAATCTGAATCACAATACTAGCATGCTTAGTGGAAATGCATTGTATTTTGTTGAAACCAATGTATCATAGGTTCAAAGAAAATTAAGATATTGGAGTGAACTAATGTAATATTTATGAATAACATGAAGCTTATTAGTATGGTGAAGACGACTCAACCAGATGTATGTGTTAGATGACTTGCAATCACGAATTTGACAGAATAATACTCTTGCATTTACTAAATAAGATATATTAAAAAAACAGAATAATGTGAAGATGACAATAATATTTAGGAATAGGGTACTTTTATCCACTGGAGTTTTGTGGTTCTTTTCTGCATTGATATTTTGGATTTGTATTCATGTAACACAACAACTTGTTTCTCGCTCTCGTAAAATTGATCATCAACATAGTCAAACACATCACGATTTCCTTCAATACTCTCAACTTGACCCTGCAAGGTTGGTTTTTTTACTTGTAGCTTCAGAAAGAGAGGAGAATTTCTGCTCCAAGTTGATTGCAGGAACAGACTCATCTTGACAAAAACTCAATTTTCTTTTTCGACTTTCCATGATGTTCTCATTTTCTCTAGGGGTGTCATTGGTTTCGTTAGTGGAGAAACACCAACACCATCTGAAATTATCTCCACCCTGAGTGGTGGCACTTCCACTGGTCAGAAGGAGAGTGTTGATCCAGACTATTAGTTAAACTTAAAACGAAAGATGTGTTGGGAATTCAAAATGCTCTTCGATTCCATATAGGGTTTCCACATCCTCCTGTTTGAACACACACACAATTGCAAACATAATCACACACACACACACAACACAAAGACATAGAGATTTATACGTGGTTCAGTTAAAACAACCTACATCCACGGAGCGCATTAATATTCACTATCAATTGAGAGGATTACAATAGTGAACAACTCACATCATGTTTCAGTCACACGTGTATCACTCCCACTCTGAAAATACTAATCTGTATTCTCTATGAGAACTCTTGTCTTTGCCTCACACTTTTCCTCTCTCTTCCGCGCACCTAATAGAATAAGTCAAACATGTAGTGAAAAGTCAATCCTGATTGGTACACAAAACCAATCCCAATAAGGAGTCTTCAAGATGGTAATCTCCTAGTCAAATAAGGAATTACTTAATGACCAAGATATCTTTCCTTCCAATAAAAGGAGCCACAAATCATAACAATCTCCCACTTGCGTGAACTTTTCATCAATAAATCAACTCCATTAATAATCAGTGAATTAAGATTTACTCATCTTTCTGTCTTCAAAGATTGAAGACCCACTGAAGTTCAGTACAACTTTAGTTTTTCTGTTGTCACTACTTTGATCAACGTGTCGGCTGGATTCTTCCTACCCGAATCTTCTCAAGTGTCAACACTCCATATTTTAATAGTGATCTGATGAAGTGATAATGAAGTCCTATATGCTTAGTCCTCGAAGGAAATGCTAAATTCTTTGCCAAATGTATCGCACTTTTACTGTCACTATGCAAAACATTCCTCTCTTGCTTGAATCCCAACTCTACCAACAAACCTTGTAACCAAATAATTCTTTGCTAGCCTTTATCACAACTGCATACTCAACCTCTGTAGTAGATAGCGTGTCAATTTTCTGTATCTGCGAAACTCAACCGGTTGTTGTAGTACCTACTATATTAGAAGAGTTTCTAGAACAATCGGAAGGATCCCTAAAGAATCTCCGGAGACGGCGAAAAAGCCCGAAAGACTAAAAAGGTTTGGCTAAAACAAACATTCATAATTCGGTTAAAATACTTTAAATTGAGTGAATAAAAAATCTAACATCATCCTCATTGATTCAACTTTCCAACGCATAAAAAAACGCTCAAAATCTCCTCCCGTAAACCAAGTTATGACCAAAATAATGGAACAATCTCGATAGAAAACTGTAGGTGCGATCGATCTCAATTTACTGGAAATCGTTCCCAATTTCAAAAATGGAAAGACAGAGAGCTAATTGCAATTGATCTCAAATGTCTGAGATCTATCTCTAATACAAGATTACTAAAAAATATGAAAAAATAACCGAAACGATGACAAATGGCCCCGATCAACCCTGGGACCTCCTGAAACCAAAACTAATCACAGAAACACACCATAGGGACTGAGAAACACAGTAAGAACATGGTATGAACTAAATGGAAATAATGCACTAAAATGTATAGAACTAGAGCTGGCAAAAATTACCTAAACCCGTCAACCCGCTCGCTAAAATTGGGTAATGGATGAGTGGTTTAACATGTGGATTGCTAACGAGTTGGGTAATGGCTGAGTAGTTTAACATGCGGGTTACTAACAGGTTGGGTGAGGCTACTTATGTAAACCCTCAAAGCCACTCCACCTTTCTCTCTCGCCTCTGTTTCACCCAGCAACATCTCTTTCTCAGTATGTTTCTCTTCCTCGATGAATCTGCCCTATTTATCCTCTCTCTGAATCATAGTTTTCTAACTGCATGGTTTCGCCTGTCTCTTATCTCTCTCTATATATGTATATATATAACATATATGTATATTTGGGATAGTGATATATGTGTGTATATATATATATATTTTTGAAAAGATCAGTTGTATTATAAATCAAAGAACCAAGGCTCAAAAAGCCATACATCTACTTCTGAGGCATACCCTAGGAAGCAAAACATCTATGTGGAAACCATAAAGCCACCACAAAAATAAACAAACACTCATCATTCTCCACTCACCTATAACAATAGAAATAGTAGAAGCATAAAAACCACTCAACCACACTAAAATGGCATTAACAACCACCCAGCTAGCCATGACAGACCATACAAACACACCCCATAACATAGAGCTCATGATCATGACACCAGAACTGATAGAGGCAAACTCCACTCCTGCACCAGCTCGTTATTCAAAGAAGTAGCTACAAATCCAGTAACTAAAAACAAAGCATCTCCAACACTAGATAGAACCTTGTGAAGGACATCATCAGCAGAAACAAACTCCCCTTGAAAAATCCTTTTATTCCTTTCCATCTACACAACATACACAGCAGCTGCAAACATCATCTTATTAATGACAGAGGACAAAGACTTGTCACCCAAGCTATCACACATCCACTGAAACAACTCCTCCCATAACCCCTCAGGCCAGCTCCATTTCCCTTTCACTTTCAAAACCAGCCAAATTTGTTTTGTAAAACTGCATGTAAAAAATAAGTGGTCTTTGTCCTGTATCATAGAATGATAGAACAACAAGAAACTTTATTCACAAAACCTATTAATAGCAAAAACAGCAATGTTCTCAGTTTATTCAAAACCACAGTCCACAACATAATTGAATGTTTAGGAATTGCTTGCTTAAACCAGACAACCTTAACCCAATTAACCAACCCTTTCCTCCTTCTGATCACTTCCCATGTAGCTTTGATAGAGAAAGCTCTATTAACAGGCACCCATATTATCTTATCAGTAGAATGCACTTTGGGAGAAACAACCACTAAATGATCTTGTAACCATGCCGTAGACAGAGGCACAGACCACTGCCCATTCTGAATCACATCACACACTCTAGCTCTTCTACCAAGTTCTAAAGCCTCAATCACCTCATAAGGCACCCCCAAGCTCAAAGCTCTAGTTGGCAACCAACTATCAAACCACAATGAAGTATCTCTCCCATCACCAACCATGATCTTCACAAAAGGTCTCACTTTATCTCTAAGTTGCAGCATCTTCCTATATACGTGTGTGTGTGTGTGTGTGTGTATATATATATATGTATGTTTGCATAATGAGAGCACGAATTAAGTGCAGTTTCTTTATCAATTTTAGATATCAAATAAGATCTGATTGATTTTTTTTTTGTGCAAAGTTGGCTTTTTATGTGTTTGTATACATATATATGTATACATATATATATTCTTAGATGTATGCTTCTAATTAGTCTAACAATGTAAGTTAAAGGTATATATCCATAATACTCTGATATCAAATTTGTTGAAGTATTTGATGTTTTCTTGTTTAAGAGGTTTTTTTGGTAAATGAAAGGATTTTTTTTTTCTTATTATGATAAGATTTTTCACTTTTATATATATATAATTTTTTTCCCATATTTTTTGTGCTCTGATGATTTTAAAAAAAGGTATTGATCTCTCATGAATATTGCTTAATTAATAGTGTAAGAAAACACATTAGTCTTCTTTTCAGACAAAAGTTTGATTAATTAATTTAATTTTTTTATAATAATTGTATGTAACATATATAATACTAGGCCTGTTGTAGAGAAATTTAAAAGGATAACAAACTCATTGTTTCATCAAAATCTTCACTAATTCATTGGGAAAAAAATAATGCGAAAACGTTTGAGGAGACACTATAAAGAGGTTATAATTGATATATATATATTTATAATTTTTAAATTTTGGAATATAATTATATATGTTAAAAAAGCTTAGGGTCGGGTTGACCCGACCCATTTATGATATGATATAACGGGTTGATAATGGATCACTAACCCGTTTATGACATGTCTATTTACAATCCAACCCAAACCCGCCCATTTGCCACCTCCATATAGAACCACCCCAGCCTCATCTGGCAACACCACCATAAGAATAGATGTAGTTAATGAATAAAAAAAATAGAAACACATAATACGTGAATTGACAATATACAAAAGAGTAAAAAAGTAAAAACATGCATGCGCATATACCACCATGCAAATGTGAGTGAGGGAATAAATATCAACATCAAGTATGTGTGACTCACGCCACAACTCACACCCAGATATATATCGCTGATACTCACGCACCCCCACATGTGCCAAACCGCGCACGTGAGAAACTGTGTTCTAGTAGTAGCTCCCCACGAACTCTCTGATTTCCGGTTTATTAATTTGCCAATAGAGAGAATACCGTTTGGCCAAGTTGTTGTGATTATCCAAATTGTTTTTGAAAATCAATACCCATGCTTAATGCTATGCATGTCCATGAATGATAAACACTATAGCAATAATATCATGCATTGAAAGCTAGCGTGAGCAATGTGGTTATATCAAGAAAATCATATCTCGACATCAAGAAAAATAAACTAGTAGGATAGGCAAATAATTCTCTCATTTATAAGCAATAATACACAAGTTACACACACACACACACACACACACACACATATATATATATATATATATTTCATGCCTCTCAATTCCACCAATCACATATATACATAAATATACTAATGCTCACCTATACCTAACCATCCATGGTATAATTCAAAAAAATAAAAGAAAAAGGAACTGCACATAACATGTTCTCAAATCAACATCCAAGTCATGCTATAATTACTATAATAACAACCACATTAGCATGCTTCACCAATAATCCAATAAATATGTATATATACATGTTCACATAGATACATATATATATATATATATATATACCTAAATCACAACTTAACTAATCCCAATTATATATCAAAATTCCATAAAGGCGCATGCTTACGTATTGGAAAACAAAAACGGATGGAAACTCCCCTACCTCCTAGCTTGGATGAAAACCTTAAGCCCACTGGTTATAAACCACGCTAATAACAAAATTGAAGTGAAAAGTGGAAAGCCCGCGCCACGGGAATCAACTTTCCCTTATATAATTTAACTCCAATAAAAAATCGCCGGAATCCGGTCGCCAGAAAAAGTGAACCAACCGAAAAACTGAACTGATCAATGGGAAGCTCTTGCGGTTGGTGTCTATCTAGTGGTGGTAAAAATAATTGTTAAAAATAGCCCTTTACGACAACTTAGGTTTTACCTATCGCAAGCGCATGAATCGTATTGTAGTACAGAATCGGCATGAGAAATGGAATATCGATCCCACAGAGACTTGGATTATTCACTCTAGCAATTTAAAAATATTGAATTATATTTTGAAAAAGGTTTTGAATTGGTTTGTTTACAGATCTATAACTAAAACAGAAAATAAATTATGATTGTGATTCAAGATAGAGAGAAACTAGGGTTTTCATCGTTCTACCACTAATCGTATAATATAGTCCTCTATTTTCTCAATTACAAGAGGACGATCCATCACTATGAATCAGACGTACTGCAAATAGTCGAATACGTCCCAAAATATATACTATTAACCGGATTCGCTACAACCCATCTTCGGACAGAGTGTAACTAGTACATGCCATTTACTTCACTCTAATCTGCTCTTACAACATGAAATTAAACTAAAACATGTCTATATTACCTTGTCAAGGCATGACCTGTGTAAACCTAGGGTTTCAAGTGTTAAACATCATTGTGTTCAAAATCACGCTATGTTTATGATAAAATGATTAGTTAAGATAATATATTCATTCAATCTAAGACAAGAGTTTATAATAAATTTAAAACCCCGTGTCAAGAATAAATTCGATCACTAATCTACACAATCATCACAGTATGGTCACAGTTTCCCCTCGTTATAATTGAAAACAAATATAGAACTACATTACTTGGCTAGGGTTTTGCTAGAAAATCGTAAATACCAAGTTAGTTGATCATAGCGGTGGGTGACTGCATCATTGATGTAGAAATGACCTCCATGTCCTTCTTCTCCGGATCTCTAGGTCTTGAAGGACTCCTTCCTTTGAATGATATGAATCTCCAGAGAAAGTGCTTGAAAAATTATATAAATATGAAGCTCCCAAGATCTCTAGCAGACCTTGGTATTTATAGACAAAGCCGAGAGAAACCCTAATTTTGCATTAGACTTCTCCTATTGAGAGTAGGATTCCCCCTTTATGTGATTCCCTTTCAAACTGAGCAAAACCCTTCAATTTGATATACAATACATATAAATCACGTGTATAGAAGTGTTGGATTCGAAATTAAGTTAAAAGAATTTATGTTTCCCGAAGTTGCGGCTCCGAAAAATGACATTTTTGCCATCTGGGAGACACTTTTGCCATCTGGGAGACACTTTTTGCTTGAAAACATCTCTTTTGCGCTCTCTTTGGAGAGACACAAGCACTTATTTAGTTAACTCACTAAAGTTAGCTCGTTTTCTTCATTAAACTCCTGAAACACACTTAGACACACAAATCACATAAAAATACCAAATAACGGAATGTAAAGATGTAACAATAGCAAGATAAGGGCCTAAAATTGTCAACATTTAGCACCTATCAGCTGTCCTACACAACATTTACAAAGGCCATAAGATCAAATCCCATGTTTAAGGGATGAAATCCAAGAAAAAATAAATATTTTAAAAAAATTACCTAAAACCCCAAAACGTGAAATTCATTCACCAAGCTTTACACTGTTATGAAGCCCTCGTTGTGTAGAGTAATATTTTAGTTCGGGTCAAGAATTGAATCCAACCCGAAGTGAGATAAATGAGCAGAGAGAAAGCATGGGAGAAAATACCCACTAGCTCTCCAATTACCAAAATACCCCCAAACGCAATCCTGCGAACATGAAAAAATTACCTAAATACCCGAAAATAAAAGTAAATAATTTTGGATAAAAAGTTCAACCACTGGGCCCACCGAAAGACCCCCGGGCCCACCTAAAGCCCGAAAATAAAAAATCATCGAAACGAGTAGGCTCACCCAAAAACTTTTCCTCGCATCCTCACCATTAAAATGAAAAAAATAACCCAAAAAATAGCACGAAAATCAAGGACGCTATAGGTTAAGTAGAAGAGAGGCTTTTTGGGCATGTTAACAGGGTAAAAATAGAGCAATAAAATACTTGGATGTGAAATGTCACTATAGTGGTTGAATGGGGATGTTTGCAAAACATGTGTTTTCAATGTGCACTTACCCCCAATCGTTTACTTTATGCATCCCCAAATTGAAATATGTACAATTTAAAAGACAGTGCAAAAAAATTAATTATTTTTCAAACACAAGGTTAACAGAGTTTTTCCCTTTATTCAAGTAAGTTGATTATTCCAGGTACCCAGAGACAGAGAGAGTATTAAATGAGACTTGAAGAGTTGTTGGGCAATAAACACTATGCATTCAAACTTACTTATATCCGCTTAATTGATGAGTTATGGTTTACATTTTTAATGAATAAAAAAACTAAGGGGATATAAGTAATTTCGCAACCACTAAAGACTGATAACGTGACTCTGGTGATGCTTAAGCGATTTAATAGTTAATGGATTAATTCACTGAAAGAAATAGTTCAGGGAGTATATTGCGAGAAGGTGATTGTTCAAGAGTGTTTTTTGCACTTTTGTCTAATTATTACTGTGAAAATGATTTCTTGTTGACTTCACTCAATCACAATGATCGTGGGAAGTGATTGTTGTGAATAACGTTTTTTGCTTATGGACAAGTAATATCATTACTAATGTGATTACACTTTTTGATAATAATAACTACAATAACCTTTTATGGTTTTTATAAATCAATTAATTATAAGTATACCACTAAAATGGACTCAAAATCGTCCGGCCAAAAAATCTCTAATAACTTAGTAATGGTATTTATAAATACACTATGCATACAACTAAAAGTGTAAATGGACTTGAATCCTCAATTTTAAAAGGTAATAAATTACAACAACCTTAAATATAATATTTTTAAAATATAAAATCAAATTTAAGTTAGTTAAGTTGTAATTCATTATGAGTAAAAAATAAATTATTTCGATAATTGTCAATGCGATAAAGTGAACTACACTATATGTTACATATGACTAAAAGTAAAAATATTTAAGATATCAATAGTAACTAATATAACCCTGTAACGCCCTGCATTTCCTTTCTCCTTTCTGAAAATCTTTTCCAAGTGTTAACGTTTTGTGACGTCACTTACTCTTCACGTCTTGTGTAATCTCGGTACGTGTAAATTTTTCGCGTTTGAGTTTCGGACTTAGCTGGACGAATTCGTGAATTTTTGTTTCTAGCTTTGTAATTTATTGTTCGTTGGCGACTACGTGGGTTCGTGCAATATTTTCTCGTTGGAGCTTCGGCAATCTTATTGCTTTCCCGAACATCTTACTTTAGTTTATTTTAGACGTTCCGGTGTAGCATATTTAACGGGCGCGTTTCGATAAGTGTAATTACGTGAATTGTTTGTTATATTTTTATTTTGTAATTAATGAAAATTGTTGGGAACGATTTCGAGAAAGAAATGACGAAAGGGTAAATGAGTATTTTCATATTTAGAGCACTTAGTGGAAAATGTAGAGATTTGGCTAAGTGTTGGGGTATGTGTGGCATGGTGGTAAATAGAGAGGAGGATAAGGGGTAGAAAGGTAATTAAGAGGCATGATGACATTCTTGTAATTAATCCTAAGTTGGGAATAAATTGGTCATTTACCATTTTCAAGTGGTGTTCATTTATAGCCATTGATCTCATTCTCCCATCTTTGTTCTAAACCCTTGGATCATAGGGTCTTGTTTGGATGACACTTAAATGCAAGAATCCATTATTGTTGGTCTTTCACTTGGCAAGACTTCTTATCAACCTTGGATGGTTTATTCATTTCCATTGCCTTATTCTGAACCTTTAGATATTAAGGCCTTGTTTGGCAAGTGTATAAGAGGGGTGATTATTGGTTTAAGTCTTCCAATGGCAAGACTTTTTTTTGGCCCTTGGATTAAGTCTTTATTCCCTAGCTTTAATATTGACCATTGGATGGTAAGAGTTGTGAGTGGAGAATCTCTACAACTCTTAGGGTTAACACACATTTGGGAAGACTTCATCTTTTATTCTCCATTTTCTCTTATCTTTTTCCTCTTGCTTCTTCTCCACTTAGGGGTTGATTTGATCACCCTAAGTTGGGAGTTTGATGTGGCCATCAACATGGAAGTTATTCTTGGTGTTATTGTCTTTGGTTTGAGCCAAGGATTGGTAAGTGTTCTTTCTTCCTTGTGTGTTTTCCATTCAAACCCTAGTTTTGAGGTTCTTGTTAAACCACTTCATGACTCTTACCCTCCTCTTGTGTTGGAGTTTGATTCATTGTTAGGAGGTTATGGTGAATCTTTCCATCGATTTGCTCCTTTGATTTCGGTGTTGGGAGAGAGCTATGGTTTGGCCTTGCTTAGTGGTTTTGCTTTGCTCTTCTCTTAAGGGAGGGGAAAACTTCTGAACTAGCTCATCTTATGATTGTGTGGGTATGAGTTTGATTCTAAGGTTTCTAAACTTAGATGAAATTTCTAAGTGTATCCTTGGAATTATGAATTAGGGTTTGAACATGTTTATGTGAATTAAACCTTGTGTATGGAGTACTTGTAATGATATTGAATAGGATTATGAAGCATGCTAGTTATGTGGATTTTCTTGAGATTTTTCATATTCAAGTGTGCTTGTATGCCTATATATGTGTATATGTATATGGGTATAATTGTGTATATGTGTAAGTGTAATTATACATATGAATATGTGGGTGATATGAAAGTAGCCTTTGTAGTGAGATTATGCTAGCTCCTTTGGTTAATACCTTTGAGGTATGTTGGGAATTCATGTCATGTTTGAGATGTGAATTGTAATAAACTTGCTTGAATTGAATTAAGAGCATGTTTAATAGAATGTAATTGTTTTCCTTATGAATTAAAGGATAACTCGATGAATTGGAACATTACTTGTGTATGAGAATGCATCATTGGGATTTAAATGCTTTAATTGAGATATAAACATGTTAAATGAATGAAAATGTTATCCTTGTGCATTAAAGGACAACTAAATGATTTGGATCATGAATGGTGCATAAGAAAACATCCTTATTGATTATTGCTTATAAATGTGAAATTATAAGTATTGAGCTAATTTGAGTCCAATATATTGCAAATGAGAAAAACATGTATTGTGATTGAGCATATTGTGGACCATTGTTTATAAATGTGAAATTGTAAGCATGATGGTTTATTGAGTATAATATTTTGCAAAAGAGAAAAACATATATATTGTAATGAGACATGATTGTTATTGAGAACCTGGATGCATATTGAGTACATCGTGTAATGTCAAATCATGGTGTTGGTATATGCGAGTTGTGTAATCATGTGAGTAGTCTTGTTTCGAATCGTCGCAACAACTGGCCAATAGGTGTTTCACACCTATGGAACGTGATAAGGTATTGAGAGTCGTAAGAGAGGCTCATATTTTTGACTTTGGAGGTCATAGCTCACGGAGTTGCAAACTTGGCTCTCGTGCAACCACCTTCCTTGTTGAAAGTTTGGAATGTCAAAAGTACATGGGAAGGATTGGTGCAGTACTCTACATTACTTAATGAGCTTGTATCATCAAAAGTAATTGGACAGAGTACGTATTCGTTAACCTATGTTGGACGCATAGGGTGTATCATGAGGTGTGTGAGTCACATTGCATTTGAGTTACTATTATGTGATTTATGTTTACATTTGGATAATGATATTACTCTATGTGGTTGAGGAGCATGTTTAATGTGAATTTTGATATATACAATTCATATGTTATTAAAATGCTTAAGTGAAATTGAAGGATGTGATAGTATGATTTACATGCCTTGTTTAAAGTATAATGTGAGATAAATGCTTATACTTGTTGATATGTGCTTATATACCTTAGGATGGTGATATGAGTTGTTTTAATGGCTTTCTTGTGATAAGTAAAGGTTGTAGTGGACTATGGAGTTGAATGTAAGTTAATACCTTTGAGAAGGCGGATGATAGTTTGTGATCTTGGTTGATTGTGTAGTGATAGCCATTTGATCTTAGTAGAAACCTAAGTGAGGTGGCTTCAAATGTGAAATAGAGGTTTGAAATAATCGGATGAGGTCTTGATTTGAAACTAGTTGGTCCCATGGCAAGACCACTAGGTTCCCTTTAACGTTATTAAGGATTGGAGTGTCCTTGGAGTTGTGGACATTCTCGATTAAGTCGTTATGGAGTTTAGGGACTTAGAAGTACAGCTAAGTATAGTTGGATTAGGGTTAGTGTTCTTATGTATAGCCACTTTCCTTTTTCCTTGGAAGTACCATTTACTTGGGTTCTTCATTTCCTTGCTCCATTGAGCGTCTCTAAATTCTCTTTGGTTTTTTCGTTGGTGTTTTTGCTTTTAAGTGAAAAACCTGTTTTCACCTACCCCGTGACCCGACTAAAACTATGGGCTTTAGAAAATGATTTTGAGTCATTTGAAAATATTTTGACACTTAAAAAGTCCGTAGGATGCTAAAACAGAGACCGGAGGCAAAACGGTCATTTTATCGCAAATTCTTACGTACCGCGCGACAGTTTTCAAAAATTCATATCTCCTTCTCCGTATATCGTATCGAGGTAAAACAAGTTTTTGTTAGAAAGCTAACATCTTGAATTTGTGTTTAAGCTTTTGAAAATGTAGTTTTTCGAAACTTCATATTTGGGCAGAATGTGGGTGTTTTTGAGGTTTGGAATAGTAATCATTGTAGCATGTCTGCAACTTACTTTCTTGCACGCGCAACAGTTTTCAAAAACTCATATCTCCTTCTCCGTTTATCGTATCAAGGCAATTTGTGTTGCGTTGGAACGCTAACATCTTGAACTTGTGTTTATGATTTTTAATCACTCGAGTAACGTAGTTTTGAGTGATTTATGTTCGTTTGAAGGTGACGGTATATTTTAAACATTTACATGTTGCAACCTTTCTTTAGAAATTAATATTTTTCGGCTCGTTTACTCGAATTAATTTCCGTTTGTTTCTATGGGCTTCTTAGAGCCTACTTTATCATATAAATATTCAATTTTTGAGTTGAGGTCCAAATGCCTAGGTTTTGGCACCCAAACTCGTGTTTTATCTTAATTTTTTGTTTAGGGTCGGCGTTGTCCGACACTGTTTTCAAAACTTCATATCTCTCGCCTCGTGAGTTTGATTTAGGTACCGTTTGTTTCTAGGGACTGTCCTATGTCCAAATATTTGATACAAAGTTTTAAATTATTTATTTTCACTTGAAATGACTATTTTACCCTTGGTGAAAGAGGGATACTTTAACTTTCTGTTTGGGTCGGCGTTGTCCGATGCCATTTTAAAAAATTCATATCTCTCGCGTCATGACCTTGAATTTGGTTCCATTTATTTCTATGGCTTGAAATATGTCCAAATAGGTGGGGTAAAGTTTGAAACTACATTTTTTCCCTTGAAGTGATAATTTTACCCTTGGGCAAACATGTGACCTTTGAGTGGTCTGTGTGATGGGTTGTTTAATCCCTTTCACTTTCTTTTGGTGTTCAGTAACCTTTGAGACTTCCCTTAGGTTGAAGTTTCTGTTTTACCCCTGTGTTGGGTCTACGGATGGTAGGTAGTGACATGTGAGGTGATTGATAGAATGAGCTGATACTGATTGGAGTTTTTGGAGCTCGGTATGCTCGTGATCTAGGAAGTGTGATTATTATATTTCCTGGAGTATTATGAATAGGAGTGTTTCTCCTGTGTTTTGGTGATAGGTGTTGTGTTGATTGTCAGTATTGGAATGGTGGGTACTGGTCATAGTGATCCCTGAGGTGGTCTGTACTATGTGGCTTGTATTGGTTGTATGACTCTCTATATATATACTTATATATATATATAGGTGTATGTTTATTATATTTGTCATGCTATGGTTTCATTATGTGCTAGTTTCCCAATTTGTTGATGCATGGTAAAGGACTAGAGGGATGTGTTTCTGGGGTCTCGTATTGGCTTGAGTGCCATGTGGGACATTTGACTGACCTAAGGTAGATGCATGTACATGGGTTGGTTCGTACTCGACTTG
This sequence comes from Cornus suecica, assembly GCA_963922005.1. Classification (NCBI taxonomy): domain Eukaryota; kingdom Viridiplantae; phylum Streptophyta; class Magnoliopsida; order Cornales; family Cornaceae; genus Cornus; species Cornus suecica. The sequence continues at coordinate 45,953,077 of OY998246.1, read as the reverse complement.
GACAGTCGGAGGATGTGATAGTTACGATTCCTTTCTCCTACGGGGCTTTGATAAGCTCACCCCGACGTTCTTTTGCCTGGTATCCTAAACACTAGTTTGCAGGAATTGTTTTGGCTACAGACAGCATGTGGTGTAACGACACCTTTCCTTTATTTTATTGTTGCAGGATTCAAATTTGTCAGGGTGTTACGGATGGTGTTACGAGATTGGGACGTCCTTTTGTAGAGTTGCTCCATTTTAGTTTCCTTTGCTTGTCCCCTGTATTGGGCCATTGTAGTATTTTTTGGGATCCAGTTTGTTGGCATATCCGTTCCTTGTATTTGGTATCATTGCATCATTGTAGAGATGTATTCTTTTGGCGCTTCAGTGTGCCTCATGTATCATTTTGTTTAGATTCCGCTTGGTTATGTATGAAATTATTATTATTAATAATATTTCATTCATTTTATGGTTGTTAAGGATCTTAGTTAGTCGCTTTTTGTATGGATCATACCTCGGATTCTTCGGATGTCCCGGTTCGGGAGTCTTTTGAATTTAGGGGCGTGACTCTAAAATTAAGATTCTCATAGATATGTGATAAGGAAAATATTTGGAAAATAAATGAAAACCCTAAAAAAACTGGAACGATATTCCCCAACCCCTATCCCCACACTCCAAATAAACACTTAAAAAATGAGATTCTGATAGATAAGTGATGTAACGCCTTGCATTTCCTTTCTCCTTTCTGGAATTATTTTCCAAGTGTTAACGTTTTATGATGTCATTTATTCTGGACGTCTTGTGTATTCTCAGTATGTGTAAATTTTTTGCGTTTAAGTTTTGGACTTAGCGGGACGACATCGTGGACTTTCATTTTTAGCTTCGTGATTTATTGTTCATGCAACATTTTCTCATTGGAGCTTCGACAATCATATTGCATTCCCGAACGTGTTACCCTAGTTTATTATAGACATTCTGGGGTAGCAATTATGTGAATTATTTGTTATATTTTCATTTTGTAATTAATGAAAATTGCTAAAAATGATTTTGGGAAAGAAATGACCGAATGGTAAATGAGTATTTTCATATTTAGGGCACTTAGTAGAAATTGTATAGATTTGGCTAAGTGTTGGGGTATGAGTGGCATAGTGGTAAATAAAGAGGATGACAATGGGTAGAAGGATAATTAAGAGGCATGATGACACTCTTGTAATTAACCCTAAGTTGAGGAGAAATTGGTCATTTCCTCTTTTATGTGGTGTCTCACTTATGGCCATTATATCTCATCTCTCATATTTAATCTCAACCTTTGGATCATAGGGCCTTGTTTATATGGTACTTAAATACTAGAATGCATTATTATTAGCCTTTCATTTGGAAAAACTTCATGTCAAACCATTGGATCCTTAATTCATTTTCATTGCCTTATTCTCAAATCTCGGATGTTAAGGCATTGTTTGACAAATTAATGGGTTTTGTGAGTAGTGTATCTAGTCTTTTATTGCAAGACTACTTTGTGGCCCTTGGATTAGGATTTCATTTGCTAGCTTGAATCTTGGCCATTGGATGGTGAGAGGTGTGAGTGGAGGATCTCTACACATTAAAGTCTTTCATTGCAAGACTTTATCTTTTCCTCTCCACTATCTCTCCTCTTTCCCTCTTAATTCTTCTCTATTTAAGGGTTGATTTGATCACCCTAAGTTGGGAGTTTGATGTGGCCATCAACATGGAAGTTGTTCATGGTATTCTTCTCTTTGATTTGAGCCAAGGATTGGTAAGTGTTCTTTTCTCCTCGTGTGTTTTCCATTCAAGCCCTAGTTTTGGATTTCTTGTTAAACCACTTCATGACTCTTGCTCTCCTTTTGTGTTGGAGTTTGATTCATTGTTAGGAGACTATGGTGAAGCTTTCCACCGATTTGCTTATTTGATTTTGGTATTGGGTGAAAGCTAGGGTTTATTGGCCTTGCTTAGTGGTTTGTGTTGTTCTTCATGGAGGTAGGAAAAAACTTCTTAACTAGCTCATCTTATGATTGTGTGGGTGTCAGTTTGATTCTAGGGTTCCTAACCTTAGATATAATTTCTAAGTGTATCCTTGGAATTATGAAGTAAGGGTTTGAACATGTTTATGTGAATTAACCCTTGAGTATGGATTACTTGGTGAGGATATTGATAGGGCTATGATGCATGCTAGTTGGGTGGTTGTTCTTGAGATTTATAATATTAAAGTATGCTTGTATGCCTATATATATATGTACATGTATGTGGGTATAGTGGTGTATATGTGTAAGTGTAAATTATAAATATGTGGATGTGGGTGTTAGGGATGTAACCTTGGAATGAGATTAGGCTAGCTCCTTTGGGTAGCACCTTTGAGGTTATACTATGTGATTGGTGTAATTCAGCATCTCAACTTAGAGAGACTATCTAGTTTCTCTTTTGTGAATGATATTTGCTATGTTGAGAATTGATGTTATGGTCGAGATGTGATTGGTGATAAACTTGATTGAATTGAACTAATAACATGTTTAAAAGAACGGAATTGTTTTCCTTGTGAATTAAAGGAGAAGTTGATGACTTGGAGCATTAATTGTGCATAAGAATGTATCCTTGTGATTTAAATGCTTTAATTGAGATATAAACATGTTAAATGAATGAAAATGTAATCCTTGTGTATTAAACGACAACTTGATGATTTGGAGCATGAATGGTGCATGAGAAAGCATTCTTGTTGATTATTACTTGAAATGAGATTTAAAAAGCATGTTGAATGATGAAAAAAATTCGTGTTGACATTTTAGGAATGTTGTTTATAAATATGATGAGATACATATTTATATTGGTGCATGGCCCATTGAGACATATTACATATGGGTTCACCTTTTGTAAAAAGAATTCAATTGGTGTGGTCTACTTCCATTTGTGTATTTATGCGTGAGTAGACTTGTTCTGGATCGTCGTAACAACTGGCCAAGGGGTGTTTCTCGCTCCTACGGAACTAGTCTTTCGAGAAACAGAGATGGTAGGAGGAGGACTTGTCCAAATCCTATTGTACGACCACGTTGTGTTTGACCTATTCCTTGTTAAAAGTGTAAGTGTCAAAAGCACTTGGGAAGAATGGTATGATAAATCTACCTTCCTTCATGAGCTTGTATCCTCAAAAGTGAATGGTTAAAGAATGATCCTGTTGACCCTTAGAGTAGGGTGTGTGTAGTCGCGTGTGTACCATGAGGTGTATGAGTCACATTACATTTGAGTTGCTAATATGTGATTTTTGTTTACACGTGGTTCATGAAATTATCCTATGTGGTTGATGAGCATGTTTAATGTGGAATTTGAAATATATAATTCATTTGTTATTAAAATGTTCAGGTGAAATTGGATAATGTAAGAATATGATTTGCATGTCTTGTTTAAATTATAATGTGAGATAAATGTTTATACTTGTTGTTATGTGCTTATATACCTTAGGGGGGGGGGGGGTGATATGAGTTGGTTTAAGGGATTTCTTGTGATAAGTTAAAGTTGGTGATGGATCATAGAATTGATTATGAGTAGAAGCCTTGAGAAGGCGAGTTATGGTTTTGTGGTCTAAGTTAGCATTGGTGTAGCAACGTGCCATCAATGGTGATATTGATGTTTTGGTTATGATAAACGGGGTTATGAGTAAACCAAGTCGATTGTGTATTAATGGCCATATGATATTGTTAGAAACCTAAGTGATATGGTTTCAAATGGGAAATTGAGGTTTGAATAAATCGTAAGAAGTCTTGATTTGAAACTAGTTGGTTTCGTGGAAATGGCCACTAGATTCCTTTTAGCGATCTTAAGGATAGGAATATGCTTAAAGTTGCGGCATTCTTGAATAAGTTGTTGTGGAGTTTAGAGACTTGGATGTCAAACTTGGTATGGTTGGGTTAGAGTTAGTGCCTTTGAGTATAGTCACTTACCCTTCCCTTCGAGTTGCTTTTTAACTTCAGTTCTTCATACCTTTACTCCATTTGAGTGTCTCTAAATTTGCTTTGGTTTTTCTGTTTGTGTTTCGGTTTATTTCCCCGAAAATGGATTTCAATAAGACTTGTACCTAAGTTCATTCGGTCTTTAAGTGAAAAATCTATTTTCGCCTATCCCCGTGATATCGACAAAAAACTTTGGGTTTTCAAATGGTTTTAAATTCATGCTATAAAAGATTTTGACCTTTGACAGTCGGCGGTGTACAAAACGGAGACCGAGGGCAAGACGGTTAGTTTTATGGATTTTCAAGAAAGTGTTTTTGATAAAACTAAATCGAGATTAAATTGTATTTTTATCATTTCAAAAGTTCCCTAATACTTTTGAGGCTATCCTTCATGTTTCATGAGAGTTTAAAGTGGTTTCGGGTCACTTTTGCAATTTTTCAAACCTTGGCAATCGACTGGGCCTTTCAAAATATCATTTCAACATTTTTTTGGGTGAGTTTTGACCTGTTGCAATAGACTGCCACTTCAGTCAGTCGATTGGGTGAGTTAGCCCTGTTTTGACCATTTTGGAAATTCATTTCTCTAACATCGCACCTCGGAATTAGGTCCCGTTTATTTTTATGGCTTGTCCTATATTCAAATTCTTGAGATAAAATTTGAAATCATTTGTTTGGACTTAAAATTACTGTTTTACCCTTGGAGAAAGAGGGGTACTTTAACTTCTGTTTTGGTCGGAGTTGTCCGATGTCCTTTTCAAAAATTCATATATCTCACGTCAGGGCATTGAATTCAGTTTCGTTTGTTTCTATGGTTTGACCTATGTCCAAATAGGTGGGGTAACCTTTGAAAGTACATTTTTACCTTTGAAATGACCATTTTACCCTTAGGAAAATATGTGACCTTTGAGTGGTCGGTGTGATGGGTTGTTTAATCTCTTTCACTTTCTTTTTGTGTTCGGCAACCTTTGTGACTTCCCTTAGGTTGAAGTGACTGTTTTAACCTTGTGTTGTGTCCATAGATGGTGGTTAGTACCATGTGTGGTGATTAGTAGTATGATTTGATAGTGATTGGAGATTTTTGAGCTCGGTATGCTCGTGATCTAGGAAGTGTGATTGTTATCTTCCTAGAGTGTTGCTCCAGTGATTTGGTGATACATGTTGGGTGGATTATCAGTGTGGAATTGACGGGTACGAGTCGTAGTGATATATGAGGTCTATATTACGTGGCTTGTATTGGTTGTATATCTTTATATATATATATGTATATATAGGTGTACGTTATTATTTGTTGTTGTGCTATGGTTTCACTATGTGCTAGTTGTCCTATTTGTTGATGCATGGTAGGGGACTAGGGGGATGTGTTTCCAGGGTATCGTATGGCGTGAGTGCCATGTGGGACATTTGACTAACCTAGGGTAGATGCATGTATATGGGTTGGTTCACACACGACTTGGACGGTCGTATGATGTGACAATTATGATTCCTTTCTCTTACGAGGCTTCGATGAGCTCACCCCGACGTTCTTTTGCCTGGCATCCCAAACATCGGTTTGCAGGAAAGGTTTCGGCTACGGACAACATGGGATGCAACGGTACTTTATTTTGTTTACTAATTATAGGATGGCTCGTGGCACAGATGCTGTTGTGGGATTTGGGAAGTTCATACGTACTGTTGTTCCTTTTGTTTACCTTTACTTGTCTCCTGTAATGGGACTGTTGTTGTATTTTCTTGGGAGCTAGTCTGTTGGCATATCCCTTCATTGTATTCGATATTAGTGCATTGTTGTATTGATGTATTCTTTTGTCACCTCAATGTGCCTCGTGTATCATTTGTTTTAGCTTTCACTTGGTAATGTATGTAATTATTTTTATTCATAATATTCCACTTGTTTTATGGTTATTTAGGATCTTAATTGGTCGCTCTTTGTATGGATCATATCCCTAATTCCTCGGATGTCTCGGTTCAGGAGTCTTTGGAATTTAAGAGCGTGACAAATGACAAGGAAAATATTAGGCAAATAGATTAAAACCCTAAAGCCTCGAACGATATTCCCTACCCCTACCCCAAGACTCCAAAGCACTTTCCATCTCCTTAACCTTAATCTTCATCATCATCATCAATAGCAACAACAACAACATCAACATTAACATCATCATCGTCCTCATCATCCATTCCAAGCCATTTGTGCAAGATGTTGTTCCTCTATTTGGGTTTGATACATTGATTTACACCACTGTCACATAATATATTCCCCTCTCGACCATCTATACTTCTTGAGGAACCACCATTTAAAAATTCCTTTGTCACTGTCAATGAAAACACCCCCTTTTTCTAGCCATTTGATAAGAAATTGGCCTTTGGTGGGATGGCCGACCTGGTGTTTTTGCAATTCCTCATTGGTTTCAAATACCGATCCACATATGTGGCACTAGTGGGGCTACGTTACTCCTTTGATAATTTTAGGATTGTTTTCCTTCTTGCTCATCATGGCCTTTTTTCCCTCCCCCTTCAGAACCTTTTTTTCCCTTTTAGGATCGATGATAAACGGCTGAAGTGGAACCACACCCCACTCAATATGCTTTATTTGATTATGTTCCTTTATCTGGCCTTTCTTCTCAAATATTGTGCAGGTGCAATGTTGATATGGTTGCAAATGAGCATAGCAGAGCCGAGTTTTGAAGTGTTTGGGCTCGACTCGGCATATTCCCATGACTGTTCGAGCTTAGATCAAAAATATTTTTGCAAATTCGAGCTCGACTCAGGAGCTTGCTTATCTCACCAATACGGAGATATATATACCTATACATATAGATGCATAAAGATCTAATTGGTTTTGGAGAACAAGATTTTAAAAAGATGTTGAAATTGATGGAGGAGTTTTTGAGCAAATACTGAATATAATTTTTCAAAAATAAGAGACAAGAAGAGGTTGAAGATAATTTTCCAAACATTGAAACACAAAAGAAAAGAAGAGGTTGAAGATGATGAGCCATCTATGGCAATCTCCACTATGTAATGCTTTTCATTTTACCGATTGATAGGTGCTCAATATTGGTCATTTTTGCCCATATCTTGTGTTTGTTTTGTCTTTACATCTCGTTACTTGGTATTTTTATCCCATTTGTGTGTAAGCATGTTTCAAGAGCTTAATGAAGAAACATAGCTAATCTTGGTGAATTAACTGAGCTCGTGTTCAATTCTATCTCAAGAGAGGAATCAAGAGGTGTGTCAGGGCGAAGAAGAGCTACTAGAGGGCAAAATGGTCATTTCCCGACATCATTATCTCACCATAAGGGAAAAAATGTCATTTTCAGACATCATTACTTCATCAAAAAGCATCGGGAGTCAAAGACGACCAGTCTAGCTAAAATATGAAAAGACGAGTTTTTACACAAAAGATGCATAATACCCTACGTCTTCAGAGAGAAAAGAGACAGATTAGACCTGAGCAACGCACTTAAGCTACGCTTTGGTTTGGACCCTATACCCTAGACCTGCGTCCAAGCATAGTTCAGGAGCATAGGTCCCACCTTGAGGCCACGTGATCCCTTTACGTGTTGAAGTTGTTTCGGAGTTGTTTCAAAATTTTCCAATTTTGTCCCTGCTTCGATATTTTAAGTGATTGGTGATTCCAGACCTCTACATACAGGCTTATACACATATTTACATGAGATTTTATAGAGATTATTCATGTATTATGAAATTACAGAAAAGGGAAACCATTAGGGTTTCCCTCAATTGTTTATAAATATGAGAGGGTTAGGTTTAGGGTTTAGGGTTTAGTTCTGTTTTGTATTATTTTTGGGAGGCTGGTCCTGGTTCTGATTTTCATGCACGTTCATTGAAGACTTACTTCCATTGAAGAGAACCACCATTTAAGACCTAGAGATCCGGAGAAGAAGGCCATGGAGAGTGTTTCTACACCGACAATGCAGATTCTCTTAGCCATGATCAACTAATTCGGTATCTAGGGTTTTCTCGCAAAACCATGGCCAAGTAATGTAGTTTTAATTTTAGATTCAATTGTAGAGAGGGTAAACTGTAACTATACTGTGATGATTGTGTTAGATGAGAGACCATTTTTATTCGTGATACAAGTTTATATATTTGAATTGATTATTGTCTTAGATTTTTCAAATATATTTATCTTACACAATCACAATTATTCACTATGGGCTGGAACTCGGATGCTTAATATGTGATTTTCTACACAATGGTGGTCATAAAACTCGAAACCCCAGGTTGACACAGGCCATGCCCTGATAAACAGATATAGACATGCTTTAGTTTATTTTCATGCTTTAATTTACTTTTCTGCATTTACCATATGTTAGTAGTTGGCATGCACTAGTCAATTTAGTCTTGAGATGGGTTGTCGTGATCCGGTTGAAAGTAATCTTTTTTGGGGTCAATTTGTTGGTGCGGTGCGACCTGATTCACATTCAATGGATGGCCCTCATGCATTTGAAATATAATTTTGACTATATTATGTGGTTAGTGGTGGAGTAAGGAAACCCTAGTTTTCTCTCTCTCTGAATCACAACCACTATTTATCATTGTTTTTTGCTTTATTTTCCTTATTATTAGATAATTCATAAAATCAAACTCTTTTGGGAAAAATATAATTCAGTATTTTTAGACTATTAAAGTGAACAATCCAAAACTATATACAATTGATCTGTGCGCTTTCAGAAGGGTAAACCTAAAGTATCATTAAGGTGTTGTTTTTAACCACATATTTTGCACACACCTGATTCGTATCAAGTTTTTTGGCGCCATTGCCGGGGACTTGGCATTGTTCAATAGCTTTAGTAGTTGATTTGCATTGCGTTATTGTAAATTAAATCTAAAGTTGAATTTGTTGGTGTGATTTTCAGGTACAATTAAAGAGCGTGAAAGGGAAAGACAAAGCTGCTGAAGTTGCGTCTGGACCCTTTGTGAGTTTCAATTTTGCTTGATTTTTGCATTTAATTTTTAGCTTTGCTTTTTGTTCATAATTTAGATAAGTTTAGAAGTAGTTTAGTTAATTTGCTTTATTTCAGAAAAAAAATTTGAAAAAAAAAAAAGTTTTTAGTGTCTGTCCGATAAATTGACGTGCTCAAATACAAATTTTGCGTTTGTTGTATACGACCCGGAGATCGAAAGAACTCTAAGGCGTTTACGAAAATCAATTGAAGAGCATCGTCAGACAGAAGAAGTCGAGACGGGTGATGAAAGAGTCAATCCACGGAGAGGACCAGATACCTCATTGAAGGGATTCTATGCACCAGACACGTATGAATCGTATGCTGAATTTCCAGAAGAGGAAGGTGCAAAGCATTTCGAGATCAAGACGAATGTGATCAACATACTCCCAAAATTCTCTGGTCTCAGGATAGAAGATCCATACAAGCATGTCAATGAATTCTTAGAGGTTGCATCAACTGTTAGGTATGATGGTTTAACTAAAAATGATTTAAGAGTGCGTCTCTTCCCATGGTCTTTAAAAGATAAAGCAAAAAGATGGTATATTAAATTGACCCAAACAACTAAACTTGACTGGGAAACAGTTAAGCAAGAATTCTTAGAAAAACATTTTCCCATAGGAAAGACTTCAGAAATCCATAATGCAATTAAACGATTCAGACACTTGTCAAGAGATCAATTTCATGATGCGTGGGAGAGGTACAATGAGATTTTGTATAAATGTCCCCACCATAGGTTTTCTTATCAAGTTGTTGCTAGAAATTTTTACATGGGTCTAGGTGAAAAGAATAAAAATATGATAGATGCCTCTACACAGGGTCAGTTTACCTTGAAAAACCAACAAGAGAGCTTTTAGAGATGTTTGATAATATTAGTGAAAATGCCCTTTAGTATGAATCTGATCTAAGGTCTAAAGGTGAACTAGATTGAAGATCAGAAAAAGTATTTGAGGTTAATCATGATATGAAAAATCTAGTGGCATTGATAGATGAGAGGTTAGAGGGATTTGAAGAACTTCTTACCCAAAGAAGTCATTCTCCCAAAAGAGAAGTTTATGAGGTTGAACCAGATTACTCTCAAAATGAGTGTGAGGATGTAATAGCCGCTAATGTCAATGCAACATGCAATTACTCAAATAATGCCCTGTTCTCCAACTCATACTCTCCAAATAATAGAAATTATCCATTCCTGTCCTATAAGTCAACAAATGTGGAAAATTCTTTAGAAAAAGTTCAACAAGGACAGTTGTCTAATTCTCAATCCAATTTTCAACCAAGGCAGCAATTTACCTCGCAGCCAAGGTTCCAACAGAGCCAACAATCATTCCAATCTTAGCAAACTATATTGGCTAACAATTCTGAATCAAATTTTCAACCCAGATAGCCACCTAATAATTTTCTGGCTCTTTAGCCATTCAATAACAACTAGACTATCCAACCATTCACATATCAGCTCCAGCCTCAAAGAAGCAAAGCTCCTCCACCCGGTTTCCAAAATAATAGGATAAAACAGACCTTGGTGGACCTCCAAAATCAGATGGGTGTTCATACTCAAGCACTGGCCCATATCACCATGCAGTTAGGACAAATGGAAAATCAGAGAAATACTAGAGAGCCAGGTCAGTTTCCTAGTCAGCCTATCGCCAACCCAAAGATTCAGCAAATGCAAGAACTTAGATTGTTTACCAATGATAATCACAAGTCTATTCAAACAATTATGACTCTGAGAAGTGGAAGGGTAGTAGGGAGCAGAGTGGAGGAAGAACATGAAGAGAGGCTGCGTAGAAAAAGGGAAGTTGAGCAAGCTCAAAGGAAGGAAACGAAAAAAACACAACAGAAAGAGGTTGAGAGTAGAGATGATGAAGTTCAAACAGATAAATAACGAGTAGATAAGAGTGTCGATGAGACATTGCTTAATGAGCCAGATAGGGCGAACTACGAGGAGGCACTGCTATTTCCTCAACGTCTTAGAGAACCGGCTAAGGGGAAGATGAAAGAATCTGATATGTTTGATACGTTCTGACAAGTCAAGATTAATTTGCCGATCTTAGACGTGATTGCCCAAATCCCACCTTATGCAAAAATTTTCAAGGATCTTTGTACGTAGAGGAGGAAAAACATAACGAAGAATCCGAGGAAAATACTCTTGATTGAGCAAGTGAGTTCACTGTTGTTAAGCAATACTTCACCAAAGAGGAAAGCTCCCGGTGCTCCCACTATTTCGTGTGTTATCGGTGAGTAGGAAATTGGTAGAGACCTTCTTAATCTAGGTGCAAGTATTAACTTGCTTCCTAATTCAGTCAATAAACAACTAGGGTTGGGAGACCTCAGTCCCACAGAGGTTGTACTACAGTTTGCCTATCGATCTATCAAACATGCAAAAAAAAATTTGGAAGACGTCATAGTTCAAGTGGGAAAGTTTTACTTTCCAATTGATTTTGTAATCATGGAGATGAAACCTGTCCCGGACTCAGAAAAACATATCCCAGTGATCTTAGGCAGACCATTTTTGGCCACTACAAATGCGTGCATTAATTGTCGAACAGGAGCTATGGATCTGACCATTGGGAACATAAAAATCAGGATGAATGTGTTTGAGGGAAACCATCAATTACCTGAGTCTATGGACTGTTTCCAAATATATGAGGGCGACGAGCTAGATGAAATTATACACGATTTTGCGACTCAAATTCTGGAGAAAGACGAGCTTGAATAATTTATGGCAAATGAAGTACCGAATGAAGAAATCGAAGATTGGGATGCGTATATGGAATGGTAAAACAAGGAGTTGGATATAATTGAGACTGCGTTATATGCACAACCTTGGAAGCAAGAGCCAATGGAACCACTCCCAATAGTCTCGAGTACTCCCCTAGTTACATCACTTACGACTTCGCCTGTTTTAGAACTTTAGGAGTTGCCAGAGAAGCTATAGTTGGGACCTAACGAAACTCTTCTTGTAATTATTTCATCAAAGTTGATAGTAGAACAGGAATCAAGTCTGATTGAGGTCTTTACCAAGAATGAAGAAGCGATTGGGTGGAGTGTTGTTAATTTGAAAGGTATTGATCCATCAATTTGCATGCATCGGATTTATTTGGAAGATGAGGTGAAACCGTCAAGGGAGATGCAACGAAGATTGAATCCGAGCATGATGGAGGTGGTAAGAAAAGAAGTAGTGAAGTTGCTAGATGCGGGAATCATCTACCCTATCTCTGATAGTAAGTGGGTAAGCCCAACTCAAGTGGTCCCGAAGAAGTCGGGAATCACAGTGGTGCCCAATGAAAAAGGTGAGCTAATTCCTCAACTCATGATTACGGGGTGGCGTGTGTGTATCGACTATAAAAAGCTCAACTCTAACACCAGGAAGGATCATTTTCCATTACCATTCATCGATCAAATCCTGGAAAGATTAGCCGGACAGAGCTGCTACTACTTTTTGGATGGATATTCCGGCTATAATCAAGTGGCAATTGATCATGCGGATCAGGAGAAAACCACTTTTACTTGTCCATATGGCACATTCGCGTATAGATGGATGCCTTTTGGTTTATGTAATGCGCCAGCGACATTCCATAGGTGTATGATGTCTATCTTCTCTAATATGGTAGAAACGTTTTTGGAAGTGTTCATGGATGACTTCTTAGCTTTGGGGGAACCTTTGAAGACTGTTGGAGGCATCTAACATTAATACTTAAAAGGTGTAAAGATACCATTTTAATTCTTAGTTGGGAGAAGAGCCATTTTATGGTTCAAGAGGAAATAGTACTTGGCCACATTATATTAAAACATGGGATTGAGGTCGATAAAGCAAAAGTCGAGTTGATTTCAAAATTACCTCCTCCCACATCTGTGAAGCAGATACGCTCTTTTCTAGGCCATGCTGGGTTTTACAGAAGGTTTATCAAAGATTTTAGCAAAATCGCCCAGCCATTATGCAATTTACTGGCTAAAGATGTAGTCTTTGTCTTTGACGAAGAATGTCTTCATGCCTTTGAGGAATTGCGTGCTAAACTCTCATCTGCCCCAATAATCTGTCGACCGGACTGGTCTCTACCGTTCGAGCAGATGTGTGACACTTCAGATTATGCAATAGGAACTGTGCTGGGGCAGAGAAAAGATAAATTGCCATATGTGATTTACTATGCTAGTAGAACTTTGAACGAAACTCAGATGAACTACATAACTACCGAGAAGGAGTTGCTAGCAGTGATGTTCGCCTTGGACAAATTCAGGTCATATTTGTTGGGAACCAAGGTGGTCGTGTACTCAGATCATGCCGCACTAAGGCATTTGCTAACCAAAAAAGACTCCAAGCCCAGAATGATTCGATGGATTCTGTTGCTACGGGAATTTGATTTGGAGATCAAAGATAAGAAGGGTACGGAGAATGTTGTAGCTGATCATTTGTCAAGAATTATCGTTGAGTCCACAAAAGACGACACTCCTCTTAAGGATGAGTTACCGGATGAACATCTATTCAGTATGGTTGTTATGGAACAAATACCGTGGTATGCAGATATTGTCAACATAAAGCCATAGGTAGAATCCTAATGGATGGTCTAAGCATGAGAATGACAGTTTCTTCAGCTAAGAAAAATTTTATACCTGGGATAATCCGCGACTGTACAAATATTGCCCGAATCAGATAATTCATAAATGTGTTCCTGAAAGTGAAGTTCAAAGCATATTGACATTTTTTCATACGCTAGAGTGTGGAGGGCATTTTGGTGCTCAAAAGACAGCTCACAAAGTCCTATATAGCAGTTTTTATTGGCCCACCATATTAGGATGCATTCAAGTTTTGAAAATCTTGTCTGAGATGTCAGAAGTTGGGATCCATATCTCGACGAAACATGAAGCCACTGAATCCTATTTTGGTGGTTGAGTTGTTTGACGTCTGGGGCACTAACTTCATGGGACCATTTCCAAAAGTCGGCGATAAGCAGTACATATTAGTGGGAGTTGATTACGTTTCTAAATGGGTAGAGGCTGTAGCCACGTCGTATGTGAATCACATTGTGGTTGAGGAGTTTGTTAAATCCAATATCTTTTCTAGATTTGGTATGCCATGAGTGTTGATCAGTGACGGCGGCAGCCACTTTCACAACCAGTTTCTTCCGGCCTTGTGCAAGAAGTATGGTGTCAATCATAGAATTGGAATGCCATATCAACCACAGATGAGTGGTCAAGTGGAGGTTTTGAACAGGGGGATCAAGAACAGTATTGAAAAGATGGTGGATCCTGATTTGAAGAATTGGCTGAGAAGATTAAATGATTCACTATGGGCATACATGACCGCTTATAAGACACCGATTGTATGTCACCATACAGATTGGTCTATGGTAAGGCGTGTCATCTACCTGTGGAACTCGAGGATAGAGTATATTGGGGGATCAGAAGATTGAATTTTGATATCAAAAGATCGGGTGCTTAGAGGAAACTCTAACTCGCAGAGCTTGACGAGTTGAGGAACAACGCATATGAAAATTCTCAAATATATAAAGCCCGAACCAAAGCATTCCACAACAGACATATTAGACAGAAAAGCTTTGTGGTCGGCTAGAAAGTGTGGTTGTTCAATTCAAGACTCAAATTTTTCCCCGGTAAACTCTAATCAAGATGGGACGGGCCATACAGAATTACTAAGGTTTACTCCCATGGAGCGGTAGAACTTGACGACCCTGATAAAGGAAAGCAATTTGTTGTGACTGGTCAGCGTTTAAAGCATTATATCAAAGTTGAGCCGACAGAGAGTTTTGTTGAAATAGTTGACTTAACAAAATCGACATCAGAGCCGGATGATTTTGATCCTGAGTACTGAGAGGCGGCAACGTCGAGCCAATGACGTTAAATATTGGTACTAAGTGATAAAGAGTAGCTTTTGATCTTAGTTTGTAGTTGTAAAATAGTAGTTTAATTCGGTTTTTGTAAAATTTTAAGATCGAGTCCGAAATAGTCGTCATCATTCGGAGGGGTATTTTCATCCATGAAGCGCCAAATTTCGACGAATCGAGGTCAATAGGTGTGTATAGGGGAGGTTCGAGTGTTCAGGAATCGAAAACGAGGAAAAAATGGTCAAAGCCAAAAATTCAGCCTTGGGACTCTATAAATACAGTCTCGCGGCTCTTCATTTCAAAATTCTCTTTTCTCCCTCTCCTCTCCACCAAATTGACTCATGTTCATTCCTAAAGCCGAATATTAATACTTCTTATCATTCCCAAGCGGCGGATCATTAGATTAGTGAGCGGTGTGTACAAATTTACATGAAGAACTCGAAAAGTCTCCGGAATCCAATTTTGGGGAAATTTCCGTTTCTCACGATTCGGTAAGTTTTGATCCATTCTTTTGGTTTCGATTACTTAATATAACTATTTTAAATTAGTATTGACAAACAAGACCGATCGAAATTGTGTTTTAATCCGTTCTGAAAAAGTTAGGTTTCCGGCTTCAGATACGGGTTGAATATCAAAATTTTGAGATGAGGTCTTGTTTAATTGTAGTATTGGAATACTTTAGATATAGTTTTGAGTTTGATTCAGTGTTCGGACAGTTTTCGCTAATTTTTGTAGCAATCCGAATTTTATAGGCATGGCGTTCGTAAAAGGAGTAGGGACGGCTGTCGCGGGAGCATCTACGTCGGGGATGGCAGTACAGAGACACATTGATTCACAGTCAATGGATCTCCCTCATGAAATTGAAATAGAATTTTGACTATATTATGCAGTTAGTGGTGGAGTGAGGAAACCCTAGTTTTCTCTTTCTCTAAATCACAACCATTATTTATCATTGTTTTTTGTTTTATTTTCCTTATTATTAGAGAATTCACAAAATCAAACTCTTTTCGGAGAAATATAATTCAATGTTTTTAGACTATTAAAGTATACAATCCTCGTCTCTGTGGGATCGATATTTCCCTACTTTGAGCAAAACTATATACCATTGATCTGTGCGCTTACAGAAGGGTAAAACATAAAGTGTCGTTAAGGTGTCGTTTTTAACCACGTATTTTGTACGCACCTGACGTTCATCACCGATTAGAGCATGAGCTTGTTTGTTGTGACTTCATACGATGATAGTATTCTCATCTCATTTTTGAAGCATTATTTTGGAAGAGAATAAGGTTAGGTAACTTATTAGATGACATGGGATTGGACTGTTGGAAATTTAATGGGGTGGGCAATAAAATTTAAAAGATATATCCAAGTTGGGCTACAATTTATAAGTAAGGCTGCACACGATTCGGTTTGGTACGGTTCTTGAAAAATTTAGAACCAAACCATTATCAACGGTTCCTTAAAAACAAGAACCAGAACTGGAACCATTAGTTAAGGAACTAAACCAAACCAAACCATAAAATAATGATTCGGTTTGGTTCCCAACCACGGTTCCGTAAGCTTGTTCAAAATATATATAACATATATCAACATAAATTATGAAAAAATATCCTGAACAAGACTCTTAATCCAAAAACTACACTACTGATTTCTAGAATTTTTCTGGTAATTTCAATATCAAAACATTAAGCACTAAGCACTATCAAATTCAAAAAAAATAAAATTAAATAAGTAATGGACCTCCCACAACCGCACACACTTACACAAGCTCACCCACGCAACACCCCCACCCCCATCCACTCACATGCACTAAGAGGATGAGAGAGTTAGTTTTAGAGAGATTATTTATGGAGTTTTTTTATATTTTTTTATTGCATTTTTTTTTAATTTCAGACATGGCTTCAATCGAGAGAATTGTTGAATGTCCACGAGTTAAAATAGAAAATTTATGAGTTCATATTTGTGTGTGAACCAATATATACTTAGAGATCTATAGAGGGGAAGAAAAAAACTACCTTATGTAGAAAGCTTAGAAGTTGTTGCTAATTAGGAGAGGAGTTATGGTGGCCGGCGGTGAGAGTTTTTATGTATATGCGTGTAATATTTGTTTTGATGGTAAAAAATTATTAGGTAAACTTATAAGATTTGTTAATACACTAAGTTGTATTTATTTGGTGTTATAAGTTTATATGAATTTATAATTTAATTAAATATAATTTAATTGTATAAGTAAGGTATACATTATATATATACATGTATCGAATTTATATCGGTTCAGTTTGGTTCCAAACAGTCTGAAACCGGAACCAAACCAAATAAGAACGGTTCTATTTTTTGAGAACCAGAACCAAACCAAACCAATTTAAAGCCGGAACCAAAGCACCGATTCGATTCAGTTTAGACCGGTTCTACGGTTCTTTTGTGCACCCCTACTTTCAATAAGATACAATGATAATCCCAAAACAACATGGGAAAGGATACAAGGAAATAAAAAGAACAACTGTTAAATAAAGAGACGTCCCAATCCACCCGAGTTGCTGCCGCCTCGTACGTTGTCCTGCATCCATCTAGAACCAATCGTAACTACCTCATCCCAGTAGGAAAAATCGTAACTATCTCATCCCATGACCGTCCAAGTACTACTAACCAACCCGTGTGCACGCGTCTAACCTAGGTCGGTACATTGTCTCACATGGCACTCACGCCAATTCGAGATCCCTAAATAAATCCCTCCAATCCCCTACCATGCATAAGAAGATAAGGCATATAGCATATAACAAGTCTCAATCACATAGTCACATGGCACACACACACGTACATGTATATATATAAATATGTGTACATTTGTATATATATATAGTAATACATAACATATGTCTTTTCAAAGTACAACTACGACTTGCACCCTACACTCCAACTCTGGTAGTCTAAGGTACACACATAACCGTGAACCAAGCACACAACACTCATATCCCCAAACCAATCATCAAAGTGTTCACAACACATAACCGAGAATCCAAAAGAGGCTCTAGTCCACCTTTGAAGTCCACATGAAGAAATCAATTACAACCACCACGCTATTGTTTCCACAACCTACTAACCGATAAGGAAACCAATGGGACTGCATAAAGGTCACAAGGTAAGACTATTTTATCCACAATGATAGTCATTCCAATCTGACGTCACAATCTACAATCACCATGGCCAAGAGGTTAGGGAGGGACAACACTTGATCATGGTATATGATCTCATTAAGCATCGAGTCGTACCTCATGGTGGCATCCAAGTCATGGAAAGAAGAAAGAAGAGGTGACACTATGTGTGCATACCAACTATCATGTCTCATACTCGAGACGAAAACAAGGAATATGTAGAATGGATGTCTTTTTATTTTCACTTTAGGCCATCAATTCAACTAAGCCTAATGTCTCTATAAGGCTTTACAAAAGTAAGGAAAGTGGAATAGACTTACTAAACAACGAAACACAATTTCCTAACCATTCTTGGATCAAAAGCGATCACAAGGGAAAACCTTGGCTCCACACCGCAACCAATGACCTGAAGGATAATACATAAGTCAACACCATGTGTTGGTGTGCATAGGAGAGTAACGAAAACCTTTAGAGGAAGAAATGAAACAAAATAAGCTTTATTCCCAAAATTGTAGGTCGTGCGAGTCCTCGTCAAAAGGGGCGAGTTCTCGCCCAAGTCAAGTTCTCAACTCTTGCTGCAGAAAATGAAGAGAAGGGCCAAAGGCCTTGGGGCGACACTGGGTGACTTCAAAACGAGCCGAGATACTCCAAATCACCTAAACCATCATAAGGTAAGGTCTAACTCGAAAATGAAAATGAAAAGGTCGGATGATGGACACCTAAAACAACGACGCTCCAACAGAACAAAAATGACAAAACTAGTTGTGTCAAAAATGACCGGAATACACTCGGTCCGACATTTTAGTCCTAAGACTTACCACAACAATCTCTCAAGGGTAATGTGACAACCACAAGAACATCACAATCCATATGAACACCAAAGGGCCTATGTGGCCATTGTCAGAAAACTAAACAAAGTTCACTATGATGTCGTCCAACTAATCCACAACCTCAACTCACAGTTGAGTCTATAATCCTAGGCTAACTCCACCTAGCTCAATGAAGGCATTCTAACATGTCCCATCCTTACACTCATGAACAAGTATAAATATACATAACAATTAGCCTTCACTTTCCATCATCAACATACAAGCCAACCAATTAAGGTAACAAAAAGGAATTTAAGTCGAGCATACTTAACACCATTTCAATTATTAGCATGATAATCCAAATGGAGTAGTAAAAGTCACATTAGGCATGATTTACAATTATATCAAAGATTCCATAATATTCACATGCTTCCACAATACCGTCATGCCATGCATGTCAATGCTCATGCCAATGCAAATGCAAAGCCCTAGCCACTAAGGTAACTGAGTATACTGTCGCCAAATGTAATATCTACCACATGGAATATGCCCGTGTAAAAACCAGTGTTCGGACCCAAGTCCTCACGCGCTCTTTGATTTCAGGGTTATTAGTCCGTCGATCATGAGAGACATCGCCTATCCAGTTATTGCGATGACCCAAAAGTTACACCCACACAAGGGTCATGGATGAGGCATGAAACAACACCAATTCTATAGAGATGCACATGGTGTTCATATGTACCGAATGAGCCTCGATGTGAATCAACTATCAACGATGCATAAGTTATCGATTTCATAAGTATGTTTTTTAATGCTTTCATGCAACAAGTTCTCAATATATCCACATGAAAGTAGTTTCAATTCATTAAGCATGCTTTCAACCAAATTAAAGTATTAAATCTCAAGTATCCAATCTTATGCACAATTCAAGTTTCAAATAGCAAATTTTATAAATCACAAGCAAGGGGAACTAAGGTAACGTCTAAGTTAAAAGTCGAACGTTCACAAGTTTCATTATCATACTTTCACTCTCAAGAGCCACTAAAGTAGATAAATATTCATACCCACAATATATATATAAGCTAAGACACACCTTGTGTCTCCTCACCCGATCACGTCCTTAAAACTAGCCTATTCACACATCTAGGCCATAACATCCACTCCTATATGTATATAGATATATATACACATACATTCAATCATGATTTTTCATC
The DNA here is from genome assembly GCA_963922005.1 of Cornus suecica. NCBI lineage: Eukaryota > Viridiplantae > Streptophyta > Magnoliopsida > Cornales > Cornaceae > Cornus > Cornus suecica. The sequence continues at coordinate 45,933,167 of OY998246.1, read as the reverse complement.
AAAAAGCCTAAGTCATAATCCAAGTATTACCATCCACATAATCATATCAAATAACATCTCAATTATACACATAAGCATGGATACACATACATAGTCAAGTTAGGCCACACTTCCAAGTCTTAATTTTATACATATTCTCTAGATTGATAGTAGACATATAGATAGACTGTTAGTAAAATTTTCAAAAACTTACGACAACGGTAAACTACACAAAACACCAAAAGCCAAACTTTAGTATAAAAAACATCCACTGAATAGTTAGTACTCTAAGATTTTTATAAAAGTCTTTAGAGCTCTAAAAATCCTGAAATTCTTTAGATTAACATAAGAGATATACATAAACTTGTAATAACAATTTCAGCACATTTTGATAATGGAAGATCCCTCAAATCAATACCAAAAGTTAGACTTTTGTAACAGGTAAGTATAACGAACAACAGTTACTCCGTGATTCTTATAAAAATATCTAGACATCTAAAAATCACAAAATTTTATAGAGGTATATTAGACTTATATAAAACTTCCCAGTAAAATTTTCATAATTTATGGAGTAAAAACCTTAAGAATATTGGGGCCGAATAGAACTGAAAAACCGATCTACAAACAACTACTTTACACAGAACAACTTTCACTCCGAGATTTTTAGAAAAATAACAACTAATCAAAAGTTTAAAATTTTTCTAAGGGAGTAAATACACATGTATAAGAATGTTATGTAAAATTTTCACAATATTTGGACAAGCAGAATACTAGTTAAAAATACATAGAACAACAGCTTTAGAAGCTTGGACCTTAACCAAAAATCAACCCGAAGTGAATGAATAAAGTTCGAAAAGTCCATACCTGTGAAGAAAACGAGATTTGGCCACCTCAAGTGAAAAGAATCGATAAAAAGCTTCACCTTAGGTGTTGTTAGATAAGTGGTTTTGGTGCCATTTTTTTTTTTTTTCGGTTGAAAATTATAGCCCAACCCATGTTTGGGTGGGTTGGTTCTGGGTCAACAGTGTTGCCCCATGGTGAACCAAGTGGGGCAATTCTCAACCCATCTCAATACATAGTTTCTCTTGGTTTGATTTCTGTAGTTCCACCCCAAAATCAACAAAGTCCACTCCATGGTGTGTAATTGGTGTATCAACGAGTAAAGAAGAGAGAAAATCAACACAACCCATTCATTGCATATACATATATATTATATATTCCATACACTTTTATTTTATTATATATTCTTTATGTTTTAATGAAGCATATAATTTTATCCTTCATCTCATTAATTAGTATTTGTTATTCTTATTCTTTTTACACTGTGATATATACACATAGATATATACACGTATATACATATAGATATACACGTATAATTATTATTGTTGTTCTGTAGCTTGTTGGTTATTGTAGCTCTTTGGACAGTGATAATGTAAGATTCATGAAAATTTAATATATTTTTATTTTTTTAGTTTTATTTTTTGTGACATGTATAACATCAAGTACTTAATAATTTATGGGGAGGTGATGTCAATGTTTTTTTAAATGGTTAAAAAAACATTGAAATTTCAAATGGAAAAATATTATAAATTTTCAAACCACATATATGAACCAATTGAATAATTCTTGCAATATGATGAAATATTATTATCCAATATTAATAATTTTTGTTAAAACAAATTAATCCTTTAATGTATTTTTATTTATTTATATATATATTTTTAAAACATATATATTTACAAAATGTTATTATAAATAAATAAAATGTTAAACCATTCCAGGTTACCAAACATGGTTTGGTTTCAGAATTTCAGCTCACACCAACTCTACGAAACATAGTTTGGTTTTACAGCTTTACTTTTTCTCACACAAAAACCATTGTCACCAAACATGGTTTCAATTCAGAATATAACTAAACCAAACCCAAGTCAACCCAAACCAAACCAAAACGACACTAGTTGCCAAACACGCACTTAGTGTCCTAATTAAGAATCAAGAACCAATTTTCATAAAATTCTAAATTAGGTAAAAGAAAACCCAAGAAAACAATAAATGAGATAATGAGTGATCTATGTCCAAGTAGAAATACCTCCAGATCTTTACATGGATGTGAAGCTCATGAATTGTAGATCAACTTCCTAGTTAGGATCTTGTGCTAATTCTCAATGGAAATGAAGAAATTGAGAAGGAAGTAAAAAAGGTGGTGGAGAAGCATGAACAGGATCACCTCCTCTCTTTCTTTGCCATGTAATGTGCTTAGACCTGTCAATGGGTCGGAGTTAGACTGGATTAAGGTCAATCCGATCTGAATCCGATAAGCCAATAATCAACCCGATCCGATCCGATAATCCGATGGATTTCTCTACAGCCAATCCATATTCGTTTATCTCAAATATTGGATCTTTGATCCAATGAAAAGGTCAATTGGTCTAGGTAGGAGAAAATCAAACCATCAACATGCTCTCAATCACCAGATGTAAAATCAAATACTAATAAGATTGATAAAAAAAACCAATTGGTAAAAATGGACATAAAACACAATTTGCAGATTATGAATAGGAAATCAAAAATAAAATGAAGATGAAAACTCTGATGGGACCTAGTATAATATAAATTGTTTTCGAAATCTCTATCAAATAATCAATATCCTTTAAAATATTAAAGGGGTTAGCGCAACCAAACTTCAGAGTTATTTCTCCCAGTTCTACAAACACTATAAATACTAAGACGAATGACCTAGATCTGTTACCTAAGAGAGAGAGAGAGAGAGTAGATCATGGTAGTAGATGAAGAATAAAAAACAACATAGGGTTTTCTCGCTTGCCTTCTTAAAAGAGAGAGAGAGCAGATCATGGTATTAAAAGGCTTGTTACACGTGCTATGTGTAATCGTCGACCCTCACGAAAGCAAGGGAATATTATAGGTTAGTATAGAGTAGCTTAGGATAGTTAGGATAAAAATCATCATGGGGTAGGTTTAGGCAGTTTTCCTAACTTCATTGCTAAGGAACTAGTAATATGTGAGTTTGGGGGTGTGAGAGGTGCTCAATATTATCCATTTTCAGCCCCTATCTTGCATTTTTTACGTCTTTTCATTCTCTTATTTGGTATTTTTATGCCATTTATGTGTTTAAGCGTGTTTCAGGAGTTTAATGAAAAAAAAGTTAACTTTGGTGAATTAGCTAGAGAAGTGCTCATTTCTATTCTAGAGGAGAGTTAAAGAGGTGTTTTCAAGAGAAAAGTAACTCCCTGAGGGCAGAAACGGTATTTGTTTCGAGCCGCAACTTCAAGAATCATTATACTAAAGACGAGGGGGTTCAAACGGTGCAATTACCAATAAAAGTGGTTTCCATGAAAAATCCTATGGATTACTTACGAACTCCGTAGCTAAAACTGGTTAGAAATGTTGTTTTGACGGACTACTTACAAACCTTGAAAAAGACCTACGCGCCACGTGCTGGAAGGACTATGCACCATACATAGCCCCGGTGTACGCGTTGCTGTAGGGCCTCTACGGGCCGCATGTAGTTAACTAATGCTGAGGAGCTGTGAAATTCCAAAATTGTCCTCGACTTATATTCCTTTGTGGCGGATGCGACTTTACACCTCAATGCACGTGAATATACACATAAATCAGAGTATAGGTTTTGATGAGTTTTTGTGTAAAATGACCAAAAAGGGCAACCATTGGGGTTTCCCTCGGCCTTTGTTTATAAGTATCGAACTTTGCTACAGAGTGGGGGGGGCTTTTTCATACGTTGAAATTTGAGAGCAGCGTCTGGAGTTATATATCATTTGAGGAGAAGAAGCCATAGAAGACCGAGAGATCCGATGCAGACAACCATGGTAGTTGATTCTACCTCAACAGTGCAGTCTATTCCAACCATGAGCGGCTAAACCGATATCTAGGGTTTTCTAGCAAAACCCTAGCCAAGTAATGTAGCTTTAATAATTGTTTTCAATTGTAATGAAGGGGAAGCTAAAAGTATACGATGATGATTGTTGTAAATGAGTGAACGGTTTTATTCTTGACACAAGTCTATATATTTATTCTTAAATTCTTGTCTTAGATTGAATGAGTATATTTCCTTACACAATCATGATTATTCTAAACAAATTGTGATTTTTTACAACAATGGTTCTTAACACCTTAAAACCGAGGTTTACATAGGCCATGCCTCGACGAGGTATCATAGGCATGCTTTATTTTAATTTCATATTTTAATAGTAGATTAGAGTAACGTAAATAGCATGCACTAGTTACACTCTGTCAAGAGATGGGTTGTAGCAAACCCAGTTGACGGTTTCCTTTTTGAGAATGTATTTGACTATTTGTGGTACATTCTGATTCATGGGTATTGATTTCCCTTCGTACAATTGAGCAAATTGAAAATTATGTTATGCGGTTAGTAGTGGAGTGATGAAAACCCTAGTTTTCTCTCTCTCTTGAATCACAACTATCATTTTAAATTCTGTGTTTAGTTAATTTAGTTACAATTTTCAAAACTCAAATCAAACACTTTTTTAAACCATAATTCAATATTTTTAAACTACTGAAGTGAATAACCTAGTCCTTGTGGGTTCGACATTCCCTATCAGAAGCTGTTTTTATATTATAATTCACTCGTGCGCTTACGAATAGGTAAAACCTAGACCGTCGTAAGGGTGTGTATTTACCACATATATTTGATCGCCTTTGACGTGTACAAAGTTTTTGGCATCATTGCCGGGGACTTGTCATTATTCATTGCTTTAGTAGTTTAGTGATATTACGTTATTGTAGTGTATTTAAAGTTAGAATTTTTGTGTGATTGATAGGTATTCTAAAAAGCATAAAGGGGGATAGCGGAGCAACGTGAAGTTGTGTCGATGGACCTCTTGTGAGTTTTAGATTAGCTTAATTTTGCACTTAGTTTTAGCTTTATTTATGTTGATATTTAGAATAATTTAGAAGTAGTTGAATTTATTTTCATAAAAAAAAAAGAGACATTTTTTGCATAGTGCATGACTGAGAGGAGATCCCTTTTTTATCCTAATACCGCGTTAGTACGCTTTGATCCTAAGATCGAACAAACTTTTCATTGAAATCATCGAGCTAGGGAATTAGAGCGTCATCAATTGTTAGAGCAAGAAGAGATGGCCGATCAGAATGCTAATAAGTGAAGAGCACCAGCCACATCTTTGAAGGGATATTACGCGTCGTCCGCGTATGAATCATATTTTGAATTTCCAGAGGAAGATGGAGTCAAACACTTTGAGATCAAGTCTAATGTCATTAATATGCTTCCGAAGTATTTTGGACTTAGGACAGAGGACCCAATCAGCATATTAATGATTTCTTAGAAATTGCCTCTACAGTCATAATTGAAAATCTAAGTACGAATGCTTTGCGTGTGCATTTATTTCCTTTTTCGTTTTGAGAGAATGTTAAACGATGGTATGTCATTCTAAATAAGGATATTAAAAGAGATTGCAAAACCTTACAAGCTGAATTTTTAGAAAAATACTTTCTTGTGGGTAGGACCCATGAAGCACAGGAAACAATTACCCATTTTCGAAAATTTCCCGATGAGGAATTCCATGACGCGTGGGATAGATTCAATGAAATTCTGCGGAAGTGCCCCCATCATAAGTTCGTGGAGCAGGACATCGTGCGGAACTTCTATCTTGGAATGGGATCCAAGCATAAAAATTTGGTTGATTAAGCAGTAGGAGGTAAGTTCGCCCGAATGCCAGCGCAAGAACTTTTGGATACGTTTGACAATATTAGCGACAATTTGATTCAATATGAATCTGAGATGCGTGCGCGGAATAGATGTGAAAGAAGCTCTCAAAAAGTATTTATCATTGATAAAGGCGATAACCACGATGATGTCAGAGAATCGGTGGCGGTGTTAGGGGAGAAGGTTGATAAGTTCATTAATCTTACACAGTCATCCCCGAGAGAGGTCTTAGCAGTAGGACCATATTTTTACCAAAATCAGTGTCAAGGTAGTGAGTTTGTTACCGCATATGCTAATGTAGCATGGACCAGTTCGAATAATACTCCTTTTTCCAATACTTACAATTCGAATTGGCGAAATCATCCACATCTCTCATAACGTTCTTAGAATGTGGAAAATCCTCCAACAAATTTTCCTATGAGTCAACAGTCATTCAATTCCCAACCACAAATCATGACTCGAAATTTCCAACCTAACTTTCAGTCTAATCGACCTTTTAACTACCAACCAAATTTCCAATCCCAACCTCAGAGGAGTGAGAATCCACCACCACCACAACCGTCGGCTTATGATTTTGCTAACTTGGATAGGACTTCCTAGCTATTCAGAATCACTTAGGCCCCGTTTGGTAAGCGGTCTGGTCCGGTATGGTCTGGGTGATGTTTTGAAATTCTGTTTGGTAAGCGGTCTGGTCTAATGATCTTGGTCTGAGGAAACTGGAATCAGACCATGTTTGAAAAACTATCTAGTTCCAAACTTCTTTGAACTAGATCATGTTTGACAAACTGGTCTGGTCTGGTCTTAAATTTCTAGTAAACTGTGAAAATATTGAATATATTTTATATGATGTAATAACCTTAAAACCTACACATTTAATTTGTAAACATTTGTTAAAGTCTTTTTGATTGATTTTTATTATGTATTTCTTACATAATAATGTTATATTGGTTTTGTAAAAATTTCTTAGAGTATGATTATTGCACACTAATTATCAAATATAACAACAAATAGGTTTACATAAGCCACATTTTTTATTATACAAAAATTACGATAACACCAATTTCACAAGTCACACACTAATATTACATAACAATTTAAACTGTCGATAACATGTAAATAATGCACTCTAATATTTTGGCATTTTAAAAAAATTATTATTTATCATTTACTATTTACTATTTATTTATTATTTATTATAATATATATTTATTTATTATTATTTTTATATATTCTTTAATTAATTGTTTTTAGTATTTATTATTTATTATTATTTATTCATTTATTTTTATTTGTTTATAAATATATTTTATTAATGTATTATTTATTGTTGTATTTATTTATTATTATTTTTATGTATTATTTAATTCATTTTATTTCATTTAGTTTGTTTATTATTTAATTCATTTTATTTATTAATTATTATTATGTATTATTTAATTAATTTTGTTTATTATTCATTTTTTTTATAAATATAATTCATTTAATTTATTATTTATATTATTATTTATTCGTTTATTTTAATTAATTTATGAAGATATTTTATTCATTTATTATTTATATTATTATTTATTTATTTATTTATTATTATATTTAATCATTTATTATTACTTTTGAATTATTTAATTACTTTTGCTTATTATTTCTTTTATTTTTATTTTTTTATGTATTATTTTAATCATTTTGTTTATTATTAATTATTTTTATTTTATTTATAAATATGCTTTATTTAATTTATTATTTATACTATTAATTTATCATTTATTATTATTTATTTATTTGTTTAATTAATTTATAAATATATTTAATTAATTTATTATTTATTATTATATATATTTATTATAAATATATTTTATTATTCATTATTTTATTATTTTTTATTCATTTATTTATATTAAGTTTTAAATATATTTTATTTAATTTATCTTTTATATTATTATTTTATTCATAAATATATTTTATTTTATTTTTATTTATATTTATTCATTTATTTTTATTAATTTATATTATTTATTTTTTTATTTTTTTTATATATGATTTAATTCATTTTCTTTTTTTCTTTTTGTGTTTTGGTTTAGATATTGGTTAGATGTGGTTCAATTATTGGAGGACATTTTGGTTAGATTTTGGATATATTTTGTAACCAGACCAAATAGAACCAACAAAAGTTGTGGTCCTAAAAAAGGTCATTTTGGTTCAATTTGGTCTGGTTATATTTTTTGAGACTAATGCAAAACAAACATGGTCTGGTCTCAAAAAACCATGACCAAACCAGAAAAATTGGACCATAACCAGTAAACAAACAGGGCCTTATGTGCTAATACTCAAGCGATCGCAAAACTGGAGGTGCAAGTAGGTCAAGTGTGTGATTCGATGAACAAACGAGATGAAGGGATATTGCCCAGTCAGTCGGTAGTCAACCCAAGGCTTAAACAAGCATTGGAGCTCGAATCTTTTGCTCAAAATCCGCATGAGAGGGTCCAAGCTATCACGACTTTGAGAAGTGGGAAGAAGGTAGAAAACAGGGTTGAGGAGTATTATGAAGAGAGGGTGAGTAAGAGGAAGGCAGTTGAAAAGGCGGCTGAGAAGATTCAGAAAGACCAGACTCAAGTGGAGGAAGAGATTGATCAGGCGTTGCCAAAAGAACCAGAAAGGGCGAGTTACGAGGAAGCAACGCCATTTCCTCAACGTCTAAGAGAGCTAACCAAATATGGTAAGTAAAAAGCATCTGACATGCTAGAGACTTTTCGAAAAGTTAGAATCAATTTGCCTCTCTTGGACATAATTGCCCAAATTTCATCCTATGCTAAATTCTTGAAGGACCTCTGGAGCCAAAAGCGGAAAAACAGAGCGAAGGTCCCGAAGAAAATCTTGCTAACTGAGCAAGTAAGTTCATTACTTTTAAGCAACACACCACTGAAGAGAAAATATCCCAGTGCTCCCACTATTCCTTGCGTCATTGGCGATCAATAAATTAGTAGAGCTCTTCTTGATCTAGGTGCGAGTGTTAACTTGTTTCCTTATTCAGTTTACCAACAACTAGGGTTGGGAGAGCTCAATCCCACCTCTGTAGTGCTCCAACTTGCTGATCAGTCAATCAAGCAAGAAAGAGGGATTCTGGAGGACGTCATTATTCAAGTGGTCAAGTTCTGCTTTCCGGTGGAATTTATAATCCTCGATACAGAGCCTATCCACGATTCCAATAAGCACATCCCTGTGATTTTAAGAAGACCGTTCTTGGTCATGGCCAATGCATGTATTAACTGCAAAATAGGGGCTATGGAGCTGTCTTTCAGAAATATGAAGGTGCGGATGAATGTATTTGATGCCAATCACCAACTTCCTGAGTTAGTTGACTATTTTCGAATTGACGAGGTTGATGAGATTGAGGAGATTGTAGAAGAATTCGCACCTAGTGGAAAAAGATGAGATAAAGTCTCTTCTCACTAGAGTAAGATTAAAGGATGAACCAGAGGATTGGAATGAGCAGGTGAATGAGAATTATGCAGGCATTGCTGTATTGGAAACTGTATTATATGGACAGCCTTGGAAATTACCGACTGAGCCACTTCCCACAATCTCGAATACACCACCAATTCCGTCTTTGATAAATTCTCTTACCTTGGAGGTAAAGGAATTGCCTGAGAAGCTGAAATGTCTTCCTAGGACCTGATAAGACTCTTCTTGTGATGATATCATCAAAGCTGACAAAAGAACAGGAATCAAGTCTGGTCCAGGTCTTGAGAAGGCAATTGGATGGAGTGTTCCTGATTTGAAAGGAATAGACCCTTAGATTTGCATGCATCGCATACAGTTAAATGAGGATGCAAAACCATCTAGAGAGATGCAACGGAGAGTGAATCCGAATATGAAAGAGGTGGTGATGAAGGTATTATTTACCCCATATCCGACAGTACATGGGTAAGTCCTACTCAGGTGCTGCCAAAGAAATCAGGTATCACAGTTGTACCCAACTCGAAAGGAGAGCTGATTCCACAGTGCACGACCACTGGGTGGTGTGTGTGTATTGATCATAGAAAACTCAATTCTCATACCAGGAAGGATCATTTTCCCTTGCCATTTATTGATCAAATCCTTGAGAAATCAGGTATCACAGTTATTACTGTTTTCTAGATGGATACTCCGACTATAACCAAGTGGCGATTGATCCTGTTGGTCAGAATAAAACTACTTTCACTTACCCATATGGTACATTTGCATACAGACGGATGCCTTTTGGTTTGTGTAATGCACCAGCTACATTCCAGAGGTGTATGATGTCTATCTTCTCTAATATGGTGGAGAAGTTCTTAGAAGTGTTCATGGATGATTTTTGAGTTTTTGGGGCAACCTTTGAAGACTGTTTAAAACATCTAACACTTGTCCTTAAAAGATGTAAAGAGATGAATTTAATTATGAGCTGCGAAAAGAGTCATTTCATGGTTCAAGAGGGGATAGTACTTGGCCATATTATATCGAGGAGAGGGATAGAGTTTGATAAGGCAAAATTCAAATTGATTTCAAATTTAACTCATCCCACGTCTGTTAAGCAGATACGATCTTTTTTGGGCCGTGTCGGGTTCTACAAACGATTTATCAAGGATTTTAGTAAAATTGCTCGGCCACTGTGCAACTTACTAGCTAAGGATGCGACCTTTATGTTTGACGAATAGTGTCTTCATGATTTTGAGGAGCGGGGTAATCAACTCTCAACAACCCCAATTATTTGTCCATCGGATTGGTCTTTGCCATTTGAGCTAATGTGTGATACTACGGACTATGCCATAGGAGAGGCTTTAGGTTAGAGAAAGGAGAAACTGCCATATGCGGTATACTATGCCAGCAAAACTCTGAATGATGCACATATCAACTACACAACCACAAAGAAAGAGTTATTAGCGGTTGTGTTCGCCTTAGACAAATTTTGATCGTATATATTGGGAACCAAGGTAGTAGTGTATTCAAATCATGCGGCTTTAAGGCATTTGATGACAAAGAAAGATTCCAAACCCATGTTGATTAGATGGATTTTGTTGCTGCAAGCATTTAACTTGGAAATTAAAGATAAAAAGGGTTCGGAAAATATTGTTGTTGACCATTTATCGAGGATAATTGTCAAGACTATAATGGAAACTACTCCTCTTAAGGATTATTTCCCGGATGAACATCTGTTCAATGTTGTTGTTGTGGAACAGATACCATGGAATGCTGATATTGTGAATTTTAAAGCTACGGGTCATATTCCAAAAGGTTGGTCTAAGAATGAAAGAGATCGATTCTTCAATCAGGTTAAATTTTATATCTGGGACAATGTGCTGATCAGATAATCAGAAAGTGTTTCCCTGAAAGTGAGTTGTAAAGTATTTTGAAGTTTTGCCCCACGCAAGAATGTGGAGGGCATTTTAGAGCTCAAAAGATAGGCCACAAGGTACTGCAAAGTGGGTTCTACTGTCCAACTATATTCAAATATGCTTTTGAGTACTGTAAGGTGTGTTTGCGATGCCAGACGTTGGGATCCGTATCTAAATGGATATGATGCCTCTAACACCGATTCTGATTGTGGAATTATTTGATATATGAGGGATTGATTTCATTGGACCATTTCTAAAAGCGGATAAGAAGTACATACTTATGGGGGTTGATTATGTTTTAAAATAGGTAGAAGCGATAGCTACGATACATGTTGATCATGAGGTGGTAGAGGAATTTGTGAAGTTGAACATTTTCGCAAGATTTGGAGTACCACGGGTGATAATTTGTGACAGCGGAAAACACTTTGATAACCGTTTTCTCGGTGGTCTGTGTTGGAAGTATGGCATCAATCATAGGATTGGTATACCATATAACCCTTATTCATAAGGACAAGTAGAGGTTTCATATAGGGAAGTAAAGAATATCTTGGAGAAGACAGTGCGAGTTGATTTAAAAGATTGGCCTCAAAGGTTAAATGATGCACTGTGGGCTTATAGGACATCGTATAAGATGCCGATTGGTATGACACCGTACCATCTTGTTTATGGTAAGGCGTGTCATCTCCCTGTTGAGCTAGAGCATCGAGCATATTAGGCAATTCGGAGGTTGAACTTTGATATAAAGAAGTCTGGTGCTCAGCGGAAACTCCAACTTCAAGAGCTTGAGAAGTTGAGAAACAATGATTATGAGAATTCTTGGATTTACAAGGATTGGACGAAAGATTTTCACGATAAACATATTCGAAATAAAGTCTTTGAGCAAGGCCAGAAATTTTGGCCGTTTAATTCGAGACTAAACTTGTTTCCTAGTAAGCTTCAGTCAAGATGGGATGGACCATACACGATTATGAAGGTTTTCCCCCAAGGAACAATAGACCTTAATGATCTAGATACTAGAAAGAAGTTCATTGTGAATGGTCAGAGATTAAAGCATTACATTGACGTCCAACCAATTTAGTGTGTTGTGGAGAAGATGGATTTGACTGATCCGACACACGAGCTGGACGAGCTTGAGTCCGAATATTGAGAAATGGTAACATCGTGCCAGCGATGTTAAACATTGGTACTAGGTGATTAATAATAGCTTTTGATCCTAGTTTGTACTTGTAGAATGTATTTTAATTCGGTTTTTGTTCTGTTGATTCGTAAGATCGAGTTGAAAAGTATCATCTTCGTCATGATTGAGGTAGTGAGTCATTCTTTGGGGTATATGGGAGGTGTATAGTGTAAGTACGATGACGAGAGTGCGGAAAATGATAGAGAATCAAAGCCAAAGAAAAAATCCCACAGAGGGACCTATGCACCTCGCGTAGCTCAAGCTACATGTTGCCCGTAGCTGTAGTGAACAGTGTTTGTGGGTATAAAGCTCAAACCAGGATTCAAATTTCTCCTACGCTCTCATTTCTCCACAAAAAGTTCCAAAATCACTACCTATCCATTCCTACTTCAATTTTGAATCATACCTGGTGATTTTAGCGTCAGATCTATTCATAGATTGTCCAAATTCTCGTGAAGAACTTGAAGAGTCTCGAAAACCAATTTTTGGAAAAATCGTCCGATCTTTCGATTCAGTAAGTTTTTCTTCAATGTTTGTGTTTCTAATTACTTTTCTAATCATTCTAAACTGATATCGATGAACGAATCCAGTTGAAAACATGTTTCGATTCGTTTATAAAAAGTTGAAAGTTTCGGCTTAGAGAACATATTTAGATCTCATATTTTTGCATGTTTTTTATTTGAGGGTTTGTTTAATCGTCATATTGAGTCAATTTGGTAATGATCATGGGTTTGATTCAGTAACCAGAACGATTCGCTAATTATTTTATGAAAATACCGAATGTAGGCATGAAGCCACAAACACGGAGAGGATCGAGTTCTTCACGCCCAACGTCGCCTACTGTTTCGCCTCCACGGAGGAGGAGACTTTTAGTGAAAGCCTACAAATCACCTTCTCCACCCCTTGACAGAGTTGATTCACCGGACGATTCACCAATTGATTCTTCGCCAGCATAATCACTTCTTATACCACCTGTGGCACCCGAACCACAGGATGAGCCGGCGATGTTGGTTTCTCAATTACCAGTGCCACCCACGGCAGATGTGGGTGAAATGTTAAAAAAAGTATTAATGAAGGGATTCCAGCAGAAACGGATATATTCTGTGACAACTTTAGAGAGGCTGTAGCCTGTGCCAGTTTAGACTATTCGCAATTTATGGGAGCGATGATTGTTACCGATCCTTACCCCCCTTTACATTTGTCTTTGCTGATATGATTGAGGAGTTCTGGCTACACATGCACCATTACAGTAGGGGGATGTGATGGAAGATAGAGGTTATGGGGGTGAGATTCGATATTACGCCTAGATTATTGCAGAGGCATGGGGTATACCAAATACATGCCCACTTGAGTTGGAGGGAGATTACCTTCCTCTACTAGAGCCATTTCCTGGCCTGACTGAGATAGGCTAGATACAGACCGAGGGTAGGTTTGAGGATGACCGAAAAAATTGCACATAGAAGATGATTATCACCCCAAGCTGTGGCTCTTGGACACTATCTTCAAGTCCCAGATGCATCCTCAGGGGCACAAGACTTAGAGATTGCGACTATTTTTGGTGTTACATTATGCTTTTGAGTTCCGCCGATGGGTATCGATTCCCCATATTTTGTGGTAGGGTTTGTACAAGCATTATACAGAGTTGCGGATGGCGAGCAGTGTTAGGTGGCGTACATTTTATATCTGACTCATGACACTGACCATGCGCCTTATGGTTGATGCTGGGATTGAGCATGATAAGGACACGAACCAGAACATGTTTGAGAGAGGTACGTACATCTCGAGCATGTGGACCAATACTTGGAGGAGATTGCATGGTGATGCAGTGTTACAAAGGAGGCCGATAGTTCCTGGTCCGGGTGTCCCTCCAGTTATACCTCCTGTGGAGGCCGAGACTGCACATGATGATGTTGTACCACCTCACGGTGAGGGCATGCAGGCCGCAGAGCCACCTCAGATGCCTGCCAGAGCAACAATGACACTTATTAGAGAGCAGTTTGATGTCATTATGGTAGGGCAGGCGACGATGAGAGTGGAGACTATGGCCTTGTAGCGGGAGTTGCGAGCAAACTTGAAGGTCCAGCTGGAGAGTGGACAGATGTACTAAAGAGTAGAGAAGAGGCTTCGACTTAGTCATTGACAGCTGCGTGGCCTGGTTCAGGCACATTTTGATCATGAGGGGTTATCATTACCAGAGACTCCATCTGCTTTGTCGAAGGATGATTATAAGGACGATGATGAGGATGATGAGAAATAGTGTAGCTTTGTTAGAGTTTTTAGTAGTTTTGGGTTTTACATTAGAGTTGAATTGTTCAGTGGATAGTTAGTGATAGGTGCTTCATGTTACCACTAAAATGATTGACTGCTAAGTGTGATTTTTGATATTTTTAAAATTAATACTTTTCATATCTGTGCAAAATTATTACGCATATTGTTCATTTCCCAGGACTATAATGATGTATGCGTAGAATTGCATGATTCTTAGAGTTGTTCTCGATGGAGTGCATAATGAGGACATGTGTGCGTTTAAGTTTGGGGGAGTGCGGTTTGTTATTGGAGAATGATGTTGGAGCGTAGGTATGTCGGGTTAGATAAAAGAATATATATATATATATTTGTGCAAAAACCAGGCTAAGCTTATGCTTGGAGCTACGCGTTACGCGTAGGAGCCAGGTGTAGGATAGGGAGAGAAAATTAAAACTTTTGCCTATTCGAGGAGTTTTTAAGCTGGTTTTGTACCTGTAATGTATTAGGATTTATTATGGGGTATTTTTATGAATTTGTAGGATTTAATTAGGGGTTTGTAGAGAAATCCTAGTATGAGTAGGAAGTAGAATTCAAAGACAAGTTAAATATGGACTTTAAAAGTTTCCATTATCCAATTCAAACAAGGATTCCAAATCCTTTTCCTCCATAAGTTTGAATTATTTATCTATAAATACAGTCCTTGAGTTACATAATTGTCATAATTCACTAAAAGGGTTTGTACTCAAATTCATAGAAAGATGTCTAGTTCTTCTCTTTCTTCTTATGATCCTGCCGGTGAGCATGGAGAGAGCGATTATGGGATAGAGTTAGATCCAAAAGAGTTTATTGAAGATGATGAATCATCGGTTATTGAGGATGGGAGAGGGAGAGTGATGGAGATATTAGAGGTGAGTATGAATAAGGAGGCCACTAGTCGAAAGAGGAAATGAACCACACCTATTCATTCATGCGTTGTAGAATGCAGTCAGAACTGAAGTTCTGCCTGGAAAGAATGAATAGCTCATTACAGTACATGGTGAAGAAATCTTGCGTCGATGAGGATTGAACTAAAATTACCTAGACGATCAATGAAAATAGCCTAGAAGGGGGGTGAATAGGGTTTTTGTGGATTTATTGATAAATTAAAATTAATTGCGGAAAAGTCAATTTTAATCTAATTCTCTATCGCAATAAAACATGAAAAGATTAGTCCAAGTGCAGAAAATAAAGCAATAGAGACACGCGATATTTTTACGTACAAAACCTTAGAAATACTCCAAATAAAAACCATGGATACGCTCGGGTATCGATGCATTATGAATCAAGCAGTACACAGACTCTATGAACCTTTAGACTTATTGTTAGTCAATAATTAACCCTAGAGGGGGGGTGAATAGGGTGTTCAAAAGTATATCTAACTCTTTTCGAAATTGGAACACACTATAATCAAAAATCAATTTCTCAATAAGCAAGTGGATGATTCAATTTAAACTTCTCTAACAATTAATTTCAAGACAAATTAGCATACAAGATATTCAAGCAATTATAGCATGCAAATTAATCAAATAAAGAGAAAGAGATAGAGAGATTGACACCGTGATTTTTTCGAGGTTCGGTAACTCCTACTCCTCGGCTCAAGAACCCCTTCTTGAGACTTTTCCCGATCCTTTCACTATTGTCCTTCATTCACAGGTGGAATGACAAACCTTTACAACACAAGCCTCTCGAGCTTGTCTCTCAATCAAGAAAACAACCCTCTCTTGAACAATCGGTGGACTTCACTTGTCCGAGATTACAAATTCGTATGTAATCAATAAAATCACTCAAAACCCAAAGGTTTTTATGGAAGATAAATCAATATAAGCTCAAGTGTTTTTTGGTGATTTTACAATAACTCTAGAAATGTATTCTCAAAGGATATGATCAATGAATGATATTTGGAGAATAAGAAGAGATACTAGAGGTTTTGATTTTCAAAGAAACTTGGAGAAAATCAGATTATCAAAGCTTGGTTTTAATGGCTTTTGTAGAGAAAATTTATGCAGATTTTTGAGAGCTTTTCTTCCTCTTCTTTCTCTTATGTTTTCCAATCTCTTGGCCTTCAATACACACATCTCATTCTATATATATAAATACATTAGGGTTATGAGAGTGAGTATGAATTAGAGAAGTCAAGAGCCATTTGAAATCCATTAAACATGATGCACAAAACATGGAAACTGTTTTCTGAAAAACTGCAGGATTTGAGGTTCAAACTAGTCGACTACTTTGAGCTTCTAGTGGACTACTTAAAAAATGGATGAAAACATGATTGTTTTAGTCGACTACTAGAGAATACAAATGATTCTTCTAGTCGACTATAACTTGAAAAACATTTAATGAAAAATATTTTTCTTTCCGTTTAAGGTCGGTAAAATGTTTTTCATTCCATTTGAGTTCGGTTCATTTTATACTTGAGCTTATACGATAATATCGGCACATAAAATTACCTTGTTACAATGATCGCTCCCCGACCTATCTACCCCGAGTCTTGAGTCTTCGAATTTCGCCTTTGCCGTTGAATTATTTGATTTTCCATTTTCGCGCTTTAATTTCTTTCTTGGCTTTTCGCTTTTATTCAATCTTTCTTTCCGAGCTTGCTTTCCGAGTCATTTTCTTTCCGTGCTTGTTTTCCGAGTCGTTCACATGTCTTTTGCTGAAAACATGAACTCGATAATTCATTAGTATTAAACACGCTTTAAATGTTTTGTTAATATCAAAATAGGATTTATTGTCCGAGAATAAATTTCAAGGCCAACAATCTCCCCCTTTTTGATGTTGACAAAACATTTCGTGTTTACGTGTAAATGGTGAAGTATCAAGTGATACTCCCCCTCAATGTGTGCATTACATGCTCTCCCTTAGTAAATATATTTTTGAAATTTCATACACTATCATGGAGGCACACATAAACATGACTTACATACACGAAAGCATGATACACGAAAACAACTTACTTCTCCCCCTTTGGCAACATAAAAAAGTGGGAAGTGACGGTTAAATAAATAATTTATCATGCTAATACATCAACGTTCAAAGCTAACCCAATTTCTCTACAGATTTTGAAAGAGAATCCTCCGGAAAAAGGTTTGTGAAAATATCCGCTAATTGATTTTTAGTGTCAATAAAAAAAACAATACAACGTTTCCTTTAGCAACATGATCATGTAAGAAATGATGCCTAATCTCGATATGCTTAGTTCGTGAACGATAAAACGGATTCTTTGACATACAAATAACGCTTGTAAAAACGCATTTAATGGGCACATGATTGAAAATAAGCACATAGTTATTTGTATAAAGTTTGGGATTTCTTCCCCTATCACCAAGGAGCAAAGCTCCCCCTAAGAATGTGCATATAACATATACTCATCAACTAATTTTCTCCTCCTTTGACATTATTAAAAAGGGTAAATACAATTAAGTACAAGAAGAGAATCAAGTTGCATAAATGAATTGTGATCATATAATATATCATTTGAAGCAACACAATCTCATAATGTCCACACATTTCATAAATATGCTTAAGATAATTATCAAATTACAAACATAACTTTGCATTCATGAAGGCAATAAGGACATGCTAGCACATGTCATCAATGATGACTAAATTATTTTTTTGATTTCCATAGACAAATAGGATATATGTTCAACATAGATTTTCATAAATCAAATACATATATCAAGTGAATGACTCAAATGAAAAGTGACTTAATGTTCAAGTGAGTGTGTTTGAATTAAAGTTCAAACCATAAGTATTCAACATATTATATATAAACAAAGAACACTCAAACACTAGATCATTTAAACTCACATAGTCATGTATGAAAATTCACTTAAAATCACATATGATCACTTAAGAATAAGTCAACAACACCTTCATCTTAATCACATGAAAATAAATAAACACATATGCAATATCTAATTATAGAATGTAATGTGAATAGTAAAAATCATGATGATGACTAAGAAAATAATATTTTAAAATAATCAAGTGAAAAATACACAAGACAAATGCTAACACATTAATATTCAAAGGCATTTCCATATCTTTATGAAATTTTACGCAATGAGTTCTTTTGGATAAACTTTGTAAGAATATTGACGAAGAAAATTATAATCATGAAGGTGATCTCAATATTTCTCATAAGTGCATGTCTTTGAAAACTTTAATGTAATGACAAAGATATGTAATCTTCACAAGTGCTAAAAACACAAGATATATCTCTTATATATATGGTAAAAATGTTTATCTAAAATAATAAGAGATGAACCAAGATAACATATAATTTATATTCTTAATTATGTTACTAAACATCCAAGTCCAAGAGTAGTCCACCAAGGAAACCATATAATCCCAAAACCGAAGTGTCAAAAAGTATTTGAAATTATGTCATGACACTTAAATGTATTTTTCCCAAGAAGAAAATAAATTCATCTATCATGCTCATTTTGAAATATTTTGCATGTTTGTGATAAACGTCTTTTTTCTCAACACATCAAAAATTGGTAAACATAATACTCCAATGAATGTTATAACCAAATTTGTGATAAGTTATAAATGATAAACAACAAAAAGAATGTTTATCAATATAGGTTCTAAAATATCCTTCATTCATAAGAAAATCACTTAAAGCCATTGAAAACACCCTCTTGGATTATGTTTCAAATTAAGTACGGCTTATGATAGTTTTAAACCCATTTTCTAAAACTTATACATTTCAAAGCATTGTGAATCACTTCATGTAAATTTTTCATAAAGGAATGCATTAGATAAAAACATTTCATGCAAAGAGGCATGTGGCATTTTTAGAATTTTAATTTCATTCATATGTGCAAAGAAAAATCTATATCATTCTTGGTTAAGATCATGGAATAATAATGGTCAAAACCTTAGGTCACCATTATTAGACATAGATTGCAACATTAATATGCATTATAAGATATACAAGAGTATGCATGTATGATAATGATATAAAAGTTTAAGATATAGAAAATATTATATATCATTGAGAAAATCATAATAATGCAAGAACAATAAAAACGTATGTCTTTCATGATATGTGCACATAAAACTCATGAATCATGTTTTTCAATAAACAATCAAGATAACAACATTTGAGCACAAAATTTCCATCTTTTCAACATGCTTCCTTCAAAGAGGAACCTATAAAATAGGAACCTATAGTACATTTTCATAATAAAGATCCAAGCATATATTAAATAGCTTCAACCAAGGTTACAATTTCAAACAACAAAGGTTAAGCACATGACTAACATTTTTATGAGAATCTTTATGCAAATACCTCTAGAATGATTACCAAGAAGATATATAATAGAGAATGATGAATCATTTAATCGCATAGAATTTCATCACATATTCATTATCCTCATTTGCATTAGATAGATAATTCAAAGAAATTATGCTCTCTTGAGGTTTACTGTAACACCCCGTGTTATTTTTTTTTTTCTGAAATTATTTAAATTTTAATTTCAGTAATGACGTCACTTGTTCATGACGTATTATTTATTCTTGGTATTTGATACCTGTAAATTTTTCGCGTTTAGTTTTAAAGTCGACTGGATGACTTTACGGTTTTTCTTTGACTACGCGAATTCTTTCGACTACACGATATCGTTTCGATTATTTCGGTTACGGTATTAGTACTTTTACGGAACCGGTGTGAAGAGTATTAAATTACTTTCTCGGTGTTCCGGTTGTTGGATTCCTAAACCGGTATATTTCTTTCGGACTAATTTGGTTATTTGGCGTCCCGTGGACTTTCGGGGTTGCACGATATTAATTGGAGGCTCCTGGTATTTTTCGGGATCTATTGTATATATATATTTAAATATATATATATATATTGTAGTGGGGTAAATTTGCAATTATGTATAAATAGGGGGTCACTTGTATAATCAGGGCATATATGTCTATATATGTATACGAATGTCTACATCTTCTCCTTCACGACTGCTACACCTCTCCTCACCACAGACCTGCGCTTCTTCTTCTTCATTGAGCGGCGGCGACTTCATCTTCTCCATGGGCGGCGGCCACCATGGTTGCCGGCGAGAGAGAGAGAGAGAGAGGAGTCGGCTGAGGAATGACACGGCGGTCGCAGCTGGTCGGGAGCAGCGATGGTTGGAGTAGGGCTGGTCGGCGACGGCATGGCGGCGTCGTGCAGGGGTCGCCGGAGCTGTAGGTGGTGGCGCAGCAGCTGGGCTCGCGCAGAGGCGACGCGCACTGTAGCAGTTCGCGCAACAGTGCAGTCTGGCCGAAACTTCGACCATTTGTTAGGTCGACTTCCAGACCTCGGTTTGGGCTGATTTTCGGAGGGTAGCTTCACCTATATGTCAGGTATGACGTGTTAAAAATTTTGTAATATTTCGTTGAACGGTTTGTCGGGAAATTCGATTTGAAGTTTCGAATTTTCGTTTGGGGTATTTTAGATTTAACCAAATTAATTAATCTATTATTAATGGGCTTCGTATATATCGTATAGGTTGTCGGGACGGACATTTCGATGTATTCGAAATATTTTTCGAACGACTTTGGTCGGCGGGGGTCATATTTGGGCGCCGGTACTGTTCACGGTGGGCCCGAAACGGCTGTTCTGTAAGCGTATTTCAGGTGGGAAATTATATTTCTCACTCCGCATTATTGAAGTAGTTTATGGGTGTAAAACCCTTATTTAATTTAATATAGATATTTTAAATCATTAATTTAAATATCTATAATTCGTTTAGAATCGGAATTGGACTTAGGGATTAATTTAAGAAAAATTAATTAAATTATTTCCTATGTGATTATATTAATTCCTATTTTAATTGAATATGAATATGCGGCTTAGAAATTCCCTGGAGAATTAAATGAGCTAGAAGATTTTGTAAACGTTGGACGTGAGAGACTTAGACGCTATTCTAGGTCCCCTTTTATTACGTGGATGACCTGTTTAAATTATTTTAAAAAGACATGTTAATTGAAATTGAAAATATTTTCTAAGGAATTAAAGAAAATGTATTTTGAAAACATGAAATGTATATGAAACTGTTTTCATATGATTTAATTGCTTTATTGTATTTAAAGCATGAAAAGAAATTTTGAGACTTATATTACCATGTGGGTATTTTTATAAATATGATGTATTAAATATTTATGATTGAGATATGATTTGATTGTACACCATGTCGTGTGAGCACATGGGTGTTGGTGCATGTAGTGCACGGTTTCACCATTGGCAGTGAGAGTTCATTTGGTGTAGTCTACTTCCTTTGTGCGTGGGGCACGAGTAGACGTTTGTGTCAGATCATCACAACAACTGGCCAGGAGGTATCACGCCTACGGAACTAAAAAGCCGGCAAATGTGAGTTAGGAGTCCAGGTAGAGGCTCATGTTCTTGACTTAAGGGTAGTCATGGCGTACGGAGTTGCAAGTTGGGCTCTCGTACAACCGTCTTCCCTGTTGAAGTGATAGAGAGAAAAATCACTTGGGAAGAGTCGGTGTGGTAACTCTACACTATGATGAGTGGACAAAGTTTGTATCCGTTACCCTTGGGAAGGGTGTGTTGTGTGTGAGTATCACGGGGAGTGTCGAGTCACATTACACTGTATACCCTTTATGTGATCTCGTTTAACATGTATATGTGCTATATTACATGTGATGTTGGAGCATGCTATTTATGAATATTGTAAATTAAATTCATATTTTATAAATTCTCAGTTGAAAGTAATTAATGTGGAAGAAAATGATAATATGCCATTATTAATAAGTATAAATGAAACGAATATATTTATACTTGTTGTTGTATACCTTAGTACCCTTGGGGGAGGTTATGCGTGTTGGCATAGTGATTCATGTGGCTAGCGGAGGCTAGTGGTGGACCGTAGGCTTGACTTGAGTTGAGGCCTTAGAGATTGTGGTTAGTAGCCTTAGAGATTGTGGTTTGCAGCCTTGTGATTGTGGTTAGTAGCCCTGTGATTGTGGTTAGTAGTTTGGTGATCGTGGTTAGTTGTGTGAACTCTTTTGGAGATTTGAGGTTAGGGATGATTTTTGTGTCAATTGATAATTGAGGCCTTAGAGAAGGCGAGTGATGAGTTGTGTGAGATTTTGATTGATGAGAAGAAGTTATGATTAAGGATTCATTAAGTACTCGAGGTACTGTAGTCTGACAGTCTTGATTCTTATGCTTAGTCCCTTCCCTTAAGCATTCCTGGTACTGTGTTTTGTACACTAGTACGTGGTCGTTGACTTGTATGTCATTCCTTGAGTTGTCGGTTACGGTGTGGTGCCGAACCTCTTCCTCGTGGTGTCATTTGATTTGGTGGAGTTGGAACGGATGGTTGTCTTCCGTAAGTCCAACGTGTTGCTCTTCCTTTACTGTCCTCTCGGACATTACAGGAATTCATAGAGTTGTGTTTCTCTTATTTGACTGTCATTTCGAAAACGGTGTTTTCTAAACTCTTTGTATGTAAAAGGAAAAAACTCGTTTTCGCCTACCCCCGTGGAAATGAAAAGGTTTAACACTTTATAAAATGATCTTAGGATCTTCTTTGGAAAGATTTTTAACTCTAAAAGCCGGTGATGGCAATTGACAGAGACCGGGGGCAAGACGGTCATTTTTACTATGTGGTTCTTAAAAGTAAAACCATTTTATTATTTTCTTGGGATTCTGAGATTTCGAAACTTCTTTCTCAATATCTCATCTTGTAGAGTTTTGAAAGGGTGTTCCATTGTTTCACCTTTGTTTCTTATCATGCTTAAGTCTCGGATTGAGGCTTGTTGTTGTTCAGTGCACACATATAGTGTTGCCTTTCCCTTTTCTGGGTTGTTGGTATCACCACCTAGGTGATATGAGTTTTTCTTACGTTAGGGGCATGGATACCAAAAGGATTGGTTCGAGTTTGAAAACCTTTTTCTTAAAAACTATTGAATCTCCGGGATTCATCTTTTTATTACTTCCACTCTCGGCCATTCGTTTTTGGTTTTCTTGTTCCCTCTTGGTGTTCTTTCCTTGTTCCCTCTTGGTGTTCTTTCCTTGTTCACTTGTGGTGTTTTAACCTTGACATTGTTGTCTCGGTTATCTGTTGGTTAGCATTGGTATTTCTTTTCCTTTGATTGGGTTCTTGACTCTTACAGGGTTTTTCTTATCCTTAGTGAGAGTGTTGGTGATTTATGGACATTGTTGGAGATAGCAATTGAGGTGTTTATGTGGAGATATGATCGAGGTGATCTAGCCCTTGAGAGGTAGACTTTCTCTAGGACTGGGATGAGATTTGTTGTATATATATATATTGTACATATATATATATATATATATATATATATATATTGAGGATGGTTGTGTTTGTGTTAGTACGCAAGGACGTGAGTGTTTTCTTTCATGTGTTATCGGGGTGTGGGATTTGAGTATTCCTTGGTACGAGTGGTGGATTTGATCCTTGTGGATATTAGAGGTGAGTGTGCTCCCTCTATTGGGTTTTGTGGTTAGCGTGGTGAGTATTTGATGACTTGTCAGGATTGGACTTGGGTGTCGTGTACTTAGTGTATGTTGGTGAGAGTAGTGTAGACTACCGGTATGGGTACTTGGAGTGTGATCCTTAATTGTACCTTGTAGACTCAGGTTGCATACTTATACATGTATACCTGTATATATATATATGTATATATATGTATTCCCGTTATATACTTACGTACGGTAGTATATGAGCGTGCCTTGAGTTTTGCGTGGATGAGATTAGTTGGGCTATATATATATCTTGCTAGATAGTTTAGCATTACCTAAACTGCCAGAGGATGTGGTAGTTAGAGTATCTTTTCCCACTGAGCTTATTTGCTCACAGGGGAATTTCATTCGCCCCCTGGTATTCCACGTCAGGTTGCAGGAAATATACGGCTATGAGCAGGATGCAGTGCAACGGCAGCTTTCTTTTGTTTCCTTGTTACAGGTATTGGAGTTGCGTTGGGTGATGCGGTTACGATTGCAACACGACTGGGTTTGGGGACGATAGGTATCCACTTTCAGTTTCTCTACCCATTGTCATGGGATTGTTATGTATTTTCTTTTGGGAGCCAGTCTGTTGGCATATCCCTGTTGATGTATCCTTTATTTCCTATATTTATTCCTTCAGGAGGTTATTGTATTTATTTTGCACAGCTAGGTGCATTTCTTGTATTCCTATTCGAGCATTTGTGGCTTTGTTGAGTTTAGAGGGTTTGGAGGGGTTTTGGTTTCTTTCCATTACCTCGGCCCTAGTAGGATTGATGAATGTGGGGCTTGGAAGCCATTGTGATTATTGAATTGCTATTGGCAGGTTCTTGTGTTGTGGTTGTTGTCCGGATGTTCCATTTACAAACGGAACTCTGCCGGATTTTCGTTAGATTTCGTTCTTTGTTTATTATCCATTTGGGTATTAAATATACCATTTCTACCATTAACCCATATGTTTTCTTGGTTAATGATGTCTTAGTTGGTCATTTGTATTAAGGATCACGTCCTAGATTCCTCGGATGTCCCTGTTCGGGAGTCTTAGGAATTTAGGAGCGTGTCAGTTGGTATTGGAGGATGCTAGTGAGTTTCTAGCATTCTACTTGACATGGAGTATATTTTTATTGTTATTCCATGTGTCTCTTTGTTGTTGTTGACTCTAGTAGTCACTTGACTAGCGTCATCCCTTGGAGATTCGCTGATTCTCTAGATTTGAGTTTCGGGAATCTTAGGGGCGTGACAGTGTGGTATCAGATCATTTTACCCTTTCGTGGGTATTTGATGATTGAATTTCGTTGGTTCTCATTTCTTTTTACTTCCGCAATCACTCCCTTAGCTCTTAGGCTCGGGTTTCGGAGTCCTAGGAATTTGGGGCGTAACATTTACTAGTGTGGACATATATTCCAAGTCCATCCAAATTTCACTTCAAAATTAAACACCTCAAATAAATGTGCAATATGTCATGTCAAGATAATTTAGATAAAGCACTAAAATCATGAAGGCCCATGAACAAATATAAGACATAGCTACTCAAGTAATCAACCAAAATCAAGTGACATAACTTTGATGGTCTAGAGATGGTCATGACTATATTCTTAAAAAATCATGCATGATCAAGACTTTCTTTCATATAATCAAGTCATTTCAAAACAAGCTATTACCAAGAGTTCATCAAAAGCATAATCAATTTCATGCATCTAGTAGCCAATCACCCTTAATATGTATGTCATATTTAATCTCAACAATGAAAGCACATTAGTAATGGAGAATAGAAAATGTGTACCATGGTGCTAGCTTCACCCATTTTACTTAAAGTTGCTTGTTGATGATTTGTATTGTCCACTCATTTTGTGAGAGACCTTGATTTCATCTCCCTTTTTTAGTTATGACATCACAATTCAAGAATCAATAGTTCTTGAGTAAGAAATTAATCCACACCTACAAAACACACTCAAGTAGCTTTCTTTGGTACCCTTTTTGCTCTAGGGTCCATTTGTGTTAACACAATTATGGGCAAGATTCATCATAAGCACATTAGCACAAAAATGAATGATCTTCTACAACCATTATGCTTCAATTGAATTTATCATTCAAGAACCTTATCATGAAATGCATTTGTCAATTCAAGTAGTAAGATATGCTCATGGTTAGTTATCAAGTCAATGAACCAATATGAAATTAGTGATAGGAATGAAACTCCATTTTATATATGAATCATAGTAAACAACCATATGCATCATTTATGTTCAATCATCAAGAATTGACAAGAAAACCAATATAACTTCCCTTTATTAGCAAAAATAAATTATATGCCATTTTTCAAGATTTGTAAAGCTATAGCACATAGGAAGATTCATTTCATTTCAAAATTCTTTGAATATTTGAAAACACAATGAAAAGATATTTTCATAGGAATCACCCTTTTGAAATAATTTCACTCTAAATCAATGTGACACTTTTCTCATGCAATTTCAAGAAACAAAAGAATGTGATGCATGAATAATGGTCATTTATCAATCAATGAAAACATTCATAAAGCAACATAGTACAAATTTTCGTTTCTTTTAGCATTTGACAATTGATTCCCATCTTTCTTAACTAAGCATGCATTGGTCCTAAAAATAACATCATAGCCATTGTCACACAATTTGACTAATGCTAAATAAGTTATGCTTCAAACCATCAACCAAAAACACACTATCTATAGAAAGAGTGAAAAATATACCAATTGAGATAATCCTTATAATTTTGCCTTTAGAGTTGTCTCCAAAAGTTACGTTTCCTACTTCATAAGTTTTTAGAGAAATGTATTTTGATTAGTCTCCCATCATATGCCTTGAGCATCCGCTACTAAGAAGTCATTTCCTTTAAGGCGGAATTCAAGCAACCCTACAAAATAAATTTAAGTAACATTTGTTGGTACCCAATTTATCTTGAGTCCACTAGGGTTAGAGAGGGATGCAATGGTTCCTTTTGGAACCCAAATCATTTTTGGTATAACATTCTCCTTTCTATGTAAGCATGCAATTGTTCCTTTAGGAACCCAAATCATTTTTGTTAACACTTTCTTCTTTCTAAGTAAACATGCATTTGCCTTATGTCCCTTTTTCTTGCAATAATAACATGTAACATGTTTATGATCATTTGAGGATGCATGAGATGATTGTCTTGTAAATGTATGCCTTAATGAGTTTCTCTTTTTCAAGATAATAGCATCTTTGTCAAAAGCATCATACCCTAGACCACATTTATCAAATGATCCTCTTTGTCTTCCCAACATAATGCTAAGGTTCTCCTTTCATTTTGTAAATTTATCTAAGACATTTATTTGATCATCTATAGTATTTTTTAACCGATTATTTTCCTTTTCTAGCTCAATACTTTTGTCATTACATGAAACTTCTAAGTTGGAAGTATTAGAGCTACATAAGGATTTAGTTTTCTTAAGAAGAATATATTTTCTAGCTAAATTTTCAAATCCATCATGCAATTTTTCAAATGCATCTTGTAATTCATCATAAGAAGAGAGAAGTTCGTCATATGATAATTTATCTTTATCTAATGAATGTGAATTTAAATGTACCTCTTCTTCAATTGACGTGAAACAAGGGTTTGCCATTTCTTCAACATTTTCCTCCTCATCCGAGTCACATGCGATGTAGTCATCCCATGTGGCATTCATAGCCATCTTGCTTGGTCTTTTCTCGTTCTCCTTTTTAAGCTTGAAGCAATCACTTTTGTAGTGTCCCGACTTTCCACAATTGAAGCACAATGGAGGTTCTTTTTTCTTAGGCTCGCCTTTTGATTCGATTCTCCTCATGAATTTTTCACCACTGACTTTCTTTCTTTGAAGATATTTCTTGAATTCTTGAGTGAGCAAATCAATGTCCTCATCCACTTCTTCTTCATTCGGCTTGCAAAGCTATACCTTTTCTTGGCTTGATGTCATCTTCACGAGATTTCAATGTGATTTCACAAGTGAGTAAAGAGCCGAAAATCTCATCAAGACTCATGTTGCTGAGATCATGAGCTTCTTTGATTGCCGTTACCTTTGCATCCCATTTAGCCGGAAGACTTCTAAGCACTTTGCGTGACGCATCGGATCTAGGAACAATTCTACCAAGATGCTTTAGTCCATTCAAAATGTTAGTGAAACGAGACATCATAGAATTGATATTTTCATCTTCCTTCATGGCAAATAATTCATATTCATGCATAAGTATATCAATTTTAGATTTTCTAATTTGAGTAGTACCTTCATAAGTTACTTCAAGTTTATCCCACATTTCTTTTGTCGTGGAGCAAGTAGAGACACGATTAAATTCGTTTGGACTTAAGGCACAATTTATATTCACCTTAGCTTTAGCATTAAATGACATAAGCCTATGTTCATCACTATCCCATTCGTTGGGCAATTTGGGGATAGTTTTTCCATTTACTATTTTTGTTATAATGAAAGGTCCATCAACAATAACTTGCCAAATATGAAAATCAATAGCTTGAAGAAAGTCTACCATTCTAGTCTTCCAATAACTATAGTTTGAACCATCAAACCATGGGGGTCTAATAATAGATTGTCCTTCAACGTGAGTGACTAAATGTGAGGCCATGATCGTTCTCTAAGACGGTTAAGTCAAAAAAATAGAGATTAGGCTCTGATACCAATTGTTAGTCAATAATTAACCCTAGAGGGGGGGGGGGGGGGGTGAATAGGGTGTTCAAAAGTATTTCTAACTCTTTTCGAAATTGGAACACACTATAATCAAAAATCAATTTCTCAATAACCAAGTGGAGGATTCAATTTAAACTTCTCTAATTATTAATTTCAAGACAAATTAGCATACAAGATATTCAAGCAATTATAGCATGCAAATTAATCAAATAAAGAGAAGGAGATAGAGAGATTGACACCGTGATTTTTTCGAGGTTCGGTAACTCCTACTCCTCGGCTCAAGAACCCCTTCTTGAGACTTTTCTCGATCCTTTCACTATGGCCCTTCCTTCCAGGTGGAATGACAAACCTTTACAACACAAGCCTCTCGAGCTTGTCTCTCAATCAAGAGAAAAACCCTCTCTTGAACAATCGGTGGACTTCACTTGTCCGAGATTACAAATTCGTATGTAATCAATAAAATCACTCAAGAATAAAAACACTCAAAACCCAAAGGTTTTTATGGAAGATAAATCAATATAAGCTCAAGTGTTTTTTGGTGATTTTACAATAGCTTTAGAAATGTATTCTCAAAGGATATGATCAATGAATGATATTTGGAGAATAAGAAGAGATACTAGAGGTTTTGATTTTCAAAGAAACTTGGAGAAAATCAGATTTTCAAAGCTTGGTTTCAATGGCTTTTGTAGAGAAACTTTCTATAGATTTTTGAGAGCTTTTCTTCCTCTTCTTTCTCTTTAGTTTTTCAATCTCTTGGCCTTCAATATACACATCTCATTCTATATATATCAATACATTAGGGTTATGAGAGTGAGTATTGAATTAGAGAAGTTAAGAGCCGTTTGAAATCCATTAAACATGATACACAAAACATGGAAACTGTTTTCTGAAAAACTGCAGGATTTGAGGTTCAAACTAGTCAACTAGTTTGAGCTTATAGTCGACTACTTTGAGCTTCTAGTTGACTACTTTGAGTTTCTAGTCGACTACTTCAAAAATGGATGAAAACTTGATGCTACTGATTGTTTTAGTCGACTACTAGAGAATACAAATGATTCTTCTAGTCGACTATAACCTGAAAAACATTTAATGAAAAATATTTTTCTTTCCGTTTAAGTTTGGTAAAATGTTTTTCATTCCATTTGAGTTCAGTTCATTTTATACTTGAGCTTATACGATAATATCGGCACATAAAATTACCTTGTTACAATGATCGCTCCCCGACCTATCTACCCCGAGTCTTGAGTCTTCGAATTTCGCCTTTGCCGTTGAATTATTTGATTTTCCATTTTCGCGCTTCAATTTCTTTCTCGGCTTTTTCGCTTTTATTCAATCTTTCTTTCCGAGCTTGCTTTCTGAGTCGTTTTCTTTCTGTGCTTGTTTTCCGAGTCGTTCACATGTCTTTTGCTGAAAACATGAACTCGATAATTCATTTGTATTAAACACGCTTTAAATGTTTTGTTAATATCAAAATAGGATTTATTGTCCGAAAATAAATTTCAAGGCCAACATTTATAAATCCCTCTAGATCTTCCTTTCTCCACTCGACGTCTGACAAAATTGAATCACTCGTGTTCCACGAAGCTCTCGCTTCACTTCGTACTCTAACGGATCCACTTCTCAATGGATCAATAAACCACGAAGCCTCCTGCTCCGATCTCCGCACTCAGACGACTTTGTTTCTCAAACAGATCTAAGCAACCACGTTACACAAGGTGGTGTGTAGATTTTTCAGAATCTAGGTCATTCAATTATGCATAAGATCATCGATGTAAAAACATAATTGAACAAACCCTATCTAATTGAGAACTAGAAGATATAGAATCACTCAATGATTTTATCTCTCAATCTATATTTGTATAAGAATATGAATCTGTAGAAAATACTACAGAGATCTCACCCAAAAGCCCTATCCTCCTCTCTTGTAGAGCTTGGTATTTATGGACAATACTGAGGAAAAACCTTAAGTTTACACTTTCTCATAATTTCACATCAAACTGAGCAAAAACCTTTATTCTGATCTTCAATATGTATATATCACGTATATCAATGTTTATAGTCGCAGTCGCATCAAGAGAAATCAAATCGAGGTCAAAAGTGGAATTTCACAACATGATTATGTAGCCCTAACTACGTGCGATGCGTAGGCCTAGGCTACGCGCAGCGCGTAGGCTCAATTTGGTTGTCTATAAATGGTCCGTTACAATAGCATTTTCTAGCCATTTTTAGCTACTGGGTTCTTAGGTGGTGCGTAACATTTTTCATGAAAACCACTTTTCTTAGGAATAGCACCGTTTGAACCCCCTCGACTCTATTGGATTGTTTCTCAAAGTTTCAGCTTCGAAAAATATTGTTTATGCCCTCTAAAATGCATTTTTCACTCAAACTTACTCGGTATTCATTTCTCTTGTATTTTCCACATCCTTAAATCTTGATTTGAATTTCACGAAGCTTGTTGATGCCTTTTCATACCCACTTCAATTTTCCTAAACCTACCTGACTTCATAATTCACTCAACATGGTTATTTTCTAGAAGATGTCATTAATAAACAATACTAACAAATGTTCTTACAATCTCCCCCTTGGCATTTCTGAGACAAAATCATGTTTTACAAAGCCTCACGAATAACAACATAATATCTATACCTATGAACACACACCAACAAACATAGACATAGAATATCAGATTGTCCTCATGACGATCTTCCAATCCTACAACCACAACATTGAACTTACCATGAAAATCATGTGTGGAAAACATATATAAACCAACATAATGATTATGAAAAGATCATAACAACAATGCAAACATAATGATCATAAACATATACACAGTATAAACATACTCCTTCTCCCCTTTAGAATATACTCCCCCTTACTAAAAACATCTCCCCCTTAACCAAACAATCTCTCCCCCTTACTTAATATTTCTCCCTCTTTTTGTCACTAAAATGACAAGCAAAGATATATCAATCACAACATAGCAAAATTCTCAAAATGTAATCATAGGAAAAAGATAAAGAGGAGACTCTAAAGAATATAATCTAAACACTAAATACTAAGATAAAGTACTCTATAAGATTATATCCAGATTCTCAAGTAACACAAAAATCTCTACAATGCATGAACTTAAGACTAATGCATGAATGCAAAATGCAAAACAAAAATTATTAATGTTTTTCTTAACATGTGAGTAGGGCAATAAAGAAAATGAGCTAATCATTAACACATCATTTTCACATATTTGACTTACTTATTATACACACGATAATGAAGAAAATCAGCACACATACCATGTAGATATAAGCAGTCACAAGACAAGCTTTACATAACATTTACATTTATGAAAAATATTCAGGTGCAAGCAAACAACTAAGATGAAAGCAATGCATACTAATTCTAATAATCTCATCACTAAACATGATGATACTTCAGTCCAAAACCTAAACTAGAAGTCAAATCTAGGATAAAAATAAAAATAAAAAAGTAAACATGCAAATAAAATAAAAAAATGCATGATAATGTATCAATTCTAGGATAAAAGATAATGCAAGATATTCCTAGAATGATACAGATGAATACATCTATCATAATGATAACATGCCACTAGATTTTCTAAGATGCACATGCTTTTGAAAATCTAATGGTTTTGTAAAAATGTCTGTCAACTGAGAATCTATGGATACATACTCAAGACTTTTCTCAGAATTAAAGTCACGCGCTCTACATGCAGTATGAGCAACCAGGAAAAGTAGTTCATTTTTCCTAACCCACACTTGTTTAATTTTCAATGCTCTATCTATTAACCTAGAAAATCTATTCACCTCTTCAATCACCACCCAAATTTGATTTTCAACATTGGGTCTTTCTGAGTTATATGCTTCCACTATGATTTCAAATTTTTTCCTCTTAGCTTTGAACACATGGGTCGAATGTGACCTTTCACTCCGCAATGATGACAAACTGGAATAAACCTTTGAAAACCATTTATTAAACCCTTATGAAATCTAGAGGTAACAGGAGTACTCTCAACGGGTTTTCTGACATACGATTGAGCAATAAGATTCCTATTAGACATACCTTGAGAAGAACTAAATGCTACTTGGGAAGCCTTAACAAAGGTTGTTTTGGAAATAATGTTAGAATTACTCATTCCTTATAACCCCAAACCTTTTATATTTCCTACATATTTTCCTACACTTAACATGTGATCAAGCTTAAGAGTTCCACTAGACCATCTATGAATAGTTGAGTTAGCATCCTTCAAATTCTTTTCCAACCTCTCAATTCTTGTAGATTTCTCACTCAATTTTGATTTTAGAATTTTTAATTCCTCATTGAAATCATCTACCCTCTTCAAAGTCTAAGTCATTTCTTGTTCAGACTTGATCAACTCTTCTCTTAAAGATTGTCTCTCCTTATCAACATTTTTTAATTGAACTATATATTTTGAGAAGACTTTACTCATATGAACAGACTTTTCATAAAGTTTATTGTATGCATCTTCATACGAGTCACCACGGTCTTCATTATCCTCAGACATTGCCCAACTTGCAGCAATTTTCTCAACTTCCTTACTTTGTGCAACAACCATGGTGAAATTCTCAGACTCATCAGCCATGTTAGACTCAGCAGAGTCACTAGTTGTTCCATTATTTGATCCATCACTCCAAGTAACAGCTAGACCTTTTGTCCTTTTCTTCTTATTGGCACACTCAACATCTATGTGACCGAACCCTTGACACTCAAAACATTGAGGTTTTTTCTTTTTAGGGCCAATCTTGTCATTCCGATTAAGGACCTTTCTATTTTTAGAATCATATGATTTATCTCCAAATTTTTATCCTTTAATCAATTCTTGACCATTAGAAGATTTTGAAAACTTATGAAATTGCTTCAAGATCATGTCAAAATGTCTTGGTCTACTCTCACCCTCCTCATCA
Source organism: Cornus suecica (assembly GCA_963922005.1). NCBI lineage: Eukaryota > Viridiplantae > Streptophyta > Magnoliopsida > Cornales > Cornaceae > Cornus > Cornus suecica. The sequence continues at coordinate 45,899,550 of OY998246.1, read as the reverse complement.
GACTCACTAGGATCTTCCTTAGTGGCTTTAAAAACTATGTTTTTCTCCTTTGTTCCGCTAAACTTCTTAGAGGATTGAGCTCACATCTCCATCTCATATGATTTTAAATTCCCAGCCAACTCTTCAAGTTTAATTTCCTTGAGACTCATGATTTCAGATATGACGGTGACCTTAGATAAAAAAATGTTCAGGTAGATACATAAGAATTTTCTTCACCATGGTAGTCTCGGGAATGGGCTCTCCTAAATTGTGACAACTAGTTACTATGTCAGTTAACCTAGCCTCAAAGTCACTAAAAACTTCATCCTCCTCCATCCTAAGCTGTTGGAAATTTGAATTTGGAATTTTGAGTTTCAATTGCTTAACTTTTGAAGTTCATTCATGAGTTACTTGGAGAATATCCCAAGCTTCTTTGACAATTTCACATGTGGAAATTCTTTTAAACTCACTCTCAGTCACAACAGTGTATAAGGCATTTAATGCTTTGAAGTTCCAATTAGCACTGTTTGTCTCAGCAGTAGTCCACTCACTTCATGGTTTTAATTTTGATTTATTAGTCGTTGCATCCAACACAGTAAGAGGTGAATATCCTACATCTATATCCAGTCAAGCTCTCTCATCAAGAGATTTAAAAAATGTTCTCATTCTCGCTTTCCAATACGTGTAATATGAGTCATTAAACAAAGGGGACCTAGATATAGAAACTCCTTCATGAGGTATCTCAATCGTCTAAGTTTAGAATCAAACCATAGGTCGTTAACCTAAATTGGGGTAACCACACTCTGATACAAATTGAAATTACCTAGACGATCAATGAGAATAGCCTAGAGGGGGGCTGAATAGGCTTTTTATGGATTTATTGACAAATTAAAATTAAGTGCGGAAAAGTAAATTTTAATCCAATTCTCTATCACAATAAAACATGAAAAGATTAATCTAAGTGCAGAAAATAAAGCAATAGAGACACGATATTTTTACATGGAAAAACTTGGAAAGACTCCAAGTAAAAACCACGGATACGGTCGGGTATCGATGCACTATGAATCAAGTAGTACACAGACTCTATGAAGCTTTAGACCTACAAATCCCACCAGATCTTCCTTTTTCCACTCAACGTCTAAAGAACTTGAATCACTCGTGCTCCACAAAGCTCTCGCTCCGCTCCGTACTTTGACGGCTCCGCTTCTCAACGGATTAATGAACCACGAAGCCTCCTGCTCTGATCTCTGAACTCAGACATCTATGTTTCTCAAACAGATCTAAGAAACCACGTTGCACAAGGTGGTGTGTAGATTTTTCATAATCTAGGTCATTCAATTGTGCATAAGATCATCGATGTAGAAACACAATTGAACAAACCCTAACCAAGAGAGAACTAGAAGATATAGAATCACTCGATGATTTTCTATCTCAATCTATCTTTGTATAAGAATATGAATCTATAGAAAATACTACAGATATCTCACCAAAAAGCCCTAGCCTCTACTATTGTAAATCTAGGTATTTATAGACAATGCTGAGGAAAAATCTTAAGTTTACCCTTTCTCAGAATTTCACATCAAATTAAGCAAAAACCTTCATTTTGATATTCAATATGTATATATCACGTATATCAATGTTTAAATTCGAAACCGCATCAAGAGAAATCAAATCGGTGTCAAAAGTGGAATTTCACAACATGATTACGCAACCCTAACTACGTGCGGCCCGTAATGGAACTACGCGTGATGCGTAGTTATTCTTATGGGTGGCGTGTAGGCCCAATTTGGTGGTCCATAGATTGTCCATCAAAATAGCATTTTTTAGCCACTTTTAGCTACTGGGTCCATAGGTGGTGCGTAACATTTTTCATGGAAACCACTTTTCTTGGGAATAGCACCGTTTGAACCCCCTCGATTCTATTGGATTGTTTCTCGAAGTTTCAGCTTCGAAAAATATAGTTTATGCCCTCCAAAATGCATTTTTCACTCAAACTTACTCGTTCTTCAATTCTCTTGAATTTTCCACATCCTTAAATCTTGATTTGAATTTCACGAAGCTTGTTGATGCCTTTTCATGACCACTTCAATTTTCCTAAACTTACCCGACTTCATAATTCACTCAACATGGTTATTGTCTAGAAGATGTCATTAATAAACAATACTAACAAATGTTCTTACAATCTCCCCCTTGGCATTTATGAGACAAAATCATGTTTTACAAAGCCTTGGGTCCATAGGTGGTGCGTAACATTTTTCATGGAAACCACTTTTCTTGGGAATAACACCGTTTGAATCCCTTCAACTCCATTGTAATGTTTATCAATGTTTTCGCTTCGAAAAATGTTGTTTATGCCCTCCGGAATGCATTTTTTCCTCAAACTTGCTCATTCTTCATTTCTCTTATATTTTTCACATCCTTTAAGCTTGATTTGAATTTGACGAAACCTATTAATGCCTTTGCATAACTACTTCAATTTTCCTACACTTACCCGAGTCCATAATTCACTCAACATGGTTATTGTCTAGAAAATGCCATTAATAAAAAATACTAACAAATGTTCTTTTATGAGCAATTTAGAGTGCCCGACTGAAGGGAAGGTGTATCCAAGGTTGGTTTGAAGGTTTTATGCAAGAATGGAAGTTGATGGACCACCAAGATACGAAGTAGTGTATGCTTGACTTTCAGATTGGGGTAACCCTATAGTGGTTAGTGTGAGAAGATTGTTAAGATATGGAAATTAGCACTGACTTGTCCGGATCATTTAAAGGAGAACTTTAAACCATTCCTATCAAAGTTGTCATTCACGGATGCAGAGATGATTAAAGAAATATATGTTATGCATGTTTCGAGAGAAGGAGATAAGAGTTGTGCTAACTATTGTTTGAAACTGGAACTACTGTATTTGGATGGAGTAATTGCTGCTTAAGTACGTCAGAATCATCGAACAAGTTGGAGAGGGAAATCCATGATTAAGACTTTGTTTTGTATGCTGAAAGGATATTGGGTGTTAGTTCCAACTATAATATTGGAAAATATGATTATGATTCATAAAATTGTGAGTGGGAAAGAGAAATGGTGGAAAGAGATGGAATTTTATCTTCCATACCCATTTTTGCTATCAAAGATCATGAAGAAACAGCTGGGGTAGAGATTGAAAGAGATGGGTGAGGTGCGTTGGACGTTTACAAAGAAGTATGAAAGGGTTGATTTTAAACGGTTAGAAAGGATGTCCAATATCCATAGGAATTTGGGAAGACTTCCACGTGCTAAAAAAGATAAGGAGGAGGATGAATCAGACTAGGATTATGATTGTTGGAGTAGGATTTTATTTGGTGTTAGTAGATAGGTTTCAATTTAAATTTCTAAAGGTTGTGGTCCCTTAAGGACAAGCCTCTGCAATTTTAATTCTTAGAGATAGTAGTCCCTTAAGGCTACATCTTTGCAGTTTAACTTCATAGAGATTGTAGGCCCTTAAGGCCAAATCTTTGTTATCTTATTCTTAATAAAAAAAATTCATTCATTGAGCAATGTGATTTTAGAATATTTTTTATGCAATTTCTTTTCCCTTGCTATGATATTGGGTATGTGTGTTTTGTTGAGCATATCTACAGGTGATCCAAATCAAGTTTGGGGGAGGAGATCAAGTGTTTTATTGTGAAGATTCGGAACAACACTTCAAGGGTAAATGTATTCTTTCTCTTGTTTTATGAACCATGGGGACATAGTTTATTCTAAGTTTGGGGGAGATGGTATAGTTTAGGAATTAAAATTTTGAAATTTTTTGGAATGAAATTCTTTGTTTTTAGGCATGATTGCTTTGCATTACCAGTTGAGTAAGTTTGTATAAATGATGCATGAGTAGTATATGTTGTGAGATTCACATTCATGAGAATAATGATTAGATCGAGCTGAGTGAAGTGATATGGTTTTACATGGGTAAGTGGATTAGTAAAATTGAAATCGAAAAGGATGACGTTGACCTATATGCACAAGCACACATTCAATATGGGAAAAACAGTTAATCTTTGATTATGTAGTTGAAAAATAATTTTGCCACAATAAAAGGGGAGAAGGGGAGATGTTTTGGTTGAAATGAAGAAAGTTGAAAATATATTGTGAAAAATAAAATGAAAAAATTAGTTCTTCGATCTGTGAGTAACCAGGCCTTGGTATCATCAATATTATTGTTCGCGTAAAAAGGGAAGGAAACTAATAAGCATAAATCCCAATAAAGAAGCTAGGGCCCAGTTAGTTGGGACTAAAAATCTTCACTGGGAAGTCCGGAGCTTCAAAAATACAAAAATGGATGAAAAGTGGAATGATGGAAAGAATGATTTTTAAAGAAAAATGGCAAAATTTGATCAATAAAGTAGGAGAAGAGGAATTGAATTACCATGGTTGAATGTTATAAAAACACGGAGGGTTGTCTGGATTGGGATTAGAGAGTAATGAAGTCATTCACTTTAGTGGCAACCATTCATAACATTAGTTCGAGATAGTTGTTGTTCGATAGTGAGTGGGAGTATTTGCATATATATTATCTTGTGCATTATATAATGATTTAATTAATGCGTGTGTGAACTCATGAATGCATGATTATAGAGAATGGAAAAGTTATGAGTAGTATATCCAAACCTCATGAGACTTCACTCGTCCACTCGGTACTGTCGAGCGGTTTAAAAGGCTTGTTACACGTGCTAAGTGTAATCGTCGACCCTCACAAAAGTAAGGGAATGTTATAGGTTAGTATAGAGTAGCTTATGATGGTTAGGATAAAAATCATCATGGGGTAGGTTTAAACAGTTTTCCTAAGTTCATTGCTAAGGGACTACCAATGTGTAAGTTTGGGGGTGTGATAGGTTGTCACACCCCTAATTTCCTAGGACTCCAAAACCCAAGCCTAAGAGCTAAGGGAGTGAATGCGGAAGAAATAAAAATGAAATAAAATCCATTTCAGTCATAAAATACCCATACAAGGGTAAAATAGACATAAAACATCTCAAAGATGTCAAAAAGATCACACGGGATCGAAAAGGAGGCAAACCGAAACACTCGGTAACTTGATTGAATCATTCTGACCCACCATGTTCACCCAAGGGTAAAATGGTCAAATCAGGGGTAAAATAATAATTTCCAACTACAAATACAAAAGTTGTACCTAAAACTAGCAATACGAACAATCGGGACCTAATTTGAAGCCACGAGGAAGGATATATGAATTTTCAAAAGTGGCGTCAGACAACACCGACTTAAAACTAAAGTTGAAGTACCCCTCTTTCACTAAGGGTAAAACAGTCATTTCAGGATTAAACTGGTCCTTTCAAATTTTATCCCGATAACTTGGACGTAGGACAACCCATAGAAACAAACGGGGGTCCATTCCGAGATGCGAGGAGGAAAATACAATTTTTCGAACATCGGACATTTCATGCCGCTGCACGCAGCATGGCATGCCATGGCCTGCTGCGGCTGGCATGTCCAAAACCAAAAAAAAGAGATTTTTTTGAAAAATCTGAAAACTGAAAAAAATTTCTTAGTGTAGAAGCCATCAGCCACTGGTTTATCCAGCATTTGCTTAAAGTGTATAAATGCAAAAACGCGAGATTTTGCGATATGGCTTTGTTTTTCGCATCGTCGGTCCCGAAAAATCATAAATATTGGAAAAGTGATATTTTCCTTGGCGGAACCCAAAAATAGTTTCCGAGACCTCGGGAAACGCGAAAAACGTAAACTTAGCAAAATAAACGATTTTTTTTAAGTTTTCATAAAATCTTCCGTCTTGCCCCCGGTCTCCGTTTTTAACTACTGCCGGTTTCTAAAGTTTGAAATCTATAAGATAACGAATTTAATTAAATCCGTTTCTAAAAGCAAGGAAATCCGGGGCTACGGAGGTAGGCGAAAACGGGTTTTTCCATTCGAATCGAAAATGGTTAGTTTGAAAACCTAGAAAAATGCCGTTTTCGGCCAAACACCTAATACTCGCAATTCATGGCAATTCATCCAATTCACATTCATGACTCCAAGGGAAAATATTCAATAATGATATTAAAGCGCTCTAAGGCGAAACATGCTAGAATTTGTTCAAAATACACAATCCTGCACCGAAGTGCACCAAAAGAATACAATCCCTGCGCATAGCGCTCCAAGGGATATCCATGGACCATACCACCTCGGCTAACATGCTAGCCGGATCAAAATAATATATTTCTACAAGTTTGGTTTACATGTGCAAAAGGAACATATTTATCGACCTAATGCCCAACAAAATAAAAGTGTGGTCCGCCTCCCATGCACAAAAGGGCGGACATACATCCACACGTCCACGGAGAGACTACGGAACCCTCCCAACGGGGTCATCACCTGAAAAATATATAAGGCGTGGGGTGAGCTCACTAGCCCAGTAGAGGAAGCGTCATTGCCTCCATCTCGGTAGTCCGAGTGGTTCAACCCAACCAAGGTTCATGCCACTAACCCTAGGTCGGTCTCTTGCTCCACATGGCTCTCACACCAATCCGGAACCCCATCGATCCCAACAAATAAGTTTCCCCAACATGCTCACAACATAATTTACCACAATTATAGCATGCTTCAACAACATCAATAACATAATCATACATATGGGATAGTTCAAGTGTAATATAACTCAACACACCCCATAATATGCGCTTGCCCAATATAGGTTAACGAATTTATACCCTACTCATTTATAACAAGAAAGAGTACCGCACCGATTCTTCCCAAGTGTTTTTGACATTTCACTTTCAACAAGGAAGACGGTTGCACGAGAGCCCTACTTACGACTCCCATGCTGAGAGTGGCGCATACCAACACGATGGGGCAGCAACCAACCCTATTCCAAAGACCCGAGAGTGGCGCATACCACCACGATGGGGCAACAACCAACCCTATATCACCTTTTGGCTTTTTAGTTCCATAGGTGGGAGACACCTCTTGGCCAATTGTTGCGACGATTCGACACAAGACTACGTACACATACGAATACATAATCCGTATAAACCCTACACCCATGTTTTTTACACTACATGGTCTACCCCAAAATGCATAAAGGTTCTTATCATAACCATATGCCCTCACAATATATGCTTCCATCAAATAACATTATATTGCATTCAATTTCTCACAAGGCTTACAATTTAACATTTGTTAAGCAATAAATCACAACATAATTTATATCACCAATCATGTTCCCAAAGGCCTAATTCATAGTCTAAACTATCAAGACCAACTCACATATATATATATATATATATATACGGCATATATACACATAGACGTACACACCCTCATACAAAGACGAATACAAATCGTTTTTCCCCTACCTCAATTCCAAGCAAGCTATTTCAAGGATGCCCCAAAGAGGTCTAACTCAAGCTATTCCTCCAAAGGCTCAATAGATTAGCTTCCAACTATCAACATACCACACAAACAACAAGATTTACTTATGGCATCACAAAAAGACCAAAAATCATCCTTGTGGCTCCAACCACAAGAATCAAGTCTAACCCTAATGAGTACTAAATTAGGGTTTCATGAAAAAATGAATTCAAGAGATCAAGAGACTATGAACTCACCTATAGCTTCTTCACAAGAGGAAGTCACAAGCTACCATAATTGGAACTCACTTGGTAGTTGGAAATGGAACTCAACCTTCCATAAACATGAATAAAAAGGAAGAGTAAAATCAATACTAACACAAAAGAATTCATGAACTTGGAAGCTAGGATTCTTGTGAACAAAACCCTAGAGTAGGAGAGAAGCTTACCAAAATAGCTCAAGAACACCACTCTAGGCCACCCCAAGCAAGGATGGAATGAGAGAGCAAGAGAGGAAACTTATGAAGGAAATAGAAATGAAGAGATGAAGTCTTGCAAATGAGAGAAACTCATAAGTGTAGAGATTCTCCACTCACTCTTCTCACCATCCAAGGGTTCAAAATGAATATGGGGGAAAAGGAAATGAATCCAAGGGCTAGGAATAAGTCTTGCCAAGTGAAAGACTTATTACACAAATCACAAAACTCATTATTTTGCCAAACAAGGCCTTATCATCCAAGGGCTTAGAAAAAAGATGGAAATCAAATAACCATCCAATGGTTGAGAAAAAGTCTTGCCAAGTGGATGACCAACAATAATGTTTTATTCCATTTAAGTTCCAACCAAACAAGGCCTTATGATCCAAGGGTCTAAAACAAAGATGGGGGAATGAGATCAAGGGCTAGGAATGAGACAACACATGAAAGGTGGAAATGACCAAATTCATCCAAAGTTGGGGTTAATTACAAGAGTGTCATCAAGACTCTTAAATACCCTTTTACCCCTTGTCATCCTCTCTAATTACCAAAATGCCACTCATGCCCTAATTCTTACCCAAAATCTCTACACTTTTCACCAAGTGCTCCAAATGTGAAATTACCCATTTACCCCTCGGTTATTTCTTTCCCGAAATCGTTCTTAATAATTTTCATAAATTTCAAAATGGAAATACATCATGCTACGTACAATTTTTATAACACGTAAAACATGTAAAGCATGCTAAAACGATTAAACACATTAAACACATAAGCAGTTAATTGTTTAAATAAAATTTTTAAATTTACCCGTAAAATACCGGACGTTACAACCTCCACACCTTAGGAGATTTCGTCCTGGAAATCAAGACGTACCTATAGTAGAAAACAAGTCCGGGTATTTTTCCCGTACTTCACGCTCACGCTCCCAAGTCTCCTCCTCGACTCCGCGATGGTGCCACAAGACCTTCACTAAATGAATAGTTTTGCCCTGCAAAACTTGCTCTCGAGCATCCAAGATCCTCACAGGTCGCTCCTCGTAGGACACGTCCTCGGCAACATCGACATCAACCCATCTCAATACATGAGAAGGATCCGGCTCGTACTTGCGAAGCATAGAGACATGAAAAACATTATGAAATCGTGATAAATCCGGTGGCAACGCTAAACGGTACGCTACCTCCCCGACACGATCAAGTATCTCAAAAGGCCCAATAAAACGTGGAGAAAGCTTTCCGCTCTTCCCGAATCGCATCAAGCCCTTGCGAGGTGAGACCTTTAGAAACACATGATCTCCGACCTCAAAGAACAAAGGACGCCTACGCCGATCCGCATAACTCTTCTGTCGGCTCTGTCCTATAACCAAATGCTGTCGAGAAATCCTTATCTTCTCGGTCGCCTCATGAACCATATCGGGTCCCAAAAGTGCAACATCACCAACCTCAGCCCAACAAGTCGGTGAAGGACACGGTCTACCGTACAATGCCTCAAAAGGTGCAATCTGAATACTGGACTAATAACTGTTGTTGTACGCGAACTCCGCCAAATGAAGATGATCCTCCCAACTGCCTCTGAAATCAATAGCACAGGCACGAAGCATATCCTCAAGGATCTGAATGGTACGCTCTGACTGACTGTCCGTGTGAGGATGAAAAGTTGTACTGAATCGTAACTGCGTATCCAAGACTTTCTGAAAAGCCTCCCAAAATCGTGATGTGAATCGCGGATCTCGATCAGAAATAATAGTCACCGGAACCCCGTGAAGCTTGACAATCTCCTTCACGTACAGCCTACTAAGAACCTCTACATTATCCGTCTCACAGATAGGTAGAAAACGTGCAGTCTTCGTCAGTTGATCAACGATCACCCACATTGTATCCTTCTGATTCTTCGTCTTTGGTAACCCTGTCACGAAGTCCATGCAAATATGCTCCCATTTCCACTCAGGAATCGGTAACGGATTCAACAACCCAGCAGGTCCTCGGTGCTCAACCTTAACCTGCTGACAAGTAAGACATCGGCTCACAAAATCTGCAACTGATTTCTTCATCTCCTGCCACCAATAATGACGCCGAAGATTATGATACATCTTCGTGCCACCTGGGTGAACTGCAAGCCTGGAACTATGAAACTCTCGTAAAACCTCCTCACGGCAAGTCTGTGGTACATAGAGTAAACCCCTAAAACGATAACCTCCGTCGGAGTGCAAAACCCAATCATCAACAACCTCGCCACTAGCAATACGAGTGCGAACCGAAGTAATGCTGTCATCGTGCCCCTGAGCCTCAATCACATGACTCACAAGTGAAGGTTGTGCCATCATGCTAAACAAAGTCACCACTGAATCGCCACAATCACGGAACTGAAGATCCAACTCTGCGACTTCCTCCATCATCCGCCACTCACGAATAAAGATGCTAGCCAACGATGCATATGACTTGCGACTCAATGCATCCGCCACCACATTAGCCTTCCCGGGGTGATACTGGAGTGCAAAGTCATAGTCCTCCATGTACTCGACCCATCGACGCTGCCGCGAGTTCAAGTCCCGCTGCGTAAAGATATACTGCAAACTCTTGTGATTGGAGAAAATCTCAAATCTTTCACCGTACAAGTAGTGCCGCCACCCCTTAAGGGCAAAAAGAACCGCTGCAAGCTCTAAGTCATGCGTAGGATAATTCCGCTCGTGAGTCTTCAACTGTCGAGACCCATAAGGCATAACTCTCTCGAACTGCATGAGTACACATCCTAGTCCCTCGTGAGAAGCATCACAATAGATCACGTACCCGACGCCGCGCTCGGGAATAATCAACACCGGAGCCGTAGTCAAACGTGTCCTCAACTCAATGAATGCCTCTTCACACTTGTCATCCCACATGAACTTGACACCTTTTCGCGTGAGGCGAGTCATAGGAACCGCCAAACGAGAAAAGTCCTTCACAAATCGTCGATAGTAACCCGCCAAGCCAAGGAAACTACGAACCTCGAAAACGCTACTCGGTCTCTTCCAACTCATAACCGCCTCTATCTTCAAAGGATCAACTGAAATACCGCCTCCGGAAACAACATGCCCCAAAAATCTAACCTCTTAAAGCCAAAACTCACATTTACTATACTTAGCATACAATCGGTGCTCTCTTAGGATTTGAAGAACGGACTTAAGATGAACCTCATGATCACTTTCCGTAGTAGAGTACACTAGAATATCGTCAATGAACACCACTACAAATCTATCCAAGAACTCGTGGAAGATACGGTTCATGAGACCCATGAATGCCGCCGGTGCATTAGTCACACCGAAAGGCATCACGAAAAACTCAAAGTGCCCATATCGAGTGCGAAATGCGGTCTTCGGGATGTCAATATCCCTAACCCGTAACTGATGATAACCGGACCTCAAGTCAATTTTGGAGAAGAACTTAGATCCCTTGAGTTGATCGAACAAGTCATCAATCCGTGGAAATGGATATTTGTTCTTGATCGTCACCCGATTCAACCTACGATAATCAATGCATAACCGTAGTGAACCATCCTTTTTCTTAGCAAAAAGAACTGGAGCACCCCAATCGGAAACACTAGGCCGAATAAAACCCTTCGCCTTGAGATCGTCAAGTTGTTCCTTCAATTCTTTTAACACCGCCGGTGCCATTCGGTACGGTGCCATGGAAATAGCATCGGTACCCGGTACAAGATCAATAGCAAACTCCACCTCACGAATCGGAGGCAAGGAAGTCAAGTCATCGAGAAAACATCCCAATACTCACCCACGACATAAGGTACCTCAGCGTGACCATGAACCTCATCGTCGGAAGAGAGACTTGCCAAAAGAAAACCGGAAATATCACGACCCCATATACAATAGGAAAAAGTAGAGGAGTCATTGCGATCACCAAAGAAGTGGAATCGCTCGCCCTTAGGCGTGCACACCGACACCCGACCTCTAAAGCAATCAATCTGTGCACGAAAGGTAAATAACCAATCCATGCCCAAGATGACGTCAAATCCAGTCATGTCTAGAAGAATGAAGTCGAACCATAACGATCATCCGGCAATCACAATATCACACTTGCGACACACTTTAGATAAATATGCACTACCCCCAATCGGCGTGTCTACCCACAAAGGTACCCCAAGATATGAAATAGGTATACCCAAAGTAGATGCATGAGCAGAAGCAATAAAAGAGTGCGAAGCTCCATAATCAATAAGAACATGCGCCCAACAACCGTATACAGGAAATGTACCTCTCACGATAGAAGGTCCTGCTACACTGTCTGCTGCTGTGACTGTATAAGCACGGCCCTGAGGACGTGGAGGCTGCTGGATAGTAGATGCAGATGTCCTAGCCTGAGAACCCTGTGCTGATGGTGCTGGCTGTTGTGGTGTTCTATACCCAGACTGACCTGTTGGTTGTGTAGCCCTAGACTGCTGTCCAATCCCACTCATAGGAGTGCCACTACTCTGTCCCTAACGACAATTCCTGGCGATATGACCCTGCTGTCCACACTGGAAGCAACCCTTGTTATGCACTGGACCACTACTCTGTCCCTGCTGAAGAGACGGACACTCAGGCCTCCTGTGTCCTGACTGATGGCAATGATAGCAAACAATCTCACGGCGAGTAGAACAAGGAGATGCCCTAAAAGAAGGGGTAGACTGTCCCCGATGCTGCTGTGGTGGCTGCTGCTGCTGTGCAACCGGAGTTGGAGTGCTATTTCGCTGCCTCTTCTTGTTCCCAAAGCTCGAAGATGAAGAACCTCCGAAGCTCTTTTCTCTAGCCTCACGAGCTAGTCGGCCCTCTCTTGCATCCTCCTCAGCAAGCAATGCCTTTGTATAGGCCTCGCGGTACGTCGGCATTGTAAGCACAGAAATCTTCGACTTGAGATTGCCCCTCAAGCCCCTCACAAAACGTCGGCCTTTAACCTCATCGTCCACCACCATCTCTGGTGCAAATCGGGATAAACTGGTATACTGAAGCTCATACTCGGTCACTGATAAATCACCCTGAACCAACTCATTGAACCGGTCCCTCATGCTCATCCTAGCAAGATGTGGAAAATATTTATCCAAGAAAAGTGTGCGAAAGTCCACCCATGTGATAGTCCGAATATCCCTCGTATTTGTGATAGACTTCCACCAATTCTTAGCATCGCCCGTAAGTCGAAATGACGCAATCATGACCCGTACCTCGTCATCAACCACCCTGAGAATATCAAACCCATTGGTTATTTGCTCCAACCAATCATCGGCTACAAGTGGATCCGGACCGCCCACAAAGGTAGGTATGTCTAAACGTAAGAACTCCCAGAGAGCCCTTTGAGCACGCGAGCCCTCGTCCTCAACATGTTGCCTCTGAGGAATTTGTACCATAGCTGCCGCCAAAGCACGTGCAAACTGCTCACCATCCATGAAAGGTGCAGCCGGTACACGCTCCCCTACATCCGGATGTACTGGCACATTCTCGTCCACAATCGGAGGTACATGATCCGGAGCATCACCCTCTCTAACGATACGTGGCGGCATGCTCTCTACATGACAAGAACTAAACATGTAAGGCACAAGTACAATCATAGTACGCCAAACAAAACCACAAAGCCATGCCGACACACGTATAAGCCAATGACGTACAAGAGACGGGAACTAATACGTAAACTTGTAAAATAAAAGCAATCAAGAAGCGTAAAGCGATAACGACCCTCGCCCGTCGTCCCATAGAGAAAGAACACACTCTGATACCAAGTTGTCACACCCCTAATTTCCTAGGACTCCAAAACCCAAGCCTAAGAGCTAAGGGAGTGAATGCGGAAGAAATAAAAATGAAATAAAATCCATTTCAGTCATAAAATACCCATACAAGGGTAAAATAGACATAAAACATCTCAAGGATGTCAAAAAGATCACACGGGATCGAAAAGGAGGCAAACCGAAACACTCGGTAACTTGATCGAATCATTCTGACCCACCATGTTCACCCAAGTGTAAAATGGTCAAATCAGGGGTAAAATAATAATTTCCAACTACAAATACAAAATTTGTACCTAAAACTAGCAATACGAACAAACGGGACCTAATTTGAAGTACCCCTCTTTCACTAAGGGTAAAACAGTCATTTCAGGATTAAACTGGTCCTTTCAAATTTTATCCCGATAATTTGGACGTAGGACAACCCATAGAAACAAACGGGGGTCCATTCCGAGATGCGAGGAGGAAAATACGATTTTTCGAACATCGGACATTTCATGCCGCTTCAGCAGGCCATGGCATGCCATGCCGCGTGCAGCCCTGCGCGCTGCAGCGCACAGCAGCCATGCGTGGCCTGCTGCGGCTGGCATGTCCAAAACCAAAAAAAAAAGAGATTTTTTTGGAAAATCTGAAAACTGAAAAAAATTTATAAGTGTAGAAGCCATCAGCCACTGGTTTATTCAGCATTTGCTTAAAGTTTATAAATGCAAAAACGCGAGATTTTGCGATATGGCTTTGTTTTTCGCACCGTCGGTCCCGAAAAATCATAAATATTGGAAAAGTGAGTTTTTCCTTGGCGGAACCCAAAAATAGTTTCCGTGACCTCGGGAAACGCGAAAAACGTAAACTTAGCAAAATAAACGATTTTTTTTAAGTTTTCATGAAATCTTCCGTCTTGCCCCCGGTCTCCGTTTTTAACTACTGCCGGTTTCTAAAGTTTGAAATCTATAAGATAACGAATTTAATTAAATCCGTTTCTAAAAGCAAGGAAATTTACCGGGGCTACGGAGGTAGGCGAAAACGGGTTTTTCCATTCGAATCGAAAAAGGTTAGTTTGAAAACCTAGAAAAACGCCGTTTTCGCCCAAACACCAAATACTCGCAATTCATGGCAATTCATCCAATTCACATTCATGACTCCAAGGGAAAATATTCAATAATGATATTAAATCGCTCTAAGGCGAAACATGCCAGAATTTGTTCAAAATACACAATCCGGCACCGAAGTGCACCAAAAGAATACAATCCCCACGCATAGCGCTCCAAGGGATATACATAGACTATACCACCTCGGCTAACATGCTAGCCGGATCAAAATAATATATTTCTACAAGTTTGGTTTACATGTGCAAAAGGACCATATTTATCGACCTAATGCCCAACAAAATAAAAGTGTGGTCCGCCACCCATGCACAAAAGGGGGGACATACATCCACACGTCCATGGAGAGAATACGGAACCCTCCCAACGGGGTCATCACCTGAAAAATATATAAGGCGTGGGGTGAGCTCACTAGCCCAGTAGAGGAAGCGTCATTGCCTCCATCTCGGTAGTCCGAGTGGTTCAACCCAACCAAGGTTCATGCCACTAACCCTAGGTCGGTCTCTTGCTCCACATGGCTCTCACACCAATCTGGAACCCCATCGAACCCAACAAATAATTTTCCCCAACATGCTCACAACATAATTTACCACAATTATAGCATGCTTCAACAACATCAATAACATAATCATACATATGGGATAGTTCAAGTGTAATATAACTCAACACACCCCATAATATGCGATTGCCCAATATAGGTTAACGAATTTATACCCTACTCATTTATAACAAGAAAGAGTACCGCACCGATTCTTCCCAAGTGTTTTTGACATTTCACTTTCAACAAGGAAGACGGTTGCACGAGAGCCGTACTTACGACTCCCATGCTGAGAGTGGCGCATACCAACACGATGGGGCAGCAACCAACCCTATTCCAAAGACCCGAGAGTGGCGCATACCCCCACGATGGGGCAGCAACCAACCCTATATCACATTTTGGCTTTTTAGTTCCATAGGTGGGAGACACCTCTTGGCCAATTGTTGCGACGATTCGACATAAGACTACGTACACATACGAATACATAATCCGTATAAACCCTACACCCATGTTTTTTACACTACATGATCTACCCCAAAATGCATAAAGGTTCTTATCATAACCATATGCCCTCACAATATATGCTTCCATCAAATAACATTATATTGCATTCAATTTCTCACAAGGCTTGCAATTTAACATTTGTTAAGCAATAAATCACAACATAATTTATATCACCAATCATGTTCCCAAAGGCCTAATTCATAGTCTAAACTATCAAGACCAACTCACATATATATATATATATATATATATATATATATACGGCATATATACACATAGACGCACACACCCTCATACAAAGACGAATACAAATCGTTTTTCCCCTACCTCAATTCCAAGCAAGCTATTTCAAGGATGCCCCAAAGAGGTCTAACTCAAGCTATTCCTCCAAAGGCTCAATTGATTAGCTTCCAACTATCAACATACCACAGAAACAACAAGATTTACTTATGGCGTCACAAAAAGACCAAAAATCATCCTTGTGGCTCCAACCACAAGAATCAAGTCTAACCCTAATGAGTACTAAATTAGGGTTTCATGAAAAAAATGAATTCAAGAGATCAAGAGACTATGAACTCACCTATAGCTTCTTCACAAGAGGAAGTCACAAGCTACCATAATTGGAACTCCCTTGGTAGTTGGAAAGGGAACTCAACCTTCCATAAACATGAATAAAAAGGAAGAGTAAAATCAATACTAACACAAAAGAATTCATGAACTTGGAAGCTAGGGTTCTTGTGAACAAAACCCTAGAGTAGGAGAGAAGCTTACCAAAATAGCTCAAGAACACCACTCTAGGCCACACCAAGCATGGATGGAATGAGAGAGCAAGAGAGGAAACTTATGAAGGAAATAGAAATAAAGAGATGAAGTCTTGCAAATGAGAGAAACTCATAAGTGTAGAGATTCTCCACTCACTCTTCTCACCATCCAAGGGTTCAAAATGAATATGGGGGAAAAGGAAATGAATCCAAGGGCTAGGAATAAGTCTTGCCAAGTGGAAGACTTATTACACAAATCACAAAACTCATTATTTTGCCAAACAAGGCCTTATCATCCATGGGCTTAGAAAAAAGATGGAAATCAAATAACCATCCAATGGTTGAGAAAAAGTCTTGCCAAGTGGATGACCAACAATAATGGATTATTCCATTTAAGTGCCAACCAAACAAGGCCTTATAATCCAAGGGTCTAAAACAAAGATGGGGGAATGAGATCAAGGGCTAGGAATGAGACAACACATGAAAGGTGGAAATGACCAAATTCATCCAAAGTTGGGGTTAATTACAAGAGTGCCATCAAGACTCTTAAATACCCTTTTACCCCTTGTCATCCTCTCTAATTACCAAAATGCCACTCATGCCCTAATTCTTACCCAAAATCTCTACACTTTTCACCAAGTGCTCCAAATGTGAAATTACCCATTTACCTCTCGGTCATTTCTTTCCCGAAATCGTTCTCAATAATTTTCATAAATTTCAAAATGGAAATACATCATGCTACGTACAATTTTTATAACACGTAAAACATGTAAAGCATGCTAAAACAATTAAACACATTAAACACATAAGCACTTAATTGTTTAAATAAAAGTTTTAAATTAACTAGTAAAATACCGGACGTTACATAGGTGTTCAATATTACACATTTTAAGCCCCTATCTTGCATTTGTTACGTCTGTTCATTCCGTTATTTGGTATTTTTATGTCATTTATGTGTTTAAGTGTGTTTTAGGAGCTTAATAAATAAAAAGAGCTAACTTTGGTGAATTAGCTAGAGAAGTGTTCATTTCTATTCAAAAGGAGAGCTAAAGAGGTGTTTTTTGGAGAAAAGTAGCTCATGGAGGGCATAAACGGTATTTTTTCGAGTCGCAACTTCAAGAATCATTCTACTGGAGACGAGGGGTTTCAAATGGTCTAACTACCAAGAAGAGTGGTTTCCATGAAAAATCCTATGGCTACCTACGAACTCAGTAACTAAAAGTGGCTAGAAAATACTGTTTTGACGGACTACCTACGGACCTTGATAAAGGCCTACACGCCACACGTTGGAAGGACTATGCACCGTGCGTAGCCCCTGGGTACGCGTCGTGCATAGGGCCTCTACAGGCCGCACTTAGTTAACTGATGCTGAGGAGCTATGAAATTCCAAAATTGTCCCCAACTTGTGTTCCTTTATGGCGGCTTCAACTTTACACCTCAATGCACGTGAATATACACATATATATCAGAGTATATGGTTTTGATGAGTTTTTGTGTAAAATGTCCAAAAGGGCAACCATTAGGGTTTCCCTCGGCCTTTGTTTATAAATATCAAACTTTGCTACAGAGTGGGGGGCTTTTTCATATGTTGAAATTTGAGAGCAGCCTCTGGAGTTATATATCATTTGAGGAGAAGAAGCCATAGAAGACTAAGAGATCCAGAGCAGACAACCATGGTGGCTGATTCTACATCAATAGTGTTGTCTATTCCTACCATGAACGGCTAAACTGGTATTCCTAGCCAAGTAATATAGCTTTAATATTTGTTTTCAATTATAATGAAGGGGAAGCTGAGACTATACTATGATGATTGTTGTAAATGAGTGAACAATTTTATTCTTGACACGAGTCTATATATTTATTCAGATATTCTTGTCTTAGATTGAATGGGTATATTTTCTTACACAATCATGATTATTCAAAACAAATTATGATTTTTTACAACAATGGTTCTTAACACCTTAAAGAGTAGGTTTACTCAAGCCATGCCCCGGCGAGGTATCATAGACATGCTTTAGTTTAGAAGAATCATGAAATTCTTTTCGATTTAATTTCGGTTATGACGTCACTTGTTCATGATGTCTTGATTACTCTTGGTATTTCATACGTGTAAATTTTTTCCGTTTTACGTTTCGGACTTGGCAAGACGACGTTTACGCGAGTTATTGTTACCGACTACGCGAGTTCGTTAGGACGCTTATCGTTTAGTGCTTGACTCGGTGGTGACACATTTTGTTGTCTGACATTTAAGGTTGTGACTCGGTGTTTCGGTTGTTGGGTTTTATACCCCAGATTAAGTAGTTTAGGTAGTATTTTGTTTATGGCTTCTCGTGGAATTTTGGGTTCGCATGATTTTGTTTGGAGGTTGATCAGGTATTTTTTAGGATTTTTTGTATTTATATATATATATATATATTATTGTAATTATATATATCTATATGTGTGGGTAATTATATATATAAATATATGAAATTATATATATATGTATACCTGTAGAGAGGACCGAGTCTTCTCCTTTATGCGACCAACCAAGTAAGCTTCAATCAACCACCTACTTCCTCTCTTCAATCGAGCATCCTCTCCTTCACCTTGATTTGGTTCAGCCATCTTCTTGTTCACCATCGTTGACGGGAGAGAGAGAGAAGGGATTAAGGTCGCTAGTGATATACGCGACCTGGAGAGGGGGAGAGCTAGAGTCGCTGGCGGCTATTGAGGCGGGCGACGGTGGATAAATCAGGTGGTAGTCGCGTGATAGCAGGCGACATGTGAAATTGCTGGTGATAGGCAGTGACAACAGTTCGCGCGACGGAGCAGGGCCATTTCGGTCAGTTCTTGCGATGGTGATTTGGTCAACTTCCCGACCTTCGTTTGAGCCAATTTTCGGAGGGTAGCTTCATCTCGGTGCAAGATACGTCATGCTAAAATTTGTATTTTTTCGTTGAGGGGTTTGTTGGGAAATCCCGTTTATAGATTCAAATTTTTGTTTGGGATATTTTAGATTTGCCCATATTTATTAACCTATTGCT
Organism: Cornus suecica; assembly: GCA_963922005.1. Classification (NCBI taxonomy): domain Eukaryota; kingdom Viridiplantae; phylum Streptophyta; class Magnoliopsida; order Cornales; family Cornaceae; genus Cornus; species Cornus suecica. The sequence goes on along the minus strand of OY998246.1, from coordinate 45,880,090 downwards.
AATGGGTGTCGTGTATATTGTATAGGTCGTCGAGGCGGACGTTCCGGTATGTTCGAAATAGCATTTGGGCGACTTTGATCGGCGGGTCCCACTTTCGGGCACAGGTACTGTTCACGTGGGCCCCACTTCGGGCGTGAACATCTTGGGACAGATTTGAGCGCACGTCTTGGGCGACGTGTCAGTATATTGGGTTCGGTTGTGGGCGCGATGATTAGTTCGTAAACACACGTCGAGAGGTTGGGGAAAATTCATTAACGTACAAATAAGTCTAGGTTATTATGTGATATTTATTTGAGCATGCTAATTGTATAAAATGAATTAGAAATCCTGTTTAGGATTAATAATATATTTATAGGTTTATATATATACGAGTAATATATATATATATAGGGTTGTGTATGGTTTCATGTTATATGATTAGTGGGACTGTATATGTGATTTTGGTGATTAATGTGACGTGAAAATTCATGAACTTACAACATTATTATAGTTCCCCTATCTTTGTTGATAATTTTTTTAATGAAATTAAAAGCATTTTAAAGGGGATGAAATGGATGTAATTGTGAATTATTGCTTTAATGAAATTAAAAGCATATTAAAAGAAATAAAATTAATATTCTCATGGATTATTGCTTTAGTGATTTAAAAGCATGTTGGAGAATATTTTCATAAATATGATGTATTACATATTTATGTTGAGGCGTGATTTTTATTGAGGCCCTGTATGCATATTGAGTACATTGTGTCTTGTCGAGTACATGGGTGTTGGTTTATGCGGGTCGTGTAATCATGTGTGAGTTGACTTGTGTCGGATAGTCAAATGGTTTCATAAATATGATGTGATATATATTTGTGTTGGTGCATGGGTCTTTTGAGACATAGTGCATATGGTGTTCACATCTTGTATTGAGAATTCAATTGATGTTGGTCTACGTTCATTTGTGTAATTATGTGTGAGTAGACTTGTGTCGGATCATCGCAATAACTGGCCAATGGGTGTTCCCAACCTACGGATCTAGTATGTTCGATAATTATCGTATAGGGTGGGTTGTCCCATTCTCAAAATTGCGGGTCGTCTCGTGCAACTGATATTCCTTATTGAAAGTGAAAGAGAGAAAAATTACTTGGGAATCATTTGTGTGACACTCTACATTCCTTCGTGAGCTAGGAGTGAATGGTAGAGATTCTTGATCTGTTGACCCTTAGAGTAGGGTGTGTATCATGAGGCGTGTTGAGTTACATTGCATTTGTGGGTGGGGAACTCTATCTTTGTCACGGGTCGTCTCGTGGATGGTTAGAGAGTATATCCGTTGACCTTAGTGGACATATGTGTTCCATGAGGTGTTGAGATTATATCCTTGTCACAAGCCGTCTCGTGAATGGTTAGAGTGTGTATTTGTTGACCCTTAGAGTAGGGTGTATGGTCGTGTGTGTACCATGGGTGGTGTTGGGTCACATTGCATTCATCTTGCATTTATGTGATTCTATTTGACACGTAGATCATGATAGTATGACATCAGGATTTTGGAGCAGGTTTATTATGTGATATTATTACCTGCGGATTGTGGAACATGTTAATTATGAATATTGCGAAATAAATTCATATTTTTATAAAATGCTCAACTGAAAATGGATAACGTGAAAATGTGATCACATGCAGTAATCATTAAAATATAATGAAATATAAATTCTTATACTTGTGATTATGTACTTTATGCCCTTGGAGGGTTAGGTATATTGATATAGTGACCTCTTTGGATAGTTGAAGTTAGTGATGGACTATAGAGTCGATTTTGAGTTGAGGCATTCAAATGAGGCAGTTAAGATAAAAACATGTTAAATGAAAGGTAATGTTATCTTTGTAAAATAAAGGATAACTTGATGTTTTGGAACATTATTTATGCATAATAATGTATCGTTTTGAGATAAATGCTTTAATTGAGATAAAAGCATGTTAAATGAATGGAAATATTATCTTTGTGTATTAAAAGATAACTTGATGATTTGGGATCATAAATGTGCATAAGAAAGCATACTTGTTGATTATTTGCTTTAAATGAAATTTAAAAGCATGTCGAATGATAAAAAGTGTTCGTGTTGACATTTTGGGAATGTTGGTTATAAATATGATGTGATACATATTTATTTTGATGCATGGGTCATTGATGACATAGTGCATGGGTACACCTTTTGTATTGAGAACTCAATTGGTGTTGGGCTACGCCCGGTCATGTAACCATGGGTGAGTAGTCTTTTGTCGGATCGTTGCAACAACTGGCCAGGTGGTGTCCCCCACCTATGGAACTAAAAAGCCAAAAATTGTTGATATAGGATGGGTTGTTCCATTCTCAAAGTCGCGGGTCGTCTCCTGCATTTGATCTCCGAATCTTAAGTCGCGGGTCATCTAGTGCAACTGATATTTCTTGTTGAAAGTGAAAGAAAGAAAAATCACTCGGGCATAGTTGGTGCACACTCTACATTCCTTCGCAAGCAAGGAGTGAATGGTTGAGATTCTGGATCCATTGACCCTTGGAGTAGGGTGTGTGGTCGTGTGTGTACCACGGGTGGTGTTGAGTCACATTGTATTTGCATATCATTTTTGTTATTCCATTTGACATGTATATCATGATATTATTGAATGTGATTGAGGAGCATGTTTAATGTGAATTTTGCGATATAATTCATATGTTATTAAAATGCTCAAGTGTAATTGAATAATGTGAGAATAATATTTGCATGCTAGTTTTGAAGTATAAAATGAGATGAATATTTATACTTGTTGTTATGTGCTTATATGCCCTTAGGTGGTGTTATGAGTTGGTTTTCTATGACTTTCTTGTGATAAGTAAAGTCAATAGTGGATTATGGGGTCGATTGTAAAATGAGACCTTAGAGAATCAGGTGTTAGCTTTATGACCTTGGTTGGTAGTGGGATATTGACCACTTAATGTTTTTGCACCTTTGAGGGGTGCTCGATTCTTAATAGTTTGGGATTTTGGTTGGTTATGTATTGATGGCCAATTAGTATTTCTTTTGCACTTGAGGTTAGGAGTTTAATTAAGTGAGGTTAGGATTGATCCTAGTCACTTGTGTGGTAACGGTCTCTTGATTTTGTTAGTAATCTAAGAGAAGTGATGTTAAGTGTGAATTGAGGTTTGAATGGATCGGAAATGGTCATGACTGAACCTAGTTAGTTTCCTAGTATTGGCTACTAGGTCTTGCCTTTCATATCCTAAGAATTGGAGTGTTCTTAGAGTTATCAACTTTGCCGCCGTAGGTGGTTGAGATGAGTCATCCGTTGAGAGTTGAGTTGAGTTCCCGGTTGGGGATAGAGTTTGGGATCATATTTCCCGTTTTCGTTGAAGTGTTGTCATTTTTGGACTTCATTCTTCATTCTTCTTTCTCTGTGGTTCATGTCGGATGTTGAGTTAATCCGCATGGTGTTATAGGTGTTTCGGTGGGTTCAAGTTTGGCCTGGAGTCGTCCGATTTTGTTTCGGAGCTTTTCGGGTTCATTCCTTGACTTTGTATCCTGGGGGCCACCGAGTACTCGGTGATGATTTTACCGAGTACTCGGCGAGTGCGTAAGTGCGAGAACTTACGCGCGAGCCTCATTTTTTGCCCGAGAGTTTTGGGCATTTCTATGGCTACCGAGTACTCGGTGTACAACTCGGCGAAAGAGCCACCGAGTACTCGAAGCTTCCACCACCAAGTACTCGATGTACAACTCGGTGGCATCTATTTATGTACTTCTTGTATCTTCTTTTCATTCTCTCCCTTGTGCTTCACCACATCTCCTAATATGCTTGAGGCATTGATTAGTGGTCTTTAGGGATGAGTTTTGTTCGGTTGAAGGATCGGCTTAGATCCACCTTTCTTGAGGGTTGGTCGCGGTGTGATGCCAAGCTACTCATTTTTATGTCATCATTTGATCTGTGGGGTTGGAAACGGACATTGGGTTCCGTGGTTCCAGCGAGTCACTTTTCCTTATTCGTCCTGAGGGCGTTATAGGAATCCTTGAGTTGTAGTTGTTCGATTGACTTGGGAGTGTATTCTCTCGGTATGTGTGTGTTTCATACCTTATTTCATCCTGAGTTTCGGTTATGATGTGTGTGTCTTAGTGCACATACATATTGGTGGTTTTCCTTGTCACGGGAGGATGTCCGTCCATGTTGACAAGATGTTCCAATTATTCTTTTGGTTAGCACTGGAATTTCATCCCTTGCTTGATGTCATGGATTTGTTTTGCTATTCTTGAGGGTAGTGTTCACGTACCCTTCGTGGTTGAGTAACTATCCTCCCTTATTCATAGTGAGGATGTTAGTGATTGAATTGATCCCCCTTGTGGATGGTATCGTGAGATTGATGTTATGGCATCAATAGTGATATTGAGGTGAGTGTGGTTCGCCTTTGTGAAAAGATTGAGGTGTTGTATGTGTATTGTGTATATATGCCTTGACGATGATTATGTGGGTACGTAAGGACTTGAGAGTTTCCTTAGTACTGGTTATGGATGTTCCTTCTTATTGACATCGTGGTGATCTTAATTCATTTGGATCCTATGGCTATTGTTGTGGCCCTAGAGTGATTGGCTATGTTATGCTAGGGTATTTTGTACTTGGAGTGCAGTTACGTGAGTAGTGTAAACTACTAGTATTGGATTGGGGGGTACGAGTTATAGTGTTCTCCTGTGAGGTTAGAATTACATGACTTGTACTTATTTACGGTATCTATGTATATATATACGCATAGATATATATATATATATAGGTTTGCGTTTTCCATATGATGCTATATTATGGATTCGTTATGTGCTAGTTGCCTTGATGATGCATGGTAGGGGACTAGAGGGATTTCTTTCAAGGGTCTCGTATTGGTGTGATTGCCATGTGGGATGATTGACCGGCCTAGGGTAGATGCATGTACACGGGTTGGTTCACGCTAGGTTTGTACGGTCGGAGGATGTGATGATTAGGGTTTCCTTTTTCCTACGGGGCTCAATGAGCTCACCCCGGTGTTGGTTTGCCTTGGTGGTCTACACCAGTTTGCAGGTGATGTTTCGGCTAGGTATTAGGTTTTCTTACAGGATGGCTTGTGGCACAGATGTTGTTGCGGGTTTTGGGACGTTTGTACATAGTGTTGTTCCAGTTTAGTTTTCTTTACTTGTCTCTTGTATTGGGACTGTCATTGTACTTCTTGGGAACTATTCTATTGGCATCTCCCTTCCTTGTATTTGGCATCATTGTAGAGATGTATTCTTTCGGCACCTAGATGTGCCTTGTGTATCATTTTGTTAGCTTCCGCTTTGTTTGTGTATGAAATTATTATTGTTAATAATATTCCATTCATTATATTGGTATTGATATTCTTAGTTGGTCGCTCATTTTATGGATCACGACCCCGGATTCCTCGGATGTCCCGGTTCGGGAGTCTTTCGAAATTCGGGGCGTGACAGTGTTGGTGATTTATTGATCATATTGGAGATAGTATTATGAGATTCATATGGTAATATGATTGAGGTTATTCATTCCTTGAGGTGTATAGTTTCTCTATGAATGGAATTTATGGTTCGCATATATATATATATATATATATATATATATATATATATATATATATATATATTGTTGATGATTGTGTTAGTATGTAAGGACGTGAATGTTTTCCCTCCTGTGTTCTCGGGGAGTGGGTTGTGAGCATTCCTTGGTACTATTTGTGAATTTATATTCCTGTAGATATTAGAGGTGAGTGTGATTCTCCCTAGTTGGATTCTCTAGTTAGCATTGTGAGCACTTAGTGATTGTTAGTTTGGACTTGGGTGTCGTGTACTTAGTGTATGTTTATCTGAGTAGTGTAGACTACTGACATTAGATTGATAGGTACGAGGTGTAGTGTTCTCTTGTGTATCCGTACTACATATCTTGTATTTATTTGTTATATATATATATATATACGTATACATATATATATAGGTATGCGTTTGCCATGTGATAGAGATTTTGTCATTAACATTGTATTTTATGCTTTGTGACATATTGTGCTTCCTTGAGTTATGTGGGGTTATTTAGGTTATTGTATTGTCGTGAGTGCCAAGTGGGACGATGGACTGACCTAGGGTAGATACATGTACATGTATTGGTTAGTACTAATTGAACGGTCAGAGGATGTAACGGTTATGATTTCCTTTCTCCTACGGGGCTCATTGAGCTCACCCTGGCGTGGTTTGCCCTGGTGGTTTACACCAGTTTGCAGGAAATGTTTCGACTACGGATAACATACGGTGCAATGACACCTTTTCTTTATTTTCATTGTTATAGGTTTTGGAGTTGCGCAGGGTGATGCGGTTACGGTTGCAGTACGACTGGATTTGGGGAAGATAGCTATCTACTTATTTTCTCATCATTTAGTTCCTTTACCCACGCTATATGAGATTTCCATGTATTTCTCTTGGGAGCCAGCCTATTGGCATATTCCCTTTCAATGTACCTTTTATTTCAGACATTTATTGTTTTGGGATGCTATTATACCTTTTTGGCATCGCCGCGTGGCTTTATCTGTAAATTCATTTCAGACATTTAGGGTTGTGTAGAGGTAGTGGTTTCCTTCCCCTACCTCAGCCCTAGTAGGATTGATGAATGTTGGGTTGTAAGCCATTGTTATTACTACACTTGTTATTGGCAGGTTATTCTTGTTAGTCACTAATTAACCCTAGAGGGGGGGTGAATAGGGTGTTCAAAAATTATTTCTAACTATTTTCGAAATTGGAACAAGCTATAACTAAAAATCAATTTCTCAATTAACAAGTGGATGATTCAATTTAAACTTCTCTAACAATTAATTGCAAGACAAATTAACATACAAGATATTCAAGCAATTATAGCATACAAATTAATCAAGTAAAGAGAAAGAGATAGAGAGATTGACACCTTGATTTTTTCGAGGTTCGGTAACTCCTACTCCTCGGCTCAAGAACTCCTTCTTGAGACTTTTCCCGATCCTTTCACTATGACCCTTCCTTAACAGGTGGAATAACAAACCTTTACAATCACAAGCCCTCGAGCTTGTCTCTCAATCAAGAGAACAACCCTCTCTTGAAAAATCGGTGGACTTCACTTGTCCGAGATTACAAATTCGTATTTAATCAATAAAATCACTCAAGAACAAAAACACTTAAAACTCAAAGGTTTTTATGGAAGATAAATCAATATAAGCTCAAGTATTTTTGGTGATTTTATAATAGCTCTAGAAATTTATTCTTAAAGGATATGATCCATGAATGATATTTGGAGAATAAGAAGAGATACTAGAGGTTTTGAGTTTCAAAGAATCTTGGAGAAAATCAGATTTTCAAAGCTTGGTTTCAATGGCTTTTTGTAGAGAAACTTTCTGCAGAATTTTTGAGAGCTTTCGTTTCTCTTTTATATTTCAATTTCTTAGCTTACAATATACACATATCATTCTATATATATAAATACATTAGGGTTTTGAAGAATGAATATTGTATTTGAAAGACAAGAGTCGTTTGAACACCATTAAGCACAATCAACAAAACATGGAAAATGTTTTATGTTGAAACTACAGATTTTGAGGTGCTTCTAGTCGACTACATTGCTTCATCTAGTCGACTAGATTGAGTTCTAGTCGACTACATCTTGTAGTCTAGTCGACTTAAATGTCTTCTAGTCGACTACTTTGATGTGGATGAAAAACATGTAGCTTCTGATTGTTTTAGTCGACTACTAGAAAATACAAAGGGTTCTTCTAGTCGACTATAGCTTGAAAAACATTTAATAAAAATATTTTTCATTCCGTTTAAGTTTGGTAAAGCGTTTTTAATTCCATTTGAGTTCGGCTCATTTTATACTTGAGCTTATACGATAAAATCGACGCATAAATTACCTTGATACAATGATCGTTCCCCGACCTATCTACCTCAAGTCTTGAGTCTTGAACTTTCGCCTTTGCCGTTAAATTAATTTATTCTCCTTTCCGAGTTTGTTTTCCGAGTCGTTCACCTGTCTTTTGCTGGAAACATAAACTCGATAATTTAATAGTATCAAACACTCTTCAATGGTTTGTTATCATCAATTTTGGAATTGTTTGCCGAAAGTAAATTTCAAAGCCAACAATTCTATTATTTATTGTTTTCGGGATATTCCATTTACAAACGGAACTTTGCCGGATTTTCATTAGATTCCGTTGTTTTGTCCTATCATTCAATTGGGTATGGAATATACCATTTTTATAAGTATTCTATATGTTTTAATGGTTATTGATATCTTCGTTGGTCGCTCATTGTATGGATCACACCCCGGATTTCTCGGATGTCCCGGTTCGGGAGTCGTTGAAATTTTGGGGCGTGACAATTCAACTATTTGCAGTACATTCTGATTCGTGGGAATAGATTTCCCTTCGTACAATTTAGGAAATTGAAAGTTATGTTATACGGTTTGTGGTGGAGTGATGAAAACCCTAGTTTTCTCTCTCTCTTGAATCACAACTATCATTTTAAATTTTGTATTAAGTTAATTTAGTTACAATTTTTAAAACTCAAATCAATATTTTTAAACATGCTGAAGTGAATAACCAAGTCCTTGTGGGTTCAACATTCCCTATCACAAGCCATTTTTATATTACAATTGACTCATGCGCTTGTAAATAGATAAAACCTAGACCGTCGTAAGGGTGTGTATTTAACACATATTTTTAACCACCCTGGATGTGTACTATTAGTAGCTATCCTAGTGGATTTCACTTACCCTATTTCATATTTATTTCAATATAGAAAATAGCATGTTGCACTTGCACCTTAATAAATAAAGATATATATATGTTAATTGTGTTCAATAATGTTTTAATTACAAGTTAATTGTGTTCTCAAATTAAGATATATATATATATATATATGTATAATATTTTATTTTCTGTTGTCCACTTAATTGTGTTCTTAAATTAAGTTTTTTAATTTTTTAATAATTAATTTTTAATTAAAAACTTAATAACAATTGAATTTTAATTACAAATTTAATAATTTAAATTTTGATAAAAGGATAAAAATACTAAATTGACTATAATATTAACTTATAAATAACAAGTTATAATCAGTATTAACTTTTATAAATAACAATAAATTTGGTTTATATATTATAACAAATATATTAATAGAGTAATGATCTTTTCTTCACCGTTGAGTAAGAAATTCATACACACCAAGTATATAAATCATTGAATGTGATTGATGCGAATAGAGTAATTACAGTTTGTCTATGAAATTGATAATACTTATGAATATGTCAACACTTTTAAAGAATGTTATATTTCCTTATTTATGAATGTTTGATAGTTCATGAGATCAAATTACATATTAATTATAGCTTGCTTATGAATATGATTATACATATTATTCTGTTTTATTGAATTGAGAAACAAAAAAGAAAGATAAAGTAAATATCTTATTGTACAATTAGGATTATCATTTTACATCTAGATCATAATAAGATAATGGAATAAAAATAAAGGATCATTTAAAATCCTAATATTTTATTACAATTAGTGTTTTAATTTATATTTATAATTTCAATATGCCCCCGCGGGCATAGCACAGTTGGCATTGATGGACCTTTTAAAGCTTGGATCAACCGTATCCAAGTTCTAGAGCGTGGGTTCAAATCTTAGTTGTGTACCGTAACTTAATATTACAAGAGTTGTGGAGCGGATTTGTGTAAAACCCTCAAAGAAATTCTCCCTGGGGTCTAGGTCCCAGAGAGATTGTCCTTGGGGGTTAGTCCTTTTTTTTTAGTATAATTCAATAAAATCAAAATTATATTGGATTTTTGGGATTCAATTTATTATGATTTGCGTTATACCGTTGAAGTATTGTTATATAGTTCAACTACAATTGTGTCTGAATTTAAGCTTAATTTATAAATTGAGTTTTTGAGAAAGAATTTGAATCTATTAAGTTTATTTCTATTGAATTAGAATTAGAATTGAATTTGTATTTAAAATCTATTTTATATGTTTAAAAATAGTGTGAAAATTTAAAGTATAATTACTAAAATACTAAAATTATTCACCTTTTAATAATAGTATATATGATCAATCATTATTAATAAATATTTAATAATTAACATTTATATATAGATATAGTACCAAATATATATACATAAAATATCAAATTTATATTGACATATAATATATATATATTGGATCGGATTATTATCGGATCGGATTAGGCTAATCCAAATCAAGTTTGTTAAGGAATAGGATAACTGGATTTGGATCATATTCGGGTTATCGGATTTTTTCCAATCCATATCCGGCTAATCGGATTGGATTCGGATCAAAATCTGATACATTGACAGGTCTAAATGTGGTATGTGTTTGTGTCTTAATTGCTTGTTTGTGAAGAGAAGACACACACACATATATATACCCCAACACATGATAGGACATATTGATTGCGATGACAAAAATTATATATTCACATATATATATACACATTTGTATATAGTCAATTATTACAAAATCATATGATCAAGGATTGGTCCATCATTAAAGTTTTAAATCTTTTTACTTCTCTGTAAAGTTAATCCAATGTTTTAATCAAAATTTTATTTCCGATAATATTACTTATGAATTTTCTCTTCTGAAATACACCAATTTTAAAAATGTAATACAGATAAACACATAATCCCATCAAGAGACTTGAAAGCCCCAAAGGGCAAAGTTGTTTCGGGTTCTCTTTGCCCTTAGGGGCTTTGTGTGTATTCTAGTTTTAAGGCGTGTTCCCCTCTTGAACACTCTTTAATATACTTCTTACCTATCAAATAAGTATATATAAATTACAAAAAACCAAAATCTCCAAAGATCACAAGGTGTAGTAAAACCCATTTTCTCAAGTAACGTTCACGGATCCATCCAATGTTTTTCGCGAGAGGATCTGGATACCTAGTCAGATTATCGGATTCGGATCCTATTCGGATTATCGAATTTTTTTCCAATCCATATCCGGCTAATCGGATCGGATTTGGATCAAAATCCAATCCATTGACAAGTCTGAATTTGGTGTGTGTTTGTGTCTTGCTTTCTTGTTTGTGAGGAGAAGACACACACATATATATATAGCCCAACACATGATAGGACATTTTGATTGTGATGACATATAATGTATATTCATATATATAGATATACACATTTGTCTATAGTCAATGATTACAAAATCATATGAATATGGATTGGTCCCTAATTAAAGTTTTAAATCTTTTTACTTCTCTGTAAAGGTAATCCATTGTTTTAATAAAATATTTATTTCTGATAATATTACTTATGAATTTTCTCTTTTGAAATACACCAGTTTTCAAAATTTATTACAGATAAAAACATAACCCATCAAAAGACTTGAAAGCCCCTAAGGGCAAAGTTGTTTCGGGTTCTTTTTTACCTTAGGGGCTTTATGTGTATTCTTATTTTTAGGCGTGTTCCCCTCTTGAGCACTATTTAATATACTTTTTAATTATCAAATATATATATATATAAATTGAAAAATTCCAAAATCACCAAGATCACAAGGTGTAGTCAGACCTTTTTTCTCCAGCAACGTTGAGAGATCCATCCGTGTTTTTTGGCGAGAGGATCTTGATACTTAGTCGGATTATTGGATTTGGATCCTATTCGGATTTAGATCAAAATTCGATCCATTAACAAGTCTAAATGTGGTGTATGTTTGTGTCATGTTTGTTTTTTTGTGAGGAGAAGAGACACACACATATATATATCCCAACACATGATAGGACATTTTGATCATTATGACACATAATATATATTCATATAGAGATATACACATTTGTATAAATTCAATGATTACAAAATCATATGAATAAGGATTGGTACATCCTAAAAGTTATAAATCTTTTAATTTCTCTGTAAAGTTAATCCAATGTTTTAATCATAATTTTATTTTAGATAATAATATTTATGAATTACACCAGTTTTCAAAATGTATTACAGATAAACACAAAATCCATCAAGAGAATTAAAAGCCCGTAAGGGCACAGTTGTTTCTGGTTCTCTTTGCCCTTAGGGGCTTTATGTGTATTATTGTTTTGAGGCGTGCTCCCCTCTTGAGAAAAGTTTAATATACTTCTTACTTATCAAATATGTATATATAAATTACAAAAACAAAAATCTCCAAAGATCACAAAGTGTAGTCAGACCCATTTTCTCCACCAACATTGACGGATCCATCCATGTTTTTCGGTGAGAGGATCTGGATACATAGTCGAATTATCGGATTCGGATCCTATTCGGGTTATCATATTTTTTTCCAATCCATATCTGCTAATTGGATCAGATTCAAATTAAAATCCGATCCATTTACAGGTCTAAATTTGGTGTGTGTTTGTGTCTTGCTTGGTTGTTTGTGAGGAGAAGACACACACACATATATAGCCCAACACATGATAGGGCATTTAGATTATGATGACACATAATATATTCATATATATACACATTTGTATAGAGTCAATGATTTCAAAATTATATGAATAAGGATTAATCCAATGTTTTTAAATGAAATTTTAGTTCAGATAATATTAATTATGAATTTTCTCTAATGAAATACACCAGTTTTTAAAATGTACTAAAAATAAACACATAAGCCGTCAAGAGACTTGAAAGCCCCAAAGGGCAAAGTTGTTTCGGGTTCTCTTTGCCCTTAGGGGTTTTATGTGTATTCTTGTTTTGAGGCGTGTTCCCCTCTTGAGCACTCTTTAATATACTTCTTACTTATCAAATACGTATATATAAATTACAAGTACCAAAATCTCCAAAGATCGCAAGGTGTAGTCAGATCCATTTTCTCTAGCAACGTTGACAGATCCAGCCATGTTTTTTGGCGAGAGGATCTGGATACATAGTTAGATTATCGGATTCGAATCCTATTTGGGTTATCAGGTTTTTTTCCAATCTATATCGGCTAATTGGATTGGATTCAGATCAAAATTTGATCCATTCAGATGTCTAAATTTTGTGTGTTTGTGTCTTGCTTGCTTGTTTGTGAAGAGAAGACACACATATATATATAGCCCAACACATGATAGGACATTTTAACTGTGATGACACATAATATATAGTCATATATATATATACATTTGTATATAGTCAATGATCACAAAATCATATGAATAAGGATTGGTCCCTCATTAAAGTATAAATTTTTTTTATTTCTCTGTAAGTTCATCCAATGTTTTAATCAAAATTTTATTTTCGATAATATTATTTATGAATTTTCTCTTCTGAAATACACCAGTTTTCAAAATACAACTAAACACATAATCCATCAAGAGACTTGAAAGCCCCTAACAACAAAGTTGTTTGGGGTTCTCTTTGCCCTTAGGGGCTTTGTGTGTATTCTTGTTTTGAGGTGTGCTCCCCTCTTGAGCACTCTTTAATATACTTCTTACTTATCAAATATGTATATATAAATTACAAAAAACCAAAATCTATAAAGATCACATGGTGTAGTCTAACCCATATTTTCTAGCAATGTTGACGGATCCATCCGTGTTTTTCAGGGAGAGGATCTGGATACCTAACCTCTATTTCCAATTGCACGTGACTGAGCTCATAGATTCTCCATTGCCTTCCATGTCACAGATTCATTTTATTTCTCTCCACAACACATATTTTGTTTTTCTCTCTTCATAACACAGATTCATTATCTTTCTATTCCACTGATTCAATCTCTCTCCGAAGCATTTCATTGATCTATCTCCGATTTCAATTTTTTTTCTAATTACGCTTTGGGATTAATCACTGGTCTTTCTTCAACTTATTTTTTAGTATGTAAAAAGAATTTTAAGGAGCGCTCAAGAGCGGAGCGTGACCAAAAATAATAGAACAAATATGAGTGGAAGGTTTTTGTAATGCCCCAAAATCCACAGGACCTCCCGTACTAAAGTCTAGGATCACTAGAGCGTCACCTAGTAAATCTAACAAAAATTGGGCAGAGTTCCATCTGTATGGGAACCCTCCAGTGGATAAGGTCCACTCCATACACCCTGTAATGCAATAAAAACATCCTAAGCATTGTCTAAAAACAACAGAGTCGCCACCCCTCCAAGCCCCACATCATAAGCATTGTCTAAAAACATACATGATAATACCCAACACAAATGAAGTACGTTCCAACCCGATAATAGATACAGACCACTACACCCGTAGGTGCCAAAAGAATAATACATTAATAAAAAAAAGGAAAAGGTAAAAGCAAACTAGCCCTAAACATGACTTGAACAACAAAATGTAACAGTAGGTCTCCACATGCCCACAGCATCACCGCAACTACATTCGACCCTATCCGATTTCATAACCTAAAAATAAGAAATACAAGGGGAATGAGCTCACAATGCTCAGTAGGGAAACGCCCACTGTCTTCGTCCTAACTGGCAAGACTAACTAGCTCTTCCCAAAACTGAAACTAGATCCCATCCTGGAACAAAGATAAAATATACATCTCGTCTAGGTCTACATACCCGTGAGATCCATAACTTGACACACTGAATACCCAACAGTCCAGTTATAACAACAATAAGAGAATCGTAGAACAAGTTTATATATATACAATGTCTCAACTAACTGATATCATGGAATGATGTGAGAATGTGATGCATCTTCATGTCTACCTATATTTCCAGACACGAGTCTCAGGCGTAACTCTCTCTACTACCCTGTAGTCATCCTGTACAACCAACTGCTAACCTGCAGTCATCATCATGTACGTGACTCATCTAGGATGTCCGTAACCCAGAGTCCTAGGAACAAGCGGGTATTTTCGTATCCCGGAATCCCTAACGTAATGCAAAAACCAAATCCCAGGCGTAGCTCTCTCTACTACCTTGCAGTCACACCCTATACGACAAACACACGTATGGTGACTCATCTAGGATGGCCCAACTCCGAAGTCCTAGGAACAGACAAAATCTTCGTACCCCAAAATCCATACACAAGGATGGTCGTACCCCGATGTCCAGTGTTGAGTGCAATCACGCAACTCTTATCTCCCACAGACTACATGCCCGTGAGATGAATATGACATCTAATAGTACCATCATGTTATCACTAGCACCCTAGACATACAAGCATGATTTTCAAATAACTTTAATTTTAATGCACACCTAGCATGCTCGAATAAAATCACATAGGCATGTGCACATCATTCTATCATTACTTTCCAGTAATACCAACTTATTACTTATATCACTTCCAAATAATATAATCAATTTAATACACAAACATCATGCTTTAATAAAATCATAAAAGAAGGAAACACATCAACTCTCAATAATTCCCATTTAATTAATTCATTTATATATTTCAATTTATTTTTTTCAATTAATTTACTTTATTTATTTATTTTTATTCTTTTCAATTTAAACATAATTTTCTAAGCCATCATAATTTCCGAACATCATGATTATAATTTTCACACGCCACACGGAGCGTGAACTCGTAATTTAAACAACAATTTTCCTACCTCTAAAAAAGTGCACAAAAACAGCAATGCACCCACACCGGTTCCCGAACCGAAATCCCGAAAAATAGTTTTTCGCACAATGCGCCAAAATGATCGCCATGACGCCTAAAATAACATACTAAAATACGATTAAAACCTTTACACATTAAAACATGCAAATTGACACAAAACGAAAAATTAACTCACTTCTTGAAAATGCGATCTACGCCAAACCGTTAAATGAAATCATCCCAATTTCAGATATGACATACACGCCACCAAAGCCGAACTACCCTCCGAAGGACAAGTAAAATGATACACATCTCGACACTAAAATGGAGTTGAAACCCTCCTGGCCAAATCTGAGCCACCCGATGCCACAGGACCACAATTGAGCCAACCCCCGCCACTGCGCCACCTTCAGTGTTGTTGCCACCTAGAACACTGCCGCCACTGCACGCCGTCGTCCCTGCACACCACCGCCCTTATTCTCCGGTGACCTGCCTTTCGCCTAGTCCATCTCCAACAACAACCCGCCTATCTCTTGATCTTCTTCCATCTCTCTCTCTTTGTCTCTACTAAAGAAACGAAGAGGAAGAATAAATAAGAAGATCGCAGAGAGTACCTGCGTGCGTGTGTGTGTGTGTGTCAATGGTGTATGTGTTTTTCTATATATATAAATGCAATCTAATATAATTATATATATTATCCATATATATTACTTATATCTATTCCTCATCATATATATAACACGTGGAAAGAAAGAAGATACGCTCTACATAACCACCAATGTTAGTACATTGATTGCAGTTGCAAAAGGCAAGGAGGATCACAACCTGTGGCACCAGAGGCTAGGTCACATGAGTGAAAAGAGGCTTAATGTTATATTCTCTAAAGGAAAACAACCAGGCTTGAAATCGATTGATATCGACTTTTGTGAGAATTGCGTATTTGGTAAGCAAAAGATGGTTAGTTTCTAGAGCAACAACAGAAATCTCATAAAGGAGGAGCTTGAGCTAGTTCACACGGATATCTAGGGGCCAGCAAATGTCTCATCTCTTGGCAGAATGCCTTACTTCGTGACTTTCATTGATGACCATTCCAAGATGGTATGGGTTTACTTCTTGAAACCTAAATTTGAGGGGTACGATATGTTCAATAAATGGAAAGCCATGGTAGAGAACGAGACATGGTTGAAAATAAAGAAATTGAGATCCGACAATGGTGGACAATATGAAGACTCTGGATTCAAGAACTTTGCTATGAAAATGCTATCAGATTACAAAAGACTGTTCCACGTACACCACATCAGAATGGCATAGCGGAACGTATGAATTAGACATTGACTGAGAAAGTTAGAAGCATGTGCATACAGGTAGGGTTGCCGAAACAGTTCTGGGTAGAAGCAATCAGTACAACATTGTTTCTAATCAATCGAGGTCCATTAATACCATTGGAGCACATAATACCAGAAGAGGTATGAAGCGGTAAAGAGGTAACACTTTCACATTTGAGAGTTTTCGGTTGTGTTGCATATGTGCATATTAGTGATAATGTCGGGACTAAGCTTGATCCTAAATCACAAAAATGAACTTTCATTGGATATGGTGTTGATGAGTTTGGTTACGCATGTGGGATGATCAGAACCAGAAGGTGATTTGAAGTAGAGATGTAATATTCAATGAAAAGATTATGTACTAGGACAAGCACACAACAACCATGAATCTTGAAGCACAAAGTGATCCTGTGTATATTGAGTTAGAAGATATTTAAGACAGTTAAGAGGCACAACAAACAGTTGAGAGTCCCTAGTTAGAAGAACCGATTGCAGAAAGCAATACTCAACAGGCTGTTACACCGCAGTCTCCGACTCCTATTCCTGTACCTAAGAGGACTTCACGGTCGCATGTGCCGAATCGGAGATACCTAAATTATTTATTGCTCATAGATAGAGGTGAACCAGAATGTTATGATGAAGCATGCAATGCGGCAGATGTGAGCTAGTGGGAGCTTGCGATGGAAGATGAGATGAAATCCCTTATCTCCAATAGAACATGGAAGTTAACCGAGATGCCGTAAGGAAAAAAAGCTCTCCATTATAAATGGATGTACAAGGTCAAAAAGGAACATGATGGTTGCGAGAGATACAAGGAAAGACTTGTAGCTAAAGGCTTTTAACAGAAAATAGGAATCAACTATAGCGATATCTGTTCTCCGGTTGTGAAACTAAATACCATTTGTTCAATTCTTAGCATTGTTGTAGCAGAGGAGGTTTACACTTAGAGTAGTTAGATGTCAAAACTTCTTTCTTCCATGGTGACCTAAATGAGGAGATTTATATGCAGCAACCGGAAGGTTTCTTAGTGAAAGGGAAAGAGAAGTTAGACGCGATAAAGGTTGCAAGGCAAAGTCAGACACGACCGTGGTTACAAGACAGAAAAGCCAGACGCAATAGAGGTCTCAGGGTCTGTACAAGGCTAGATATTGCTCATATAGTGGGAGCTATGAGTAGGGTCATGGAAAATCCCATGAAGCAACATTGGGAAGCAGTGATAACAGAAAAACTGAAGTTGTGCTCAACTTCAATGGATCTTCAAACTTGAAGACAGAAATGAGGGCACCGTAATGTACTGATCATTAATGGAGGAGTTGTTGGATGAAAACTTGTCAAGTGGGAGATTGTTATATTTTGTGACTCATTTTCTTATAGGGAGAGTTCAACTTAGCCACCAAGCAATCCTTATTTGAGAAGGATATTGATTTGAAGACTCCTTGTTCGAATTGGTTTTGGATACCAATTGTCTTGTTCACCAATAAACCTCTCATATAAATATATGGTCTAACATATTGTATTGTGTGAACATAAAAGAGAGAGAGAGAGAGAAGAGAAAAATACAGATTAGTATTTTTCTTGGTGTGAGTGAAACACTGGGGTGAGCGATACACGTGTGAATGAAACACTTTGTGCGTTGTTGATCTGCTGATCATCATATTGTAATTCCCTAATTGATAGTGATTATTGGTGTTCTCTGTGGACGTAGGCTGATTTGGTCAAACCACGTATAAATCTATATGTTGGTATGTGTGATTTAGATTGCAATTGTTTGTGTGTGTTTTTCGGTTCAGTCTTGGGCGGGCGTAAAAATCCTAACAGATCATATATATATATATATATATATATATATATATATATATATATATATATACACACACATATATATAAAAAAATTCGGGACATAAATTGTGGAAGGACTACTGTTTTAGTGGTTGGCTGGAGCGGGTAGTGATGGGTGGTCAGAGATGATGGTGGAGTGGTTGGTGGTGGTGGTAATTCATCAATTGTAGATAGAGTAGACAAGGAATAGGGTGTCTAGTAAATTATTAAGATGGACTCAGTGTAATTTGGACTATAAAAGTTCATCAACTTGCTGGTAATCAGTGATGTTTTAGTAGGTCTTTGACCCATATATTATTTCAATACAAAAGAATTTGTGATTATACTTTCAAAACTTGTGTTTTATTATATAATCCTTTTCTGTTTCCTGACCAATCACATTCTGGATAACTTTCGGGAAAAAAGGCCCAGAGTCGGTTAGTTGCTCATTCAGTCTTTCTTAAGAGAGCATTCATTTCATCGTGTAACTTCTCTATGCTGATTTCAGACTTATTAGTGGTTTGCTATATATGTAAGTAAGACAGTTTCAAACTGTTAATCTTGGCCTACTGGTTGGTTATGCAAGTAAAACAGGCTCGAGTATTGACACTAATTATAAGTAGATTTAGCAAAACTGACAGTTCTATTTTTTTCTAAAATAAAAATTAAAAAATTAAAAATTCTTTTTAAATGTGCCATAAAATGCACATAAAAACCCAAATCCGCGCCGTTAATTGCTATCGCGGACCATTTTAAACTGCCGGTGAATGGCAATTTATTGGCATGTTAGGATTTCCCGGGCAATCTATTAAGCGCCAGTTAGAAGATAACCTGATCTATATTATGACCTCAAAAAGCCCATTTGTTTGTCATTATTTTGTTAGTGTGGTTCTTCTTTGTACCTGAGAGAGATGAGTTCTATATTGGGCTTTGATATGTGCAACATTTCTTTTTCTTTCTCTAACATAAAGAATTAATATTTCAAATTAAAACATCTTGTTAAAACTAGAAAGTCTTTGAAAAATGATTTTTACCGCACTTTCTTAATTTATTAGAATCACTTCTAAAGATTTATTTTAAAAAATAACTTTAACTCTCTCTAACAAAGTTCGAGTATGCTCTTGCTAGAAAAAGAAAATATTCACTGCTTTGCTTACTATCACTGTCAACCATTTCATCCCCCATTTTCCAACTCCTTAAATTTTGAGATAACCAATACATGTGCTTGAATTAGGTCTTTACTGGAAAATATGTCACCTAAATGAAGACTTACACTGATTTTTTATCTATCTTTTTAAATATCCATAGGAAACTAAGCCAAATTAGCACCCTGAAGTGACTTATTTCTGGCAATATCCATAAATTATTTAAAACAGTTTTTATTGACTGTATGGTGTCAAATCCATTCCTGGTATACTCATCCTGTCAATAATGTTCTTTCGTATCTGTTGTGCATCATAATATGCAAGAATTGATACTCAATTCATGCATCTGTTTTGCAGATGGGAAAACTTTAAGCGCCAGTTACAAGATATGCTTCACCACAGTGATGTAAAAGGGAATGAACTGAAAAAGCCCAGTGGCTCACTGTACACTTATCCTATACCAGATTGTATGTGTAAGCAAGCAGATATTAGAAATGGGAATCTTACACAAAACAAACTTGAAACCTCGAATATGAGATAATTCAGGTGATCAATGTTTATATACGTGTTTCTAAATCCATTCTTTTACATATATATTTAGATCAGAAATTCCAAATTTTTTATTCTTTAGGGTTCATCACTTCATTGTCTAAGCTGTAATTTATAATGGGACAGTTTTTTTCTGTATATTACACAGTAAAAACATATGCAAGAGAAAATTCTTTGATATACTTGAAAAGTTTTTTTGTTGTCTTGTTTCTTTGGCCCGTAATGCATAATCGATGCTGTGCGCCTTTCTGTAAAAATCAAAATCATTTCAACAATAGTTTTGGCATGGTGCCAAGAAATCAATTATTGGTTTTGATAGTAGAACTGTCATTGCAGTGAGGATTTATAGCCGATAGTTACTACTAATGTAATGTACATGAACCTCGATGATGTGTCCATGATCAGGATGTCTGATGTTGAAGACTCGAGAGGTGAATATCTGTGGAATGGGACTCGAACCAGAGTTAATTAGCTGGTTTGCTTCAAATAGTAGAATAAATTAAACTAATAAAATGCTCCTGGCAAACATTGCTCACATCCCAACTCTTCATATTTCACAAGAGTGGCAATGATGTACAAGGTAACTCCATCTTATTCTTCTCCCTCTTCAATCTCAAATGATATTGTTGCATTTCTATTACATCTAAGAAATATCACAATTTATTCTCTTTGCTCGATTCAGATCATAGTGAACAGATTTTTTGTCGATTTTATGATCAATTAAAATTATTTAACGGAAATTCAAGTTTAACTAGTCAGAAACCCTAATTCCCAATTCAAATATCAAAACAAATCAATCAAACAAATATGAATATCAGTGCATAAATTTAAATCATGAAAAGACACGGAGATTTTTATGTGAAAAATCTTGGAAAGACTCCAAGTAAAAACCACATATACGTACACTTGGGTATCGATGCACTATGAATCAGAGAATTTGTACAGACTCTATGAAAATAGAACTTACAACCGCTGTAATTTATTGTTCTTCACTCGACGTCTGAAAGTTTAGATTCACTCACGCTCCACGAAGCTTTCGCTCCGATCTCCGTACTTTGACAACTCTGCTTCTCAACATATCAAAATCATCACAAAGCCTCCTGCTTCGATCTCCGCACTCAGACGGCTCCGTTCTTCAATGGATCAACGCAACTACGTTACTATAGACGGTGTGTGAATTTTTCAGTAACTATATCATTCAATCGTGCATAGAAATCGTCGATATAGAAGCACGATTGAAGACGTCCAATAACAAGAGAGAACTTATGTATCTCTAATCACTCAACAATATTATTTCACCATATGTATATCTCTGTAGAAGAAGATGATGAAGCTGTAGAAAACTTGCAGAGAATTCTTAAAGACGTGCCTCCTCTTGTTGTAGAGGTGAGTATTTATCGGCGATGATGAATCAAACCCTAAGTTTGCCCTTTCTCGTAATTTCACATACAAACCAAGTTAAATCCTCTTTTATGGTGTATATAATGTATATAACACGTATATCAAGGTGTAGGAGTCATTCACGCATCATAGGAAACAAAATAGACAACACAACAAAATTTACCCAAAATCTTGTCGCAGCTACGCTTCAAGCGTATATCTAAGCGTAAAAATGTGTTTCTCAGCCACTTTTTGAAACTAAAGTGTAGGTATTTTGTTAAAACCACATTTTTTTGCAACTGCGCCAAAATGACCCTATTGAACCCACGATACTTTTTGCTTGAGTGACGGCTTCGGAAAATGTCGTTTTCACCTACTAGGAGACATTTTTCCTCAATATGCTCACTTTCGTGCTTCACTTGTATTCTTCATTACTTCAACGCTTGATTCTGCATTTAACGAAGCTTATCAATGTCACTGAAACCAAACCAACTTATCAAACACTCAACATGGTTATTGTCTAGAACATGCCATAAATAAACAATACACAAAAATGTTCTTACCCGAAATGGTCTTTTTATTCTCTTAAGCAGTGTGTCGGGATTCGTCAGCATGCATGTCTCTATCGCACTGCCTGCTGAGGTCCTGTGAGACGGCGTAGTCACAGGACGTTTCTGATCTCAGACAATTTGAAGAGGTTTGGTTAAGTACTATACTTGTAATTCTGTGATTATATGTAATAACACGAATCTCTCTGGGATTATATTTGTATATTGTTTGATCTATATGTGATGATTTAGCTATCATTAGTAAGCCTATTGAAGATTATAAAAAATGGTTTGGCAACACAACTTCTCTGTTCCGCAATGCTTAAGCCCCTAATCTCACATATAAAGGCATTATTCTTCCCATTAGAAAGAAAAATCTAATTCTCTCTGCACATAATCTAAGGTGCTATTATCATATAAATCTTAACAAAATCGACACTTGCTCAATTAAGTGTTTTTCATAAGCAATTTAAATATCCCTCAAAACCTACTTAAAATGCGATAAAATTTGAAGTAAAAATGGTTATCACTTATCACTGAAGTCTGAACAACATTAATTTATAGAGATTAATATAAATTTTTTAACATATTTTTTTTGTGCTAATTAAAACTTCCCGTACTTCAAATTCAATTTCGTTAAATTTTTAGCGCTTAATGTTTCAGTTTTATAAAATTGCACCTAACTCAACATACACTTGAATTGCTACGCTATATAACACGTTGGGCCTAATATAAGCTCATGAGGAAGAAGAAAATGCATAGAATAGAATAAAAATATTAGAAGTTAGTTTTATTGTTCAACTTAAAATAAATCATTACTCAGTTCCTACTTAATGTAATGACGCCTCAGGAATAGAAAGTTGCTGATGTCGCCTCTATATATAAGCGCGTGTGAATTTATACATTGAGATTCATGCACATAAAAATATTTCAATAGATAGTTAGATACATCATAAACATAAAAGACACATGCATCTAAATATGTTTTAATTTCAGTCAACGAAAAAAAATGTTTCAGAATTATTTTTTCTGTTAATAAAAGTACCATAAGTAGAATAAAGATTAATCATTTCTCCAGTATATGCGGTTGGATTTTGAACAATATAAGAAAAAACAAGATGTATGAACTGCATAATGGATCATTCTTTAATTTTTATTCTTTATTTTTCTCTTTTATTCTTTGACGTGGTTATTTTTCCAATATATGTACGCAATTAGGTCATTGACTTGAGATTAAGACCTTTTAGTATAAATATGTGGTAAACAATTTTTTCTACTAATGCTCTTGTTATAGCTTTGTTGACCCGTTTAAGGATGTGATGCTTGCAACTTCAAATTTACCCATCTTGTGTGGAGTTGGAATATTTTAGCACCAATTTTTGTTATAAATTTGAATCACATTACTAGCATGCTTAAGTGAAAATGCATTATATTTTGTTGAAAAATGTACTTTGTGTGACTACGGATTCTAATTCACTACAATAGATATTAGATAACATTTACCCATATATATCAATTTGCTAGTAGCATCAAATAGAAATATTAATTTTAACCAATGAATGATATTGTAGATGCAGAAAAATTACACAATAATAATTAGGGTAAAAATGAGATCCCTTTTCATTCATTAAAACCATGTATTTATACACAATTGTGGTAAATGGGTCAAGCCCATTTACACAAGTTTATCAATCTCTAAAATCAGGGGATTTGATAAACCATACCCTTTTTTGGACTCTTTATTTTATAATTGGACTACTCCTTAACTTGTGGATCAATTATCTTCTAGAATTTTCCATAGGCCCATTTGTTTTTAGCCCATCCATATTCGGTCCATCTGTCTTCGGCCCATCAGTCGTCGGCTTATCAGTCCTGCGGCCTATCTCGGTTGGGCCAGGTATTTACAGATATGTAAAAAAAAACAATTAAGATATTGGAGTGAACCAATGTAATATTTATGAATAACATGAAGCTTATTATTACCGTGAAGGCCACACAACCACATTTATGCATGACATTTCGTGCAAGTGATAAAAACACGTTTCTCCGAAGACTCGAAACCGATATAATGACCATAATAGGTACGAATGGACTAAAATACAATTCCATTATTTAAATCAAATATATTAGAAAAACATAAAATGAAAATAATATTTAGGGTCCGTTTGGATACCCTGTTTTTTGTTTTTGTTTTTTTACTGTTCACAAGACTAAAAAAAAAACACGTTTGGCAAACGCGTTTACTGTTCACTGCTTTTTCCCCAAGAAAACTGTTTTATGTGAATAGTGTGTAAAAGTGATGAAAACACCAAATACAACTTTTAGTTGTTTTTTGAGTTTTTTCACTGTTTAGGTGGTAAAAACAATGAAAACACCAAATTCATAAAATACAATTTTCACCAAATAAAAGTGGTGAAAACACCTTCATCCAAACGTTTTTTGTTTTTAGTTTTTTCCTGAAAAAACAAAGACAAATACAAAAACTGTTTCTATATTTGAATACAGAAAACAAATACAAAAAATAGGCTTTCCAAACGCACCCTTATCTTTATAGAATAGGGTACTCTTTTCCACTTGAGTTAACAAATACCAACCATGTGAACCACAAGAATTTAAGAAATGAGACAAAATTAAATTTTATTCAACTAAAATTAGAATAATTTGTGCAATGGTTTTCATCGCTGCCTCACTTGGAGGTTCCATTATGTAGCTGCAAAGTAAACAAAGACACTTGAGGGGATTTCTTGAGAAAGAATTGAATTGGGTATATACAATTTATTTATTGTAATAATAGGAGTAGAATCCAAATTGCCCACAACATTGTATTCTATGATGAACCTTGTACATCATATAAACCACAACATTGAGGGGCTTTTAGAGTATACATAATTTGACTATGTAGGGTTTAAGTTTATTGGGTGATAGGCATTTGAATGGTAACACAAATTTTAGAAGCCAATCAAACAAATGATCCAACTATATTATTTTCGTTTATGTTATTTCTATGAGAAAAACTAAAAAATATTATTCCCTCTATCCCAAATTAGTTCTCCAATTCTTCTCACTTTTTTAAAAAAAAAAAAATTGGTTATTTTGTGTTTCTAATTTTGGTATTTGATAATATAGTATAGTTGTAGTTTTTAGTGAGGCTTATTACTTTTTGAAATTAATGTAGAGGGATAGTTTGGGAAAATATGAGATTATATTATATTGGGAATTGAAAAGCTGAGAAGGTGAACAACTAATATGGGATGGAGGGAGTAATAATGATTCATTTTTGGACATTCTTGTTTGTAACTTTGAAAGGAGTTTTGTCTTCTAAGAATTCAAAATCTGAAAAGTATACAAAAACTTTGCTTGGTTTAATTTTCTAAAAATGGGTCTCCTTGGTTTGTATCACTAAAACTGTTCTTGAGAATTCTGAAAATTGAAAATTGTTTTCTGAGAACAGTAAAATGAGTTATTTGAAAACTAACATTTTTATAACTGAATGTTCTGAACACAGTTTTCAGAAAACCCAATCAAACAGATTTTTTTAAAGTTTTTTAATTTTTAATTGTCAAAAAACAGAAAACTATCTTCAGAAATACAGACCAAGTAGGCCTGCTTGATTTGTATCTCTTAAAAGTGTTCTTGAGAATTATAAAAACTGAAAACTGTTTTCTGAGAACAATAAAAAATAGTTCCATGAAAACTGACAATTTTGTAACTGAATTTTCTGAAAACAGTTTCCAGAAAACCCAACCAAGCAGATTTTTATACAATTTTCTGATTTTCAGTTTTCAGTTTTCAGATAACAGAAAACCGTTTTCAAAAATACAAAAAAAGCAAGACCTATATATTTCGAAAACCCCTTCTAAAAATATTGTTTTCAGATTACTGTCTTTTTATTGCTTCCAAAAACAGTTTTTTCTTTCTTTTCTTCACCGTTGCCAAAAAACAGTTTTTTGTTTCTAAGCGTCACCCTGTCCTGTCAGAGTATATGATTTGAATGTATGTTTCTATTTAGTCCGTAGTTTATAACTTTATTAACTTGTGCTTTAAAAAGTAGCAAGCTTGCCCTTTTGATTGCTTTTCGTTCCCATTGAACCTGTTCAACCATTTGAGCTTTTGTTTTTATGTAATTACCTCTATATATTAATATATGCTTTTACCTTCTGATTTATATATGAAAATAAAAAAAAAATCTTTTTTTGAGTACTTGAGAAATGTTTTCACAGATATAACAAGCCATTAATTTCTTCATCTGTTAAATTTACCACCCTTGAGTTTTATAATTACACGTCAAAGACTTATGTAGGATTGTTAGAATTCCAAAGAATCTTTGTCCACTTTATAGTCATATCTCCCTTAAGAAAACTCTCATTATAACTTAAATAAACAGTGAATGCATAGCACAAATACAATCCGTACATGCCTACATAAAAATCCATTCTATTGATTCCAAATTAATTAATAATTTCAGCATGAGAGTGTATAAAAGTGAAAAAAATAAATCACAACCCATATTTTGAATAGAATATTGAAACAAAAGATCAATCGCAAAAAAAAAACATCTCACAACATTGGCATAAGGTACTTTGGTTATCTTTTCAGTTTTTGCCTCTGTTTGTGGGCTTTGGGTTGCAGATAATCTGAAGTGGTTGGCCAATGATGTACCCACATCTTTAGCATCACTCATACTGAACATCTCCAGCACCTTCTTGATGTAACTCTTCTAAGAAACCCATAGTTTTCCGGCCTCTCTGTCCCTGTGAATCTCCATGCCAAGAATCTTCTTGGCTGCCTCTAAGTCTTTCATCTTGAACTTTTTGCCCACCAAAAATTTTAGGCTACTAATCTCATCCATATGCTTAGCAGCAATAAGCATATCATCAACATATAACATCAAGAAAATATATGAACCATCATCTAAAATTCTGAAATAAACGCAACAATCATACTCACAACGAGTATAACCAATTTGTAACATATAGGAATCAAACTTCTTATACCATTGCCTGGGAGAGTGATTCAAACCATAAAGTGACTTCTTCAGTCTACAAACAAGATGTTCTGATTCAGGTTCCTTGAACCCCTCCGGCTGCTCCATGAAGATGTGTTCCTCCAAATCACTATGAAGGAAAGTTGTCTTCACATTTAGATGCTATAACTCCATGTCATCATTTGCTACAAATACCAAAACTGATCTAATAGAAGTATGCTTCACAACAGGAGAGAACACTTCATTATAATCAATGTCTTGTCTTTGTGAGTATCCCTTCGTTACAAGACGAGCTTTGTATCTCTGTCCCTTTTTTTCCAGATATAGACCATTTTTTCTTGAACACCCACTTGTACCCAATAGCCCTTTTTCCCTCAGGAAGCTCCACCAACTCCCATGTATGATTTTTAGTAAGTGATTCATTTTCTTCTATCATGGCCTTCATCCACTCACTCTTCTTTTGGCAATTAATTGTCTCTTGATATGATGAAGGATCTCCATTAGTAGTAATAAGTGTAAAAAAAACATAATCATCATACCTCGCTGGTGGTCTAGTAGTGCGTCTGGGTCTGTCTGTAGCAATGTGATAGTGCTCATTTTCTAGTTGCAGAATGTTCTCCTTTTCAGGCCTCAGCTCTTCTAGCTCTACCTCAATTCCTTGCTGCTCATTTGCACTATTTTCTGGTTGATGCGAGTGTTCCTTTTCCAACATTGATTTTTCATCAAAGACTGCATCTCTGCTAATCACCACCTTTTGAGTCTCTGGATTCCAAAGCTTGTACCTTTTTACTCCTTTCTCATAACCAAGAAATATGCACCTTTTTTATTTTGGATCAAGCTTAGACCTTTCCTCGAGTGGTATATGAACATATCCAGGACACCCGAATACCCTTATCATAGAGTAGTCAACCTCCTTTCCTGTTCATACCTCTTCAGCAACTTTCCCATCCAGAACTGCTCTTGGTGATCTCTTGATAACATAGCAAGTTATATTTACTACCTCATCCCATAAATTATTTTGTCTACTAGCATTCAACCTCATACATCTTGCCATTTCTTCAATGGTCTAATTCATCCTCTCAGCAACACCATTTTGTTGTGGCATTTTTAAAAATATGAAGTGTCTCTTGATCCCATGCTCTTCCCAAAATTTCAGAAATTCTATGCTCTTATATTCGGTTCCGTTGTTTGTCATGAAGGCCTTGATTTGTTTCCTAGTCTGATTTTCTACCTCTGGTTTCCACACCTTGAACTTTACAAAAGTTTCTGACTTGTGTTTCATGAAGTAGACCCAAACCTTCATGGAGAAGTCATCTATGAATGTTTCAAAATAGTATGATCCTCCCTTCGATTTTACATTCACTGGTCCCCAAACATTCGAATGTACATAATCAAGAGTATCCTTGCTACTGTGAATCGTCATTTTAAACTGAACCTTGCAATGTTTTCCGAGAGCACAATACTTGCAGAAGTCAAGTTTACAAGTCTTCATTACCTTCAATATATTTCTCTTATGAAGTTCCCTTATTCCGCGTCCACTCATGTTTCCTAGTCTCATGTGCCATAAAAGCGAGTCATCTGGGCTGGTTTCAGAAGATGAAGCAATAATAGCTCCACCCACAACTGTACTTCCTACAAATTTATAAATATTTCCTATGACTTTCCGCCCTTTCATCAACACCATTGCTCCATTTGACACCTTCAGAATTCCTCCTTCTGATTTATAGACACATCCATTTGCATCTAAAGTTCATAAATAAATTAAATTATTTTTAAGTTTAGGAACATGCCTCATATCACACAGCGTCCTCACAGTACCCAAACTGACAACTTTGCATGAAACATCGTTGCCCATAACAACACTGCCACAATTGATTGACCAGTAAGTGTTGAACCAATCTGTATGTGGACACATATGATAAGAGCAACCTGAATCAAGTATCCAAGAATCTGTATCGCTATCAGTTGTAGCCAATACTAATAGCATATCTCCATCGTTGTTATCTCTACTATCCTCAGCTACATTAACGGAGTTTGACGCTTTTGTGTTATTCCCTTTTTCTTCATGCTTCATCCAAGAATAGTCCCTAT
The DNA here is from genome assembly GCA_963922005.1 of Cornus suecica. Taxonomy (NCBI): domain Eukaryota; kingdom Viridiplantae; phylum Streptophyta; class Magnoliopsida; order Cornales; family Cornaceae; genus Cornus; species Cornus suecica. The sequence goes on along the minus strand of OY998246.1, from coordinate 45,850,726 downwards.
TTATGTGTCCCTTCTCGTGATACTTATAGAATTCAACTGTCTTCATCCAGTTTGGTCTTGATTTCGATCTAGACTTCTTCATATCAGATGATTCCCCCCCTCTCCCTCTATCTTCCATGCTCCTGGTTTCCTTTTGCTATCAACCCTTCCCCTTGCAAACCCTAGATAGTAACCTTCTGTTGGTTGTAAGATAATAAGGCAATAATAAATTTCTCTAATTCTAGAGTTTCCTTATCCCATAATATGGTCGTAGATAAATGTTCACAAGACGTAAGGAGAGAACTCACTAGCATCATTGTCTTGTCTTCATCGTCATACTTCACATCAATCCTCAATAGATCATTTATTAACCGATTGAAGATATTGATGTGTTGCGCTAGATCGAAACCTTCAACCATCTTAAGCCTATACAACTTCTGCTTGAGAAATAGTTTGTTCGTCAATGATTTTGACATATAGCAAAACTCTAACTTTGTCCAAATCCCTGTAGAAAATTCTTCGTCCAAGACATCATACATAACCGAATCTGCAAGATATAGATGAATGGTACTTACGGCCTTCAATTCTAGATCTTCTCAATCATCGTCTGACATCGTTGCAGGCTTTTTCAATTTCCTGTATAACGCTTTTCCCAGACCTTTCTGTACCAGCAGATCTTTCACCCTTCGTTGCCAAAGCCCAAAATTATGAGTCTTGTTGAACTTCTCCACATCGAACATTGATATCGAAGTATTCATCATTGTTGCGAATCCGACCTTGTCTCTAATACCAATTGTTGAAATAAAAGATCAATCGTAAACAATAAAACATCCCACAATATTGGCATAAGGTACTTTGGCCATCTCTAGAGACAACCCGTTTCTCCTAGAACCTGGATCGAGGCTTGTTGGTAACCTGAGCTCTAATACCAGTATTGGGAGGTCTTGGTCCTCTCTCACCTCAAAAGCTAACTCAAAGGGTGAGACTTTCTCTCACACTTATATACTGACCACCAACCCCTTCCACAACCGATGTGGGATAACCCCAACAATCTCCCCTTCACCACCATTGTCTAGAAAACCATAATTAAGCATTTGTGTTCCGGCTCATATTGAATAATCATAGTTGTGCAAAATAATACATTCATTCCATCTAAGACAAGAATTTAGAACAACCATATAATTTTATATTACAAATCAGTACGGTCTCTTAACTACTACAATCATCACAATATGGACAATAGTTTCCCTCGTTACAATTAAAAATAATGAAAGAGCTACTTTACTTGGCTAGGGTTTTGCTAGAAAACCCTAGATACCGAGTTAGTTAGCCATGGTGGAAGGTGACTGCATCGTTGATGTAGAAACGCTCTCCATGGTCTTCTTCTTCGGATCTCTAGATTTGAATATGGCTCTTAACAACAGCAAGTCTGAATGAATGAACCTCTCTGAATGAACGTCTCACTGAAACCAACCCCAACGTGTACTAGAACAAGAACCAGAACTTCTAACTCTGATATATGATCGTGTATATATAGGCAATGGTATAGAGAGGTGTTTTTCAGTCTTTTCACTCTTAACTTCATGAAAACCCTAACTTCTCATATATATAAGTGTATATACATGTATATAGAGGTCTAAAGTCGTAGGCACGTCTTCCAATCGAACTAGGGGTGAAACAGGTAAAATCCACCAAAACACCACAAAAAGTTGCCGCACTTACGCTTGAAGCGTACATGGCCTACGCTTCAAGCGTAGGTCCCAAGCGTACCTCCAAGCGTAGAAATGTGATTTCCAGCCACTTTTTGAAACTGAAAGCGTAGGTATTTTATGGAAAATCACTTTTCTCCGTGAATGCACCAAAACGACCGTCTTCAACCCACGATACTTTTTTTTGAAGATGACAGCTTCTGGAAATGCTGTTTTTGCCCTCTGGAAGTCATTTTTGTCTCGGACTGCCTCTTTGACTATCCTCTTAGATAGAAAGAACACTATTCAGTTAATTCACTGAAGTTAGCTCCATTTCTTCATTAAGCTCCTGAAACATGCTTTAACATGCAAACGTAATAAAAATATCAAATAATGAAATCAAAGAACGTAACAATAGTGTTAAGGGGTCAAAATGTCTAATATTTGACACTTATCACACCCCCAAACTTACATATTGCTAGTCCCTTAGCAATAAACTTAGGAAACTTTTCTTGTGATGATCTTTTTAATCTAACTATCCTAACTAATCTAACCTAATCCCTTGCTTTCGTGAGGGTTGATGATTACACTTAGCACGTGTAACAAGCCTTTTAAACCCCTAGGTAACCCCTAGTGGACGAGTGAAGTTTCGTAAAGGTTTCCAGTGATGGTACCTACAAACATCTCAGTTCTCTCTAATTACGCAATCATGAGTTAACACATAAATTAATTAAGTCATGATATAATACAAAAGACAGCATGGATGCAAATACTCCCACTCACTATCGAACAACAATTATATCGAGCTTCGTGTCATGAATGGTTCTCACTAAAATGAACGATTTCACTACTTTTTACTCTAAATCCAAACAACCTTTCGTGATTTTATGAACAATCGACTACGATATTTCAGTTTCTTTTCTCCTACTTCATTGATCAAACTTTCCCATTTTTAGGAAAAATGTATTGTTTCCATTTTTCCACTTTTCATCCATTTTTGTCTTTCTAAGTCTCCAGACTTTCTAGCGAGGTTTTTTAGTCCTGACCAACTGGGTCCGAGCTTCTTCCATGGGATTTATACTCATTAGTTTTCTCCCCTTTAAATGCGAACAATGATATTGGTGATACTAAGGCCCAGTTACTCAGATCGAAGAACTACCTTTTTGCATTTTTTTATTTTTTTCAAAATAATTTTTTTAATTTTCTCCATTTCAACTAAAACATCTCCCCATCTCCCCTTTTATTGTGGCAAAATTATTTTTCAACTACATAGTAAAAAATCAACCTATTTCTCATAGTGAATATGTGCTTGTGCTTATAGGTCAAAGTAGTTCTTCTTATTCAATTTCACTTCTTCACTCACCCATATAAATCCACATCACTTCACTAACTCGATCTAATCATTACTCTCATGAATGGGAATATCACATCACATACTACTTATGCATCATCTACACAAACTCAACCATATTGTAACACAAAACATTCATGCATGAAAATAAAGAACTGCTCCAAAAAACTTTAAATTTCAAAATTTTCCGAAAATTTTCAATCCTTGTAATACTATACCCTCACCCCCAAACTTAATTTAGACCATGTCCTCATGGTCAAAAATAATATAGGAGACTAGATACAATTACCCTTGAAGCAAAATTCTAGATTCCAAAGCAAAACATGAATCCCCTACTCCAAACTTGATTTGGATCATCTGTAAATATCATCAACAAAGCACAAATACCCAATCATAGCAAGGGAAAAATAAATTTCATTATAACTATCCAGAAATCAACACATATTTTCAATGAATCAAAGATTCATTTTTTTATATATTTCAAAAATAAATAAAAATATAAAAAAATGATTTGGCCTTAAAGGCCTACAATCCTATGAAATCAAATAAAATAAACAAAGACGTGGCCTAAAGGGTCTAAAGTCCCTAAAAACAAAATAAAACATAAACAAAGATCCTAAACCTAAACCTAAACCCTAATCTTCCTCCTTTCTTCATCACTTGACAAGGCATATTTTAACCATATCCAGCAGTCTGCAGTCTCTTTCAACTTTTCCAAATCTTCCTATGGATATACCTTTATAATTGTCCACCGCATCTCATCCAGCTCCTTCATCCTATCACCCAATTGCTCTGCAATGATCTTCGATAACAGAAATGGGTATGGAAGATAATGTTCAAATTTATCAACACCCGCCCACTGTCTACTCACAATCGCTTGAGCAATCGACATCTCAGTCATAATCAACGTTGGAACACATACTTCTTACCCATGAGTTAGGGCATACAAAGTTCGATTATTGGACCGAAGTTGAGCCAAAATGACACAATCTAAATAAAGCGACTTTAACCACCAATTAACACACGACCTATCTCCTAGATTTGATACTACACACAATTCCCAAACCATCTCTTCATCCGTATGGCCATACTTGAGGATGTTCCTTCAATATTCCTTGTACGTTTGTCGGAGTACCGATTGGTATATTCCACGAATCGGCAATACTTTTCCTTCCTATTACTATAGGAGCACTCCACTAAGTCACTTTAGCCGACATAACCTCAAATCCTGTCATTCCCGAAATCGTCATATTTTCATAGAATTTTCTGACCAAGCCCGAATACACCTTTTCTCCGGCCGGTTTTTCTTAACTTGTCAATCCTCGTTCCTTAAGGATTTCCCCCCCAGGTGCAATTAATACTCGGTTCATCCTCTCCGGATGAAATATTTCTTCAAATTGTAATTTGCACTGCAGAAATGATTTCGGTGTGGTTCGGCTTCCATTCTGACTTGTAGCTCCTTCATTCGAGCTTTTCATATCCACATATGGTTCTGTACCTTCTATGAATTCCTCCGGGTCATAATAATCTTTAATAGCATTATCCAAACTCACACCCTTGAGATAGAAAGAATTAAAGAAGAATAGAAGAAGAATATATAACTTTAATGCTCAACCCTTGAGAATTGTGAATTGTGTCTACTCTATGGATGTATTTATATATGGATGTAGTAGAATCAAAGAAGAAAAAGGATTTTAAACCCTTGGTTGAATAGGAAAATAGAAGCAATGAATAATCCAACACCAATTTGTATTTCTATTCATTTTCCTTGTCAGATTAAGATTACTCTAAAAGGTCTATCTATAAAAAAAATCCTAAAAATAACTTAAACAAATCATAATACAAGTACAGATACAAACCAGGCCAAAACACCCCGCAAACGAGTCAAATTTTCAAAATTAAAAATATTACCTTGTGATACCCTACGCTTCAAGCATACTCTTGGCCTGAACAAATTTTATTTATTTATTTTTAAATAACACTCTCCCGATCAATCCAACACATATACACACCTAAACTTAAATTCACAAATGTCCGCATAGTGCGATATAAAATTTTGAAAGAATTCAAACTACCAGCATATGTAAAATAAACGTAAAAATTCGGGGAGATATCCAACTAAATATGATTGATCATAAAAATTTTATTTTATAAACTAAGAAAATATAAAAAATATTTAGAAAATAATCGCCCAACCGATCACATAAAGCCCTATACAAAACTATCCGCTCCATAATTTATCTCCAATGTATATAAAAAATGAAATAAAAATAAAATAATAATCTAACTAAAACTATACTAAACTTCATCATCAGAGGTCGGTAGTGTGGGTGGAATCTACACCTCCATATGCTGACTCATATAGTCAAACCTATGAAATAACCGCCTCTGATCTCGCCGACGGTGCATTGTCTCCTGTTGCCGAGGTTGTCTCTCCTCTGTCAATGTCTGCTCTAGCCCCTGCATCTATGTTATAAGAGCATCAAACTAAGCCTGGGATAGAGTAACAGTACCACACGCATGTGCCTCTAGCAACACAGCCTCCTCCTCAACAACCGACATCTGTGGTATCTCAGCATCATCAGCAGCCTCCACATCTTGAGCCATACCCGCATCAGCCTGACAAGCGTCATCAGCCAGATCCTGGGCCTGTACATCTGGGGCTAGTAATATACCGACCCCTGGTCTCCACCTCATAATAACATCTCCGTGTAACTAGGTCCAGACACCAGTCCACATCCCTCTAGCATACGGGGTACCCGCTCTGAATCTATTCCTCTCACCCGCATCCATCTCAATCCCGACATCCAGTATAATCTTCATCACCAAGCACATGAATCGAATAAGGAATAGACGCTAAGCAACCTTGGTCTCTTTGCCCAGATGAATATAATGTGTATATAGGCCCTCCCATAAAATATGTGGGATAGAAATCTATCGCCCGAACTCGAAAGCATAGTGGAGGGCCGAAATATCGCATAACACATGGTAGTATGGTTATGTGGCAGAATCTGGGATCAAACTATCACATCCCAAAACCAGAGCATCGGGTGATAGTTCGCCTTTTTTGTGCAGTTCTGATACGTATCAGTTAACTGCCCTGCAGTCTGAAGTATAACAAGCTTGAAAGTAGATGGGAGTATCTCGGGCATAGGTGGGAACTCAACAACTAGCTCGATTGGACACTTCTTCAGAATGTACCATGCCTCAGCATACTATGGGGAGTAATCTTAATCTCAGTACTGCAGCCCACTGTCCGTAGTCTCATCCCCTTACTGAAATGGTGCATGTGTAGCCAGAACTCCCGGATCATATCCTCGCAAATATGCAGAGTAGTCGAGGCAAGAATAGGTAATAAGCATCGGGCCCTCAATCGACCGATCGTCCAGGCGGGGATAGGCTGTAATCCCTTAAATATCTGCAATAAGTATATACGCTCCTGCTGATACCCCTTCCAAATCTCCTGGTATAATAAATCCTCTACCAATGATGTTCGGGTCATAGGAAAGAACGTAGTCAAAAGTCCGGGGTCACCCTCCACATGTGGCTCAGGTACCCCCCCATCTGCTCGATCATTGCCCTGATCGGCATCATCCTCCTGCTCGGCATCATCCCCCTATCTCACACAATCGCTCTCGGTATCTTCTTCCATCTCCTTAGCCTGCGGCTCAGGCACATGCGGCGATGATGGTGCCCAGGGTACAACTGGGTCCATAATAAGTCGACCATGTGTCAAAATGATATCGCAACCCTGTGTAGACCTCTCTGGCACCTCCGACTCAAAAGATGAGGAAGACGAGGATGCCAAGTCGACATATTGTGGTCACCTAGCGCGTGTACTCTAGCAGCGAATAGGGGATAGTGAAGGAGATGATGATCTAGACCTCTGTCGCATCGGTTGATCAGCCGCAACTACAACCTAAGCCACTCGTCTCGCCGACAGCTGGGTCCGTGCCATGCCTACAATAGGAAATTTTTGAAAAGTAAATGATAAGGAACCAGACACCGAGTCAAACTCAAAGTATATCTAAATATACCCAATAGAACGATTAAACAAGTCATCATTCCAAAAATTCGATATTTAATATGCTTTCGAAGTCGAATAACTCAACTTTTAGAAAACGGATCAAAACACGATTTTGATCGGACTCGTTCATCAATACCAGTTTAGAATAATTAAATAAGTCATATGAAATCAAAATAATGGAATAAAACTCACCGAATCGAAAGAAACGATGATTTTCCAAAAATTGAATTTCGAAGACTTTTCGAGTTCTTCACGCGAATTCGGATGAATCACCAACTAATCTAACGATCTGCTGGCAAGGAATGATGAGGAATTGGATGAATAAATGGTAGAAACAATCCTCGTAAGGATTAGTGGATAATTGAGGGAGAGAGAGTAGTTTGAATGAAATTTCGGGGGGGGGAGGGGGGGGGGGGGGAACTGCCTGACGGGTCTGTTTTATAATAGGCCCGTAACTACACTTGAAGCGTAGGTCCCCATGGCCCAAAAATGTTTCTTTGTCTTCTCATGTCGTCTTCAACCCCATCCACTCCCAATGCTCCCTAGGCTCAATTTACACTTCCTACTCAATTGATGATGGCCTCGCGACTCATTTTTACAAACTCGATCTTAAATACCGAAATGTCTAAATTACTGTCTACAATTACAAAATAGGTTTAAAGCTATTCTTCTTCACCTAGTACCAATATTTAATATCGTTGGTGCGACGTTCCTACCTCTTAATACTCCGGATCAAGCTTATCCATCTCAGGTTGTGGTTAAGTTAGGTAGATCATTTCTACCACACATTCAGTTGGTTGCACCTCTATATAGTGCTTCAATCTTTGCCCATTCACGATAAACTTATTTCCAATGTCAGGATCATCGAGCTCCACAGCCCCATGGGGGAAAACCTTCATAATCTTGTATGGCCCATCCCATCTCGATTGGAGCTTACATATAGGTGTTAAATATTGGTCATTTTTTGCCCCTATCTTGCATTTGTTATGTCTTTACATTCTGTTACCTGGTATTTTTATCCTGTTTGCATGTGTAAGCATGTTTCAGGAGCTTAATGAAGAAACATAGTTAATCTCGGTGAATTAACTGAGTTCTTGTTCGTTTCTATCTTGAGAAAGGAATCAAGAGGTGTGTCAGAACAAAGAAGAGCTACCGGAGGGGAAAATGGTCATTTCCCGACATCATTATCTCACTGAAGGGAAAAAATGTCATTACCAAACATTATTACATCAACCAAAAGCATCGGGAGTCAAAGGCGATTAGTCTAGCTCAAATATGAAAAAATGAGTTTTTACAGTAAAAGATGCATCATACCCTACGTCGACAGAGGCAAAAAGAGGCAGACTGGACCTTACCTACACTTTGGTTTGTGAGCCAAAGGGGGGCCCTATGCCCAAGCATAGGTCAAGGGCGTAGGTCCCACCTTATGGCTACGTGATCCCTTTACGTCCAGAAGTTATTTCAGAATTTTCCAGTTTTGTCCCTGCTTCGATATTTTAAGTGATCGGTGATTCTAGACCTCTACGTATAGGCTTATACACATATTTACATCAGATTTTAGAGACATTATTCATGTATTATGAAATTACAGAAAATGACAACCATTAGGGTTTCCCTCACTTGACTATAAATATGAGAGGGTTAGGTTTAGAGAGGTGTACTGATTTTCACGCATGTTCATTGAGTTGGTGGTTGAGTTCATTGCTTCCATAGAAGATAATCACCATTAAACGCAGTCATGTATGTCCAAAGTGCCTCATTTAGCTTTCGTGGCCAATCCTTCAAATCCGGACGCACAGTCTTTTCCAAAATATTTTTATTCTCCCTATTAGAAACGTCCACTTGACCTTATGATTGGGGGTGATATGTCATACCAATATTATGAGTAACACCGTACTTCTTACACAGAGCAGGAAGAAACTGGTTATCAAAATGGCTTCCACCATCACTGATCAAAACTCTTGGCATACCAAATCATGAGAAAATGTTCGACTTTACAAATTCTTCCACCACGTCATGGTCAGCACATTTGGTGGCTATAGATTCTACCCATTTCGAAACATAATCAAACCCCATAAGAATATACTTCTTATCTACTTTCAAAAATGGTCCTACAAAATCAATACCCTACACATCAAACAATTCTATAATCAGAATTGGGGTTAAAGGCATTATGTCTCGTCGAGATATGGATCCAAGCTTTTGACACCGCAAACACGCCTTGCAAAACTAAAAAACATACTTGAATATGGAAGGTCAATAGATCCACTATGCAACACCTTATGGGCTGTCTTCTGAGCTCCGAAATGCCCTAAATACTCCAACGTGTGACAAAATGTCAATATGCTTTACACCTCACCCTCGGGGATGGATTTTCTGATAATCAGATCAGAGCAATACTAGTACAAATGCGGATTTTCCCAGATATAGAATTTGAATTGGTTGAAGAATCGGTATTTCTCATTCTTAGACCATCCTTTTGGGATTCAACCTTTGGCTTTATAATTGACAATGTCAGCATACCACATATTTGTTCCTCCACAGCCACATTGAACAGATGTTCATTCGGGAAAGAATCCTTAAGAGGAGTAATTTCCTTTGTGAATTTGAAAATAATCCTTGACAAATGATCCGCAAAAACATTCTCTGAACCCTTCTTATCTTTGATTTCTAGGTCGAATTCTTATAGCAACATAATCCACCGAATCAGTCGGGGCTTAGAATCTTTCTTCGTCAGCAAATGCCTCAGAGCGGCATGATCCGAGTAAAAAACAACCTTGGCGCCCAATAGATATGATTGGAATTTATCCAAGGCGAAGATAACTACCAGCAACTCATTCTCAATAGTTGTGTAGTTCATCTGAGCTTCATTCAGAGTCCTACTAGCATAATAAATGGCATATGGCAGCTTATCTTTTCTCTGATCCAGCACAACTCCTATGGCATAGTCAGAAGCGTCAACGAGCTCAAATGGTAGAGATAAATCTGGCGGACGAATAATCGAGGCTAATCGGGGCTAATGGAAGTAGAGATAAAGGCATGAAGGCATTATTCGTGAAAGACAACAGTTGCGTCTTTAGCCAATAAGTTGCGTAACGGCGGGGTGATTTTGCTGAAATCTTTAATAAACCTTCGGTAAAACCCGGCGTGGCCCAAAAAAAGAGCGTATCTGCTTAACAGATGTGGGAGGAGGCAGTTTTGAAATTAATTCAACTTTTTCTTTATCTACTTCTATCCCTCGCTTAGATACAATATGGTCCAATATTATCCCCTCTTGAATCATAAAATGACTATTTTCCCAACTTAGGATCAGATTCGTCTCCTTGCATCTCTTAAGTACCAGTTCTAGATGTTTTAAACAATCTTCAAAGGTTTTCCCAAAAACTGAGAAGTCATATATGAACACTTCAAGAAATTTCTCTGCCATGTCAGAGAAGATAGACATCATACACCGTTGGAATGTTACTGTCGCATTACATAAGCCAAATGGCATCCGTCTATAAGCAAACATGTCCTATGGACAAGTAAAAGTGGTTTTCTCCTGATCAATAGGATCAATCGCCACTTGATTGTAGTCGGAATACCCATCCAGAAAGTAGTGATAGCTCTGCTCGGCTAACCTCTCCAGGATTTGATCAATAAATGGTAATGGAAACTGATCATTCCTGGTGTTCAGGTTAAGCTTTCTATAATCAATACACACATGCCACCTTGTGGTGATGCGTTGTGGAATTAGCTCACCTTTCGAGTTTGGCACCACCGTGATGCCCAACTTCTTCGGCACCACCTGAGTTGGACTTACCCATGTGCTATCAGAAATGGGGTAAATGATACCGCGTCTAGCAATTTCACCACTTCTTTCATCACTACCTTTTTCATATTTGGATTAAGCCTTTATTGCATTTCCCTTGATGGCTTTGCATCCACCTCAAGATGTATGCGATGCATGCAAATCAAGGGGTAGGCCTTTCAAATCAGCAACGCTCCATCCTATTGCCTCTTTGTTCTCAGTCAGAACCATGACTAGACTCGATTCCTATTTTTCTATCAATTTTGAAGGTATGATCACATGAAGAGTTTCACCGGGTCCTAAGAAAACATATTTCAGTTTTTTAGGTAGTTCCTTGAGTTCCAAGGAAGGAGGAGTAGTTAAGGAGGGAATTGGTGGAATATTTGAAACTATCGAGAACATCCCACCATGGTCGAGTATTTAAAGCAATCTCCATTGCATCCAGCTCTTCATTTTGCACTTTCCAGTATGTCTCCAAATCAACAACTTCCTCATCTGGCCATTCTCTAGTCATAAATGACTCTAGCTCATCTTTTTCCAGGATTTGAGTTAAAAAATATGTTATGATATCATCTAGTTCATTGCATTCATTAATCTGGAAACATTCCACAGATTCGGGCAATTGGTGGCTTCCTTTGAACACATTCATCCTGACCTTCTTATTTCCAAAGGTCATATCCATGGTTTCGGTTTTGTAATTGATACATGCATTTGCCGTAGGTAAGAATGGTCTTCCCAGTATCACTGGAATGTGCTTCTTTGAGTTATGGACGGGATCTGTATCCAGGACTACAAAATCAACCGGAAAATAAAACTTGCCCACTTGAATAATGACATCCTCAAGCACACCTCTTTCCTGTTTGACTGATCGATCGGTGAATTACAATACAACCTCAGTGGGACTGAGCTCACCTAACCTTAGTTGTTGGTAGAATGAATAAGGAAGCAAGTTAATACTCGCACCTAGATCAAGAAAAGCTTTACCAATTTCCTGGTCACCGATGGCACATGGAATAGTGGGAGCACCGGGATCTTTCCTCTTAGGTGGAGTATCGCTTAAAAACAATGAACTCGCTTTCTCAGTCAAAAGTATTTTTTGTTGGATTCTTCGCTTTGCTCTTTCGCTTCTGGGTGTAAAGATCCTTAAAAACCTTAATGTAAGGCAGTATCTGCGCGATTACATCTAAGAGAGGTAAATTAATCTTGATTTTTTGCAATGTTTCCAACATATCAGATTCTGTCAACTTTCCGTACTTTGTCGGCTCTCTAAGACGCTAGGGAAATGGCACTTCCTCCTCGTAACTTGCCATGTCTGGCTCTTCAAGTAATGTTTGGTCGACACTGTCTTCTACTGATGGTTGACCCTTCTAGACTCTTTCAGCCTCTTTCCATACAGCCTCTTCCCTTTGCCCTTCTTCAGCTTCCTTCCTCTGCTTTCGTTCTTCCTCCTTTATTCTTTGCAACCTCTCTAAAGACAACATTCCTAGTACAAGGAACGATCGGTACTAGTTAGCTTAACAGAAGTTTCCCAGCTTACCTTACTATCAGTTCTTTCTTAATCGAATCCTGACGTAACTCATTTTATTTCTTCATTTGGTGCTTATTGCACATCCCATCTAGCTATGCTAGTCCTTTCTTTAACTCAGAAGGAGATTAGTTGTAAAGCGCTTGGGAGGAAGAAGTCCTATTTGAAGTTAGGGTCTTAGCTCAACAGAATGAAAGTGCACTTGGGGAAGCGTGGATCTTTGATACCAAGATCTTCTAGGAGACACAACTACCTATAGTAAGTAAGAAAGAACGTATTTTATTGCCTGCAAACTTATCATTTAAGGAAATAGCGTAAATAAAGTCCTCCGACCGAGGTTAGGTCTTCTTTTGCTCTACTGCTGTTATTCTTCCTCCAACCTGTACACAAGCCAAGGCTTCTCGAAGTCAAGTACATCAAAGGTAGGAGAAGAAAGGGTCATGTAAGGATGGACTCAATATCTATTATCTTGCCACTTTCTTTTCTCCAAATCTTTCATTTCAAGCATTAAATGGGAAAAAAAGTCATAAGAGAGTAGACATATAAACAAGTAAACCCGGCCCAGTAAGAATGTACCGAAACATCATACATATGAGATTGAAAGCTTCGTCTACCCTGTCTCTTGTGAAAAATTCTGTATTAATCGACCTGTGTGACACTAGCCAATGAATTCATTCAATCGATGAACTGGTCGGGATGATATCTAGACACTTTTCCTGTTCTTCATGCTTTACCTCAAATCTACTCTCCACTTCCCTATCACTTTTTAAAGTCGTGATTGCTTGAACCATTTCACTTGGTTCATTGACAAATGATCCGAGCTCTAGTGCTAGATGTGGCCTTGGCTTAGAGATCGGCTGACTAGGAAATCTTCCTAGTTCTCTTACATTTCTCTCATTAGCCATTTGGCCCATCTACATATGTAGTTGTGCCAATGATTCGGTATAAAGACCTAGCTTGTTATGAATGTCCAGTATAACTTGCTCTAACCTATTAGTCTGGAAACCGAGTGGAGGAGTTTGGCTTCTTGGAGGCTGGGTTTGGTAATTATATGGCTGCACAGCTTGATTGTTATTGAATGGATGAAGATCTTGGGAATTATTGAATGATTGTAGAGCTTGGGAATTATCGGATGTTCTGAGTTGGTAATTGGACTGATAATTTCTAGCCATGATTATTGGTTGTGAGTCGAATGATTGTTGACTCTATTGGAACATTGGTTGTTGGTTATATGATTGTTGACTCAGTTAGAACCTTGGTTATTGGTTATATGATTATTGTTTCTCAGTGAACCCCAGTTGTGAGTTATATGACTGGTGTCTATGAATCTTGGATGTTGTTTGGATGATTGCCCTTGTTGGAACTTTGGTGATGGATTCTCTACATTGGTAGATTTATAAGACAGGGGTGGATTATTTCTGGCATTGGAGGTGTATGAATTGGTGAAAGGAGCATTATTGGAATAGTTCCACGATGCGTTGGCATCAGCAACCATTATCTCTTGACACTCATTTTTGGAATTCTCAGCTTCAACTTCAAACGTCTCTCTAGGAAGGGAATGACTTCACTACATAAACTTTTCAATTCTCTTTAATTTCTCTCCAAACAATGCCATGGAATCTCTTACATCATCATGCTCTACAACATAAGATTTCTCATATCTCCTATCCTTTTGTCCACCTCTAGACCTCAACTCATATTGATATTGAATTCTTTTTTCATTGATATTATCAAATATCTCCAAAAGCTCTTTAGCTGGTTTCAAGATAAAGTAACCTTGTGTTGCCGCATCTATCTAAGTCTTATGCGCCTCTCCAAGTCCTATGTAGAAAGTTTTAGCAATATCTTGTTCAGAAAACCTATGATGGGGACATTTGTACAAAATTTCATTATATCTTTCTCAAGCATCATGAAAATGTTCACCAGGTAACTACCTAAAGCTTTGATTGCATCTTATGCTTCTAAGGTTTTTCCTATGGGATAATATTTTTCTATGAATTCTCTCTTAAGGGCTTCCCAATAAATTTTAATTTCTTTTGTTAATTTGATGTACCATCTTTTAGCTCTCTCTTTCAATGACAAATGGAATAATCTCATTCGCAAATTATTTTTGGGTAAATTGTCATACCTAATAGTAAAGGGTACCTCTAGGAAATCATTGATGTGCTGGTATGGGTCTTCTATTCTAAGGCCTTAAAATTTTGGAAGCATATTAATCATGTTTGTCTTAATCTCAAAGTGTTTCGCTCCTTCTTCCTTCGGAAAATTAGCATAGGAGTCGTACGGATCGGGCGCATAATATCCTTTCAGTGATGTCTATGGTGCCCTTTGTTGGTAGACTCTTTGGTCAACCATCACTTCTCCTTGCAGACGATGACGTTCTTTAATAGATTGATGTAAATGACGGAGAATCTTTTCGATATAAGAATTGTACTTGACTAACGCAATGCTTAAATTAGAACGGGTTCGTCTATCGGTCATACGCTACTCAAATAACTATTTTTTTTCGAAACTTTTATGAAATAAAATCTAATCTAAATTAACTACTTCTAAATTACAGAAAAATAATGCAAGAATTAAATGCAAAAAATCTAGGTAACTAAAACTCACAAAAGTTTCAGACGCAACTTTAGAAGCTCCGCTTTTCCCTTTTATGCTTTTCAGAGTACCTGTCAATCACACAAAAATTTAACTTTAGCTATAGCTAACATAACACAATGCAAATAAACTACTAAAGCTATTGAACAATGCTTAGTCCCCAGCAACGACACCAAAAACTTGATGCGATGTCAAGTGTGTACAAAATATGTGGTTAAAAACAACACCTTAAAGACACCCTAGGTTTTACCCTACACAAGCGCACGTATCAATTGTAGAATAGTAAAGCTTGAGTAAGGGATATCGATCCCATAGAGACCGAGATTGTTCACTTTAATAGTTCAAAAATACTGAATTATATTTTTTGAAAATTGGTTTGTTTGGGTGCTTAAAGACCAAAAGTATCTATTTTAACTAACAATTATCTAGAAATAAAATTAAATTGGTTGTGATTTAGATGAGAGAGTGTAAGAACACTTTTGTGTATTGTTTATTTTTGATATGTTCTAGACAATAACCATGTTGAGTGTTAGATAGGTTGTGTTGGTTTCCACGACATCTACCAGCTACAACAAAAGGCAATAGTGAAAATACATAAATACAAGAGAAGTGTAGTATTAAGTAAAAATGTCTCCCGAATGGCAAAAACGACATTTCCAAAAGTCATCAATTCAAGCAAAAAAATCTCGGGGAGTCAAGAGGGTTATTTTGGTGCAGTTACGGAGAAAAGTGGTTTTAACAAAAATGCCTACACTTTCAGTTTCAAAATGTGGCTAGAAAGTGGATTTGTATGCTTGAAGGTACACTCCAAGCTATGATTGGACCTACGTTTCAAGCAAGGTGCGGCAAATTGTTATATGTTTTTGTTGTGATGTTCTATCTACCCCAATTACATTATGGCTATGACTTTATACATTGGGATACGTGCTATATACATTATATACATCAAAATATAAGGGTTTTACTCAATTTGGTATGAAATTAAGAGAAAGGGCAACATTAGGGTTTCCATCATCTTTGTCTATAAATATGAAAACTTTTTGTAAAATTTAGGGGGCTTTGAAGAGAGATTTTATGTAGAATTTTATCGTTCAAATTCTTCTACGAAGATATTGATATAGAGAGAAAAAAATATCATTGAGTGATTCTTCTTGTTCTCTCTTGTTTTGGAGTTGATTCTATCGTGCTTTTACATCGACGATCTTATGCACGATTGAATCATCTAGATTCTGAAAAATCTACACACTGTTGATTGCAACTTGGTTGCTTTGATCCATTGAAGAGCGGATCCGTCTGAGTGAGGAGATCGAAGTAGGAGGCTTTATGGTTATTCGATATGTTGAGAAGCAGAGCCATCAAAGTACGGAGATCGGAGCGAGAGCTTCGTGGAGCGCCAGTGAATCTAGACTTTCAGACATCGAGTGAAGAATATCAAATTACAGCAGTTGTAAGTTTTGTTTTCATAGAGTCTGTACAAAATCTCTAATTCATAATGCATCGATACCCAAGCGTATTCGTGATTTTTACTTGGAATCTTTCAAAGGTTTTGCACGTAAAAATCTCTGTGTCTTCTCATGATTTAAACTTTTGCACTTATATTCATATTTGTTTGATTGATCTGTTTTGAGATTTGAATTGGGAATTAGGGTTGTGACTATTTAAAATTGAATTTCGGCTAAATAATTTTAATTGATCATAAAATCTACAAAAAACTTATTCACCCCCCCCCCCCCCCCCTTTAAGCTTTTTCACTATTGTCTAGGTAATTTCAATTGTTATCAGAGCCTAATTGCCACGATTTAGGTTAACTACTTAGGGTTAGATCGTGAACTTAGATGATAGAGATGCCTTGTGAAGGAGGTTCCATATCTAGATCCCCTTTATTTGACAGATCGAATTATACATATTGGAAAGCGAGAATGAGAGCATTTTTAAAATCTTTAGATGAAAGAGCGTGGAATGTTGTTGAAGTAAGATACTCACCTCCCACTGTGAAAGACGATGCGACTAATGAAATGAAAGCAAAACCGTCAAACGAGTGGACTATTGTTGAGACGAATAGCGCGAATTAGAACTCAAAGGGTTGAATGTGTTATACAATTCTGTTACTCCGAGTGAGTGGACTGTTGCCGAGTGGAATAGCGCGACCAATGAATCAACACAAAAATCGTCGAACGAGTGGACTGTTGCCGAGTCGAATAGTGTGAATTAGAACTCGAAGGCGTTGAATGAATTATACAATGTTGTCACTCTGAGTTAGTTCAAGAGGATTACAACGTGCATAATTGCCAAAGAAGATTGGGAGATTCTCCAAGTCATTCATGAAGGAATGTCTAATGTTAAATAATCAAAGCTTTAAATTTTTAATTCTCAATTTGAACAGCTGAAGATGGAGGAGGATGAGGTCTTCGCCGACTTTGAGACTAGTTTAACTGATATTGTGATAGGCTATCACAGTTTAGGTTAGCCTATTCCTTATACTACGATAGTAAAGAAAATCCTTAGGTCTCTTTCTGAACGTTTTCAATCTAAGGTCACTGTCATCTCAAAGGTCATGAGTCTTAAAAAAATTAAGATTGAAGAATTAGCTGGAAATTTAAAATCTTATGAGATGGAGATGTTTAAAAATCCCCCTCAGTAGGCTAGTGGCTCAAAAGAGAAGAGCATAGCTTTCGAAACCACTAGGGAGGATCATGTTGAACCTGATGAAGAAAGTGATTTAAGTCTAAATGATATTGTCATGTTTACTAAAAGGTTGAACAAATTTGTTAGGGCTAAACAGAATGACTAGGGACAAAAATTTGGGGATAAGTTAGGTGAGTCTAGAAATAGAAATAAGACTCAAACTAGGAAGGACAAGTCTGATCCTAAAAAGAAGAAACTCCAATGTTTTGAATGTCAAGGATAAGGTCATATAGCTGCAGAGTGTGCAAACACTTTGAAGAAATCCAAAGGATTAGCTGTCAATTGGGATGATGACTCTGACAATGGATCAACTAGTGATGTGACAGACTCGAATGTAGATGATGATTATGAGAATTTCACTATGTTTGCTGCACAAAGAAAGGAGGTTATAGAAGTTTCTACAAGTTGGACGATGTCTGAAGAAGAGGGTTTTGAGAGTGATGAACGTTGTGATAACACTCTTCAAGAGTCTTATGACAAATTACTTGATAAGACCTCACAACTTCACAAAAATCACTTGAAACTGTTGACTAAGAGTCTTAACATGGATAAAGAATTACATTCTTTAAAAGATGAATTAGTCAAAAGTTCTCAAACTCAAAATCTCCTACAGAATCAAAAGGCTAAGCTGGTTGAAGATTTGAAGAATTCTGAATTACAAAAAAATCAGACTTTAAAGTTAGTAGATGATCTCAATAAGGACGTGGTTGAGAAATCTACTAAGATTGAGAATTTGGATAAAGAGCAGAAATATGCTAGATTAACTCTTTGTAAATTGTCTGAAGGAACTCTTAAGCTCTATGAGATGTTGAGTAAGGGAAAATCAGTAGGAAATACAAAGGGTTTGGGTTTTATTGGAGTAATGTCGAATTCAAATGTTGTTGCAAAAATAACTTTTGTAAAGGCCTCTCATATAGCGTCTAGTTCTTCACAAGAAAATTCAAATTGGAATCCTGGTGTTCAAGCCTATGTCAAAAGACCTATTGAAAGCAAGCCTTTTCTTACCGCTATATATCATAGGAGGTTGACTGATAGAGTTCAGAGGTTCATTCATGTATGTCACCACTTTGGTGTTAGAGGTCACATTTGACCTAGGTGTTCTAAGCTGCGAGGAAAGGTGTTGAAGTCAATTGAGGAACAAAGAGTTCAACATGGAGATCATGTTCGAGATCAAATTCAAATGCTGAATGAAAAAATGAAGAATTTGTCAAGATTTGCGAATGGAGCTCTGAAGATGAATAAGGGATGGATTCGTTAAGCCGAGCTACACTGTTTTGTAGTTCATACTGCTCTTAAAGCATACAAGTCTACTTTTTGGTATCTGGATAGTGGATGTTCGAGGCATATGACTGGAGATAAGTCATTGTTTAGATTTCTCGAGGAATTTCATTGTGGGATAGTCACTTTTGGTGATGGAAATAAGTCGAAGGTTATAGGAAAAGGTACAGTTGTGACTCCTGGTCTACCTAAACAAGAAGATGTGCTTTATGTAGAGGGTCTTAAAGAAAATTTGTTGAGCATAAGTGAGATATGTGATAACAATCATAAAGTCACTTTTTCTCCTGATAAGTGTTCGATCATTGACTCTTCTGGTAATTGCGTGATGGAAGGTATGTGTTTAACTAATAATTATTATTGCATTGTTCCTAGTTCTGAATTTTCTTGCAATAGAGTTAAACTTTATGAAGTTGAAATTTGGCATCAGTTGATGGGACATGTTAATTTTTGAGATTAATAAAAATTACTAAGAGTGTAATTGTTAAGGGAGTCCCTAAGCTTGGTTATGCAAATGGGATTGTGTGTGGGTCATGTTAGAATGGGAAACAAGTCAGATGTCAGCACGAAAAGAAAAATGTCATTGGTACTTCTAGACCTTTAGAGCTATTGCATATTGATTTAATGGGTCCCACTAGGACAATGAGCAAAATAGGAAATAAGTATATTTTTGTCATGGTAGATGATTACTCAAGGTTTGTATGGGTTTGATTTTTAAGTCAAAAGTCTGAAGCTCCTGAAAGTTTTAAGAGGATTTGTATAAAACTTCAGACTAAGAAGAATTGTTCCATTTCTAGAGTAAGGAGTGATCATGGAAGGGAGATTGAAAATTTAGAAATTGAAGTATTTTGTGAAGAGAGAGGAATAAAACATGAATTTTCAGCACCTAAAACTCCTTAACAAAATGGAGTAGTTGAGAGGAAGAATATGGTTATTCAAGAAATGGCCAATGTTATGCTACAGGGTAGGAATGTTCCTAGGTATTTTTGGGTCGAGGAAATGAACACGGCATGTTACACCTCGAACAAAGTTTATCTTAGGCCTGACACCTTAAAAACTCCTTATGAATTGTGGAATGACAAGAAACCCAATGTAAAATATTTCAAGATTTTTTGAATAAATTTTTTTATTCTTAGAAAACATGAATCTATTGAGAATTTTGAGTCTAAGAGTGATGAAGAAATATTTTTGGGTTATTCATTGACTTGTCGAGCATATAGGGTGTTTAACCTTATAACTCAAACTATGCTGGAATCTGCCAATGTAGTGGTTGATGACTCACGTGTTGATGTGTCTCCGACGTCTGTTGAGAAGGAAAATGGTGAGACTTTCTTTATATTGGATAATGATTCTTATGAGGTTGATAATGAGGACAATGTGGTTAATGATGATACTTCAAATCTTGCAGAATCACATGATCAAATTGGTGATGTTCAGCCTATATATTCTAAGGAACCATTTACAAGGGTCAAGTTGAATCATCCTTTGGATAAGGTCAGTGGATCTGTCGATCAGATGATGGTGGCTCGTAAAAAGGCAAGGAATGAAGTCTCGTATGCATGTTATACATCTTCTTTAAAACCTAAAATGTCAAAGAAGCTCTTCAAGATAGTGATTGGATTAATGCTATGCAAGAAGAACTTCAGCGGTTTGTTAAGAATGATGTGTGATATCTTGTTCCTAAACCGAATGAGATAAATGTGATTGGTACCAAGTAGATTTTCAAGAATAAAAAGGATGAACATGGTACAATTATTAGGAACAAGGCTAGGCTTATTGCTCAAGGATATTCTCAAATGGAGGATATTGATTTTGATGAGACTTTCGCTCCGGTTGCTAGGCTTGAATCTATTCGGATTTTTTTCTATCGCTTGTCATTTTGGATTTAAGCTGTATCATATGGATGTAAAAAGTGCATTCTTGAATGACATTCTACATGAGGAGGTGTATGTGGAACAACCAAAAGGATTTGAAGATCCTTATTGTCCTGGTCATGTGTATTAGCTGAAAAAGGCTCTGTATGGGCTAAAGCATGTTCCTAGAGCTTGGCATGAAAGGTTAACCGACTACCTGTTGAGAACAGGTTTTGTTCAAGGGGAAGTGGACAAAACACTATTTATTCAAAAAATTGAGAATGATACAGTTGTTGCTCAAATATATGTTGATGATATTGTGTTTGGTTCCACTTCTGATAAACGTTCTCATTATTTTAGAGATCAAATGAAACATGAATTAGAGATGAGCATGATTGGTTTGGAAAAGGCTAAGGATGCACGCACTCCTATGAGTACAAGTGTCAATCTTAGCATAGATAATAAAGGCAAAGATGTCTATCATACACTCTATAGGAGTATGATTGGGAGTTTGTTGTATTTGACTACCAGTCGACCTAACATAGCTTTTAGTGTTGGTTTGTGTGCACGTTACCAGACAAGTCCTAAGGAGTCTCATATTACCATTGTGAAAAGGATTATCAAGTATGTTAAAGGGATAGTGAATTATGGATTATGGTAATCATCAGGTACTAATACTGATATCGCATCTTTTTCTGATGTTGATTTGGCCGGTAATGTTGATGATAGATAAGTACTAGTGGAAGGTGTTTTTATGTTGAAAATTGCTTAGTTGTTTGGCATAGAAAGAAGCAAAATTGTGTTTCCCTTTCCACTGCTGAGGTTGAGTATATAGTAGTTGGTAGTTGTTGTACTCAGGTTTTGTGGATGCGCCAAATGTTGCAGGATTATGGTTTTTCTCAAGGCACGATGATTGTATTTTGTGATAACACGAGTGCGATAAATATTTCTAAAAATCCTGTTCAACATTCTATGACAAAGCATATAGATATTCGACATCATTTAATTCGTGATCTTGTTGAAGATGATATAGTGTCTCTAGAGTTTATATCCACAGATTTTCAGTTAGTAGATATCGTTACAAAACCATTAGATTTTCAAAAGCATGTTAGTCTTAGGAAATCTATTGGTATGCTTTCTTTAGAATAAATATCTTATTATCTATCATTCTAGGAATACATTGCATTATTTTCCTAGAATTGATAGGTAATCATGCATTTGTATTATATTTATTCTTGCATGCATTTTATTTTGAAATAAATGACAATAAAATTTTTGAAACTACTGAGCTTGGCTAGAGTACACAAGTTGTCATATTTTACTCTATTTTCACATTTACTGATCTCATTATGCCTATGTGAAGTAAAGCTATCAGTCTGACCTAAGATTTTTGGATGATCACTTGGCATGATTATTTTATGTTACAAAACTTTAATCTTAGGTGCTAGATGCTTCGGTGATAATTATAATGCCTGCTGAATCTGTTAATTTTTTTATTTAACCCGAAGTGGTATGAAGGTTCATGAGTTATGCTAGATTGGTCTATGCATGAAATATCTTTTGCATGTGTATGAATGTTGTAGTGAAAGCAGAGGAAATGATAACATGATAAAAAATAAAAATGCAAAAAGTAGTTCTTCAATCCAAATGGAGAGATAACTGATGAGCATAAATCCCATAGAAGAAACTCGGGCTGACGCCGGACAGAATAGAGATTATTCTGCAGGCTAGTGCAATATGTACTTTGCAAGGAAAAATAGGAGAATTTCGAACCCAAAATTCAGAGACTACTCTGGAATTTGATAATATTGTTTATAATCAAGAATGAATTTAAAACAACCCACAAGCCGGGTTTAAATAGATGAAAATCATGGATTTTACCAAAAATAGCAAAACCCTAAAAATCTTACCAAAACAAAATACGGAAAGAAATTAAAAGATTGCCAAAAATCTGGCCCAAATCGGGTTCAGAATCAATTCCTAATTGACAAATAGAAAATTACCATAAGTAGTAAAAATTAACTAAAAATAGAGATTTGAAAAGGAAAACAGCAGATCACGATTTCTTCTCATCTTTGCGTTGATCCTCCTATTCTAGGTAATCCAGCGCCATTAATGCGCAATCTGATAGCTCGGCATCGTCTGACTCGAATACCCCTGCATCAGTCACCCCGGGTTGAAAAGAACTCGTCCTCGAGTTCACAGCAGCATCAGCAGAATCCGCAAAACAAGGACTTAGGTATTTCACATTAAAGAAATCAAAAGTCTTCAAGTGACTAGGGAGACGCAACCTGTATATACGTTGTCATTAATCTTCTGCAATATCTCACAGGGTCCAATCTTCTGCTCCTTAAGCTTATTAGACTCGCCAACAGGGAAACGATCACGAGTTAATACAGCCCAAACAAAATCACCAACATCAAAAAGGTCTTCTGGCGGCAGTCCAGGAGGAAGGTCATCTGGCATCAAATCAGAGGATTCCGAAAACAGTTGCTGGACCTCCGTGGGTAATTCTGGAACCTCACCTGCTGCACTATTTCCACAAGGCAATAAAGCATAGACTACATTTTCACGCTTAACCAAAAACCTGGACATAGAAAGCAGATTGTTATTATTGACAGCCAGGGTGGGATTGGGTCCTTCCCGACGAGGTGCCAACACAATCTTTTTCCCTTTCATGCTAAGGGAATATGTATTTTTCTGTCCGTCATATACCACACTTCTATCATACTGCCAAGATCTGCCTAACAGTATATGACACGTATCCATGGACTCTACATCACACCAAGCATTATAGAAATATTTCTTGCCAACAGAAAAAGACACTAAGCATCATTTATCTACTGTTACCTCACTGCCTTTATTCAGCCATGACATTTTGTATGGTTTGCGGTGATGATATGTCTTCAACTGCAATTTCTGGACAACGTTTTCAGAGACTACGTTCTCAAAACTGCCACTGTCAATAATCATCTTGCAGACTTTGTCGGCCACGGTGCAGGTTCTGTGGAAAATATTGGTTCTCAACCAATCATCTTTGGAATCGCCTCTGGGAGTCAGGAGGCTCTAACGAATGACCAGAGTTTTATGGCCGTCTCCATACAACACATCCTCATCTCCTTCTTCGTCATACACTGGCTCATCATACCATACCTCAAGCTTGGCTTCCAAGCCTTCCTCAAGCAGTAGATTTTTGCCCATCTGACTGGCAGGCTTCCTGCACTGGGTTGCTATATGCCCCTGTTCACCACATCGAAAACACTTAATATTAGGGTTAGGAGTACCCTTTGGTGGCTGATGGGGAGTATGGGAATCTTGAGGGCGAGATGGCCCATCGCTTTGGTCGTTTCTAATGACGGGTCTTCTATTCTGTTATTTCTCTACAGCAAGGGCACGCTGGTAGGCTTCAGAAACTATCCACAGTGAGTGAAGGCTGAGGGCATCCTGCAGAGGTTGTCGTAAACCCCCCAAATATCGCGCCACCATCTGTTCTTCTGTCTCAGTCAGATCATTCCGATCAATCAACTGATAGAACTCCTCCGTATAATCTTCCACCGATCTCATCCCTTGCCTTAACGAATGAAGTCGTTGAAACAGGGTTTGAGTATAGCCAAAGGGAAGGAAGTGGCTCTTTATCTTCTTCTTCATCTTCTCCCAATCAGTGATCTTGGCCTTTCCCTGCCTGTTTCTTGAACGTTTCAACTGCTCCCACCACGCAGATGCTCTACCCTTGAGTTTGATGGCCACTAATTTCACTTTGACACGATCCGGGACCTCTTTATAATCGAAAATTCGTTCTACTTCATTCAACCAATCAATAAAGCAATCGGCTTGTAACGTACCAGAAAACTCGGGCAGGTCTACTTTGAAGCCGAGATCTCCATGACGGTACTGATTATGATACGGATTTTCGAAGGTGGAATTGTCGGTATCAGAATCTTCCACATCATGATTACCGATTTCCTGCGCCGCCAGGTGCTGGGTTAACTCTGCCACTTGCCTCTGCAAATCCTCAATCATAACATCCTGAACGTTATGATCACGGTGTGGGACTTCCTCAATCGGAACCTGCCTAAGATGACCAGCACGACCACGACCACGATTATTAGCCATCGAAAATTGATGGAAATACCGCCTCAAGAAGATGCTGGGCTCTGATACCAATTGACGCCGGACAGAATAGACATTATTCTGCAGGCTAGTGCAATAGGTACTTTGCAAGGTAAAACAGGAGAATTTCGACCCAAAATTCAGAGAATACTCTGGAATTTAATAAAATTGTTTATAATCAAGAATGAATTTAGAACAACCCACAAGCCAGGTTTAAATAGCTGAAAATCAAGGATTTTACCAAAAATAGCAAAACCCTAAAAGTCTTACCAAAACGAAATACGGAAAGAAATAACAAGACTAACTATCTACCATACCGTGCACCTAGCACGCTGCTCAAAGTTCCTAGGAGGTAAATAGGTCACTCCTTAGGACTACCGAAAGGAAATAACCATTCTTCTACGTACAACAACCAGTGAACCAACCCGTTCACTCGAAGAAACATAAAAAGGGAAGGTACTATCTCTACACCGGATTCAGTAATGAACCGAACTATCTCTAACTCACACTGCCTATCTAGGCACTAGAAAGGGTTATTGGAGTCAATTAGTCCCAAACATATGCTATGGTCCTCGGGTTTTTAAAGAAAAATGTTGAACCCCGAAGGATTCAACCGGTTTTTAAGAAAAAGTTAGGACCCGGTCAAATCTTATTTGGTTCCAACATCTCCGAACCCAATTGAAACAACAGGAACCGAACTATATGTGCGTAACTCTACATCGCAAGTCTGGGCTTGAACCCAAGGGATAACTATACGAGAAAGAAAAAATACTAGAGTTTAAACTGACAACTATTTTAAAATCACTTTTAAACTTCTTCCAAATCTGGTCATAAGACCTTTAATATTTATTTAAAATTTTATAAAAATAATTCTGAAAGAATGCCCAAACAAAACTGGGAACGGGAAAGAATCCCAGACAACCAGCTAGGAGAAACCTGGATTCATCAACCTCTAACGATACCGAGACCTCGGAAATAACATCGAGATTTCTAAAAAAGGGGGTAACCCGTACCCTAATTCACCAATTTTTACAAAACAATTTCAAATATAATTTTCTAAAATTTCTTTCAAAAACAGATTTCCACCGATACTCCCGGTACTGAGAATTTAAAACATATTTTATAAAATAGGTATTTAAAATTCTGTCTTTCCAAAAATAATTAACAAGTCTCAGGGTAAGCGAAGAACACATTTTATAAAAAACCCCAAGTTTTCAGTTTTTAAAACTTTGAATATTTGGCTAAAAAGATCCTAGATATAACCGAGGATTCAAGAACAGGACAAACCATACCCTGAATTCACTTAACTTCCCGAGAGTACTTACGGAAAACGATTTTCAATAAACACGGCAAAGAACCATCTACAACTCATACACTGTCAAAGTGGGAGAATGAGCGATAAGCTCAAGATTACAAAAGCCAAGGGAACATGGTCAAACTAAGGAGCTCTATCCGACCCTTACCCGAACAATACCCCACACTACCGGAGGGGTCTATCAATCATCCTGCGATGATACTAATCACCAATCACAAAGGCCTATGTGGCCAAGATCACAATTTCGACTAAATCTCAATATACCGCTACCCAGCTCAACTTGAGTCTAACATACGGGGAATCCTTACGCCCCAAGGTCACTTTCACTTTTTACCTTTTAACTTTAAGTTTTCACGGTTTCCTTTTACACTAGGAATTTCACAATTTTCATTGTAATATAACCACGGTTAAAATATCAATCACAAACACCGCGCCCTAGCACCCAAGAGAATAATACAAATCTCTAATTAAAATTCAGACATCACATGCTCAATATCAATAATCAATAATATCAGATAATCTTAACAGATAAGCACATGTCAAATAAATGATCAATACGAATGTCAATGCAATGACAATGCAACTCCAATCCAACCCTAACCGCTAGAGGGTGAAACAAATATCCAGGAATCCCAAACCGTTCATTGTTGGGGCAACAAACCCACAACAGGAAGGGTCGGCGTCGCCAAATCATAAGTATAATAAACCAGTGCTCGGAATAACAGTCCTTGCACGCCTCCTGTTAAATGGATTACTATTCCACAGGCCTCAGGAGACTCCTATAATGGCCAGTTGTTGCGACATTCCAAACGATCCAGACATGAACGTGATATAACTGAGGCATGCAACGTGCACCGAAACAATATATATACCACGGTGTTGTATGAATGAAAAATGCCTCCATATGAATTTAATATGCTTAATAAAAAGGCATAAAAGCCAAGCAATCTCATACAAAGCATGCTTCATAATTTAAATTACACAGTAAATTAATTTCCATTTATCACATAAATAATCGGGTTCTCAATTACCCAATCTTTATAGATTTTATATGCCAGCATGCTTTTAATTTAATTTCCAATAATTGTTTTCAAATTAATCCGCCTCAGGAAAAATTAGACAATTAAATTCACAATTTAATTTCTTTATAATTTACGAGAAAATCAACAAGGGAACTAAAATCAAGTCTAAGTTATAACGTCCCTCATTCTCGTGAATCCCCCGTAACTTATTTTTAATTTTAATAAAATATAAATAATAGGGGAAAATTTATTTACCGGATATACGTCCACATACACTTTCTATAAACCTATTCCGAGCTCAAGGGGTACTAAACCGCCTATACCGATTTAATTTAAATAGGTTTATAATTATTATAATTTATCCGAGAAATAAAATCTATTTAATTTCTCATGGGAAATATTCTATTTAATTTCTCCGAAGTATTTCTATTTCCACCAATCATCTAATCCAACTACGGGTATTTTATAAATTTTATAAAATTCCTAGATTTCGGTCTATCACTAGAAATTTAATTTAAATGTATTTATTTACCCAAAAACATGCAACGAGGATTTATTAGCATTTTCTACGCACTATTAGTGACTGCCAAATATGAATATATATATAAGAATATATATATAAATACCGTGACAGTACCGGCCGTGAATAGTGCTCACCGCCCAAGGTTGTCCGAAAAATATTTTGAATATATCGAAATGACCGCCTTACTGTCCTATTCAATATAGTTGAAACCCGTTAGCGATCGATAAATAATTCGGAACAAATCTACAAAAAACTAAACTGAAAATCATACCGAAAATCTGAAATTCCCGGCAAACCGCTCAACGGTTTCGCACCAAATTTGAACACAATGTACAAGGTACCAACATCAAGCTATCCTCCAAAAATCATTCCAAACCGAGCCCGACTCACCACAGTCGACCCGACTCAGTCCGACCGAACACTCCACTATTCGTCACTACACACGGCTGGACCGTGCCACCACCAGCGTGACCACCACTGCACGCCATCACCACATCACACCACCAGCGTCGTCATCATCCCCTCCTCCAGTGAAATCAGCTCCTCTCTCCGGCCAAAACCCTAGGCCGAACCTGAAATCTACTCGCCCCTACACGCGGTTGTCAGAGTCGCGCCACCACCACAACCTCGTGGTCGCACGGCAAACACCACCTATAGCCGACGCTGCTCCAGACATGGCCACCGAGAACCGGCGCCATCACCTAGGATGCCATGTTTGGCAACCTCCAGGTCACCAGGTCGCGTAGTCCCGACGCACGACTCCACTCTCCCCTGCGTCCTCCATCACCACCTTATCTCTCTCTCTCACTCACTCTCAATTGGCGATTAGAAAAGGATGGAGAAGTTGATGCTATCGTTCGACAAAGATAAGGAATGAATGATAGATCCAGATACATTCAGATACTCATGTGTATATGTAAAAGTGTTAATTACAAAAGTGACTCCCCAATTCTCTCTATTTACACGAGTAACTCTCAAGTTCTCCAATTTTACACTTTGGCCCAATTCTTGTCTCCACCAACAATACACACGAAAATACCTATATATATATAAATTTCCATTTATGTATATATATATATATATTCTCCCAATTAATAATATAGGTATAATAAATCCCAAAAATGTACCGGGAACCCCCAATTAATATAACACTTGCCCGAAAAATAAACGGAATGCCCAAATAAATTATATAACTGAAATAAATAATATAGGGTATGAAACCCATATATATATATAATCATAATTAAATTCGCATAAACAAAATAAGTCCCATAAAATATACCGGGGACACGCAAATAATTCCACGTGAGCCAATAAAATTCACCGGACTCCAAATAAATAATATAGGCCCAACTAAAACTCTGGGGCACAAAATTTATCCACCAATTAGATCACCGAAAACCCCACGGTACTCCGAATAACTAATAAAGTCCGGAATAAATAATTCGGCTATATAGTCGGATATAAACTAAAATAAATCACGAATCGAATCGCAATGTATATCTTGCGCCCCCCGTAAACTCTACAGATAGTCAATAAATAATACAAGTCAAAATAAATACTCTGGGTACAAGACTCAACTACCCGATCATCGGAGTCGTCACTAACCCAATTGAATCAAAATCATAAATGCCGAACAAACCAAATGTGTCGTCATGTCGAAGTACTAAACGCTACAGGTTTAAACAAAATCGCATTACATTTATCACGTACGTACAAACATGAAGAACGAACACGATAATACAAATACACATAAGCACGTAAGTCAAACAACTAAGGCATATAAATTCACATCAACACATAGAGCACATAGAAACACGAGAAACAAAGTAGGTACTAATCCCATTACAAGGGAAAACAAGAACATCAGACCCTTACAACACTAAATACCTAACTTGAAAGACTGAGTCAAAGCCTCGGATGTCGGATATACTAAGCATGTCGCCACCCAGTCAAAGCACTAGCCGTGAATCGTCACAACGAAATCACGTAATCGATAAGAAAGACTCACGTCAATGTTTCATCAAGCCCGAAACACTAACTATCGGACTTGAACAACTGAGTCAAAACATTTAAAGTCGGATATACAAATCATATCGTCAATCAGTCGAAACACTAAACGTCAAGCATTAAAACAAATCCACAGAGTCAATAATAAGAGCCGACTTAAAGGTTTCACTAAGTTCGAAATACTACCATCACATCAAGTCACGTAATAGCCACAGAAGTCCACAAAGTCAATGAAGAGAAATCGCAAAGTCGTGTTGTCGCATCCAGAACTCACGTCAACGTTTCACCAGTTCGAAACATTAAACTCACCGTCAATTCTAGTAATCGCCAACGCCAATCCACGAAGTAGTCGACAAGTCAATGGTCGCGTCATCCCGTCGTATCAAGATATAAATGCGAAAAATTTACACGTGAGATACCAAGAATAACCATGACGTCATGAACAAGTGACGTCACAACCGAAATTTAATCGAAAAATAATTCCAGAAAATTGGGAAAATAATATGGGGTGTTACAATTTTCTTCTATACCGTATGAATAATGGTCGAGTTAAATCTGAGAATATAATGTGTTAATGATTTGCTTTGTGTCTCCACAGCCTTGCTCACGGATTTCTAAAAACAAATTTTTTATTTTTATTTTTATTCATGATATTTTGCATTCATGCATTTTAGTAGTAGGATCATCCATAGTTGAGATTTCTATTGCCCTGAGAATTTGGATATGATCTGATAGAGTTATGTATCTTGGTGTTTCTCTTTGAGTACTTTCTTGCATCTCTCTACATTGTTGTTATGGCATATACTCGTTTGTTTGACATTTCAGTGACAAAAAGGGGGAGAAGTATTAAGTAAGGGGGATAGATTGTTTGATTAAGAAAGGGGGAAGTATTTTGCAAGGGGGAGTTTATTCTCAGGGGGAGAATGATGATCATTATGTGTGCATTATGTTGGTTTATATCTATTTTCCACACTTTCATTTAATGGTTTGTTCAGTGTTGTGGTTACAAGATTGGTCATCATAAAAACAAGGTGACAGTTTATATCTATGTTTTTTGGTGTGTGTTCGTAGGTATAGATGTTATGTTGTTATTTGTGAGGCTATATTGTAAAACATGGTTTTATCTCAGAAATGCCAGAGCAAAGATTGTAAGAACACTTTTGTGTATTGTTTATTTATAGCATGTTCTAGACAATAACCATGTTGAGTGTTAGATAGGTTGTGTTGGTTTCAACGACATCTACAAGCTACAACAAAAGACAATAGTGAAGAATACAAGTGAAATACAAGAGAAGTGCAGTATTGAGTAAAAATATCTCCCGGAAGGCAAAAACAATTTTCCTAAAGTTATCAATTCAAGTAAAAATTCTCAGGGAGTCAAGAGGGTTATTTTTGCGCAGTTACAGAGAAAAGTGGTTTTAACAAAAATGTCTACGCTTTCAGTTTCAAAATGTGGCTGGAAAGTGGATTTATACGCTTGAAGGTACGCTCCAAGCTACGCTTGGACCTATGCTTCAAGCGTAGGTGCAGCAAGTTGTTATATGTTTTTGCTGTGATGTTCTATCTACCCCAATTACATTTTGGCTACGAATTTATACATTGGGATACATGCTATATACATTATATTCATCAGAATATAAGGGTTTTACTCAATTTGTTGTGAAATTACGAGAAAAGGGCAACATTAGGGTTTCCATCATCTTTCTCTATAAATAGGAGAACTTTCTGTAGAATTGAGGGGGCTTTGAAGAGAGATTTTCTGCAGTATTCTATCGCTCATGTTCTTCTATAGGGATATTGATATAGAGAGAAAAAAATATCATTGAGTGATTCTTCTTGTTCTCTCTTGTTTTGGAGATGATTCTATTGTGCTTCTACATCAACGATCTTATGCACGATTGAATCATCTAGATTCTGAAAATTCTACACACTGTTGATTGCATCTTGGTTGCTTGATCCGTTAAAGAGCGAAGCCGTCTGAGTGCAGAGATCGGAGTAGAAGGCTTCATGGTTATTCGATCTGTTGAGAAATAGAGCCATCAGAGTACGGAGATCGGAACGAGAGCTTCGTAGAACGCGAGTGAATCTATACTTTCAGACGTTGAGTGAAGAACAACAAATTACAGCGGTTGTAAGTTCCATTTTTAAAGAGTATGTACAAATTCTCTAATTCATAATGCATCGATACCCGATCTTATCCGTGGTTTTTACTTGTAGTCTTTCCAAGGTTTTTCACGTAAAAATCTCTGTCTTCTCATGATTTAAATTTCTACACTTATATTCATATTTGCTTGATTGATTTGTTTTGAGATTTGAATTGGGAATTAGTGTTTGTGATTGTTTAAAATTGAATTTATGCTAAATAATTATAATTGATCATAAAATCGACAAAAAACCTATTCACCCCCCTCTAGGTTGTTTTCACTATCGTCTAGCAGAGAGAAAACTAGGGTTTTCATCACTCCACCATTAATCGCATAATGCAGTTCCTCACTGTATCAATTATATAAGGGCGATCCATAATTGTGAATCAGGTCATACCGCAAATAGTTAAATACGACCCCAAAAAGGAGTACCATCGACCGGATTGCGATAACCCATCTCATGACTGACCTAACTAGTACATGCCAATTATATTACTCTAATCTACTCCTACTGCATGAAAATAAACTAAAACATATCTACATTAAATTGCCAAGGCACGACTTTTGTCAACCTAGGGTTTCAAGTTTCATTACCATCATTGTGTAGAAAACCATAATTAAGCATCTGTGTTCCTGCTTATATTGAATTATCATAGTTGTACAAAATAATACATTCATTCCATCTAAGACAAGAATTTAGAACAAATATATAATTTTATATTGCAAATCAGTATGGTCTCTTAACTACTATAATCATCACAGTATGGTCAACAATTTCCCTTCGTTACAATTAAAAATAATGAAATAACTACATTACTTGGCTTGGGTTTCGCTAGTAAACCCTAGATACCGAGTTAGTTAGCCATGGTGGAAGGTGACTGCATCGTTGATGTAGAAACGTTCTCCATGGTATTCTTCTCCGGATCTCTAGGTTTAAATATGGCTCTCAACAACAGCAAGTCTGAATGAATGAACCTCTTTGAATGAACGTCTTACCAAAACCAACCCCAACGTGTACTAGAACATCTAACTCTGATATATGATCATGTATATATAGGCAATGGTATAAAGAGGTGTTTTTTAGTCTTTTCACTCTCAACTTCATGCGAACCCTAACTTCTCATATATATAAGTGTATATACATGTATATAGAGGTCTGGAGTCGCAGACACATCTTCCAATCGAACCAGGGGTGAAACATGCAAAATCCTGCGAAAAACCACAAAAATTTGCCGCACTTACGCTTGAAGCGTACATGGCCTACGCTTCAAGCATAGGTCCCAAACGTACCTCCTAGCATAAGTCCAAGCATAAAAATGTGATTTCTAGCCACTTTTTGAAATTGAAAGCATAGGCAAAAGCGTAAGTATTTTATGGAAAATCACTTTTCTTCGTGAATGCACCAAAATGACCGTCTTAAACCCACGATACTTTTTGCTGAAGATGACGGCTTCTGGAAATGCCTTTTTGCCCTCCGGGAGCCATTTTGTCTCAGACTGCCTTTTTTACTCTTCTCTCGGATAGAAAGAACACACTCCTCAGTTAATTCATCGAAGTTAGCTTCATTTCTTCATTAAGCTCCTAAAATATGCTTTAACACGTAAACGCAATAAAAATACCAAATAATAAAATGAAATAACGTAACAATAGTGAGTTAAGGACTCAAAATGTCAAATATTTAACACCTATCAAGTTTTTAATTCCTTATTGAGATAATCTACACTCTTCAATGCCTGATTCCTTTCTTGTTCAGACTTAACCAATTTCTCAGATAATTTAGCTTTTTTGGGTCTGCATGAGATTTAAGGTCTGAGAACTATTGGTTAATTCATCTTTTAAGGACTGTCTTTTCTTGTCAACACTTTTAAATTTAACCATATATTTTGAGAAAACTTTGCTTAGATGTGTGGAATTGTCATATAATTTATCATATGAATCTTGAAGTGAGTCCCCGCGATCTTCATCATCATCAAACTCTTCATCCCCTGACATTTCCCAACTTGTAGCAACTTCTTTAACCTCCTTACTTTGTGCTGCAAATGCGGTAAAATCATTATACCCATCAGCTACTTCAGACTTAGCAGAGTCACTAGCGCACTCCGTAGCTATGTATAGAGTTTTTTTTATTTTTAAGGTCAAACTTCTCATTCTATTTTCGGGCTATATTTTTATTTTTAAAATCATATGATTTATCTCCAAATTTTTTACCTCTAATCACTTATTGACCATAAGAGGATTTTAAAAACTTATGAAACTACTTCATGAGCATGTCAACCTTTCTTGGTCTAATCTCACCCTCTTCATCAGACTCACTAGGATCCTCATTAGTGATTTTTAAAACTATGTTTTTCTCTTTTGTGCCGCTAGACTTCTTAGAGGATTGAGCACACATCTCCATCTCATAAGACTTTAGATTTCTAGCCAACTTTTCAAGTTTAATTTCTTTAAAACTCATGATTTCAGATATGACGGTAAGCTTAGAACGAAATCGTTTTGGTAGAGACCTTAGAATTTTTTTCACTATGGTAATCTCGGGAATGAGCTCACCTAGATTGTGACAACTTGTTACCATATCAGTTAGTTTAGAATCAAAGTCAGCATAAACTTCATCCACTTCCATCTTAAGTTGTTCAAATTATGAATTTAACAATTGAAGTTTCAATTGTTAAACTTTTTAAGTTCCTTCATGAGTTACTTGGAGAATATCCCAAGCTTCTTTGGCAATTTCGCACGTGGCAATTCTTCTAAATTCACTCGCGGTCACAACATTGAATAGTGCACACAAAGCTTTTGAATTCCAATTAGCATTGTTCAATTCAGCAGAAGTCCACTCACTCGATGGTTTTGATTTTGA
Source organism: Cornus suecica (assembly GCA_963922005.1). Classification (NCBI taxonomy): domain Eukaryota; kingdom Viridiplantae; phylum Streptophyta; class Magnoliopsida; order Cornales; family Cornaceae; genus Cornus; species Cornus suecica. The sequence continues at coordinate 45,815,977 of OY998246.1, read as the reverse complement.
TTTGTTTGAAGTCTCATTTATCACAGTGGAAGGTGAGTACCCTACCTCTACAGCCAGCCATGCTCTCTTATCTAGAGCTCTCAAAAACACTCTCATCCTCACTTTCCAATAAGTGTAGTTTGAGCCATCAAACAAAGGGGACCTAGATATGTACCCTCCTTCATGAGGTAAAGACATTGCCTAAGTTCAGAATCTAACCCTTGGTCATTAACTTAAAATGGGGCAATCACGCTCTGATACCAATTGAAATTACCTAGGCGATTAAGGAAAATAGCCTAGATGGGGGGTGAATATGCTTTTCATCGATTTTATGATCAATTAAAACCCTATTTCTCTAATCATATTAATCAAGCAATGATGAATAAAATTGCAGAAAATAAATCATGAGACGACACAGAGATTTTTATGTGGAAAAACTTTGAAAACGTTCAAAGGAAAAAACCACGGATACACTCGGGTATCAATGCACTATGAATCAGATAATTTATACAAACACTATGAAAACAAGACTTACAACCGATGTGATTTTTCATTCTCCACTCGATGTCTGAAAGTCTAGATCCACTTGCGCTCCATGAAGCTCTCGCTCTAATCTCCGTACTTTGACAGCTCCGCTTCTCAACAGATTAATTTTCCACGAAGCTTTTTGCTCCGATCTCTGTACTCCAATGACTCCGCTTCTCAACGGATTAATACAACCACGGTATACAAGGTGGTGTGATGAATTTTCAGCAACTAGAACATCTAAAATGCATAAAGATCTCAAAAGTTGAAGCATAATTAGATAACTTTCACAAACTAGAGAAAAACATGATATAGGATGATCAAGCAATCTTTTTTTCTGTCTCTATGCAGACGGATCTAATCTATGGAAGTATTGCAGAGATCTCACAAAAGTCACCCCCAAAATCTGTAAAGACTTCTCTTATTTATAGAGAGAGGAATCCTATTTTGAGTAAACTTGTATCCTTTATGGACAAAGATTCCTTCCTTGTGTAATCCTCTTGTAATTGAGAGTGAATCTAGCCAACTTTGATGTAAATATCCTTTATACACGTGGTATGATGTATTCGAGTGTAACCCAAGTCATTGTAGTTCACAACAAGTAAAATTGCTCCAGGCTTAAATCTACAGGTCGGTGCTACGCATGGCCCTACACTTGAGCATAGGGCTTGCTAAGCTTGAGTGTAGCTCCGTGCGTAAGTACATTTTCCTCGTGTTTAGCTTGTGCGTAGATTTCAACTTTCTAGCCACTTTTTGGCTACTGTATGCGTAGGCTATGCGTAGCAAAAATCATGAAATCCACTTTTTGCATTTTTCTTCCGTTTATACCCCTTTCATTCCTTTAACATGTTTTCTAAAGTTTTGGATTTGAAAAATGTCTGTTTTGCCCTCCGAAATGTATTTTTGTGGTCCAAACTTGATTTCTCTTGTATTCTTCGATATGGTAATCTTGATTTGAGTTTGACAAAACTTGTCGATGCCTTTATTTGAGAACTTTAATTTTTCTAAACCTATCCGACCTCACAATTCACTCAACATGGTTATTGTGGAGAACATGTCAACAATGAACAATCCTACAAATGTTCTTACAATAATACATATTACCTTACTGGTGAAATTTTATACAAATTTGCTTGCAACATCTAATGAGAAACATATGAGTTCTACTATTAAAAGAAATAAGATATTGGAGTGAACTAATGTATCATTTATGAATCATACGGTGACTATACATGAAATGGATTGCAATGATCCATCTGACTGTGGTCGAAACTGAAGCTGAAGAAAATTTAAAAATAAAATCATAATTACAAGATTTATTTGACGAGGGTCAGTTATGAGATTTCTGGTAAATATGATTTTGCATGATTTTGGTTTCATATTAGCATAAATATGGGGAAGTGGATAGTGAAATAAAAAAAATAATTTACTTTTTGTCATACGTAAATAATTCGTGGTGGATAAATGTAAAAAATGAGTTAATATGAAAGTCGTCTAAGGAGTAATACGATGAATATCGACGATGTTTTGAATTCTAATAAATAAGTGAGGATAAATATGTGGTGAACATTGGAGCAGGTAGTTTCAGAATTTTTGTGAAAAATACAGTTACTAATGCAAATAAAAAAATTCAGTAGAAAACAGAATGCATCTCTTTTTGTTTGTTTCTCATGATTAGTATAATATTTTCATATAAAAACCTCAAATTAAAGGAATTTGGCGATTATAGACTTATAGTACACAATTTGAATACAGTTACTAACGTGAATATTTTCCTAATATACATGAAAATAACATATTGCACCAATTCGTTTCTTTATTATCATAGATATTTTGGGCTCAGTCACCTACCAGCAAACCCTCTCGTATACGTATTGAATATTACATTCTATATCACTCATTCATGCAATGGAATGTTAGTTTGTTCCCACTATCTACGTTTGCAAATACTGCACAGAATAGGGATCTGCTGCATGTATGGAATCTGCCAAATTCAATCCTTTTACCATGACTTATTGCTCTGCTGTTATTTACATGAAGGATGTTACTACTACGAAAAGAGATTGGCTGCTTTGGGCTTGTGTAGGGATTATCTTGATTGAGTTTAATGCTTGGTTTGCTACTGCCAAGATTTTATTGCTTTCTATAACAGCTTTGGCTTCGGGCTTCTATATGAATGCAGTAACAGATTGTCTTTGTAATGGCAAATATCAGTTGTTGCTGGTTTGGCTTGGAGAATTTTCTTTCTGCAAGGCATGGGGTCTGTTGTCTTGGTTCACTACATGGTTCCCTTATCTCTTGATGCAGTTGCTTGCCATATGGATCCTAAACTGCTGATATGTCATGCTAAGTATATGAGATTCACGGCTGGTGCATTTGGTCCTCTTCTTTGCTGTGTTATGGCGTTGCTGTATGGATGCAAGTGCTTCTTGTTTGATGTTCTAATCCTTTCATGGCAATTAGGCTGGACCTGGTGGTTTTCTCTTGGAGGTTTGGGGTTGTCTAGGCTACTGCTATCTATTGCTATGGTCTTTCATTGCTGGTACATGGTTATAGAGGGCTACAAGGATGTGGATGTAGCCTTTTGTCAATCACTGCTTATTTAATCATGTTTCTACTTGGAGAGGCCGGAGGATTTTTCAATTTTGAGTCTATGGTTTATGCTTTTACATTGCTACCAGGCACTTAGATTGCTTTTCTTTCTTTTTTATTTGGTGGAAGTATGGATTTCACATTGTAATATGGGGTATGCCCCTAATGTCTTGCAAGGCTTTTGCCTAATTTATTTTATATATATATATATATATATCATCATACCATTCAAAAAAAAAAAAAAAATTCTAATGAAAAATAAACATGTGGTATGTGGATAACTTTTGGTTGTGCAAGTACATTTTTAGTTTTAGCATGTTCTAGTCAATAATCATGTTGAGTGAACTGAGAGCTTGGGTAAAGTTAGACAGATTAAAGTGGTCAAGCAAAGACATCAACAGGTCATCAAAAAGTTCTGCTTCTTCAAATTCAACAAGAAATTGGTCGAGTCTGAACAAGAAACGAATCAGGCTTTGAAGAGTGTAGATGATCTCAATAAGGAATTAACTACTCTAATCATGAGAGTAAGTGGGAATTATAAGGGTCCTAATAATGGTTTTCAAAGATTTATTCATGTATGTCATTACTGTGGACTAACATATCACATTCGACCCATGTGTTTCAAATTAAGAGGGAAAACTTTGAAATAAAATAACTCAAAGAGGACCCAATATTGAAGATCAAATTCAGGTGTTGAGTGAGAGGTAAAGAATTTGTCAGAGCTAGAAAGTAGAGCTCTGAAAAATCAAAGAGGCTTAGGGTAGGAAAAGTGCATTGTTGTGTTGCCCATACTGCACTTAGAGCAAGTGATTATAGTTCCTGGTGTTTAGATAATGGATGGTCTAGGCAAATGACTAGAGATAAGTCATTGTTTGGTTTATTCAAGGATAGTAATGATGGAACTGTTACTTTTGGTAATGGGAAAAAGTCAAAAGTTTTAAGAAAGGGCACCATTGTTGCTTCTGGTCTACCTAGATTAAAAGATGTTTATTATATTAAGAGTCTAAAGGATAATTTGCTTAGCATTAGCTAGATATGCGATAATCACCATAATGTTAATTTCACTCGTGATAAATGTTCTATTATTAATTCTTCTGAAAATTGTATTTTAGAAGGTGTACGTTCATCTGATAATCGTTATTATATTTTTCCTAAATTTTGTTATGATAAAGGTCTAGAGATTATATCCACTGATTCTCAGTTAATAGATATCTTTACAAAATCATTAGATTTTCAAAAGCATGTAAGTCTAAAGAAATATGTTGGCATGTTTTCTTTAGAATAAATGTTTTCATGTGTATCATTCTAGGAACACATTACATTATTATTTCTTAGAATTGGTACTACATGCATTTTTCATTTTGTCTATTATTATTCTGCATGCATTATACTTTATTATTATGATTAGGTTTATTCATGCATATATTATGACAAAAATGATAAAAAAAAACATAAAATAAACTCTTTGGAATGTTGAGCATGGCTAAGAGTACAAACAATTGTCATACTTCACTTTATTGTCATATTTACTTATATTTTTATGCTTATGGGAAATGGAGGAGTTAGTCTGACCTAAGGATTTGAGATGTTCACTTGACATATTTTAAACTCATTAACCTTGGGTGCTTGTTTTACTTTGGAGGTGATTGTAGTCAATGTTGAGTCTTTGAGTCTTTTTCGCCTAACTCTAAGTGATTTATAGGTTCATGAGTTGAGCTAGATTGATCTATGCTTTTACATACCTATTGCATGCTTATGAATATTGGGGAGATATTGAAAGAAAGAAAAGAAAAGGGAAAAAAATCATAATATATGACTGTCTCTTTAGAGCACCTTAAATCAATGGTCCTTCTGGTGAGTAACCGGGTCTCAATGCCTCAAGAAGCAGTGAGTATTCACTTCGAAAGGAAGAAGTGATTATCTCGAATTTTCAAACCGACTAATCGGGCCTCTTGCCACAAAGCAGTGAGTGTTCGCGTAAAAAGGGGAGAAAGGAAAGTATATATAGATTAAATCCAAACGAGCCTAGATGGTTTGTAATATTAAGTCCGAGGGGGTGCTTTATCATATAATGCCGTAGAACTATCTAGTTCGGGAGTCATTGGCCCAAAGTCTGTTAAGAACCACTAGAAAATTCGAGAAGAAATAAGAATGAAATGTCCTTCATGGAAATCCTTTCTTTTAATAATAATAATAGTTTGTTTTGTGCTACAATGTCTTTATTAATTGGCAATAAGGTTAAAATTTGAGATTTGACTTCTAGCTTAGGCTTATGAGCTTGTTTATCATCAGAGTTGATGGAGAGATTATTAGAATCAATGTGTATTGCTCTCATCTTACCTGTGTGCTTGGACCTAAATATTTTCATATATACAAATGATATGTAAAACATGACTTGTCACTTCTTATGTCAACAAGGTATTTGTGCCAATTTCATTCACTACCATATGTATGATGGTTAAGTCAATTTTGAGAATGGTTGTGATAAGTGATTAGCTTATTGTCTCTACTGTCTTGCTCACAGATTCTAAATTAAAAAAAAATTGAGTTAATTCATGAGATGTTACATTCATGCATTAGTGTTAGGGTCATGCATTGTAGAGATTTTTGTTTATCTAAGGATATGGATGTGTTCTTTTAGAAGACCTATATCTTGAGATCTTGTGCTTGGCTTAGATTCTATAGAGTCTCCTATTATAGCTTATCCCCATATTTTCACCTTGTGTCTTTCCCTTCATCTCTCTAGCTTATTTCAATTGTTCTATCATTGCTTGGCATTTAGTAAAGGGAAGAGATATTTGATTAAGGGGGAGAGAGTTTTAATTGAGGAGGAGTATGTACTCAGAGAGAGTTTTTTTCTTATAATGTTATTATGATCATTATGCTTGATGTTGTCCTTATTATTATGATCATTGAATATTGATTATGTCTGCTATTTGTTTTCCACACTTGATTTTCATGGTATGTTGTTTAGTGTTGTAGTTGCAGGATTGGTAGATCGTCATGAGATCAAAGTAAAAGTCTATGTCTGTGTTTGTGGGTGTGTATTCATAGATATAGATTTTATTTTCTTTGTTGTGAGGATATATTTGTAAAACATAGTTTTGTCTCAGAATTGCCAAGGGGGAGATTGAAAGAACATTTATTTTTAATGACATGTTCTGATAAAAAACCATGCTAAGTGTTGTAAGTTTCAGTTGTGTTAATCAAGTCGACAGATTAAACAAAGATCATCAACATGATAAATCACGTATAAAGTGGCTAAGAATACAAAAGAAGTGAAATGGAGTGGATTGAAAGCCGCGATGTGAAGAAATAACAACGATAACATTTTCTTAAGTTTCTTGAGAACTCGGCAAAGTACCGAGACCTCGACATTACCGAGAAATCTATAACCACCTCGAGAACTCAACCTGCAGCGCCATGGTGGAGGCTGATGAGACCAGAATATTGATTATTCTCAGCGTTAAGTAACCCGTTGTTAGTCTCTTTATTTTATTAATTTGATATTTTTATCCAAGTTGTGTGTTTAAGCATGCTACAAGGGCTTTAATGCAAATATGAGTTAATTCCAGGATTTTAGCAAAAATGTCTGATCCAAAATGACACTTAGACGAATAAAAGTACTCAATTCAGAGCAAGGTACAAGTCAGTTATGCAGAGTACAAGTCATTAAAGCCCAAATTCACAAAAAATAAAATTTAAGAAATTCAGAAGCCACCAAACGATCGATGAGCTTCCCGATCAATCGATCGTGCCGAAATTGGGAACTGTGCGAACAGACTGCTATTTTATGGCTCCTTGTGCAAGTAAAAATGAAGGATAGATTGGTCAATTCAAGCTATTACTTGGTCCTCACACCAGGTCATCTTGGAGTGCAAGCAAAGACATGTCAAAATTACACCAATTTTTGTTTATAAATATGTGAAGCATGAAGAAATTATCAATCATCATATAAGAACAAACAATTCTCTCTAGAGAGAATATTCCTCTTAAGAACCCAAAAACAGACTACCCAATCATGGAGATGATTTCTACATCAGTGATGCCGTCTTCTCCATCCATGAGCGGCCAAGTCGGTATCTAGGGTTTCCAACGAAACCCTAGCCGAGTAATATAGAACTTTAATTATTTTAATTATAAAAAGAGGAAGCTAAAGAACACTCATATGATGATTATGTAATGAGAGAACGAACATATTACCTATATAAGATTCTTTGTTGATTCTCTTCTTGTTTTAGATTGAATTAATAATTAATCTTTAACAGCTATGTTTTATCACTAGGGGCTAGAACCCCGAAGGTTTAATAATGGTTTCTACATAATGGTACTTATTTGGAAGGATAAAGTCTTAGGTTTACATACGTCATGTTAAGAGAAGATGATATAGACATGTTTTAATTTAATGTTTTAGGAGTAGTTGTAAAATAGATGCATGCACTAATCATACTTTATTCGAAGATGGGTTGTAGTGAATCGGACCGATTGCATCTCTTTGGGGATTAGGCAATTGGTTGTAGCGTTAATAATCTGATTCATATGAGTTGTATCTCCCTCTTGCAATATTATGATTAACGGACTATATTATTAGGCTAATGGTGGAGTTGGAACATAACCCTAGACTTCTTTATCTTGAATTCAACCAAAACAATTATCTGTTTATTTATTTTTATGTTTAGTAGATTATAAAAAAAAAAACCAATCAAAATATTTTTAATATAATTCGATTTAATAATTTGTGATTATTTGAAATACGACTTTGATCTTTATGGTTCGATAACCCTCTCTACACCCAACTATACTATATACTATTCGCGTACTTGCGATTGAGAGCTAAAACTAGATCATGCTAATTCACTATATTAAACACTTTTATTTTCACACGAACTAGACCGATCATAACTTTTTGGCACCGTTGTCGGGGATCAAACGGATATTTCAAATTATTGCAATTCAATTTTTGAATTATTGTATTAATTTCAGTTTTATTTTTCTTGCAGGTCAAAACCGCACTATTCAAACCTGTAGATTTTCATAAAATTCACGGACATGCACCACCGATCGAGCGATGAGTAGTCCGATCGATCGGTACACCTTTCGATCGATCGGTATACTATGTTCGAGAAAAAAAAAATAAAAAAAAATAAAAACTTTATGTATATATCTATATACATAATATATACATATAATATTTATATACCAGAAATATATATATTAGTATATACACTGAGATAATAATAAAATATATATAATAAAATATATAATATACATTTTATTTAAAAATATATAATAAATTATTTTTAATTATTAATTAAAATTTCAGTTTAATCATTTTTATTTTTTCCTTTTAATTGCTTATTTCAAGTGTTATTATATATTGTTTATGATTGGACGTCGTTTAATTAATACACCACTTGAGATATTTGATCTAGAAATTGACCGAACGTACCAAATAAATAAAAGAAATAATTTATTAAATAATAACATAAATAATATAAATATGGTTGATAACACAGTAGTGGCTCCGCTCGAAGATTTTAAAGATTTTTATACTCCTCAAGATTATACTTCTCCTTTAGAAATTTTGATACCAAATGGGACGAACCAGTATGAAATTAAGCCCGCCATAATTAATATGCTATCTAAATTTCATGTGTAAGAACACTTTTGTGTATTGTTTATTTATGGCATGTTCTAGACAATAACCATGCTGAGTGTTAGATAGGTTTCTTTGGTTTCAATAACATTGATAAGCTTCATTAAAGGCATAACCAAGTATTGAAGTAATGAAAAATACAAGTGAAGCACGAAAGTGAGCATATTGAGGAAAAATGTCTCCTCGAGGATGAAAACGACATTTTCCGAAGCCGTCACTTCAAGCAAAAAGTATCGTGGGTTCAAGAAGGTCATTTTGGCACAGTTACGAAAAAAAGTGGTTTTAACAAAAATGCCTACACTTAAGCCTACACTTTCAGTTTCAAAACGTGGTTGGAAAACACATTTCTATGCTTGGAGATAAGATTGGACTTACGCTTGAAGCGTAGGCCTTGCTACGCTTAAAGCGTAGCTGCAACAAACTTTTGGCTATTTTTTGTTGCGATGTCCAAATTGTTCGGGGGTTGGTTTTATGATTTGTTCATGACTTATATACATCAAAGTGCGTTCCATATAAATTATATTTACCAAAATATAGGGTTTGGATGTGAAATTATGAGAAAGGGAAAACTTAGGGTTTGGATCATCATTGTCTATAAATACCGAACTCTACAACAAGAGGAGACACGTCTTTAAGAATTCCTTGCAAGTTTTCTACAGTTTCATCTTCTACAGAGATATACATATGGTGAGATAATATCATTGAGTGATTAGAGATACACAAAGTTTGTTTTGTTTTTGGACTTTTTCAATCTTGTTTCTACATCGACGATTTCTATACATGATTGAATGGTATAGTTGCTGAAAAATTCACACACCATCCATAGCAAAGAGGTTTCGTTGATCCATTAGGAGAAGCGGAGCCGTTTGAGTGTGGAGATCAAAATATGAGGCTTTATGGTGATTGTGATCTATTGAGAAACAGAGCCGTCAGAGTACGAAGATCAAAGTAAAACTTTCATGGAGCGCGAGTGAATCTAGACTTTCAGACGTTGAGTGAAGAACATCAAATTATAGTGGTTGTAAGTTCTGTTTTCATAGAGTCTGTACAAATTCTCTGATTCATAGTGCATCAATACCCAACCGTATCCGTGACTTTTACTTGAAGTCTTTCCAAGGTTTTCCACGTAAAAATCTCTATGTCTTCTCATGATTTAAATTTCTGCACTTATATTCATATTTGCTTGATTGATCTATTTTTGAGAATTCAATTGATAATTAGGGTTTGTGACTAATTAAAATTGAATTTCCGTTAAATAATTTTAATTGATCATAAAATCGACAAAACGCCTATTCTCCCCCCTCTAGGCTATTTTCACTATCGTCTACGTAATTTCAATTGGTATTAGAGCATGGTTGCCCTGATTTAGGTTAACGACCTAGGGTTAGATCATGAACTTAGACGATGGAGATGCCTCATGAAGGGGGTTCCATATCTAGATCCCCTTTGTTTGATAGGTCGAATTACACATATTGGAAAAAGAGGATGGGAACGTTTTTGAAATCTTTAGATAATTGCCAAGGAAGCTTGGGACATTCTTCAAGTCACTCATGAAGGAACATCGAAGGTGAAACAATCAAAGCTTCAAATTTTGAATTCTTAATTTAAACAGTTGAAGATGGAGGAGGATGAGGTCTTCGCCGACTTTGAGGCTAGGTTAACTGATATGCTAATAGATTGCCATAACCTAGGTGAGCCTATTCATGAGAAAATCATAGTAAAGAAAATCCTTAGGTCTCTTCCTGGATGTTTTTTATCTAAGGTCATTGTCATCTCAGAGGTTATCAGTCTTACAGAAATTAAGGTTGAAGAATTGTATGTAAATTTAAAATCTTATGAGATGGATATGTTCAAAAATCCCCCTAAGAAGGCTAGTGTCACAAAAGAGAAGAGCATAGCTTTCAAAACCACTAGGGAGGATTAGGTTGAACCTGATGAAGAAAGTGAGTTGAGTCTGACTGATATAGCCATGTTTGCTAAGAGATTGAATAAATTTGTTAAGGCTAAACAGAATGGCTAAGGACAAAAATTTGGGGATAAGTTGGGTGAGTCTAGAAGTAGAAATAAGACTCAAACTAGGAAGGACAAGTCTGATCCTAGAAAGAAGAAACCTCAATGTTTTTAATGTCAATGATATGGTCATATAGTTGCAGAGTGTGCAAACACTCTAAAGAAATCCAAAGGATTAGCTGTCAGTTGGGATGATGACTCTGACAATGGATCAGCTAGTGATGCGACAGACTCAGATGTAGGTGATGATTCTGAGAATTTCACTATTTTTGCTGCACGGAGGTCAGAGAAGTTGCTACAAGTTGGGCGATATCTGAAGAAAAAGGTTCTGAGAGTGATCAAGGTTGTAATGATACGCTTCAAGAGTCTTTTGACAAATTACTTGATAAGACCGCATAACTTCATAAAAATCACATGAAACTATTCACTAAGAGTCTTAACATTGATAAATAATTACATTCTTCAAAAGATGAATTAGTCAATAGTTCTAAAACTCAAAATCTCCTACAGACTCAAAAGGCCAAGTAGGTTGAGGATTTGAAGAAATCTGAACTAGAAAGAACTTAGGCATTGAATTTGGTAGATGATCTTAATAAGGAAGTGGTTGAGAAATCTACTAAGATTAAGAATTTGGAAAAAGAGATAAAAGATGCTAAATTAACTCTTTGTAAATGGTCTAAAGGAACCCTTAAGCTTAATGAGAGGTTGAGTAAGGGAACATTAGTTGGAAAGACAAAGGGTTTGGGTTTTGTTGGAGTAATGCCGAATTCGAATTTCATTGCAAAATCCACCTTTGTAAAGGCCTCCCATGTAGCGTCTAGTTCTTCACAAGGAAATTCAAATTGAAATCCTGGTGTTCAAGCCTATGTCAAAAGACCTATTGAAAGCAAGCCTTTTCTTACCGCTAGATATCATAGGAGATTGACTGATAGAGTTTAGAGGTTCATTCCTGTATGTCACCACTGTGGTGTCATAGGTCACATTCGACCTAGGTGTTCTAAACTGCGAGGGAAGGTGTTGAAGTCAATAAAGGAACAAAGAGTTCAACATGGAGATCATGTTCAAGATTAAATTCGATTGCTGAATGAGGAAATGAAGAATTTGTCAAGATTGGTGAATAGAGCTCCGAAGATGAAGAAGGCATGGATTCGCAAAGGTGAGATACACTGTCTTCTAGTTCATACTATTCTTAGAGCATGCAAGTCTACTTCTCGGTATCTGGATAGTGGATGCTCGAGGCATATGACTAGAGATAAGTCATTTTTTAGATTTCTCGAGTAGTGTCATAGTGGGATAGTAACATTTGGTGATGGAAAGAAGGCAAATGTTAAAGAAAAATGTATGGTTGTGATTTCTAGTCAACCTAAACTAGAAGATGTACTTTATGTAGAGGGTCTTAAAGCAAATTTGTTGAGCATAAGTCAAATATGTGATAACAATCAAAAGGTCACTTTTTCTCCTCATAAGTGTTCGATCATTGACTCTTCTAGGAATTACATGATGGAAGGTATGCGTTCAACTGATAATTGTTAATGCATTGTTCCTAGTTCTGAATTGTTATGCAATAAAGTTAAACTTGATGAAGTTGAAATCTAGCATCAACGGATGGGCCATGTTAATTTTTGTGAATTAAAAATATTACTGAGAGTGAAATTGTTAAGGGAGTCCCTAAGCTTGGTTATACAAAAGGGATTGTGTATGTATCATGTCAGAAGGGTAAACAAGTCAGATGTCAGCACATAATGAAAAATGTCATTGGTACTTCTAAACCTTTAGAGCTATTGCATATTGATTTAATTGGTCCCAGTAGGACCATGAGAAAAGGAGGAAAGAAGTATATTTTTGTCATGGTGGATGATTACTCAAGGTTTGCATGGGTTAGATTTCTAAGTGAAAAGTCTGAAGCCCCTGAAACTTTTAAGAGAATTTGTTTAAATATTCAAACTGAGAAGAATTGTTCCATTTCTAGAGTAAGGAGTGATCATGGAAAGGAGTTTGAAAATTCAAAAATTGAAGTGTTTTGTGAAGAGAGAGGAATAAAACATGAATTTTTAGCACCTAAAACGTTTTGGCACAATTGCGAAGAAAAATGGTTTTAACAAAAATGCCTACGCTTAAGCGTACGCTTTTAGTTTCAAAACGTGGCTAGAAAACACATTTCTATGCTTGGAGCTACGCTTGGATCGATGCTTGAAGCGTAAGCCCCCTACGCTTGAAGCGTAGCTGCGGCAAGTTTTTGGTTCTTTTTTACTGCGATGTCCAAATTGTTCGAGGGTTGGTTTTATGATTTGTTCACGACTTATATACATCAAAGTGCGTGCTATATATATTATATTCACCAGAATATAGAGTTTGGATGTGAAATTATGAGAAAGGGCAAACTTAGGGTTTGGATCATCATTGTCTATAAATACCCAAGTCTACAACAAGAGGAGGCACGTGTTTAAGAATTCTCTACAAGTTTTCTACAATTTCATCTTCTACAGAGATATACATATGGTGAGAGAATATCATTGAGTGATTAGAGATATACAAGCTTTGTTTTGTTTTTGGAAGTGTTCAATCGTGCTTCTACATCGACGATTTATATACACGATTAAATGGTATAGTTGCTGAAAAATTCACACACCATCTATAGCAACGAGGTTGCATTGATCCATTTCAAGAAGCGAAGTCGTCTGAGTGCAGAGATTGAAGCAGGAGGCTTCATGGTGATTTTGATCTATTGAGAAGCAGAGTCGTTAGAGTACGGAGATTGAAGCGAAACCTTCGTGGAGCGCAAGTGAATCTAGACTTTCAGACGTCGAGTGAAGAACAGCAAATTACAACGGTTGTAAGTTTTGTTTTCATAGAGTTTATACAAATTATCTGATTTATAGTGCATCGATACCTAAACGTATCCATGATTTTTACTTGGAGTCTTTCCAAGGTTTTCCACGTAAAAATCTCTGTGTCTTCTCATGATTTAAATTTCTGCACTTATATTCATATTTGCTTCATTGATCTGTTTTTGAGAATTGAATTGATAAATAGGGTTTGTGACTAATTAAAATTGAATTTCCGCTAAATAATTTTAATTGATCATAAAATCGACAAAACACCTATTCACCCCCCCCCCCCCCCCTCTAGGCTGTTTTCACTATCGTCTAGGTAATTTCATCATGGAAATGCTTAGGAGGACTCTTATCAACGCATAGATGAGTTCTTAGAGGTTTGTTTACTGTATGCATGAGAGAACATATGAATGATCAATTTAAAACTTGATTATTCTCTCATTCTCTAAAGGATAAAGATAAAGTATGGTACAGTACAATACCTGCGAATATTAAAACCGATTGGATAAAGATCCAAAAGGAGTTTTTATATAAATTCTTCCAGTTAGGAAAAACTCATGAGACCCGAAGAGCCATTTTAATATTCTCTCAATTACCTGGTGAGCAATTTTATGAAAATTAAGAGCGATATAATGCGATTTTACAAAAATGCCCTCATCACGGATTTCCACCTCACGAGTTTATCCGTAGTTTCTATATAGGACTAGGAAAGGGTCATAAAAATACAATTGACGCAGCCTGTGGAGGAACATTTACACAAAAACCCATAGAATATTTATTGAATCTTTTCAAGAATCTTAATAAAGATTCATGCCAGAATATATCTGACATTATAGCGCCTCGAACTATCATTACTAACCCTAAAAGGATGGATAATGCATTTGAAGTTAGTCAAATGTATGAAGTAACATCAAAAGTGGACGAGCTGAGTAAAAAGTTTGACTAATTAATGGGAAACATTGACGTGAATCCCACACCTCAAGAATTTTGTTTAGTATGTTCCAATCCTTCGCACTTTGCTATTAATTGTCCCCAAATACAACCAGAACCTGAGTTTATCATTGAGGATGTCAACGCTACTTTTACCAATCCTAATAATTATCCATTTTCTAATAGTTTAATCCCGGTTGGTAGAATCATCCTAATTTCTCCTATAAAACTCAGAATAATACATTCAATCAAAATCTTAATCAACAATCTAATTTTCAATCAACCAATCAATTTTGTCCCTTTAATTAAAACCCTAATCAACCATCTTTTAGAAATCCAAACAATACACCACCTATGAGACCACCTATTTTTGAACAAGAAATTAGGAATGTATTAAATGAGTTTAAAAATACTACGCAACTCCTGCATACGCATTCCCAATCTATCTCTAAATTAGAAACCCAAATTGAGAAAATAGCTAATTCATTGAATAGAAGAGAGGAAGGGAAATTGTTGATTCAATCAATAACTAACCCTAAGGGGCAACATATGATTGATCATATGACACCTGTAGGAGAACCATCCATTGAAATAGTTTAAGTTATAACTACTCTTCGAAGTGGTAACATTATAGATAATAAGGCCGAGGAGCAATTTGAGGAGTGGACGAAGAAACAAAATGCTAGTGAAGAAGTAAACCTTGAAAAAGAAAAGGAATTTGTTTCTAAAAAGGAAAATAACCTGTTATAGAAAAACAGACTACTACTCTTCCAAAAGAAATAGGGGAAACGAGTTATGAACTGAAAGCACCGTTTCCACAACGTTTAAGAGATCTTGTTCCTATGGAAAACAAGGAGAAAAGATTCAGGCGATGTTCAAAACTTTCCAACAAGTAAAGATCAATCTTCCTCTCCTTGAAGCTATTAAACAAATATATGTTTATGTTCGATTCTTAAAAGATTTGTGTACTCAGAAAAGGAAAAATTGAACTCATACTACTAAGAAAATAATATTAACCAATCATGTGAGTTCCATAATATCAAACACTACGCCTTCAAAATATAAAGATCCTAGAGCTCCGACTATTTCATGTGTAATAGGAGCCCAAAAAATTGAAAAAGCTTTTCTCGATTTAAGAGCTAGTGTAAACTTACTTCCTTATTCATTATATCAGTAGTTAGGGCTAGAAGAACTTTCGCCCATATCTGTCATTTTACAACTTGTTGATAGATCAACTAAACAACCAAGAGGTATAGTAGAGGATGTTATTGTTCAAATTAATAAATTATACTTTCCTATTTATTTCATTGTTCTCGATACTGAGCATGTTTATGATACGAAAAACCAAATCCCTGTAATCTTGGTCGCCCATTCTAAGCAATTGCTAATCCATGCATAGATTGTAGAACTGAGGTTATGGACTTGTCATATGGAACTATGAAAGTAGCGAAGAATATTTTGAAGCCGTTTATCAGTTAACTAGATGAGGACAATGTTTTGTAGTAAACACTATGGATAAAGTAGTAGAAGAAGCATTACCTCCACCGGTAAATTAGGCAGTACCCTAGCTTACTATATTAAAGTAGTACGAGAACAACACTTGCCTGGATTAGAAGATATAACTAAAAAGATAATTAAGGAACCTGAACCGGTTATTTTAAATGCACTTTTACAGAGAACGCCAAATGATTTCCTATCTGATCGTGATTTAAAGTATGAGTGTGTGTTCTTTGAGGAGGAATATTTAAAATTAGCAATAGAAATATTCATAGCATAGCTTAAGAAAAGAAGATAAGAGAATCTATTACAACATGCTTCATCTGTCACATATCCTGACTTAGTTCGAGAATTCTATTGAAATATGCACTGTAAAGATGTCAAGATGAGCAGAGTGTTATATACTAAAATACAGGGGCATGAAATTGAGATTTCCCCTAAGCCCATTGCAAAAGCATAGTGAATTCCCGATGAGATACCCTCGCAGTTAGAAAACCAATTCCTGAAAATATCTACCCCTGATCCCACAACTCTTAGTGCTTGTTTGGTAAAATGGAGTGGAGCCAAAATTTTCGGTTTGGTTTGAAAATTTTGCTCCACTCCATGTTTGGAAAACATGGTGCAACATAAATGGTGTGTGAATAGTGTCACTCCATTGGACCCAAATCCATCAAATTTCACACCATCTCAAATGATGGTTTGCTTGGAGTTGGGTCCAAATGGTTTGACACTATTCACATATAATATTATATATATATATAAATTCGAAATTAAATATTATGAAAAAATAAATATTTCGAAAAAATTAAATATTTATGAAAAATTAAATATTTCGAAAAAATTAAATATTTATGGAAAATTAAATATTTCAAAAAATTAAATATTTATATATTTTATTTTTTAAAACATATATATTTAAAAAAATGTTATTTTAAATAAATAAAATGTCAAACTATTCCAAATTACCAAATATTTTAATATTATAATATCAATATATTAAAATATATTAATATTATAATATCAATATATTAATATTAATATATTATAATATTAATACATTAAAATATATTAATATATTAAAATATATTAATATTAATATATATTAATATTTATTAATAAATAAAATGTGAATCCCATATATTAATATATTTTGATATATATTAATAAATAAAATGTGAAACCCATATATTAATATATTTTAATATTTATTAATATATTAATATTCAGAATTTTAACCCATACCAACTCTACCAAACATGGTTTGGTTTTTCAGCATCACTTTTTCTCACATCAAAACCATTTGCACCAAACATGATTTGGAACCAAAATAAAACCACACCAACTCCAATCAACCCAACTCCAACCAACCCAAAACCAACACCACACCGTCTACCAAACAAGCACTTAGTATGACTAGGAGAATTTGTGGTAATGACGATACAAATTTAATTATGTGGGGGTTACAAAAGCAAAACTTCAACGAGGACATTCACTTATTAAAACACTCTTAAGTTAGTCTTAGGTTTGGTAATCTACGAGGACATTCACTTATTAAAACAGTCTATTATTTCAAGCAAGGATATTGGGTGTTAATCCTTGATATTATTTTTGATAATATAGAGATATTCTGGGAAGTTGTTGTATACTAACAGGATCCATTTGATAAGGAATGGAAAATTCCATTTCATTTCTTAGTACATGCTATGATAAAAGATCATTTAGGACCAAATTTTGAAATTCCATCATAACCAAGTATTTTCGTTCTTAAAGAATATAATCATTGGAAATTCTTTGATATTTTAAATTATGATGAGATGGGTCAATGGTGGGAGTATTAGTTACAACTGATTAAACAAAATAAAAATCATGTTAAGGAAAATAAAAATCAATTAGAACTTTACTATAATAATAATGAAGATAGGGCAGAGTCTATCAATTTGATAGATCTCACACATGATCCCGATTAAGCACTATAGAATTGTCGTGCCATTGACATTAAATAATGGTCTCAATCTAAAATATACCTAATATTTCAGTTGAGTGTAGAAATTAGGCTATTATTGTATTGTATTGTATTCTAATTTTTATTTCTTAGTCTTTACTATTACTTAATTATATTTTCTTTTCTATATATTTTTTACATCCTTATACTCATAAGCTACAAAATTTTAAAATACATATAAAAAAATATATACTACTTATATTACTAAAAACAATATTTATTAGATAGTGATAGGTGTCAAATGTTGTACATTCTAGGCCCCTAACTCACTATTGTTATATCTTATCATTTCGTTCCTTGGTGTTTTTATACAGTTTGCATGTCTAAGCGTGTTTCAGGAGCTTGATGAAAAAAAAGAGCTAACTTTGGTGAATTAACTAAGGATGTGCTTTGTGTCTACCCGAAAAGAAAGAAAAATAGGAGTTTTCAAGCAAAATCAATATCTCGGAAGGCAAAAACGACAATTTTCGGAGCCGAAACTTCGGGAAACATACTAACGGAGTCGAGGGTGTTCCAACGGAGGAAGAATTGGAAAAAGTGATTTTCATGTTTTTCTTACACACGAGTTACACAAACAGTAGGCAAAAAGTAGCCATAATTGTCATTTCTACGCATGAGCTACTCACATGGCTGGGAAGCTATGCATAAGGCTTAAACATGAGCTACGCTCAAGCGTAGGGGTCAAGTGTTGGTGCATAATTTCAGCCAACTTCAGATGGCCATATCTCAGTCAAAACAAGTCCAAATAGAGTGTTTCTTGAGCCTAAAACTCAAGATCTTGAAGTTTGCTTCCTAAAAAGCTAAAGTACACCTCAATCAGAGTTGTGTAGCTTAAGTTATGATCAAAAGAGTAAGATGTGTATGCAGGAAAAAATTGAAAATTGCAGATTCAGCCAAAAATCCTAGTTTGACCCGAATTGATCCATTTTGACCCGAATGACTTTGTGTTCGAATAAGGTGTATCTACATCAGATTAAAGGGGTTTAGCTCAAAATTGAGGAGAAACACATCCAAGAGGAATCCTACTCCAAGCGGGACAAGTCTAATACAAGTAGGACTCTTCTCAACTTCTTCTATAAATACCAAGGTCTGAACCAGATCTAAGGAACTTATAAATACATAATTTTCAGAGCACTATCTCTAGAGATTTACATGTTTTGAAGAAGGGAGTCATTCAAGAGTTAGAGATCCGAAACAGAAGATCATGGTGGGCGTTTCTACATCAACGATGCAGTCTCCTTCCACCATGAGCAACTAAACCGGTATCTAGGGTTTTCTAGCAAAATCCTAGCCAAGTAATGTAGTTTATTTATTTGTTTCAATTGTAACAAGGGGAAACTATATACCACACCTGTGATGATTGTGTACATGAGAGACTATGGTTATTTAATATAAGGGGTTTTTATATTTATTCTACTCTTTTCTTAGACTGAATGAATTCATTATCTCTATCAATCATGTTTATCCAGTGTTCTCTAGCATATCATGATTTTCGACACAATGATGTTTAACACCCGAAACTCTAGATTTACATAGGCCATGCCTCGGTGAGGTGATATAGACATGTTTTAGTTTAATTTCATGTTGTAAGAGTAGATTAGAGTAAAGTAGATAACATGCACTAATCACACTCTGTTCGGAGATGAGTTGTAGGGAATCACGGTATCTTTTTTGGGATATATTCTACTATTTATGGTATAATCTGATTCACGAATGATAGATCGCCATATTACAATTGATCAAGTAGATAACTATATTATGCGATTAGTGGTGGAGTATGGAAACCCTAGTTTTTATCTCTACTGGTCTTGTCTTAATATATCTTTATTTGCTTTATTAGTTAGTTATTTAATAAATCACATACAACAAACTATACTTTTATAGTAATTCAAGAGTATTACTTTACGAGAGTTCATAATATGACTTAGGGCATGTTTACTAACTGTTTTTGCTTTTTGTTTCTAATTCCTGAAAAAGCAGAATCAGATTCTGTTTCCTGTAGGAGAAACAAAAACTAAATTTAAGTTTACTAATTTTTCAAAAACAAAGATTAAAACTGTGTTTATTAAAACAATGTTCAACAAAAGAATTACAATTTTTCTTTTTCACAAACATTAAAACTATTTTGAAAAAATATTAAGCTACCTTTTCCAAATTTTATTTTATTTTATTTATTTATCATTTAATTAATTAATTAATTAATTTTATTTATTTATTTATTCAATTTTATTTATTATTATTTTTATTTTTTTTATTTAAGAATAATATTGTTTTATCAATTTTTATTTTATTAATTTTTCATTTTTATTAATTATCTATTCATTTGTTTTTATTTATTTATCAATGAATTAATTAATTAATTATCTTTATTTATTTATTTTATTTTATTTTTTATTTTTTATTAATTTTATTTTTAATCACTTTTTTTATTCATTTTACTTATTTATTATTTATTTTACTTATTTTATTTTGTTTATTAATATATTATTATTTTTTTAATTATTTATTCATTTTATTTTATTTCTTATTATATTTATTTATTTATTTTATTTTAAATAATATTTTATATAATTATTCTTTTTTATTTTATTTATTATTTATTATTATAATTTATTTATTATTGATGATTATGGTGAGTTTGAGGAAACAAAAAGAGAAAGCACCTTTTTTTTTGTTTCCTCTTTCCTTTGTAATGAGAGGAAACGTTTTCTCAACTCAAAAAACAGAAACAAATTAAAAAACGTGTTTTTCATATTATTTTCAAATTTCAGGAAACAGAAACAGAAAACAGAAAACAGAAACAGTTAGTAAACAGGCCCTTAGTCCCTTGGATTGGATAAATCATCCCAATTTGGCAAATGTTCCATATTAAAATTCATACAATCTGGATTGGATAAATCATCCTAATTTCCAATACCATCAACCAGGTATAGGAAATTCATATCAAAACTTTAATGAAGATCCACAATATTTCGATCACGGATTATGTTATCGAGTGTATAATCAAGATTATTATCATCAACCATCTAATCAATTCCAATTTGAAGAGTCATGTGCATATTCATGTCCGGAGCTGCTGTCTTTTGAAGATAAATTCTTAGGATCTTTGAGCAAAATCGAAGCAACCACTCAAAATTGTGAGGAGATCACATACAATAGAGACAATTCATACTTTTCGAACACTGAAAATCCTCAACCGATTTTTAATAGAAGCCAACAACCATTCAGTACTCAGGATTTTTAGTCCAATAATACCCAATTATTCCGACCCTTCAACCACGATCAACCCCAGTTTCAAAATCAAAATCCACCGTTTAGACCACCTGATTTTGAGGATGAAATGATGAGTGTCGTGAGAGAGTTTAAAAACTAATCTAACCATCTTCAAGCGGCCATCCAATTGCTGAACTCTCATATCCAACTATTGAACTCTTATTCTTAAGCCTTATCTAAGTTAGAAACCTAAGTAGGGCAACTAGCTGATACTTTAAGAATGAAGCAAATAATAATCCTTAGGAATTGCCAAATCAAGTGGTAGTTACTTTTGAAGATGAGGAGGACGGTTACAATGAAACAGAGGAAAGCTTTGAAATTGAGAATGACATATCACATGACGAGTGGGCGCAAACCATTCCTTTACCACAAGAGCCAAAAGAGACACCATATGAACCTAAAACACTATTTACCCAATGTCTCGATGAGATGCGTCTTGGAGATAAACAATGAGAGGATGAGTACTACATAATTGACGAGATTGATAAGGTGATAGAGGACCCATTACCTTATTCGTTGATAGAATAGTCATTGGATACAAGTACTAAACATGGGATGAATGTAAAGTATGACAAAAAAGAGAAAGTATATGAGGATTATTATTTTCTTGATGTCTTTCTCATTACTGAATGTTCACAATGGACACCATTGAGCAATTTACTTCTCACACTTCCTCCGATATGTGGTGGAAGTGTGGTAGAGAGGAAGGGTGTTGGATAGCCCTTTGCGGAGCGTCGCGCCAAATACGTTAAACATTGGTCATAGGCTATGAAAGTTACTTTCTAGCCTCGGTTTGTAGAATAGGTTGTCAGTTAATTTTTACAATTTCAATTGATAGGATTGTAGGCCCTTAAGGCCAAATAGAAGTTCTTTCAAAAAAATAAAAAAATCATTCCTTGTGCTATATTGAGTAATAATTTCCGGAAAGTGATGGTTGTATTTCTTATTCCCTTACTATGATTTTGGGTATATGTGTTTTATTGAATATTTCTACTAGTAGCTCGATTTAAGTTTGGGGGGAGGATGGATATGAAGAGAGGAAATTCCGGAACTGCGCTTTAAGGGTAATTATATTCTTTCTCATGAGTATGATGGAAAACCATGCGGACATGGATGAATTTAAGTTTGGGGGAAAGTATAATTGGTTATAAGGAATAGTTGAAAAAATAGAAAATATTAAAAAAAATTGAGAAATTTTTTGTTTCCACGCATGAGTGCTTGCATTACAAGTTGATTGAATTTATGTTTATGATATATGAGTAGTATTTGATGTGATATTTCCGTTCATGAGAGTAATGATTAGATTGAGTTAGTGAAGTGTTGTGGTTTTACATAGGTAAATGAATTAGTGAGATCGAAACTGAGAATGACGATTTTGACCTATAAGCACATGCACATGACCCCTACTGTTCAGTTAGTTGATCTTTGAGTATTTAGTCAAAAAACATTTACATGTTATGAAAAAAACAATTATGAAAAAGAGAAAAAAGATAAGTGGAGTATTAGAAAGTCTTTGTAAGTTGAGCCTAGATGGTCTAGATTATTAAGCTCGATGGATGTTTTTCACCTAGTAACCTAAAGTTGTCTAGCTTGGGATTATTGACTCAATGTTTGCTAAAGCCACTAGGTTGGAAAAACAAAAGGAAGAAAAAGAAAAAAAAGAAAAAGAAAGAAACAAAAAAATGAAGTGAAAAACATAGCAAAAGAAGCAAACGATGAAGAAATATGAAAAGTGGATTAATTTTCTATAGGGAGAGTTAACTTACACACAAAAGGTTGTCTGGATTGGGAGTAGAGGTTAACAAAGTTGTCTACTCTAGTGGTGACCATTATCAACATTAACTCGAGATAGTTGTTATTTTATAGTGAGTGGGAATATTTGTATCCGTGTTATTTTGTATATTGTAGCATGGCTTGGTTAATGAGGATGTGAATGAATGATTGCGTGAGAATGAAAGATAGAGAAGTTGAGGGTAGTATAGCTAACCCTCACGAGACTTCACTCGTCCACTAGACGTTCCCTAGGGGTTTAAAAGGCTTGTTACACATGCTAAGTATAATCGTGTACCCTCACGAAAGCAAGGGATTAGTGTAGAGTATTTAGAATAGATAATCATCATGAGATGTTTTCAAAGTTCTCTTGTGAGTTCATTACTAAGAGACTAGCAATATTTGAGTTTGGGGGTGTTATAGGTGCCGAATGTTGTCCATTCTAGACACCTAACTCGCTATTGTTATGTCTTATCATTCCATTACTTGCTATTTTTATGCGGTTTGCATGTTTAAGCGTGTTTTAGGAGCTTG
This sequence comes from Cornus suecica, assembly GCA_963922005.1. Classification (NCBI taxonomy): domain Eukaryota; kingdom Viridiplantae; phylum Streptophyta; class Magnoliopsida; order Cornales; family Cornaceae; genus Cornus; species Cornus suecica. Next base: position 45,792,375 of record OY998246.1, on the reverse strand, counting down.
ATGAAGAAAACGAGCTAACTTTGGTGAATTAACCAAGGATGTGCTTGTGTTTACTGATAGGTTTCCAATATTAGACATTTTGACCCATTAACTCACTATAGTTACGTCCTTTCATTTCATTATTTGATATTTTTATACTATTTGTGTGTTTAAGCATGGTCAAAGAGGCATTTCGAGACAAAAATGGCTCCCTGAGGGCAAAAACGGCATTTTCAGAAGTCGTCATCTACAACAAAAAGTCTTGTGGAGTTAAGACGGTTATTTTGGCGCGGTTGTAGAGAAAATTGGTTTCCATGAAAATACCTACGCCTACAAAAGTAAAAAGTGTTTAGAAAGTGAAAATCTACGCCTAGCTTACGCCTAACCCTTACGCCTGACCTATGCCTAAGGCATAGGTGTGGAAAAGTTTAGCTGGTTTTATCTATTTTAATCCAGTTTTGATTCTAAGATACGACGATGACTCTTCTACCTCAAAGTGCGTGCATGATAGGTGACAAATATTAGACATTTTGACCCCTTAACTCACTATTGTTACGTCTTTTCATTCCATTATTTGGTATTTTTATATTGTTTGTGTGTTAAAGCATGTTTCAGGAGCTTAACAAAGAAATTGAGCTAACTTTTGTGAATTAACTGAAGTGCATGTTCTTTCTATTCAAATAGGAGAGTTAAAGAGGCAGTTCGAGACAAAAATTGCTTCCGAAGGGCAAAAATGGCATTTTCAAAAGCCGTCATCTTCAGCAAAAAGTATCGTGGGTTTAAGGTGGTCGCTTCGGTGCATTCACAGAGAAAAGTGATTTTGAAGAAAACACATACGCTTGTGCCTACGCTTTCAGTTTCAAAAAGTTGCTATAAATCACATTTTTAACGTTATTGATCATGATGATGTTAGAGATACAATGGCATTGTTTGGAGAGAGATTGGAGAGAATATATAAATTTCTTCAGTGAAATCATTCCCCTCCTAGAGAGACGTTTGTGGTAGAAGCTGAGTATTCTTAAAATGAGTGTCCGGAGATAATGGTTGTTGATGCCAATGCATCATGGAACTATTCGAATAATGGTCATTTCACCAATTCATACACCTCCAATGCCAGAAATCATCTAATCCTATCTTATAAATCTACCAATGTAGAGAACCCACCACCAAAGTTCCAACAAGGGCAAGCCACCAATCAACAGTCGAGGTTCATAGATAAACAACAGTCATATAACCCACAACCAAGGTTTACTGAGAGACGGCAATCATACAACCCACAACTAAGGTTCCAACAAAGTCAACAATCATTGGACTCACAACCAACAATCATGGCTAGAAATTCTCAGTCTAATTACCAACTCAGAACATCCAATAATTCCCTAGCTCTCCAACCATTCAATAATAACCAAGCTCTATTGTCGTCCAATAATTCCCAAGCTCTTCAACCATTCAATAATTCCTAAGACCTTTAACCATTCAATAATAATCAGGTTGTGCAACCATATAACTTCCAAGCCCAGCCCCCAATAAGCCAAACTCCTCCACCCGATTTCTAGACTAGTAGGCTAAAACAGGTCATAATGGACATTCATAACAAGCTAGGCATTCATACTCAATCTTTAGCACAACTTCACACGCAGATGGGCCAAATAACTAATGAAAGGAATGTGAGAGAGCCAGGAAAACTGCCTAATCAAGCGATTGCGAACCCTAAGCCACTACAAGCATTAGAGCTTAGATATTTTGCTAACAATCCTCATGAGTCAGTTCAGGCAATCATGACTCTAAGATGTGGAAGGGAGGTGGAGAGTAAATTCGAGGAGGGGCATGAAGAAAGGTTGCAGAGAAGAAAGGAGGTAGAGGAAGAGCATATAAATAAAGCTGAGGAAGAGCAAAGGAAGGAGGCCGAAAGAAGAGAGGCTAAAAGAGTGTAGAAAGACCAACCATCAGTAGAGGACAATGTCGATCAGACATTATTTGAAGAGCTAGAAAGGGTAAGCTATGAGGAGGCAGCGCCATTTCCTCAACATCTTAGAGAGCCGGCCAAGTACGGGAAGCTGAAAGAATCTAATATGTTGGAAACATTCTTACAAATCAAGATTAATTTACCTCTCTTAGATGTAATCACCCAGATACCGCCTTACACTAAGTTTTTCAAGGATCTTTGTACCCAGAAGCAAAAAAGAAGAGCAAAGAATCCAATAAAAATACTCTTCACTGAGCAAGTGAGTTCATTGCTTTTAACTGATACTCCACCTAAGAGGAAAGATCCCAGTGCTCCCACTATTCCATGTGTCATTGGTGACCAAGAAATTGGTAGACCTCTTCTTGATCTAGGTGCGAGTATTAACTTGCTTCCTTATTTAGTCTACCAACAGCTAGGGTTGGGTGAGCTCAGTCCCACATTGGTTGTACTGCAAGTCGCCGATCGATTAGTCAAACAAGCAAGAATAGTGCTTAAAGATGTCATTGTTCAAGTGGGCAAGTTTTATTTTCTGGTTGATTTTTTTGTCCTGGATACAGAACATGTCCCTGACTCGAAGAAACATATTCAAGTGATACTAGGAAGACCATTCTTAGCTACGGCAAATTCATGCATCAATTGCAGAACTGGAGCCATGGATCTGACCTTCAGAAATATGAAGGTTAAGGTGAATGTGTTCGAATGAAGCCACCAATTTCTTGAATGAGGGGAATGTTTCCAGATTAATGAGTGCAATGAACTAGATAATATCATAGTAGATTTTACGACTTAAATCTTGGAGAAGGATGAGCTAGAGTCATTTATGACTAGAGAATAGCCAGATGAGGAAGTTGTTGATTGGGAGTCACATTGGAAGTTGCAAAATGAAGAGTTAGATGTGATGGTGATTGCATTATACACTCAACCATGGCGGGAGCTGGTTGAACCACTTCCGATAGTTTCAAATACTCCACCAATCCCATCCTTAACTACTCCTCCTACCTTGGAACTCAAAGAACTGCCTGAAAAGCTGAAATATGTTTTGTTGGGACCCGATGAGACTCTTCCTGTGATTATCTCTTCAAAACTGACAAAAAAATAGGAATCGAGTATGGTCGAAGTCTTGGGTGAGAACAAAGAGGCAATATGATGGAGTGTTGCTGACTTGAAAGGCATAAACCCCTCAATTTTCATGCATCGCATACATCTTAAGGAGGATGCAAAGCCATCGAGATAAATGCAACGAAGGCTAAATCCAAATATGAAAGAGCTGGTGATGAAAGAAGTGGTGAAATTATTATATGCGGGTATCATCTACTCCATCTCTGATAGCACGTGGGTGAGTCCAACTCAGGTGGTGCCGAGGAAGTTGGGCATCACAGTGGTGCCAAACTCAAAAGGTGAGCTAATTCCACAACGCATGACCACAGGGTGGCATGTCTGTATCGACTACAGGAAGCTCAACCTGAACACCAGAAATGATCATTTCCCTTTACCGTTCATTGATCAGATCCTGGAAAGGTTAACCGGGAAGAGCTAATACTGCTCTTTGGGTGGGTATTCCAGCAACAACCAAGTGGCGATTGATCCTATTAATCAGGAGAAAACCACATTTACTTGTCCATATCGCACGTTTACTTATAGACGGATTCCTTTTGGTTTATGTAACGCGCCAACAACATTCCAAAGGTGTATGATGTCTATCTTCTCTGATATGGTAGAGAAAGTTCTTCAAGTATTCATTGATGACTTCTCAGTTTTTGGGGAAACTTTTGAAGACTGTTTGAAACATCTAAATCTAGTGCTTAAGAGATGCAAATAGACGAATTTGATTCGAAGTTGGGAAAAGAGCCATTTCATGGTTCAAGATGGGTAGTATTGGGCTATATTATATCAAAGCGAGGAATAGAGGTTGACATAGAAAAAGTTGAATTAATTTCAAAATTGCCTCCTCCCACATCTGTTAAGCAGATACGCTCTTTTTTGGGCCATGTCGGGTTTTACAGAAGGTTTATTAAATATTTTACCAAAATTGCCTACCTGTTATGCAACTTACTAGCTAAGGATGCAACCTTTGTCTTTGACGAAGAGTGTCTTCATGCCTTTAAAGAGCTGCGTACTCAACTCTCAACAATCCCGATTATTCGTCTACTAGATTGGTCTCTACCATTTGAGCTCATGTGTAACACTTTTGACTATGCCATAGGAGTTGTGTTAGGTTAGAGAAAAGATAAGTTGTCGTATGCGATTTACTATGCCAGTAGGACTCTGAATGAAGCTCAGATGAACTATAAAACTATCGAGAAGGAATTGATGGCAGTTGTCTTTGCCTTGGATAAATTCCGATCATATCTATTGGGCGCCAAGGTTTTTGTTTACTCGGATCATACTACTTTGAGGCATTTGTTGACAAAGAAAGACTTTAAACCTATACTAATTCGGTGGATTCTATTATTGCAAGAATTTGACCTGAAATCAAAGATAAGAAAGGTTCGGAGAATATTGTTGCGGATCATTTGTCAAGAATTATAGTCGAGTCCACAAAGGAAAATACTCCTCTTAAGGATTCATTCTCGGATGAATATTTGTTCAATGTGCCTGTTATGGAACAAATACCGTGGTATGCTGACATTGTCAATTATAAAGCCACAAGTCAAATTCCAAAAGGATGGTCCAAGAATAAGAAGGACCGATTCTTCAGCCAAGTCAGATTCTATATCTGGAATAATCCGCATTTATACAAGTATTGCTATGATTAGATTATCAGAAAATGCATCCCCGAGAATGAGGTGCAGAGCATATTGACGTTTTGTCACATGTTGGAGTGTGAAGGGCATTTTGGAGCTCAGAAGACAGCTCACAAGGTGTTGCTGATTAGATTTTACTAGCCTTCCGTATTCAAGGATGCTTTTGAGTATTGTAAAGCGTGTTTGCGATGTCAAAAGTTGGGATCCATATCTCGACGAGATATGATGCCTCTAACCCCAATTCTTATTATGGAATTGTTTGATGTATGGGGTATTGATTTCATGGTACCATTTTCGAAAGAAGATAAAAAATGGTACATACTTATGGGGGTTGATTATGTTTCGAAATGGGTAGAAGCTATATCCACCAAATGTGTTGACCATGAGGTGGTGGAAGATTTTGTGAAATTGAACATATTCTCACGATTTGGTATACCACGAGTTTTGATTAGTGATGGTGGAAGCCATTTTGACAACCAGTTTCTTCCTACTTTATGTCAGAAGTACGGTGTCACTCATAGAATTGGTACGCCTTATCACCCCCAATCACAAGGGCAAGTGGAGGTTTCAAATAAGGAGATCAAAAACATTTTCGAAAAGGTAGTCCATCCAGATTTCAAGGATTGGCCGAGAAGGTTGAATGATGCACTGTGGGCATACAGGACTACGTTTAAAATGCCAATTGGAATGAAACGATACAAACTGGTATATGGTAAAGCGTGTCATCTTCCTGTAGAGCTGGAACACCGAGCATTTTGGGTTGTTCGAAGATTAAATTTTGATATAAAGAAGGTCGGTGCACAACGGAAACTCCAACTTCAAGAGCTTGAGGAGTTGAGAAATGATGCATATGAAAACTCTCAGATTTATAAGGCTCGAACAAAGGTGTTTCATGATAAGCATATTAGAAAGAAAGTTTTTGAGCCTGGCCAAAAGGTGTGGTTGTTTAATTCGAGACTCAAGTTGTTTCCTGGTAAGCTCCAATCGAGATGGGTTGGGCCATACAAGATTACAAAGGTTTTCCCCCATGGAGCTCGATGATCCTAACACTGGAAATAAGTTTGTCGTAAATGGGCAAAGATTGAATCACTACATAGAGGTTCAACCAGCTGAGTGTGTGGTAGAAATGGTTGATCTAAGTGAACCACCACCCAAGCTGGATAAGCTTGATCCAAAGTATTGAAAGGCAGTAATGTCGCACCAATGACATTAAATATTGGTACTAGGTGATTGATAATAGATTTTGATCCTAGTTTACACTTGTAGATGGTAATTTAGTTGGTTTCTGTATTTTTAGTTTGTAATATCAAGTTCGTAAGATCGAGTCGTGAAATCATCATCATCCGAGTAGGAAGGTTAAATTAATCATAAAAGTATATAGGGGTGTGTAGGAGGCAATGATAATGTGTGGGGATGGAGAAGACTTCAATTGAAGACAAGAAAAATAAATTTGGGTCTAAGGACCTACGCTACAATCAAGTCCAACTGCGCTTGAAGCATAGCGACGGGCCTGTTATAAAACAGACTCGTTAGGCCATTCCCCCCATTTTATTTCAAACTCATCTCTCTCCCTCGTTTCTCCATCGATTCTCCTGCAGTTTGTTTCTACCATCTACTCATCTGATTCCTCATCATTCTTTGATGTCGGATCATCAGATTAGTTGGTGAGTTATCCGGATTCACGTGAAGAACTCGAAAAGTCTCCGAATCTCAATTTTGGGAGAATCATCATTTCGTTCGATTCGGTGAGATTTGTTCCATTATTTTGGGTTCAAATGACTTATTTATCTATTCTAAACTAGTATTGATGAACGAGTCCGATCAAAATCGTGTTTTGATCCGTTTTCCAAAATGTTGAGTTTTTCGACTTCGAAAGCGGATTGAATATCAAATTTTTAGGATGAAGACTTGTTTAATCGTCATATTGGATATATTTAGATATAGTTTGAGTTTGATTCGGTGTCCAACACATTATAAATTACTTTTCAAAATTTCCATATTGTAGGCATGGCTAGGGTGAAGGGTGTGATGAGGCGAGTGGCCGAGGCGGCCAGACCAGTAGAGCGAGATGTTCGATAAAGGTCGAGATCATCATCTCCCAACCGAGCACCTATTCATCACTGGAGTACATGTGCCTCAATACCACAGCATGTCAGCTCGGCATCATCATGTTCATCATCATTTGAGGTGGAGGTGCCCGAGTCCACCACACGGGGCCATGATCTTCATTTTCTATATGGTAGGCTTATAGTAGGGCTAGTTGCCTCATGTGCACCATCGCCGCCACCTGTGCTTGAGCCACAGGCTGAGTATATGGATGAGTATACCGACAATGATAGTGGTCCACAGGAGGATGATGTTGATCAGGGTGATGATGTCGGTCATCTGGATGAAAGGGTACCTGAGCCACCAGTGGAGGGTGACCCGAGTGTTTTGACTACTTTTCTACCAGTCCCCCGGACAGCGTCGGTTGAGAATTTGCTAGATCGGGCGATCCAGAAGAAGTATCAGCAGGAGCACACTTATTTGGTAGCAGTGTTTGAGGGGATATAGTCAATACCTGCTTGGACGATAGGCCGACTAAGGGCCCACCACTTACTACTTATTCTTGCCCCGACCACCCGCATATTTACGAAGATATGATCCATGAGTTTTAGTTTCATATGCAGCATTACAACAGGGAGATGAGACTACAGATAGTGGTCCGAGGTATTGAGTTTGAGATTACAACCCAGTCTATTATTGTTGCATGGGGTATTCCTGATGAGTGTCCAGTTAGCTGCTGAGTTCCCGCCTATGCCAGAGGCACTCCCTTCTATTGCCAACCTTGATGTACTTCAGACTGTTGGGGAGTGGGTGGATAGGTATAGGAACTGCACAAAGATGGTGAACTATCACCCGATGCTCTAGTTTTGGGATGTGATAGTCCGATCCCAGATTCTTCCTCATAGTCTTACTACCATGTGTTATACGTCATTTCCGGCCCTCCATTATGCTTTTGAGTTCAAGAGGTGGATTTCGATTCCACATATCTTATGGAGGGAGGGCTTGTAAGCACATTACATCCAATTTCTCAAGGAGACTAAGGTCAGGGCAGCATTTATTTAAGGTCGGATTCCCATGCCTAGTGATGAAGTTGATGTTCAATGTCGGGATCGTGATGGATGATACTGAACAGAACAGGTTAAAAAATGTTGTCGCGTATTCCAAAAAGATGTGGACAGGTGCGTGGACCCAATTAAACGATGATGTTATTTTGGCATAGAGACTGAGGTTTAGTCTACTCCCAGCTCAGGATGCACCAGCCCAGGATGCCCAGGTTGAGGATGTTGGGCATGCTGATGAGGATGTGGCTCAGGATGCTCAGGCCGTTGATGATGATGATGAGATGCCACAGATGTCACCCACTAATGAAGAGGTTGTTATGCCACAGGCGCCTGTGGGTGGTACTGTTACATTGTCACAGGCTGAGTTCGATGCCCTTAGAGCACAGATCCAGGTGCTAGAGCAACTACTCACTCAAAGGAGGTTATGTCATCGGATTGACAGTATGAGGCAGCATATGGGCGTGCATATTCCACCTACACCACCGACCTCTGATGACGAGGCTTAGTGTAGTTTTAGTTTAGATTTTTTGTTTTATTTTTGTTTCATTTTTGGTGCATTATGGATAAATCGTAGAGCGGATAGTATGTGATAGGGCTTTATATGACCGCTTTAACGATTATTCTCTAAAATTTTTTGTTGTTTTCATATTTTATAAGATGACAGTTTTGAAATCAATTTTATCAAGTTATATGTATCCCCGGATTTTTACCCTTACATTGCGTGTGCTAATATTTTGAATTCTTTCAAGTTTTTCAATCGTATTATGAAGACATTTGAACATATAAGTTTGGGGGTGCGTGTGTTCATAGTTGGTTGTCAAGGTTTGTTATTTTGGAAAAGAAAAAAAATCCAAGCTAAGCCTACGCTTGAAGCGTAGGTTACCACAAGGATGATTTTGCAAAAGTGAAAATTTGACCTGTTTACGGGGTGTTTTGGCCTAGTCTGTATATGTACCTATATTAGGATTTGTTTAAGGTATTTTTAGGGTTTTTTGTAGAATTTTTATAGAGGTTTTAAAGTAATCCTGATCCGACAAGGAAGTGGAATGGAAATACAAGTTGGAGTTAGATCATGAGTTGTTTCCACTTTCCTATTCAACCAAGGGTTTCAAATCATTTTACTCTTTGAGTCTTCTACATCCATCTATAAATACCCCCATAGATTAGACACAATTCAAAATTCACAACAGTTGGGCAATACAATTAGATTTTCCCATTATATTCTTTCTTCTTCTTCTTTTATGTCGAGGGTGTGAGGATAAATGGTGATAATGAGAATTATTCTGACCCGGATGAGTTCATGGAGGAGTACGAACCGTATGTAGAGGCCGAAAGTTCAAGTAATGGAGCAACAAGTCAAAAAGGAAGAAAAATAACACTAAAATTGTTTATGATGTACAGGCTGCAATTTGAAAAAGTGTTTCATACAGATAGGATGAACCTAGTATTAACTGCACCAGGGAGGAAAATCCTTAATGAACTAGGATTGCGAAGTTTAGAGCAATCGGCGGGGGAAAAGGTGTATTCGGGCTTGGTTCCGATGGTGATCATGGTCGAGATGTCGATTGCTCGAGCGGTTGTGAGTAGAAAATGGGCGGGTGCTGATGAATTTGAACATTATATTCCATACCCGTTTCTATTATCAAAGATCATTGTAGAGCAATTAGGTGATAGGATAAAGGAGCTGGATGAGAGGCAATGGACAATTATGAAGATATATCCAGGGGAGGACCTTGCTAAATTAAAAGAGACAGCGGACTTCCGGATATGGTTAAAGAGTGACATGGCTAGTGATGAAGAAAATGAGGAGGATGGAAACTAAGTAGGACAAGTTTTAAAATTAGGTTTTGATTTGGTTTATTGTGTTTTGTTTTGTTTTTATTTTTTTTAGTTGATGGTAAACCCTTAGGGTCACGTCTTTATCTTTATCTTTGCTTTTATTTTTATTTTTATATGATTGTAGGCCCTTAAGTCCAAGTCATTTCAAAATAAATAAAAAGAGAATTTTTAATTCCTTGAAAATTTTGTGAGAAATTCTATATATTTTTGAAATTTATTTTTCCCTTGCTATGATGTGGGTATTTGTGTTTTGTTGCATATATTTACATGTGATCCAAATCAAGTTTGGGGGAGGGGATTCATGTTTTGCTTTGGAATACAGAAGTGAACTTCAAGGGTAACTATATCCATTCCCGTGCCTTCTTTTTTACCATGAGGACACGGTCTCATTTAAGTTTGGGGGTGAGGGTATAGGATTACAAGGAAGGAAATTTTCAGAAAATTTTGAAATTTTAAAAAAATTGGAGCAGTTCTTTGTTTTCACGCATGATTGATTTGCATTACAATTTGATTGAGTTCATGTTTATAATGTATGTGTAGTATGTGATGTGATATTCCCATTCATGAGAGTAATGATTAGATCGACTTAGTGGAGTGATATGATTTTACATGGGTGAGTGAATGAGTGAAATTGAAATCAAGAAGGACGACTTTGACCTATAAGCATAACCACACATTCACTATAAGAAATAAGTTGATCTTTGACTATGTAGTTGGAAAAATAACTTTGCCACAATAAAAGGGGAGAAGGGGAGATGTTATGGTTGAAATGGAGAAAAGTTTTTAAAAACATTTGAGAAAATAAAATGCAAAAAGCAGCTCTTCAATATGAGTAATCGGGTCTTGGTATCACCAATATTACTGTTCGTGTTTAAAGGGGAGAAGACTGATGAGTATAAATCCCATGGAAGAAGATCCGGCCCAGTTAGTCATGACTAAAAATTCCCGCTGGAAAGTCTAGAGACTTAAAAAGACAAAAAGGGATAAAAGTAGAAAGATGGAAAGATATGTTTTTATAAAACAAATGGCAAAAATTTTATCAATGAAGTAGGAGAAGAGAAATTGAAATATTATAGTCGAGTGTTCACAAGATCACGGAAGGGGTTGTCTTTATTGAGAGTAGAAAGTAGCGAAATCATTCACTTTAGTGGGAACCATTCATGACACAAAACTCAATATAATTATTGTTTGGTTGTAAGTCGGAGTATTTGCATTTACGCTGTCTTTTGCATTATATCATGACTTAATTGAACTTGTGTGTGGACTCATGACTGCGTGATTATAGAGAACTGAGATGTTTACAGGTACCATCACTAGAAACCTTCACGAGACTTCACTCGTCCACTAAGGGTAACCTAGGGTTTAAAAGGCTTGTTACACGTGCTAAGTGTAATTGTTGACCTGCACGAAAGCAAGGGATTAGATCAAATTTGTTAGAATAATTAGAATACAGATTATCATAAGAAAGTTTCCCTCAGTTTCTTTCTAAGGGACTAACAATATGTAAGTTTGGGGGTGTGATAGGTGTCAAATATTTGACATTTTGACCCCTTAACTCACTATTGTTAGGTCATTTCATTCCATTATTTGGTATTTTTATGTTGTTTGTGTGTTAAAGCATGTTTTAGGAGCTTAACGAAGAAATGGAGCTAACTTCGGTGAATTAACTGAAGTACATGTTCTTTCTATTCAAAAAGGAGAGTCAAAGAGGCAATTCGAGACAAAAATGGCTCCCTAAGGGAAAAATGGCATTTTCAGCAGCCGTCATCGTTCAGTAAAAAGTATCGTGGGTTCAAGGCGGTCATTTCGGTGCATTCACAGAGAAAAGTGGTTTTGAAGAAAATACCTACGCCTTCAGTTTCAAAAAGTGGCTAGAAATCACATTTTTACGCTTGAACCTATGCTTGAAGGTACACTTGTACCTACACTAGAAGCGTAGGCCAGGTTTGCTTGAAGCGTATCTGCGGCAACTTTTTGAGGTTTTCGATGGTTTTTGCCTGTTCTACCCCCGGTTCGATTCAAAGACGTGTTTGTGATTCCAGACATCTGTATACATGTATATACACATATATATATCAGATTTTAGGGTTTACATGATGTTTAGTGTGAAAAGACTGAAAAAGGACCTCTCTACACCATTGTCTATATATACACGATCATATTTCATTCAGAAGGGTTCGGTGGGTTCATTAGTTATGACGTTCATTTACAGAGAGAGTTTGGTAGTTCATGTAGAGAGTTCTCTCACGTTCAGACTTACTGTTATTGAGAGCCATATTCTGACCTAGAGATCATGAGAAGAAGACCATGGAGATTGTTTCTACATCAGCGATGCAGTCACCTTCCAACATTGCTAACTAACTCGGTATCTAGGGTTTTCTAGCAAAACCCTAGCCAAGTAATATAGTTCTTTCATTGTTTTCAATTTTAATGAGGGGAAACTATTGATCATACTATGATGACTGTAGTAGTTAAGAGACCGTTATGATTTGCAATATAAAATTCTATGTTTGTTCTAAATTCTTATCTTAAATGGAATGAATGTATTATTGTACACAACTATGATTATTCAATATGAGCAGGAACTCGAATGCTTAATTATGGTTTTCTACGCAATCGTGGTAATGAAACTTGAAACCTCAGGTTGACACAGACTATGCCTTGGCGATTTAATATAGACATGATTTAGTTTATTTTCATCCATTAGGAGTACATTAGAGTAATATAATTGGCATGCACTAGTTAGGTCAGTCATGAGATGGGTTGTCGCAATTCGATTGATGGTACTCCTTTTTGGGGTCATATTTAGCTATTTGCGGTACGACCTGATTCACACTTATGGATTGCCCTCTTACAGTTGATATAGTGATGAACTATATTATGCGGTTAGTGGTGGAGCGATGAAAATCCTAGTTTTCTCTCTCTTCTAAATCACAACCAATTTACTTTTCTTTTTAGTTAATTTAGTTAAGATTAGATAATTTGGTCTTTCGACCACCAAAACAAATAATTTTAAGAAATATAATTTAGTGTTTTGAACTATTAAAGTGAAAAATCTTAGTCTCTGTGGGATCGATATCCCTTACTCAAGCTTTACTATTCTACAATTGATACGTGTACTTGCGTAGGGTAAAACCTAGTGTCATTAAGGTGTCATTTTTAAACATATATTTTTACACACCTGATCTCACATCAGTGCACCACACATCATGTACATCAGAGAATAGGGTTTGAGTGATTACTGGTGAAATTACCAAGAAGGACAACTTTCCACCTTTGTCTATATATACACGATCATATATCAGTGTTAAGGGTTGGTTGGTGGGTTCGAAGAGCTATACATGCATTCAACTTCAGAGCAGCCTCCTATGTCATATATCTTCATAGAAGATAAGCCATATTCAGACCTATAGATCCGGAGAAGAAGACCATGAAGAGTTTTTTTACATCAGCGATACAGTTACCTTCCACCATGGCCAACTAACTTAGTATCTAGGGTTTTCTAGCAAAACCCTAGCCAAGTAATGTACTTTTTCATTATTTTCAATTGTAACGAGGAGAAAATGTTGATGTGACATCCCCAAATTTTCATGCATATGTTGGTCAGGCCCATACACAGAAAACAAGGAGCGTTTGCAATTGATAAACGTAAGCACAGATGATAAGACATAAAAATAGAGATCTAATAACAGAAATAAGAATCAAATGTAACACTTATACATAAAAGAGACCACACCCAATACATCCTTAAAATACAATAAGTTCCACACCGTACAACTTGAGAATCCCATAAACGTTGAACCCTAGAACAACTCATAAAAGAAGAGTATAAGATACCATAAATTTGATCCTACCCTGGAATAGAAAGAATAACCGTTGCACCCAAAAGAGAAGCAAGCAAGACTTCAACCTTGCAGAGAGAATTGTCGTGACCTGAAATAACAACAAAGGTAGGTCAAACCCACGAGCAAGTACAACTCTACATGATCCCAAACAGAGTACCAAGATCCATCCTCTTTCCTAGTGACACCCAAAAATTATAGTATAAATAATAATAATAATAATATATTTAACTATAATCATAGTCACTGATATACCACCATATAATAAGTATAAGAATCTATTCTCCCATGTCAATTTTGTCCAACACTTTCATACCCAACTATAACCACGTACCCGACAAATTAATCATGTCGGGACAACTCAATACCCGACTATAACCACGTACCCAACAAATCAATCATGTCGTGACAACTCAGACATGTCCCGTGGTACTAGTGAGACTGTATTTATTTGTCAGCCTCCTTGTGGTTACTTCTAACTCCCCTAACCATAATCATTTAATTAAATCTTATGATTTTACAAAATTATTAATTCACTTTTATTCTACACTCAAGAATGTATAAGAATTTATAATGTCGATACAGTATTTTATACGGTCGAATATACGTATTTTAGTATAATTCGTGGGGAATCATAAGAACATATAAATCAATGAACAAAGAAAATAGAGAAAAATAATTACATAATATAAGCAGTTTTTCTCTAATGACAGTGTTTAAATTCATTGTAAACATTGAAACCTAAAATATTTCTATATTAAGATTTCTATATGTAGATCAAATCATATACACCTCAACAGAAATCATAATAACAAGACATATACGTATGCTCACAAATCTATACATTTAGACATAAATCCATACATGTCTATCTACATAGAATATAATAAGCATCGTATATAGTCATGGACATGAATATGGTAAAACAGATCTGTACAAATAACTAGAAATAAATGTATATACGTATAAACAGAATATATACTATCCTATGTAGTTATGAATCAAAACCTACGATAACCGATCTATACATTAGTGGTTATATATATCACAAATCTATACATATACTCTCGGATCTATACATTTAAGTATAAAAGAATATATATCATCATATATATATGTAAATACAAACATATTATAACATATTTATACATATGTTTTCACATAACTACGGATCTATACATACATGCTCATATAGCTACTGATCTATACATATAACCATATAGCTACGGATCTATACATACATACTCATATAACTACGGATCTATACATATAGAGATATAGCTACGAATCTATACATACATGCTCATATACTACATATCTACACATATAGCTACGGATATACACATACATGCTCATATAACTACATATCAATACATATAGCTACGGATCTACCCATACATGTTCATATAACTACATATCTACACATATTTGAACATGCTAATACTTATGTATACATATACGAAATTAATGTATAACAGTTTATAAGAGCACCAAACAAAGGTTTCGAATTTTAGTACAAAGAGGAAGAGTAGAACATATGTCTTACCTGATTTGGAGTGTTTATACCACCACAAATCTAGATCCGATCCAACCTTAACCTCTCAACCCTCAAAATTTTCAGGAAAAAAAGATGATGAAGAATAAGTAGTAGTAGAGAATGAGATGATAACACAATCTGAAGTTAGTGATGTATATATAGTAGGAGCTAGTTTTAGGTAGATTACTAGAATGCCCTCAGATTTACCAAAATGATAAAAGTGCCATAACCATAATGACTACCATGCCCCTAATTAATTCATCTATTTATGAAACATACCTAGCCTTCCTAAAATGACTAGAGTACCCTTACTCAAAAATCTAAATACCCAGCATGCCATCCGAAATAAATAAGCAAATAAAATAATCATTATTTAAATACGGGGTATTACAGTTGACTATATTGTGATGATTGTAGTAGATAAAAGATCGTTTTGATTTTCAATATAAAATTCTATATTTGCTCTAAATTCTTGTCTTAGATGGAATAAATATAGTATTTTACACAACCAAGATTATTCAATATTGGTTGGAACTCGAATTTATGGTTTTCTACACAATAGTGGTAATAAAACTTGAAACTGGAGATTGACACAGGTCATGCCTTAGCGATTTGAGATAGACATGCTTAGTTTATTTTCATAGATTAGGAGCAGTTTAGAGTAATTTAATTGGCATGCATTAGTCAGGTCAGTCATGAGATGGGTTCTCGCAATCCAATTAATGGTAATCCTTTTTGGGATCGTATTTAGCGATTTTCGATACAACCTGATTCATAGTTTATGTATCGCCCTCTTACAATTGTTACATTGATAAACTATATTATGCGGTTAAGTGGTGGAACGATGAAAACCCTAGTTTTCTCTCTCATCTGAATCACAAACCAATTTACTTTGCTTTCTAGATAATTTGGTCTTTGACCATCAAAACAAACAATTTTCAGAAAATATAATTCATTGTTTTTGAATTGTTAAAGTGAACAATGTTTGTCTCTGTGGGATCGATATCCCTTACTCAAGTCAATGTTATTCTATAATTGATGCGTACGCTTGCGTAGGGTAAAACCTATCATTTTTAAGGTGTTGTTTTTAAGCACATATTTTATACACACCTGACGCACATCATCTACCCAAAAAGAGAGAAAAATAAGAGTTTTCAAGCAAAAAGTGTCTCCTGGTGGGCAAAAATGATATTTTTCGGAGTCGAAACTTTGGGAAATATACTAACGGAGTCAAGGGGGTTCAAGCGGAGGAAGAATTGGAAAAAGTGATTTTCATGCTTTTCCTACGCATGAGCTACGCAGACAGTAAGCAAAAGGTGGCTAGAATCACCATATCTATGCATCAGCTACACAGATGGCTGGGGAGCTAGGCATAAGGGATGTGCATGAGCTACGCTTAATCGTAAGGGTCAAGTGTAGGTCAAGAATTTCAGCTAACTTCAGACGAACATATCTAGGTCGAAATAGAGTGCTTCTTGAGCCTAAAGTCAAGATGTTGAAGTCCGATTTCAAACAAGCTAAAGTATGCCTCAAAAAGAGTTGCGTAGGTCGAGTTATGATTAAAAGAGTAAGACATGTCTACAGGAAAAAACTGAAAACTGCAGATTCGACCAAAAATCTCAGTTTGACCCGAATTGATCTGTTTTGACCCGAACGACTATGTGTACGACTCTAACACTTCCAAGCACATGTATAAGGTGTATCTACATCAGATTAAAGGGGTTCGGCTCAGAATTTAAGAGAAACACATCAAAGAGGAATCCTACTCCAAGCGGGACAAGTCTAATACAGGCAGGACTCTTCTCAACTTCTTCTATAAATACCAAGGTCTGAACCAGATCTATGGAGCTTCTAAATACATAATTTTCATAGCACTATCTCTGGAGATTTACATCTTTTGAAGAAGGGATTCATTCAAGACCTAGAGATCTGGAGCAGAAGATTATGGAGGGCGTTTCTACATCAACGATGCAATTTCCTTCCACCATGAGCAACTAAACCAATATCTAGGGTTTTCTACCAAAACTCTAGCTAAGTAATGTAGTTTATTTATTTGTTTCAATTGTAATGAAAGGAATCTGAAGACCACACATGTGATGATTTTATAGATGAGAGACCATAGTAATTTAATATAAGGGGTTTTATATTTATTTTACTCTTGTCTTAAACTGAATGAATGCATTATCCCAACCAATCATGTTTATCTAGTGTTCTCTAGCATATCATAATTTTTTACACAATGGTGTTTAACACCCGAAACCCTAAATTTACACAGGTCATGCCTCGACAATGTGATATAGACATGCTTTAGTTTAATTTCATGTTATAGGAGTAGATTAGAGTAAAGTAGATAGCATGCACTAATCACACTCTGTCCGGAGATGAGTTGTAGCGAATCCGGTTGATGATTTGTTTTGGGATATATTCAACTATTTGTGGTATAATTTGATTCATGGGTGATGGATCGCCCTCTTACAATTGATCAATTCGATAGTTATATTATGCAGTTAGTTGTGAAGTATGAAAACCCTAATTTTTATCTCTATTATTCTTGTCTTAATCTATCTTTACTTGTTTTATTAGTTAGTTAGTTAAATCACAAACAACAAACCATACTTTTATAGTAATTCAAGAGTATTACTTTATAAAAGTTCAGAATACAACTTAGTCCCTTGGGTTCGATAACCTTTCTCAAGCCGAACTGTACTACAATACGATTCATACACTTGCGATAGGTAAAACTAGCTCATTGTAAGGGTCTATTTTTAATCACTATTTTTAACCCTAATTTGACCGCATCAGATAGTATATAAATTTACAATAAAAATAAGCAAATTTTCAAATTTTAATAGTACCGATCGATCGGTACATTACTCGATCGGTAGGTAATAGTTAAAAAAAATGGGTCCCACCCATTTAATCTTTCTCTCCCCTCATTTTACTTTATATAGAAATAGTAATTTTCATTTTTCATTTACAAAAACTCAAAAATTCAAATTCTCTCAAATTCTCACCGTCCATTCCACCTCAATTCATATATACACAGTCATATATATATATTTGATTATATCTTGGATAATTCTATGATTGATTGAACGTTTGTTTGAAGATTTGCGTCAGCGATCGATCGACCTCATTCGGACTTGCATCAACGATCGATGGGCAGAGCCAGCGATCGATCGATGAAGAACTTTTCAGTTCTTTGATCAAGATTTCAGCCTTTCTCTCATATTTTCACGTTTATTTGACTTGGTTCGCAATGCCTCACGCCAAGCAGCCTACAGATGCGGGACCAAGCACTTCGGCCCGCAAGAGAGGGTAATCTCCGAAACTACAGGAGGTTCGGGCGACTGTTTATCGGACTATCCGGAAGCCCTTATGCCTATTTTCGATATTAAACATTTCCACAGTGATCAGACGACGATGTGGGTAGTGAGCGAGTTTATTTCTAGCGGGTTGGGATCACTATTATTGCCCCCACTACGCACATTTATGATGATTTTCTACGCACGTTCTGGCTTCATCTCGAGATTCAGTTAGAGGAGGATTGGATCTGGCTCTTTACACATGTCAGAGAGCGGTGGCTCGAGATCACCCCTGAGTCGATAGCTCAGGCTTGGGGGTTGCCGATAGAGTGTCCTCCTGAGCTGCAGGAGACATATCCAGCTCTGCCTTCACCACCTCCTTCGATCGACCAGATATCATTGGAGTGCTGTGGTCATCAGTTTGGGCATAACTCCCAGACTTGTACCACTAAGGTGCATTGGCTAGAGAGGATTTGGTTTGTGGATGAGGTGTTAAGAGCACAGGTGCACAAGGCTGAGCGGGGCAGGTCTTCCAACCTGACGTTGTACGTTTTTCAAAGGGGTTACTCGATTTCTATACCCCGTATCATTTTTTAGCAAATGCATTGGGCGATGAGGTGGATGACGAAGATGTATGTTGTGGAATTGCTGAGTTATGAGGTTTCTTTTCTTACTCTAGTGACGTGGCTGATGTGGGATGAGGGTGTCAGGCTTGATGATGATGACATATGGACCGCGGGAGGTAAGATATTTACTCCTCGGGATTGATCGCAATCACGTTATCATCTAATTCCGCGATGCCAACGAGGACCAGTAGTAGCACCAGTGCCGCCAGCACCAGCACCAGCACCAGCTGCACCTGCGGTGGATCCACCTGCTCCGACAGAGGTTTTTTCTATCTCTAGGGCAGAGTGGAAGGGGCTTAGAGCGGATATAGTTGCACTTAGGGCCAAGGTTCGTTTACTGATAGGCGTAGAGCTTGTTCCTCCCCCTAGTGACTCGTCTATTCCCCAGGGTCCACCCGCATAGTAGATTGGACCCGAGTGCACGACTGTTAGTGATTATTATAGACATTTTTATCACTCACTCGTGTCTTTCACATTTTTGTTCACCAGAAATGATTTACATTCCAGCGTTATCTTGTACACAAAATTATTAATAAAAAAATATATGTTTTTATTAAAATTTTGTTTCATTTTATATACACTAATTATATTTATTCTATATATATGAATATGTAAAATATATATATATATTTACTATATTTATATATATAGTAAAATATATATATGTAAGTGTCAAATTTCACTCACATCCAAAACATATCTTTATTCAGGCTCAAGTGGCCATATTTATACATTTTTGTGCTCTTGGATCATGCCCTAAGTTCATGGGGTCATGATCCACTCTCTTAATAACTACCCACTCCCCTAATAACTACCCACTCCCTTTAGGTAGTGGATTGTTGCTCACTTTTTAAGGGAATGGCCTGATGTTGATGATCCCACTTATACTTGGTGGACTCAATATATGGGTTATTCAATATTTACATTTTACATGGGCTCGACATTTCTTGGGCCTATAATTTTCACACTTTACACTAGCCCCATTCGGGTCTGGTATACGGTTCGTGGGCCTGGCCCGAATTCAATTGAATTGATTGATGACAGTCGTTTTTGATGACGTCAGCGTCATTATGGTGGAAAGACGTGTCATTTCAAATTTGATGAAGGTAGCCGTCGATTCGTTGTATTCGAGGCATAGGGAATCGACGTACCTCTTCAGCCTTAATGATGTCGGTTGGCATGCTGTGTGTATAAAAACCCTTGTGTGGTTTCATTTTCACTCCTATCATTTTCAAGTCTTGTAAGCAATCTTTAGCAGTGTCCAAACTTTGATCGCCGATTGTGCCTTGGTTGTCGGAGGTTCTTTTTTCTTCTCGACGGTTCTCTGTGTAAGTTGTCATCTTCATCATGTCTGATAGTAGTGCCACAAAATCTACCGAGGAGGCGACTCATCAAGAATATGGGGGATCTGTGGTTCCCAGCCCCCCTTCTGCAAATCCATCTTCTTCATCCTCCCTTCCTCCTCTATCCTTACCCCATTGTCCGGATCTGCCTGGCTTGGGAGCAACTGCTTCGGAGATAGATAACCAGGCAGATGTTGCTGATACTGTTCGGATTGGGACTCCTGTCATATCCAACATGATTGGGGCCGATGTCCCTAGGGGTGCTCCCGCTGGATCCTCTATTGAATCAGCCCCTTTCGCGGCAGAGCCACTTGAAGCGCATAAAAGAAAATCTGTGAACCTTAAAAGTCTGAGGAGGGACTGTAGGATCCCAAAAGAGGTAATCTTGAAGGAGTATGATCCTTCTCTTGACTTCAGATTGGGCGATGGAGTGGGTCCGGACGAGGTGTTGTTGTCAGCCCTCCAGATAAAGATTCTTCGATTTCCTCTTCATCCTCTTTTTCATTTTATCTTCTTCACCCTAGGAATAGCCCCTTTGCAAGTCAACCCAAACTTCTTCAGGATAATTTCCATGTTAATCCTGATGAACAGAGAGAAAAAGCTATCTTTGGGTCTGGCAGATCTTCTGCTTAGCTATAAGATTGTGGGCCTGAAAGATTGTGAGGGGAGGTACAACTTCTATCCATTCAAGGGTCGGGCTATCTGCCAAGGGACTGAGAAAACAGAGAAGTATTGGAAGGAGAAGATGGTTTTGGTAAAGGGGGCTTGGTTCTACCCCTATTCTAGGAGATGGCCTATCCCCTGTGTTTTCAAGCATCTAACCCTTCTTCCTTTTTCATTTATTCATAAGGAATCTTGCCTGTGTTCCGGATGCGACCAGCTCAGGGCGGATTTTGTTTACAAGTTTTTAGGTTATAGGGATACAGATATAGTGGCTCAGGATGTAGAAGCCCGTATTTCTTTATTAAAGTCCAAGGTCTGGTCGGCCCGTATGTCATGCGCTGACCTGCTTACTCCTGCTAATTTGCAGGGTATATCCAGGTTAGGAGCCAAGTACAAGATCATGATGGATCCGATCAGGCCAGTGATTGAAGACGACGATGACGATATGGAGGAACTGGCTGTACCCTCATCTGGTCAAGGACAGATGCCTCTGGATCCTGATCCTCAGGCTGTGATCGTTGCCTTGATGGGTGATGCTTCTGGGTCTGCACTTGTGCAGACCACTATTCCTGAAATGCTCCATACTTCCTCTGTCCGACCCAGATCGGAGGGTGAAGAGAGATCCAGTAAAAAGAGGAAGCGTAAGGGTAAGGAGAAGAGTTCTACTTCTTCTGACCAGTCTACCTCCAGCCTTACTTCCATGGCTGCCATGATGACTCGGTCACAGGGGCTCTGGACGCCAGAGGAGCTCGAGGCACAGAGGGATGCTGACCCTGACCGCATTGTGCGTAAAACTCCAGGGTTGTTACTGGGGGTACGTTTTTCTTTGTTTAACCTCATGTCATATTCCTACTTTTGTATATACTACTGACCCATTTTGCCTTGCATTTTCTTAGGCTCTTTTCAGGGTCAATGTGTTATGCCTTGCCCACGAGGAGGGTCTGAAGGAGCTTGAACGTCTGAAAGCCGACCTAGCTGAGAAGGATGATCAGGAGAGAGAGCTGAGAGCTCAGCTAGGAGACTTCCCGTCCAGGGTTGTTCAGTTGGAGGAAGAGCTGGCTCAAGTAAAAGAGCAAAATGCCAAGCTATCCAGTGAGAAGGAGAAGCTGGCATCTGACCATGAGACTCTTCAACACAAATTCGGCATCTCTTAGTCAGCCCTGGAGATGTGTAAGAAATGAGGGCTTGACATGCACCAGCACTACTCCCAGATGAATAGGATTGTAGCTGGTGAATTCTGGAGGAAGGGCTTTATCGTTGGGGAGAAGGATCCAGCAAGGAGAAGAATCAAAGATCCTGATGCTATGGATAAGGTGTTAGGAGTACAGAGGCCATATTCCAGCCCCGAGCCTAGCCATGCTCAGAATCTTTTCACAGAATTCCTCAAGGGATATCTTCCTGCTGACCCTCTAGATCCCTCTATAGAATTCTTCCCTTCGACCACTCATGTAGATTCCTTAGGAAAGGATTTTAGTGGTTCAGGCCCTGCTTAGGCTATTCCATATTCCTTTTGTAGTGCTGCATTTTGTAACATGCCTCTTGGGCAATTTTTGTAATACAAAGCAGTAATTTTTGTTTATTAATGGAATATGTACTTTTCTGCCATCATTACTTCCCTTATTTTTAAGCTTATTCCTCTGAAAGAGTGAGTCAGGCCATGAGCCTCTGTCATCTCATTACTTGGGAATTATTTTTAAACTTATTCCTCTGAAAGAGTGAGTCAGGCTTATGAGCCTCTGCCATCTCACTATTTAGGAATTATTTTTAAACTTATTCCTCTGAAAGAGTGAGTCAGGCTTATGAGCCTCTGCCATCTCACTACTTAGGAATTATTTTTTTTAGGCTTATTCCTCTGAAAGAGTGAGTCAGGCTTATGAGTATCTGCCATCTCACTACTTAGGAATTATTTTTTAGGCTTATTCCTCTGAAAGAGTGAGTCAGGCTTATGAGCCTCTGCCATCTCACTACTTAGGAATTATTTTTTAGGCTTATTCCTCTGAAAGAGTGAGTCAGGCTTATGAGCCTCTGCCATCTCACTACTTAGGAATAATTTTTTGGCTTATTCCTCTGAAAGAGTGAGCCAGTCTTATGAGCCTCTGCCATCTCACTACTTAGGAATTATTTTTAAACTTCTGGCTGTTTGTTTGTAAGAAGGATGACCATCTTTTATTATAACCGTGAAATTACAAAGATAACAACGTCTGACTGAGTTAGGATAACAAACGTGGAAATTTTAAAGATATCTATAAAGCTAGGCTCAGATGCCTCTGTTTAATTATTCTAAGAACGAAATAAATATCAAGGATAGTACCTCTTTAGTCGTGAGGCATTCTGTGAATTGGGTTCCATATTGTCGTCATTATTCCTGAGGCGGTAAGCCCCTCGTCCGATGACCTCCGTGACTGTGTATGGTCCTTCCCAATTTTCCCGGAGCTTTCCGATTAACCCGATCTTCTTTCGTAATACCATATCGCCCACCTGGAATTCTCGTATTTTGACCTTTTTGTTGAAGGCGCTCCTAACCCTTTGATGGTAGGCTGCTAGCCTGATGGCAGCTTGTTCTCGTTTTTCTTCGAGCAGATCGAGTCCATCAACCAGCTGTTGGTCGTTCAGTTCTTCCAGATACAACTCTGTTCTGGCTGTCGGCACTACTTGCTCTGTTGGAATGACTGCTTCTGTCCCATACGCCATTGAAAATGGTGTTTCTCCTATAGGGACTCTTGATGTTGTTCTGTAAGACCATAGTACCTCCGGAAGCTTGTCAGGCCACACTCCCTTATGCTCTTCTAGCTTCTTCTTCAGGGTATTCAATATGGTTTTGTTCGATCTTTCGGCCTGGCCGTTTCCTTGAGGGTATGCGACCGATGATGTTCTCAACTGGATCCCATGTTCGTTACAGAATTGTCTGGTCCACTGATTATCCAGATTTAATCCGTTGTCTATCACTATCGCCCTCGGCACTCCGAATCTGCAGATGATGTTGGTCCATATGAATTTGATCACGTGCCTGTGCGTGATGCTGGAATAGGCTTCTGCTTCGACCCACTTTGTGAAATAATTAGTTGTTATCAGTGCTTGATTTACTGATCTGAGAGCCATGGGAAGTGGTCCAACAACATCAATCCCCCATTGCGCAAATGGGTGCGGGTTGAATATGGGGTTAAGCAGTTCTGGTGGCGGATGGATGAAATCTCCGTGGAATTGACACTTTCTGCACCTTCTGACAAAGGCTTCGGTGTCATGAGAAAGATAAGGCCAAAAATATCCTTGGCTCAGTACTTTATGAGCCAAAGCTCGTCCCCCTGAGTGATTTCCGCATGACCCTTCATGAATTTCCTTCATTATGGCTGATGCCTCTGAAGGTGTGAGGCATCGAAGGTAGGGTCCCCCAAAAGATCTTCTATATAGCTGGTCGTGCAGCAAGGCATATCTGGCCGATTTCATGCGAATTTTCTGAGCCTCTGCTTTATCCTCTGGGAGTGTACCATTCCTGAGATACTCTGCTATGGGGTCCATCCAGCTCGGCTCCCAAGGTATTGCGCACACCATATCTGACTGATGGATGCTTGGAACATCAAGATAGTCGATTGGGGCGATTCTGGTCAGGTCTTGATCATTGATTGAAGCCATGTTGGCCAATCGATCTGCATTTTCATTTTCCTCCCTGGGGACCTGGCTGAGGGAATACTGCTCCAGTCTGTTTAGCTCCATCTGAGCCAACTCTTATAGGGCTGCAGCTTTTCTCCTGCGTCGTACTCGTTTTGAACTTGTTTTACCACCAGCTGTGAGTCACTGAAAATACGAAGTTTTTTAATACAGAGGCTCTGAGCTAGTCGCAGCCCAGCTAGGAGCGCCTCGTACTCAGCTTCGTTATTGGTGGCGGGAAACTCCAGGCGCACTGATTGCTGGATTCGAGTTCCATCTGGTGTTATAATTTCGAGCCCGATTCCCGAACCAGCTGAACCAACTGATTCGTCTACGTAGAGCGTCCACTCGGGTTCATCTAGATCTTGGAGGAATGCCTCTGGCTCTGCCTCTAGGAGAAAATCAGCTAAGGCCTGACCTTTGATAGCTGTGCGGGGCACATACGTGATGTCGAATGTCCCGAGTTCCAACGCCCATCTGGTTATTCTTCCCGTCAGATCGGGTTTGGACATGATGGCTCTTATCGGAATGGTGGTTGGTACCACGATTGGATGAGTCTCAAAATAGTGCCTCAGTCGCCTCTTTGCGTTGATTAAGGAGAGAACAGCTCGCTCCGCTATGGTGTATCTGGTCTCCGCATTGGATAGGGACTTGCTGCTGAAGAAGACTGGTTTCTGGCACTTTTTATCATCTTTTACAAGTGCTGCGCTGGTCGAGGTTGCTGATATGGCAAGGTACAGATGCAAGGGTTCTCCTGGATTTGGTGAAGCGAGGATCGGTGGATTTTGGAGATACTGCTTTAATTTCTGGAGGGCCTCTGCCTGTTCCGGCCCCCATATGTTTCCTTTTCCGCCTTTAATTGCAGTGAAAAATGGTCTGCATCGGTCTGTCAGTCGGGACACAAACCTGCTCAGTGCGGCTACCCTTCCTGTCAGGATCTGGACCTCCTTTTGCGTCTTCGGCTCTTCGCTGCTTATCAGAGCTTTGACTTGCGATGGGCTGGCTTCGATTCCTGTTCGGTTGACTATATGTCCGAGGAACTGTCCGGATGAGACTCCGAAAGAGCACTTGGCTGGATTGAGCTTCATCCTGTACCTGCGGAGTGCCTCGAACACCTCTTCCAAATGCTTTAGGTGGTCGCCTTTTCTTCTGCTTTTCACCACCGTGTCATCTATGTAGGCTTCAACCGTTTTGCCCATCTGATTTTTGAATATCTTTCTGACAAGCCTTTGATAGGTGGCACCTGCATTTTTAAGTCCGAAAGGCATAACTCGGTAGCAGTACGTACCTTCTTCGGTAATAAAGGTTGTTTTCTCCTCATCCGTCTGACTTATTGGGATCTGATTGTAGCCGGAGTACGCATCAAGAAAAGAGAGTATGTCATACCCCGAAGTGGCATCTACCATCTGATCAATCTTTGGTAGGGGAAAGCAATCCTTCGGGCAAGCTTTGTTTAAGTTGGTGAAGTCCACGCAGACTCTCCATTTCCCGTTTTTCTTCCTGACTACCACCACATTTGACAACCATGATGGGTACTTTACTTCCCTTATGAATCCGGCTTCTAGCAGCTTTTCCACCTCTTCAGATATGATCTGGTTCCTTTCTATCCCGAACCTCCTCTGCTTCTGCCTTACCGGTCTGACATTTGGATCAACATTCAGGTTATACTGAGCAACCAAAGGATCAATGCCCGGCATGTCGAGATGAGACCAGGCGAACACGTCTGAATTTAGCTGGAGAAAATGAATCAGCCTGTCCTTTTCCTCTTTCTGGAGATGTGAGCCGATGAATGTGACTCTGGTGTGATCCGTCAAACTAACTTTCACTTCTTCTAGGGGTTCCGTCGTTGCCTGATTCTCCTGACCCTCTGAGGAAGGGTCTGACTGTAATTGCTATTTTTCGTTGTACAGGGACTCTTCTCGCGCCACCAACACTTGTTTATTTTTTTGGTTCAGGTCCTTCATGGATATCGAGTAGCATTCCTTCGCTGCTACTTGGTCTCTAGGAATATCTGTCACGTCCACTCCATTTGGGTCGAGACACCGCATGACCTGATGGAGTGTCGAAGGAACCCCTTGCATCCGATGGATCCACCCTCGTCCCATCAGCAGATTGTAAGACGGTTTGACGTCTACCACAACGAAAACTTCTTTCAAGGTTCGGCGTGCCGCTGATACTGGCAAGTTGACTATGCCTATCGGCTCGACGCGTCGTCCGTCAAAGCCGGCCAGAGGAATCCGAGCCGGGTGAAGCTGTGACACGTCAATTCCGATTTTGTCGAAGGCCCATTTTGTCATGATATTGGTGCTGCTTCCTGGGTCAACCATTACGCGTTTGATCAGACAATTGGCTACCAGAAGAGTGATTACCAAAGGATCTTCGTGTGGCGTCTGAATATTCTGCATATCGGCCTTTGAGAACACTATTGTTGACTCTCCTCGAGGAAGGGTTGCTTGGCAAACCTGGCCGACTCGCCTGAGTTTGTGTGTTTTTCTAAGCTTGGACCTTCTGCTTCCTTCGTCCTCCAACGCCTCTTCACCTCCTTGGATCATGTGGATAACTCTCACCGGTTGTCCTGATGTAATGTTGTTTGGCTGTGTCCTGTGTGATTTTTCTGGTCTCGCCTGATCTCTCATTACATAATCTGCAAGCTCCCCTTTGGCGATCATTGCTTCTACCTGTCTTCGGAGATTTCTGCAGTCGTTTGTATGATGACCATACTCACTGTGGAAGGCACAGTGCTTGGTCATGTCCCTCAGCTCCATCGGTTGTCTGATCAGTGGAGGTGGTTTGAAAATTCCTTTGTTTTTATTTTCTTGGAGGAGCTTTCCAAGGCTGGTTTTGAGCGGAGTGGTTCTTTCTTCCGTCCATTGACGCTTGTCTAAATTCCTGGATGATGAGGTTTGCCGAGTGGGATCGGGTCGTGGAGGCCGCTGATCCTTCATCCTTTCTTTGGATTTTGCCTCCACCGTTACCAGGGAGGCTCTTCTGTGTCTGACTGCCTCCTCCTCTTCTATTCTGAGATACCCTTGTGCTTTGGAGTTGAGCTCACCGATGTTGACAGGGGGTCGTTTCACCAGTGAAGAGTGGAATTTCGTGCTTGGGATGACCGCCATACGAAATGCTTCTACCGCTGACAACTGATCGCAATCGTCGATAGAAGACATTTCGACGTTGAATCTGGTTAAGAAGCTCTTGAGGCTCTCACATTTTTCCTGGGTCATGGTGAAAAGGCTTGATATAATTTTCCTCTGCCTCTGGTTGCTGAAGTATTGACCGATAAAGCGTCTGCAGAGGTCATTCCAACTGCTGATGGATCCAGGAGTCTGTTTCCTGAACCACAAAAGTGGTGCTTCCGTCAGACTGGTTGAAAAGACTTTGCACAAAAGTGCCTGGTTTCTTCCGTAGACAGTCATTTTGGTCTGCACTTGGTAGATGTGATCAAGCGGGTCTTTTGTACCATCATATAGCGTAAAAGTTGGCAGTACAAACTTCTTCGGAAATTCTGCTGCTTCAATTTCTTCTGTGAATGGAGACTGAGTCATATCCGTTGTCGCGTGGATTGCCAGATCGTCTGGGGTCTGCAACTTCAAATCTTTCATTACTTCTCTTTCGATTTTTGCAGCCATTTCGTGCAGGTCGTTCTGGGTCGGGGCCTGCATCCTTGGCGTTCCCCCTGTTATGGGGTGAGATGATTCTTCTTCTTCCCTTGGAACTTTATCTCCTCGGGCAGCGGATGCATCCTGCTCGTGATGAGAGTTGAAGGGCTCTGGCTCTGGCTCATTTGTGCGCTCTGCTGGATCGGAATTTTGGAGAGGAAAGGAACCCTGAATCACCCGATGGAGCAATTCGGCATTCTGTTGCTCGAGGGCCGCATTTCTTTCTTCCACAGCCTCCAACCTCCTCATGACTTCTTCGAATCTGACTTCATTGTTTGTTGACCGTGTGGACACCATTTTTTGTCAAAAAAAACTCGTGAGTGGAAAAATATTATTTATTCTTCCCACAGACGGCGCCAAATGTAAGTGTCAAATTTCACTCACATCCAAAACATATCTTTATTCAGGCTCAAGTGGCCATATTTATACATTTTTGTGCTCTTGGATCATGCCCTAAGTTCATGGGGTCATGATTCACTCTCTTAATAACTACCCACTCCCCTAATAACTACCCACTCCCTTTAGGTAGTGGGTTGTTGCTCACTTTTTAAGGGAATGGCCTGATGTTGATGGTCCCACTTATACTTGGTGGGCTCAATATATGGGTTATTCAATATTTACATTTTACATGGGCTCGACATTTCTTGGGCCTAATACATGGGCCTGGGCCTATAATTTTCACACTTTACAATATATATTTACTATATTTATATATATTTACTTCTATAATTTATCTATACATTTATATATATAGTAGTTATTTACATATAACTAGATTTATATTCTTTATATATGAAATCTAATTTTTACTAATGTATATGTAATCAAAATAATTTTACCTCGCCTCTAAATAAATTTAGGGGAGAGAAAAATATATATATTTTTAAAATATTAGAAATTATATAATTTTTATTTTTTTTAATAAATATATTTTCAATAATATATATACTTTAACTAATTTTTAATATATAATATAAAACTAAAATAAATAAACACCCGATTGATCGATAAGTGTCCAATCGATTGAATGTGTAATTTTTATTTTATTCCGAATATATATATATATATATATATATATATATATATTAAAATCCTTTTTCAGACCATTAGATCAAAATCCTGGTCAACAGCCCAAAATTTTCAGCCTAAACATGTCTGGATAAATTTTATATTTCCCTTTTTGAGTCTATAATAATTAGGGAATTATTCCATATTTTATATTTTCTCCATGACCAAGTAAAATACTTTCCTTTATGATTATTTCCTAGTGTTAAGAATATTTTGATTTTTCTTATAAATAAACCCCTTTGTTCTTTAATTTTTCATATCTCAATAAACCCTAACAATTATTATTCTCCTACATGATGGTATTCACTTCTTCTTCTAAACCCACTAAACTCAAATATGAGTGTGTTTTCTTCCAAGATTCATACATTGAACCTTCTATTTAAAAAGCAAAAAAAAATAGTGTTCTATGAGAGAAAGCTAGAAGCAATTTTCATTCCTGCATCCAAAATAGCAATTCCTTCTTTAGTTTATGATTTTTATAAAAATTTGGAGTATGAGGATCGACGTGAGACTAGGGTGATGATCACTAAAGTCAAGAAGAATCATGTTATTGAAGTTTCACCCTCCATAATTGCTAAGGTATTGAGCCAATAGGTGGGAAAAAACCTTTTCCCTTACCTTATCATTCTTTCTCTACAATGGTTCAAGATATATGTGATGGTTCTATAATTTTTCATCAAATTCCTACCATCCCATGTGTTAAGGTAGATCATTGTTATTGGATGACTATTGACATGTTGGGTAGGCAAATATGTCCGGAGGTACCAAAAGATGAGTGCAATTATACACTTGAGAAGCTAATCTATTTCATTCGGATCTCTTTGCCTGAAATTAGTTTTGAAAGTATTGTAAAAAATTGGACTGTTTTTGCTCAGGGGGAGTGGGACATCAGAATATGAAGTTGCCTTATCCGTTTTTTATTTATGTTTTGGCTCGAGATCAGTTAGGAAAAATTGTTTCTCATATGCAACCTAGTATGTGGCCCCTTAAGGAATATGATTCTTTCAAATTCCTTGATAAGGTGGAAACTGAAGACATAGTAAGGTGGGGAGAATATATTTGGTCTCTCTATAAAGAAGAAAGTGGCTAGGGGGTGAAAGGGATTAATTAGTAGTAAGGGGATGGAACAATATTTTATTTCAAGTCTTTTACATTCTGTTTTTGCAATTTCAATTTCTAGATTTAGGTTATTTTCTTTCCTGCAAGTTTATTTTATTCTAAGAAGTTGTAGGCCTATGGCCAAGTTATCTTTTGCTTATTATTAATAAATTTTCATTCCCTAATATTTATTGTCTTCTTAAATATTATTGTCAATAAATTATGCTATAATCTTGGTCTTGGTCTCTTGGCTAGACTGCAGATTACAGAATACACCAAATTTGGGGGATTTCTATTATTAGAAATCTTGTTCCATAAATTGGTAACATTGTTCGATCTCCATGATTTAAATATTCTTATTACCATGAGCACGTGGTTTAATTCAAGTTTAGGGGGGTGAAATAATTAATTAATGCTAGACATATAAATATTGGGGAATGTATAAAAAATTGAAGTTTTTATTATTGTTTTTCGTAAAATGGTATCGCCAAACGATTGTGTAGCGTCCGGTATTTTTACGTGCTAATTACAAAACTTTATTAGCAAATTAAATGCTTATGTGATAATGTGCTCAATATGTTTATGTGTTTAACATGACTTACATGTTTTATGTAATATTAAATTTGTAAGTTACATGTTGTATTTTCATTTTGAGAATAATGAAAATTGTTTAAAATGATTTCGGGAAATAAATTACCGAAGGGTAAATTGGTATTTTCATATTAAGAGAACTTAGTGGAAAGTGTAGAGATCTGACTAAGTGTTAGGGTATGAGTGGCATAGTGGTAAATAGAGAGGATGCCAAAGGGTAAAAGGGTAATTGAGAGTCACGATGACACTCTTGTAATTAACCTTAAGTTGAGAAGAATTTGGTCATTTCCCATTTTTAGGTGTTATCTCAATTCCACTTTTAGGCCTTGTTTGGATGGCACTTAAATGCAGCAATGCATTATTCTTGGTCATTCAATTTGCAAGACTTCATTTCAATCCTTGGATCAATTATTCAATTTTCTTGCTTTATTCTCAACCATTGGATGGAGAGAATTGTGAGTGGAGAATCTCTACATCTTTTAGGTCTTATTCTTTGCAAGACTTTCATTCTCTCACAATCTCTTGCTCTCTCATTCTATCCTTGCTTGTGTGGATATCTCTTGGTGGTATTCTTGAACCACTTTGGTAAGTCTTCAACTCCACTCTAGGGTTTTGTTACAAGAACCCTAGTTTTCATGTTTATAAATTCTTTATGTTGATATTGATTTTGTTCTCCTTTTATTCATGTTTATGGAAGGTTGAGTTTGGTTTCATCTACTGAGTTCCATTGGTAGTAGCTCTTGATTTTCATCTTGTGAAGAAGCTAGTGGTGAGTTCACTATCTTGTACTCATAAGATTTCATTTCTCCATGAAACCCTAAATTAGCTATCATTAGGGTTTGATTTGATTCTTGTGGTTGGAGCCACTTTTGGAATAGTTTCGGTTTATTGTGACACCATTGTAAATTTGTTGTTCATTGAATGGTGTTTTGCTAGTTGGAAGCTATCCTATTGAGCACTTGGATTGATAGATTGGGTTAGACCTCTTTTGGTCATTCTTGTGTAGGCTTGCTTGGATTGAGGTAGGGGAAAAATGAATTATTTTAGTTTTTGTACGAGGGTGTGTGCGTCTATGTGTATATATGCCGTATATATATATATATGTGTGTGTGTGAGTTGATTCTTGACAACTTAGACGAAAAATTAGGCCCCTGAAAGCATGATTGTGTGATATAAATGTTTGTGGTGGTTTATTGCTTATTAATGTGAAATTGTAAGCATTGTGATAAATTGAGTACAATATCTTGCATAATGAAAGGAGCATGTATTGTGATGGAGGATGTTGAGAACTATTACTTATAAATGTGAAATTGTAAGCATTGTGATAAGTTGGACAAAATATAATGCAAATTGAGATAAGGATGTATTATGATGGAATATGGTTGTTATTGAAAACCTTGATGCATTTTGAGTACATCGTATAGTGGCAAAAACATGGTGTTGGTCTACGTCTGTTTGTGTAATTATGCGTGAGTAAACTTGTTTCGGATCATCGTAACAACTAGCCAGGTAGTGCTTCTTGCTCCAACGGAACTAATCTTTTGAGAAACACGAACGATAGATCCACATTTCGTCTTCCGCATTTATGTTTCATGTTTAATGTACGGTTTACATCACCCTTGGGTTTCTTAGGCTCCGTTTACGAGTAAGTAAATTCGGGGTGTGACAGATTGGAATGTTTCTCGATCGATCGGTAAACTTTAAATATATATATGTAATAATTAATAAAATAAAAATAATATATATAATACAATATATATTTATAGTATTAACATAATAGTGGTATATATATATGTGTGTGTGTGTGTGTAAATAAATATATTATATTAAAGCAAATTATTTTTACAATATTTATTTAAGCATATTTATGATTAAACTTGTGAGTTAATTAGGAAAATGAGACTAGTCTGTAAAGTAGATGTATGTGATATTTTCTACTTATCTGAATAAGGATTAAATTAGAGCAATGAAGAGATGTGGTTCTTCATAGGTGACTAGATTGATGAAATTGAAACCGGAAAAAAGAATTTTGACTAATAAGCACATGCACATGATCTCTATAGTTTTATTTATGATCATAGAAATATTATCTCTGGGAAAAAATAAAAGAAACAAAAAAGAAAAAAAAAAGAAAAAAAGAGAAAATACGTAAACATTCTCCACCTGAGTAACTGGGTATCTTACCAGTAAATACTTGCATAAAAAGGGTGTTGGGTGACATATATAAAAAGTGAGTGGAAAAAGCAAAAAGGAGAAGAAAGACTTCTCCAAGAAAACATATATATATATATATAGAGAGAGAGAGAGAGAGAGAAAGAAATACTACAAAATGAGAGTAAATGTGTTATAGAGAAAGTTCACTAAAATACGGAAGACTATTGGCTCTGGAAGTAGAACTTAGTTAAGTCTAAACACTAGTGGAGAGCACTCTTAACACTAATCTGAGATGATTATTGTTTATGCATAACTAGGATTTATTTGCATTCATTTATTCTATGGATTATATCATTACCTGATTAATAAATAAGAATATTCATGAATATGTACAAATAAAGAATATAAAGAAGTTATGGGTAGTCTATTTAACCCTCATGAGACTTCACTCGTCCACTAGGATTTTCCTAGGGGTTTAAAAGGCTTATTACATGTACTAAGTGTAATCGTTTTATCCTCACAAAAGGAAGGGGTTAGTTTAGAAGTACTTAGTTAAATAAAATATATTTATTTTCATATAGTTCTTTAAGTTTATTTATTGCTAAGGGACAAGCAATACTTAAGTTTGAGGGCTTGATGAGATCAGAATATTGATTAGTCTGGACGTTAAGTAACCAGTTGTTAGTCTCTTTATTTTATTAATTTGATATTTTTATCCAAGTTGTGTGTTTAAGTATGTTACAGGAGCTTTAATGCAAATATGAGTTAATTCCAGGATTTTAGCAAAAATGTTTGATCCAGAATGACACTTTGTAAAATAAAAGCACTCAATTCATAGCAAGATACAAGTCAGCTATGCAGAGTATAAGTCATTAAAGCACAAATTCGCAGAAACTAAAATATCATAAATTCAAAAGCCACCGAACGATCGGTGAGCTTCCCGATCGATCGACCGCGTTGACATTGGGAACTATGCGAACAAACTGCTATTTTCCGGCTCCTTGTGCAAGTACAAATGAAGGACAGATTGGTCAATTCAAGCTATTACTTGGTCCTCACACCAAGTCATCTTGGAGTGCAAGCAAAGACATGTCATAATTACACCAACTTTTATCTATAAATATGTGAAGACTCCATGAAAAAATTATCAATCATCACATCAAAATAGATAATTCTCTCTCTAAAGAGAATATTCCTCTCAAGAACCCAAGAATAGACTACCCAATCATAGAGATGATTTCTACATCAGTGATGTAGTCTTCTCCATCCATGAGCGGCTAACTCGGTATCTAGGGTTTTCAACGAAACCCTAGCCGAGTAATGTAGAACTTTAATTATTTTTATTGCAAAGAGAGGAAGCTAAAGAACACTCATGTGATGTTATGTAGTGAGAGAACGAACATATTACCTAAATAAGATTTTTTGTTGATTCTCTTCTTATCTTAAATTGAATTAATAATTAATCTTGAACAACTATGTTTTATCACTAAGTGTTGGAACCCCGAAGGTTTAATAATGGTTTCTACATAATGATTCTTAATTGGCATGATAAAGTCTTAGGTTTACACATGCCATGCTAAGAGAAGATGATATAGACATGCTTTTAATTTAATGTTTTAGGAGTAGTTGTAGAATAGATGCATGCACTACTCATACTTTATTCGAAGATGGGTTCAGCGAATCGGGCCGATTGCATCTCTTTGGAGATTAGGCATGTAACGCCCGGTATTTTTACGTGTTAATTAAAAAACATATTTAAACAATTAAGTGCTTATGTGATTATGTGTTTAATGTGTTTATGTGTTTTAGCATGCCTTACATGTTGTATGTGATATAAAAATTGTAAGTTGCATGTTAAATTTTCATTTTTAAAATAATGAAAATTATTGAAAACGATTTCGGGAAAGAAATGACCGAGGGGTAAATGAGTAATTTCACATTTTGAGCAATTAGTGGAAAGTGTATAGATTTTGGGTAAGAATTAGGGCATGAGTGGCATGTTGGTAATTAGAGAGGATGACAAGGGGTAGAAGGGTAATTGAGAGGCTTGATGGCACTCTTGTAATTAACCATAACTTTGGAAGAATTTGGTCATTTCCACTTTTCATGTGGTGTCTCATTCCTAGCCCTTGATCTCATTCTCCCATCTTTGTTTTAGACCCTTGGATCATAAGGCCTTGTTTGGTTGGCACTTAAATGGAATAATCCATTATTGTTGGTATTCCACTTGGCAAGACTTTTTATCAACCATTGGATGGTTGATTGATTCCCATCTTTATTCTAAGCCCTTGGATGATAAGGCCTTGTTTGACAAATTAATAGGTTTTGTGAGTGGTGTAATAAGTCTTCCAATGGCAAGACTTATTCCTAGCCCTTGTATTCATTTCCTTTTTCCCCATCTTTGTTTTGAACCCTTGGATTAGAACACTCATTTATGAGTTATACATATACACAATTATGTATTGATTCTAGTCTTCTAAAGTGCAAGACATTTCTCTCATTCACCACAAACCTCTCTATCTCTCATACGTTTCTCTCTTGCTCTCCATCACTTCACTCATTCTTCTTCAAATATTGAAATTCTCTCTTCCTTTTTATGAGAATTTGAAGGAGGTTTGTGCATGAAAGTTGATATTGGTGCTTTAAGCTTCCTTTTGAGCCAAATCTTGTTAAGTGATTTTTCTTCCTTTGGAAGTTCTAGTTTCAAACCCTAACTTCTATTCTTGAATTCTTGTCTTCAAATTTTGATTATGGGGTTGTCTTATCTATAGCTCTTCCTTAAGACTCTATTGAAGCTTAGCTACCGGGTGAATTGAACTTATTGTTGGCTTTGGAGGAGGTTGGGTTGATTCGACTCACTCTTGGGAGCCTTTACTCGTTCTTGGTACTCTTGCTTGGAATTGATGTACGGGAAAAATGATTTTTGTTTGTCTTTGTACGAGGGTGTGTGCGTCTATGTGTATATATGCCGTATATATATATACGAGTTGGTCTTGATAGCTTAGACTATGATCTATGCCCTTGAGAACATGATTTTGTGATATAAACTCATGTTGTGATTTATTGCTTAACAAATATTAAATTGTAAGCCTTGTGATAAATTGAATTCAATATAATGTTATTTGATAGAAGCATGTATTGTGATGGCATGTGGTTGTGATTGAGAACCTTCATGCATTTTGGGGTCCACCATGTAGTGTAAAAAATATGGGTGTCGGTTTATACGGATTATGTATTCGTGTGTGTGAGTAGTCTTGTGTCAAATCGTTGCAACAACTGGTCAAGGGGTGTTCCCAACCTACGAAAATAATGAGTCCAAGAATGGGGTATAGGGTGAGTCATCTCATTCTCGAAGTCACGAGTCGTCTCGTTCATTCGTTATAAGAATCTTTAGGCACGGGTCGTCTCGTACAACCGCCTTCCTTATTGAAAGTGAAGTGTCAAAATCACTTGGGAAGAATCGGTCCGGTACTCTTTCTCATTATAAATGAGTAGGGTGCGTATTCATTAACCTGTTTTGGGCAAGCATGTAATATGGGGTGTGTTGAGTCATATTGAACTTGAACTATCATATATATGTGATTATGATGTTAATATGGAAGCATGCTATAATTGTGGAAAAATTGTGTTGTGAGCATGTTGGGGAAACTTATTTGTTGGGTTCGATGGGGTTCCGGATTGGTGTGAGAGTCATGTGGAACAAGAGACCGACCTAGGATTAGTGGCATGAACCTTGGTTGGGTTGAACCACTCGAACTACCGAGATGGAGGCAATGACGCTTCCTATACTAGGCTAGTGAGCTCACCCCACGCCTTATATATTTTTCAGGTGATGATCTCATTGAGAGAGTTCCGTACTCTCTCCATGGACATGTGGTTGTATGTACGCCCTTTTGTGCACGGGAGGCGGACTATACTTATATTTTGTTGGGCATTAGATCGATAAACATGTATCAATATGTTCATTTTGCCCATGTAAATCAAACTTGTAAAACTATTTTATTTTGATCTGGCTAGCATTTAGTCGAGGTGTTATTGCCTATGTACATCCCTTGGAGCGTTATGCGCTGGGATTTTATTCTTTTGGTGCACTTTGGTGCCGGATTGTGCAAAGGTGTATTTTGAACAAATTATAACATGTTTCGCCTTAGAGCGCTTTAATGTCATTATTGAATCCTTTCATTTGTAGTTTTGAATGTGAAATGGATTATTTGCCATGAAATGTGAGTATTAGGTGTTTGGCCGAAAATGACATTTTTCTAGGTTTTCAAACTAACCATTTTCGATTTGAATGGAAAAACCCGTTTTTGCCTACCCCCGTGGCCCCGGTAAAATTTCTTGTTTTAGAAATGATTTTGAACTCATTTTATGAATATTTTGATCTTTACCAAACGGTGGTCGTTAAAACGGAAACTGGGGGCAAGACGATTATTTTTACGGATTTTTAAGAAGCGTCTTTGATGAAAATAACCATTTTTCTTCTCATTCCCGAGTTAGGGGATTTTTCCAAATTTATAAAGTCTCAAGGACTAGTTATGATCTTTCTTGCAAGTTTCTAAGGGTTTGGGGCTGTATGGGTGTCAATTTTGAGTTTTTCTAGTCGAGGTAGTCGACTGTCCCCTTTTTGGCAGTCGACTAGGTGAAACGGAGGAAAACTTTTCAAAACTTTGAGGTCTCTGTCTCATCCAGTCGACTGGGTCATTAGCTAGTCGACTGGGTCACTCATCCAGTTAGCTGGGTCACTAGCCAGTCAACTGGGTGGTTCATCCCAGTTCTAACCCTGTTCTACTATTTCGCTCATATCTCGAGCTACGGGTGTCGGATGGAGGTATTATTTATCTTTTTAGAATTATGACTTAAAGATCTTGATGTTAAGATTTTGAATCACTTCATTTGAGTCTTTTTTTAAGGCATAATGGTCATTTGAAGGTGACGGTACGTTTTGAGCCACGACACCTCACGACGGCCGATTTCTCAAAACGTTGTAGTTTCCATCTCGTACCTTCAAACTCGGTTCCGTTTGTTCCCATAACTTATTTTAGGTCCAAACCTTGTATTTATATCTTGAAATCACTACTTTACCCTTGGGTGGGCACGGGTGCTTAAACGGTCCGTTTAAGATACCGTTTGCTTCGTTTTGCTCCTATTTTGATCCCGAGTGATTTTCTTGACATATTGTAGGGGTGAAATGACATTTTTTACCCTTTTGTGGGTGTTTGATGATTTAAGGTCATTGGTTCTCATTTCTTCTTACTTCCGCATTCACCCCCTTAGCTCTTAAGCTCGGGTTTCGGAGTCATAGGAAATTTGGGGCGCAACAAGGCAACTGCTTGTAGCGTTACTAATATGATTCATATGAGTTGTATCTCCCTCTTGCAATATTATGATTAACGGATGACTAGTGCCAAAACCTTGATTATTTTCAGCCAATAGGCTAGAATAATAATAATAATAATAATAATAATAATAATAATAATAATAATAATAATAATAATAGTAATGATAGTTTGTGAAAGTAAGCCTTTGAATGTTGACCTAGTTTTACCTATCGCAAGTGCACGAATCAGTCGTAGTATAGTATGCTTATGATAGGGTATATCGAATCCACGGAGACTAATGATTTCACAACTTCTTCTATAATTATTGTAACTTAATTATGAAAGATAGTTTGTTTGTTTTGTTTTGTATAACTAATTTAATAGTAAATAAACTAACATAAAAGTAAGATAGATTTTGGTTTTGTGTTGAAAACAATGGAGATAAAGATCTAGGGTGTTTCTAACTCCACCACTAACCGTATAATATATTCTCCTAATCATTTAATTGTAAAGGGCGGCCCATCATATGTGAATCAAATATAGGGTCGTAAGATTGACAAACCCTAATCCCAAAAAAGGAACAATTAATCTGACTTGGTTACAATCCATCTTCGAATAAGTATAACTAGTGCATGCATCTACTCTAAACTACTCCTACTAACATAAATTAAAAGCATGTCTATGTTATCTTTTCTTAACATGGTCTATCTAAATCTAGATTGTATGTTTATGACCACTATTGTGTAGAAAATCATGAATTAAGCATTCGAGTTCTAGCCCATATTGAATAATCATGATTGAGTAAGATAAAATATTCATTCACGCTAAGACAAGACATAGAATAAATGTAAACTCTTATATAAAATTAAACGTAATCACTCATCTACACAATTATCATATACGTGTCCTTCAGTTTCCCCTTATACAATAAAAATAAGAAAGAGTCTACATTATTTGGCTAGGGTTTTGTTAAAAACCCTATATACCAGTTTAGTTGTTCATAGTCATCGATGTCTGCATTATTGATGTAGACACACCCGTCATGGTTGATATTCTTCTCTCTTGCAGAATCTCCAAGACAATATATAAAAACCTCTAATTTTTCTTCCTCTCCCCCTTTTCTGTAGGGGAGACCCCTCTCTTTTATAAAAAAAGAGGCGTCTTTATTTTGTAAATTAATTTTTTAATGGTCAAGTCAGACTTGTGTGTTATAATCCTTGAAGAATGGTTATTAAATCTCATCAAATATGGTTAATATTGTGTCCAAAATAACTTAGAAGTCATTCCATGTTGAGTTTGGCCGAAACGGGTCTCACCAGTGCATATATAAGTTGTTGAGTCAAACTTGGAGTAATTAGTTTTATCGAGTACTTAGTGAAGTTTCCACTGAGTACTCGGTGGCTTCATGTTATTGCGCAATGGTGCGTAAGTTTGCACAAGTCTCTGGCCATTTTTTTTAAATGCACAAGTTTGCACACTTGTGCACTCACCGAGTACTCGGTGAAAGCACTACCTAGTACTCAGTAGTTCTTCACCTTGTATTTTCATGTTTCATCTTCTTTACTCCGTTTCTCTTCTCGACTTCATTCCACTTCACTCATTTTGCATCCTTGACTTATTTTTGGTCCTTTATAGATCTTTAATCCATGGTTTCGGCTCTCGAACAATCTTGAGTCACAAATCCAGTTATTTGACTGAATTAAACTCGTTTTTGCATGACATAGTTCTGAAACATCTTAAAACACGAAAATCGTATAAAAGCACCAATATAATAATAATTGGAGACATAACAATGTATAATTAGGAGTCTTAAATGTATGATATTTGACTCATATCAAGGGACTATATTATTAGGCTAGTGGTGGAGTTGGAACATAACCCTAGACTTGTTTATCTTGAATTCAACCAAAATAATTATATGTTTATTTATTTTTATGCTTAGTAGATTGTAAAAAACAAACCAATCAAATTATTTTTAATATAATTTGATTTACTAATTTGTGATTATTTTAAATACGACTTTGATCTCTGTGGTTCGATAACCCTCTCTACCCAACTATACTATATACTACTCGCGTACTTGCGATTGAGATGTAAAACTAGATCGTGTTAATTCACTATATTAAACTTATTTTCACACGACCTGGACCTATCAAAGGCCATTGTGGAGCATGCTAGTAAGTTTTGGACGCCACTCAGCGTCATCCCACACTATTCATCGAGAACTCGAGATTTGGTCGAGAACTCGACTAGCTCCCGAGAACTCGAGGGTGGCGAACTTCACTTTTTAAAGTTGAGTTATTCTGATGCATTAAAGACTCCTATCCATCTTAGGACATGCCTAAGAATTATTGTTGGTATATTGGTCAATAGTTGGAGACTTTATGGTCAAAAGTCAAAGATTTGGAGGAAAGAAATACAAACCCTAATAGGAGTCTCTTCTCTCTATATATAGGAGTTAAACTTGAGATAAGAAGTGTGGGTTATGAATTATATTTTTGAGAGCTCTGTAATTATTTTATAGATCAAATTCGTTTGTAAAGAGAAAGTGAAAGAGATTGCTTGATCATCCTATATCAAGATTCTCTTGAGTTTTTGAAAGTTATTTGATTGTTCTTCAACCTTTGAGATATTCATGCACAAATGGATTACCTACTTGCTGAAAAATCATCACACCACCAATTGCAACATGATTGCATTGATCCGTTAAGAAGCAGAGTCATCAGAGGACGGAGATCAAAGTGGGAAGCTTCGTGGTTCTTTGATCCGTTGAGAAGCGGAGCCGTCAGAGTACGGAGATCGGAGCAAGAGCTTCATGGCAGCGCAAGTGATTCAACACTTTCAGACGTCGAGTGAAAAATGGCAAATAAATGTTATTGTAAGTCCTAACTTCATAATGTCTGTAAACTTCTTTGATTTATAGTGCATCGATACCAGAGTGTATCCGTGGTTTTTACTTTGAGATTTTCCAAGATTTTCCACGTAAAAATATTAGTATCATCCCTGTTTTATTTTCTGCACCTATATTTATTATTGCGTGAATTATATTGTTAAAGAATTGGATTAAAATTGATCTTTTGTTGCCACAATGTTCAAGCCTCGAATTGTCGCATACAAAGACATTATTCCTCTCATTCAAAAGAAAAATCTAATTCTCTCTACACATAATCTAAGGTGCAATTCATCACATAAATCTTAACAAAAGCAACACTTATTCAATTAAGTGTGTTTCATAAGCAATTTAAAGATCACTAAAACCTCAAGTGCAAATTAAAATGGGGAAAAGTTTTAAGTAAGATAGTTATTACTTATCATTGAAGTCTGGAGATTGCAAATTTATAGAAATTAATCTAAATTTTATACGCACTACTTAAACACTCCCGTACTATAGATTCAGTTTTGTTAAATTTTCAATGCTTAATATTCACTTTTATCAAATTGCACCTAACTCCTAATACGTACAACAATTTATTTTTTATTTTTTATTTTTTATTTACACTTATAAACTAGGACTAATATAAGCTCAATTGAAAATGGAACATTTAAATCAGACACCCTTTTGGAGGAAGAAGTAAATGCATTGAATAGAATCAAGTTGAGTTGAAAATATTATTAGCTACGGTCTTAGTTTTCAACTTAAAACGACCATTTTCTATGTTCCTACTGAATGAATGTAATGAAGCATTAGGAACAGAAACTTGCTCATGTCGCCTACATATTTTAGCGCGTGTGTGAATATTACAATATATACACATAAAGACACATACATACAAATAAATATTTTTCAATATCTGTTAATGAAAAAAAATGTTTCATTATTATTTTTTTTGGTTAGTAATGAAAGTTCCATACCCCAACTCTCCACCATCAACACCATATGCAGAGTCAATATTGTCAAGCTCAAGCATGCTTCAACCAAGTCAAGATTTGAAACTCAAGCAAATCACGCGTGGATATTATCAGCCTATCCACATGTAAATGTCAAGATTTGCAACTCCATGCTTGTGTAACTTAATGTTGTCTTCTACTATCATCTTCACCTATAAATATGGGTATTGTGTGGGTTGTAAAAACAAAACAAGAATACAGAGAAACAGAGTTATATGAGAGGGAGAGAGAAAAGTTTGAGAGGTAAAGTTGAGTTAAGTGAAATTGTATTTTCCTCCTTCTCCCATTTTTTCTTCAAACCATAGTAAAACTCTCTCAAGTGGACGTAGGTACCAAATTGGGCCGAACCACTATATATCTTTGTCTCTATATTTGTTGTGTGTGTGTGCTTAGACTTGGTTCAGGTATAACAAAGTGGTATCAGAGCTTAGAGTCAAAAACAGAGTCATTTTTTATGATCCTATTTCGAACCAATATACACATCAAAACACCACACCGAACACATTTTCAGATGATTCATCTCCAGACGAAGCTTCTCCCATCGAGAATAGCGCAAACGGCCTTCACACGCGCCGCCCAAAGCTCGGTGCATCAGAGCTCTCAGTGTCACGCGCCCCACGCGTCATATACCTCCAGCGCGTGTGAGGCCCACGCGCAGCATATGCCTCACGCACCTTCAAGCTCCAGGGCATGTGAGATCACATGCCCACGCGCTGACACGTCACTGCTGACGTCATCATCTGCCACGTGTCATTCCTTATTTTGCCACGTGTCGCACACGCATTCTGCCACGTCATCACTGCCACATGTCCCCCGACACACTGCCACATGTCTGCCACGTGTCACCCCTTATCCTGCCACATCATCAACACTTTGCAAAATTATAGTTTAACCCCTCGCCGTTATTTTTTACTATTCTGGACTCATTCTAAGTTCTATTTGAGCTCAGTCAGAGGTGATCTTAAAGTTTTCGACCGTTCTGGATGTAACTGTATACTCCCTTTTGCGTGATTCTACTCTGAACATATCAAACAAACCAGGGAGAGATTAAAGTTGATCCGATTCGATGGAAGATTCAGGATCCGGAGCTATGATTAAATTGTCGGCATCGAATTATACCATATGGAGACCTAGGATGGAGGATCTTCTTAATTGCAAGGATTTAGCGGACCCGTTATAAAATGAAGGCACAAAACCCACGTTAATCGCGGAGAAGATTGGACCAAGATGCACAGAAAAACTATTGGCCAAATCAAACAATGGATAGACCATAATGTATTCCACCGTTGCGTAAGAGACCAACACCTACGAGGTCTGGAAGAAGCTCAAGGATGTATATCAGGCCAAGACTGCTCGAAACAAAGCTCTTCTAATTATGCGACTGGTAAATTTGAATTTGAGGAGCGGAACCTCTGTAGCCGAGCATACCGGCGAGTTTCAGAACCTGGTAAACCAGCTTATAGTTGTAGAGTTAAATCTTGGCGATGAAACTCAAGCCCTACTTCTGCTCAGCTCCTTACCACCAAATTGGGAGACACTAGTGGTTTCCCTCGGCAACTCAGCACCGAATGGAAAAATCACTATGGCGATAGTAAAGGATGCCATATTCAGGGAGGAAGCCCGAAGAAAGGAGATCGACATGAATCAATCACATGCCTTTGTCACAGAAGGCCAAGGAAAATCTTACGGAACTGGTAGAGGCAGAAGTAGAGGAAGGTCTCAAATCCGTGGTAGACCCAACAATGACAAAAATAAACAAAAGGGTAAATATGTTTGTTTTCATTGTGGCATTGCAGGACATTTAAAGAAGAATTGCCACAAATTACAAATGGAGTAAGGTCAAAGCAGCCACCAGCCACAGAAGGAAGATGGCGACTCCATGATCACTGTTATAGGAGATATCGCTATATGCTCAGTCGATGAAGAGGTATGCCTCCACGTAGGAAGCAATGAAGCCGAGTGGGTGGTTGACACAGCAGCATCTTACCACGCCACTCCCCACAGTGATTTTTTCACCTCGTACAAAGCTGGAGACTTTGGTACAGTGAGAATGGGCAATACAAGTTTCTCAAGGATCATGGGAATCGGCGATGTCTAGATCAAGACTAGTATTGGTTGTAGTATGGTGTTAAAACATATCAGACATGTGCCTGACCTTCGTCTCAATCTCATTTCCGGGACAACCTTAGATCGAGAAGGCTACGACAACTACTTCAACAATGGCACCTGGAAGCTAATAAAAGGAGCCATGGTTGTTGCCCGAGGATAGGTACACGGTACACTATACAAAACCCATGTGAAAGTGATTT
This sequence comes from Cornus suecica, assembly GCA_963922005.1. Classification (NCBI taxonomy): domain Eukaryota; kingdom Viridiplantae; phylum Streptophyta; class Magnoliopsida; order Cornales; family Cornaceae; genus Cornus; species Cornus suecica. The sequence goes on along the minus strand of OY998246.1, from coordinate 45,747,694 downwards.
CTGACAGTCTCAATGTAGTTGAAGATGAGACTTCACCAAATTTGTGGCACAAAAGACTCGGACACATGGGGGAGAAAGGGTTGTTTACACTGGCGAGGAAGAGACTAATCGCAGTATCGAAAGGTATTCCATTAAACCTTTGTGATCACTGTTTATTTGGAAAGCACCTTAGAGTCTCTTTCAACTCAACTACCAGAAGAAGATCAGAGTTGTTGAGTTTAATACACACTGATGTTTGTGGTCCTATAGAAGTGGAGTCTTTAGGCGGTAACAAATATTTTCTCACATTCATTGACGATGCTTCACGAAAGGTGTGGGATATTTTTTGAAAACTAAGGACCAGGTGCTCGATTACTTCAAGGCATTCCACGCCATGGTAGAGCGGGAAACTGGAAAGAAGCTAAAGTATCTCCAATCAGACAATGGAGGCGAGTACACTTCCAATGCGTTTCGAGCATACTGCTTTGAACGAGGTATCCGACATGAGAAGATGGTCCCACGTACCCCACATCATAATGGTGTAGCCAAGAGGATGAACCAGACCATTATGGACAGAGTCAGAAGTATAATTAGTATGGCTAAGTTGTCAAAGCCATTCTAGAGTGAAGCAGTTAGAGCAGCCGTCTACCTGATTAACAGATCACCATCAGTACCGCTGCAGTTTGAAGTACCAGAAAAGGTATGGACTGGAAGATATCCCTCCTACTTTCACCTGAGAATATTTGGGTGCAAGGCATTTGCATACGTATCCAATGAGTAAAGAAAGAAGCTCGATTTGAAATCAACTCCATGCATCTTCATTGGCTATGGAGAAGAAGAATTTGGATACAGACTATGGGATCCAGAATCGAAAAAGGTTATCAGAAACAGGGATGTTATGTTCCAAGAGAGCCAGACATACAAAGACACTGAAAAATTCACAAAGACCAATGGTTCTAGTTTGAGTATTACAGACATCATCCCAGATCCTGCACCAGTACAGTTAATCCCAGATAATGAAGAAATGCATGATGAAATTCCATAAGCAGAGGAGGAAGAAAAACCTGAGGGTGTTGAGCAGGGGGAGCCACAAACCCCTCCACTAGAAGCTACAAAACCAGAAGTAGCTCCTCCAGTTAAAGAGCCTCAACCAAGAAGATCTGAAAGAGGCCGACCGTTGATTCCATCGAGGAGATATCCAGAGTCAGACTATATTCTGCTTACTGATGAGGGGGAGCCAGAATGCTTTTAGCAAGTAAAGACCTATACAGACAAAGGTAAATGGGTGCAAGCTATGCAAGAAGAGATGAGTTCCTTGCAGAAGAACCAGACTTATGAGTTGGTGAGACTTCCCAAAGGCAAGAAAGGATTAAAAAATAAATGGGTGTTCAAGCTAAAGAAAGACACCAATGAAAAGCCGATGAAGCACAAGGCCCGATTGATTGTCAAAGGATTCCAACAGAAGAAAGGCATTGAATTTGACGAGATATTCTCACCAGTGGTGAAAATGACCTCAATTCGAGTGACACTCGGATTGACAGCTAGTCTGAACCTAGAGCTTGAACAGATGTCAAGACAGCATTCCTTCATGGAGATCTACAGGAGGAAATTTACATGGACCGACCAGAAGGTTTTAAAGTTACAGGGAAAGAGCATATGGTCTGCAAACTGAAGAAGAGTCTCTACTGCCTCAAGCAAGCACCGAGGCAATGGTACATAAAGTTTGATTCATTCATGGTGGGTTATGGTTACCAGAGAACTGTTGCAGATCAATGCATCTACATTTAAAAATTCCCGGATGGTAACTTTGTTATTCTATTGTTGTATGTTGACAACATGTTGATAATTGGACAGGATGCTAGTATGATCAGCAAGCTGAAGCAAGAACTGTCCAAGTCCTTTGACATGAAGGACCTAGGCTCAGCTTAATAGATATTAGGCATGAAGATTGTTCGTGACAGGAAAGCCAAGAAATTGTGGTTGTCACAAGAGAAGTACGTTGAACGGGTGATTGCAAAGTTCAATATGGGAAATGTCAAGCTAGTTAGTACTTCGCTGGCTAATCAGTTCAAACTAAGCAAGCGATCGTGTCCCTTTTCAACGAAAGAAAAGGAAGAGATGGAAACAATCCCTTACTTTTTAGTCGTTGGTAGCTTGATGTATGCAATGGTTTGCACCAGACTGGATATAGCTCACGCTGTAGGAGTTGTAAGTAGATTTCTTTCAAATTTAGGCAAAGACCATTGGGAAGCAGTCAAGTGGATTCTTAGGTACCTGAAGAATACATCGAAACTATGCTTGTGCTATAGGGGAGCAGAACCAGTCTTGGAGGGCTATACAGATTCAGACATGGCCGGTGATGTGGATATTAGAAAATCTACATCAAGATTCCTATTTACTTTTGCAGGGGGAGCTGTATCATGGCAATCAAAATTGCAGAAGTGTATCGCTTTATCTACAACAGAGGCAGAGTACATTGCCGCAGCAGAAATTAGGAAGGAAATGTTATGGGTAAAGCAATTTCTCTAAGAACTGGGTGTTAGCCAGAAAGAATACAAAGTGCATTGTGACAGTCAGAGTGCTCTGGACTTAAGCAAGAATTAAATGTCACATTCCCGCACGAAACATATCGACATTCGTTATCACTGGATACGTGAAGTAACGGAGCTACAATTATTGAAGATTGTGAAGATCCACACGGACAAGAACCCGGTAGATATGTTGACAAAGGTGGTTACTCGAGAGAAGCTAGAGCTATGCAGAGACATAGCCAGGATGAACATCAACTGAAGCGCAGCAGAAGACGTTCTCCTCTGATTGGTATGGAATGGGGAGAATTGAAAGTTCCATACCCCAACTCTCCACCATCAACACCACATGCGGAGTCAATATTGCCAAGCTCAAGAATGCTTCAACCAAGTCAAGATTTGTAACTCAAGCAAATCACGCGTGGAGATTATCAGCCTATCCACATACAAATGTCAAGATTTGCAACTCCATGCTTGTGCAACTTGATGTTATCTTCTACTATCATCTTCACCTATAAATATGGGTATTGTGTGGGTTGTAAAAACATAACAAGAATGCAGAGAAAGAGAGTTCTGTGAGAGTAAGAGAGAAAAGTTTGAGAGGTAGAGTTAAGTTAAGGAAATTGTATTTTCCTCCTTCTCCTATTTTTTCTTCAAACCATAGTAAAACTCTCTCAAGTGGACGTAGGTACCAAATTGGGCCGAACCACTATATATCTTGGTGTCTATATTTGTTGTGTGTGCTTAGACTTGGTTCAGGTATAACAAGTAAAATTACCATAAGTAGAATAAATATTAATCATTTCTGGAGTATATCTGTTGAATTTTCAACAATACAAGAAAAAAAAAAAAAAGAGCATGTATGATCTGCATAATGGATCATCCTTTAATGTTTGTAGTTTATTTTTCTCTTTTATTCTTTAACGTGATTATTTTGCCAATATATGTCTAGAAAAGAAAAGAAAAAAAACCATGTCCATTTGCTCTCTTACTAGACTTTGTTCTAGTCGAGATCCAACGGATGGAATTAAATCTGATAGAAGATTGAACCCCAACACAATTACCACCAGATATAATCGTATCCGTTGGATCTCGACGGGAACAAAATCCAATGAGAGAGCAAATAGACATGATTAAAGTCCTCTAAAAAAAAAGGTCCTTTTTTCTTTTTAGAGTTTCTTTAGAAAAATGTCCTTTTTGTAAAGAAGACCTTTTTTATTCAAATTTACCCACCTTTTGAAGAGTTGGAACTTTTTTGTTATAATTCTGAATATTGTATTTTGTTGAAAAATGTATTAGGTGTGACTACAGATTTCAAATCACTGTTATAGATATTAGATGACTTTTACCCATATATATCAATTTGCTAGTAATGTCAATAAGAAATATAAATAGTTTGTGTAACTATTTCGTATAATATGCAAGAATTATAATACATATTAGATGACTCAAAGAAAATATTGCTAAGTTGCTTGTAACATCACATATGACATACATAAATGAGCTGTAGCACTGAAACATAAATGATGGGTGGTACATTGTTGAAAATGGAGATCAAGAAGAATTTGAAAATAAAATAATAGTTCCAACCATGACGGATTTGAACAGTCACTTGGGTCATTTTTGGGTAACATAGATTGAGATTTGTTGAGATATTTGTTTCTTTTTTTATATATACTATCATGAGGCATATATGAAAAAGTAACGAAAAATTGAGTGATTATGAGAGTAGTATGAACGAATTATCATTATCAATATTGAGTATCTATTGAATTTTAATAAATAAGTGAGGACAAAAATGTCAACGGAAAATAAAGTATTTTTAAAATTTTAGTAAAAAACATAATTATCAAATAAAAAAATTTCAATAGACTCTACTTTGTCTGTATACGTGATTTTCGTGGATAGTCACCGCTTATATTGTGATTATACTGATGAACTAAACAGGTTTCTTGTTTCTAAACCTCACCCGGATCTTGCCAGTTATAACTTTTTTCTTATGCTTTTCGAGTATTATTACTTTGCATTGAGTCTGTTTTGTTCGTATGTATTTACCACTATATATTAATATATACACTTTTACCTTCCAAAATATAAATGAAAATAAAAAATAAAAAAATCTATCTTTGAGTATGCCATAAATGTTTTCACAGATATAACAAGCAATGAAATTCTTCATTTTTCAGTTGGACTTGATTACAGTGGAAATAATAAATCTATCACATTAGTCTTTAGTTTTATAATTAAACCTGAAACACTTATGTAGGATTGGTAAAATTTCATGTGATGTAGTAAACTAAAATTCCAAAGAATGCTTTGTCCACTTTATAGTCATATCACCCTTAAGAAAACTCTTATTATAACTTTGAAAAACAGTGAATGTGACACAAGCCAGCATATCTATACAGGATCATATGAATATACATACTATTATTCACATAAATTATCACTGTCTACTTAATCAAAAATACATTCTGTACATTCCTACATAAGAACCATAAATCAGAAGCCATGGTATGGTGGAACATCTGCAGGTACCTATGTTGGGCAATGCTTTGCTCCTTAAATAATCAGATTCCAAGATCAAACGATGGAGATCCCAGAACACCAAGATTTTGTGGTGATGATTCGGGAACTATCGTTCTTTCCTGCATTGAGAATTCGGATTTGTATCCAAGTAGCACTGCAGCTTGTTTCTCCACTGCATCAAGATCGATGCCCTCGTAAAATTGATCATCATCATCAAACACATCACATTTTCCTTCAATACTCTCAACTTGACCCTGCAAGGTTGGTTCTTTACTTGCAGCTTCAGAAAGAGAGGAGAATTTCTGCTCCAAGTTGATTGCAAGAACAGACTCATCTTGACAAAAACTCAATTTTCTTTTTCGGCTTTCCATGATGTTCTCATTTTCTCTAGGGGCGTCATTGGTAGTGCATGGCAAGGCTTCTGAGGACATCCTCACAACATTTGACTCGATGGATGCAGAAGCAGAAGCAGACACTAAACCAGTTTCCGGAGTTCTCAGAGAATGAGTTTTAGTCCCGAGTGAGCTCCCACTTTCACTTAGCCGGGTCTTGGGAGCTATACTGTCGGGACTAATATCGTCGAAACATCTTGGCAGTATTCCTATTGGTGATTGACTAAGTAGAGAACGCCTGTAGTAAGAGATTAGTTAGTTCTGTATAAAATAATACAACGAAGCACTAGCAGAGATACAGTCGATCCATCAAGAATATTTCAGAAATAGCAATAGGAAAGATCAATTTAAGTTTTCAGTATGTTGGATACAGTTGCTGAGAACATGCTACATGCAGTCTTCTATGTGCTTGAAAAACTCACGGAAGACATACCAGATCCGAGTATGGTATGTCGAATGTGTCCACCATCCGACTTCATTAACCCAGCAAGCATATAAAGTAGTACTGTAGACTTGAATTATGCCAATTTATTACCTTGATACTTCAGGATGCCCTAGTTAAACTCTTGAATCTTGGTGCCACATAAAAACCCGAGTCAAATAGAGCCAAACTCAACCTATTACTTCAGAATAAGTGTTTGTCATGTGCCTGAAATTCTTAGTGTCTTTTAGTGTTTCATCGTTATTTTTTTATAATTATGATATTGTGTTTAGCAATATTCTCTTTCATGTAAAGATTATTTTATTTAGAAAGTTGATTATAAATATGATAAAGCGCAAAAAAAAAAAAGCAATATAAATAAACTGAAAAAAGGAAAAGAATCCCTATTATTAGGTATCGGCATATATCAACATAAATTTTATAACATTTACAAATGTGCCCCTTGGTCATAAATTTTGATCAACTGTTTTTCTATAAAGGCCCTAATATAACTCTAAAACCTCATTTAAAATATGCATATATATGTATATTTTCCTCAAGGACACCTTAAATATTTCAGTAATGGGCCTTATTTGCTCAATTTGACAAATGTAGGTACTTTTTAACATCACGCCCTGGGGGTGGGGGGTGGGGGGTGGGGGGTCGGGGTGGGGTACTTTCACATTCTTGATAGCTTGGGGGTTTTTTCTTTTTATTTTTTTTGCATTTTAAATGTTTATACTCCGCAATCCCAAAAATAAACTCCACCTTTCCCTTACAGCTGTCTCGTAATAAATGACCAATCCAAAAACCAATGTCCTCTATTTTTTAATATCCCTAATTTACCTTTAGTTGTGGACAGTAATAAAAAATACTTGGGTAATTTACAGTAACACCCCCTGAGGTTTAGGTCAATTCCACCTAGAGGCCAGTCAATGCAATTCAGACAATGACACCCCCTGAATGCTAAAATGTCAATATTACCCTCAAATTATTTCCTTTTAATTTATATAAATAATATTTTCCATATATCAAACTTTAAATGACCAAAGTAACCCTGCAACCTTCCTTCCCTCTTTCCCGAAACCCTCCCAATACTCTTCTTTTACCCATCACCACTCTCCCAAACCCTAGAATACCATCCATACACCTTTACCCAACCTCGGGTCTACCCAAATCCGATCACTGACAAGCTTCGAATCCTTCGAATCCTTGACTACATCAATGACAAAACCATAGAAGAATCAAACAAAACCCTAATTGTCAATATTAACCATACCTTCTCAAATATATATACATATATATACGGTAACCATACCTCCTCCCTGAAGAGATCTTCATTCATCAAACTACACAATTTGCAAATCAGAGTATTAAATGTCTTCCCTCATTTCCTTCAATCACCTAATCTTCAATAATTTTTTCTAAAATTTTCAAACCGAGTACTATTTTCTCTGATAATTTTCAAACATGGTTATGGGTTGGTTGGGATCATGGCATGAGTGCCGCAATTTATGCGAAATTAGTACTATCAACATGTGTTGTTTTTTATTGTTCAAATTTGTTTGTTTCTCTCTTGGATTGGTTTGCATATATAGAGATTGGGTTATGTGTGTATGTATATATCAATATATATAAATACATATATGTGTGTGTATCGGGCTATGGGTATGTTTGTATATATGAATATATATGTGTAACAATGAAGACAGAGAAAATTATGTATTTTGGGTAAAGGATGAGGAAGTCCAGTTATGGAGATTGGGAATTATGTGTATATGTATATATCAATATATGTGTGTATATAGAGAGAGAGAAGATGAGAAGGTCCATTTGGTGAATTATTAACTGTTCTGAGGGGTAAATTAGTCCATTTTTATTCATGAATTGTTTGTTGACAAGTCAAAGGGTATAAAAGTCTTGTTATCCTGTGGAGGGGGTGTTTGTGCAAGCTTTTTCAAATCTAAGGGGGTATTGGGATGACAAGCGCGTTGACCGGCCGCGAAGTGGAATTGACCAATACCTCAGGGGATTTCAATGCAAATTACCCAAAAAACAATGTAAAACATGACATCTCTCGCCTCTAAAAATGATAATTTGAAATTTTACTCACTACTCTTACAATAAAGAAACATTGAAATCACACCCTTAGAAAGTTCAAAATTTCAAAATATGACTTCTTTTTCTAGGGACAAAGAGAGTAATAGTTTTATAGACTCTTACGATTCCGATCGGAACCTACAATACATATTATGGATCCTGATCCAGTGTAGAACCCTGATCCCGACAACCTTGCAATTAATAACATCCACGAGAACAAAATAGCTCCAAACAAAGCACTAGTCCTTAACGGAAATAAATTTCTCCTAGCAGGGGCGGTAATGTGAGGAATACAAGAACATATGCTAACATTTACTTTGATCAGACTACTATCCATCTCACACGTATAACAGAATCACTCAATGACAACATAAAAGTTCTATGAATTGGGTGGATAGTTCTCATTGAACAAGAAGTGAGAAAAATTATATTACATTGAAGTTCCTGCCCTCTCCACCTCAGATGTGTACATAAGAAGAATGAGGGAACCATGGTTCTGTTTCTCGTTTTATATGTTGATGACACTACTCATTGGGAATAATGTAGGGATGTTGATCGCGGTTAGTCTCACTACCTCTTTAGTTGCAGCCCCCTGCTTGTACCGCAAGAAAGTCGGCCCTATCTAGTGAAGGTACGAAAGTGCTCAACTGTAAAGGAGAGGGGTGATAGCACTCCGCGACTTTCTTATGTTATGGAGTCTCAAATACTTAAATTTTATGTAACTATGGTATACAGATATCTTTCTTGTCAAGAAGAATACTATGTATTGATGCAGTACAAGTAGCTCATTTGCAGTTCTGACTTTGTGTACTGCAGCTGGGACTTTGTATGCATATGGAACAATAAAATGGGGAAATAATAAATAAACAACATTTTGAAGCAGTTAAAGCGAACGTCGATGAATTCAAAGGTAACAAGACAATAGAACAAAAGAAAGGAAACAAACAGGAATGAGAGAGAGGCAAAGCTACTATTAAACCTGTATATCGCCATCATGCCACTTCTACTAGCTTCAGCCTGAGTGCTTGCTTCTGTAGGATTTATCCTGTCATCTATGAAACTATCATTACATGAATTGGTGTCCTGCTCATCTTCCTCATCATCAGATACTGAAACTCCAGAAGATACTCTGAACATAACGAAATAATAGCAAATTAGGAACAAAACACTAATTCCGCAAATTCTCTATTTATTGTTGAGCCCATGAGGTAGCTCAATTGGCACAAGGCCTTTGGCCACGATCTGCGTCTTCTGGGGTGTTAAGCATCTATCCTGAAACTTACCTATACCTGAGGTTTTGGGGTGGTTCCGAGTAATCCAAAGGGATTGTGAATTTATGGGGTGGGGGAACTCTCCGTTCCACCAAATAAAAATATATATATTATTTACTACTTTTGTAGAGTATATTTCCATCTGAATTTGGTCATATAAGAAAATTTCCACCAACCGGTTCACTAAGTGTGAAATGAAAAAGGCAAGCAGCATCTGATAGCATGCAATCTTAGTTAATGTAAGCATAGACTTACTCAGCTTCCTCTTCAATATAGGCTCTGGCATCCTTTCTAAGATTCCTCTTACCTGAATGCAACAAAAGATGCCATATTATTCATCAGGAAGGCAGGTCCACAGACTATTCTCAGCAGTTGAAAATTTATAAACCTTCAATAAGCGGGAAAGATGGAAAAAACTACACTTGCTAGGAAAATTCGAGAGACAATATTAGTGCCAATACCGAGGGGAGAAGGATGGAGGCAATGTAAATATATAAACACTTAAATGTACGTCAAGGATAAGATTTATTTTACCGCGGTGCCTAAGGGGGGCAGGACTAGTACTCGCAAAAGATGTGCCTAGATTTTCTGTAGGGCCAATATTTTCTTTGTTGCCATCTGGAGGCCACCTTTTGCCAAGATCTGCATACTTTCTCAATCTTTTAAATTTGTGTACCTGTCGAACACTTTCTGACTTGTTTCCAGAACTCAAACCCCAATCTTTGCTACAGCTATTATCCACTAAATTTGCTGAAGGTGTTCTGATTTCTTCAACTGGAAAAGCAGGGATGCATTCTCTTGGGGAACTATTTTTCACATTGAGTGAAGGGATTTGAAATTCATCAATAGTAGAGGTCGTTGCAATGACTTTTCCACTAACAGTACTCTCCTTAACTCGCTTTGCATTCTGAACTGGCATTGGAGACTGCAATAACAGCTCAGCATCTACTTTTGGGGGTGAAACAAGGTCTTCAACCATGATCGCAGTTCTGACCTTATTTTTGAATATCCCTGAAAGATCCAGAAATTTTCCAGCGAAGTCAGTTACTAAAATAATTCAGATGTAAACAACAATACTTGGATAAGATATTCAACATAGATGTTTCCGATAATGCTGACCAGATTCATGTATAGGAGACTCTGGAACAACACCACTCTTGATAAAACTAGTCAGCCGAGGACTCAGCTCAAATTCTTCAAAATCAATGTTGGGCACATCAGCTAATACCACGGGGGTTTTGCTTTCTGCAACATTAGGTGTCTCACCAGTGCTATCTCCTTCAATTGACATATTTCCTTTTGAAATTGGAGTCTTTAGAATTCTGTCAGTCACCTCCACTAACTTCTCTAGCTGGGAACCAGACTTGCAAAATCTAGATGTTGGCAGATTTTCCAACTCCGTGGAAATTGTATGAGTGGAAGCTATTGGGTCACAAAAAGCTTTTACTTGCACAGTATTTTCTTTGCAATTTTCAGGTGAAGCCTTAAAATTAAAAGACTTTTGCTTCAAACAGTTAAACAACGCTGTACTGCTTGGAGTTTTACAGGGAGAATCTGAATCTTCTTTAAAAGGAAGAAGGGGTACAGATACAACCAGTACTCTTCCAAGAGCATCAACGGACACAAAATCTGATCCAAATAGGTAGGAGTGGGCAAGAGGATTTTGAGCTTGAACACTTGGCCTACAATCCTTCTCCCGAGTTTTGATGCTCTCCGCAGGTAGTACCTCAGAAGGTGATGGTACTCTTGGTGAATGCTCTTCTTGGGAATCGTTACAATTCTGTAAATCTGGAAAAGGTACTTGTAAGCAAAATGCCATCATTGAATCTGAAAGGATGTGCAATAGTCTACAATTTCCAAATAACATTGCACAACTTTTGCAAAACTAAAAGTTTCAACCAACAAATATTTTAAGAAATATTTTTGCTGGAAAGTTAAATTGGAGCATGCTCGATCTATGGATAGTGACGGTCGTTCAAAGTTTAGGTCATATAAAGTGTTGAATAATTTGAAGAGAAATAACGAAGGAGGAAGAATAGAAAATATGTGGTTTGAACTACGACACACAAAGCCCAAAGGGCTACATCTCTTTCATTACATTCTCTCTTGATTTTCATTACAATCATCATCTCTATTTATAGGTGAAATAATATAATAAATATGGAAACAATATCAATGGAGATTCCTAGAATCACTCCATGAATCACTCCCGTCAATATGTCAATGAGTGATTTAAGGCTTCAATCACTCTCAGATAATATTCTCCAGCATAAAGCAATGGCAGTAGTGCTCGGTCGAGGTCCAGGTTGAACGAACAGCACTAAAATTTTGGATTTTTTTTCTCAAAATAGCAATCTAATAACAATTTTTTTTTTATAATAACAATTTATTTTATTCTTCCGTATAAGAGTCCTATCTTGGCTTCAAATAAGGGGTAATAGTCAGCCAAGGTTCTCTCTCACAGCTCTTTAACTGTCTACATTTTATTAGAGAGATTTTCTTCTCTTTTTTTCAGAGAGAGAGATTTGAGAATCAACCTACGGTTATCATAAACATCAAATTCTATGGGTTAAAAACTCAATGCGAGGAAAATAGAAACCACCAAAAGGAGCATCAAACCAGGTGGTTCAGTAAAGAGCAAGTTGAACGGGTGTGACCAGTCATTGGATACCATAGTGGTAGAGGAAGCGTGGAATGTGTGAGGAGCGAATTCGTCAACTAGTACCAGCAAAAAACAGGTAGAAATTCTGCTGTGAGTCTCGACAAAAAGGTGATCAGGGGATTCTTGTGTTTGAGTCTGGTTAACCTAGTTCTAAATCTTTCTAGTGGGTTGATCTGCCTAAAGTAGGTCTCATGATGTTCGATATCTAGAGTTTTCCATGTAAAAGATCCCAGGTCACTGTTCTAATTTATTTACTGCAATGTGTTTTAGATTGATGTTTCAACTAGTTAAAATATAAACAAATGTAAATTCATCATCAAGATTTCAATAGACAGTAATTTCATAAATTAATATCCATAACACCTACAAATTTATTTCATAAATTTAATTGGAGATATTAGGTCCCATTAAACTGTGTATACTCTGATATATCAGAGCCTTGAGTAATGATCTCTAAATACTTCATGCTGAAAGCTTTCAAATTTGGGTAGCAAATCAGAGTAGATGTTGGATATGAATTCAACAAATAACTGGAATGTCCGCCAAATCGAGGAACTGGAGGTCATAAAGTGGACAAATTGCCCTCCAATTGTTTTAAGTTTGTCGTGCTATACAAACCCATAATATTCTCGCAAAATTCCTACATTTTTCAAAAGTGAAATTTCATAAGACCAAATACTTGGCGGATAAAATATGCAACTTGCAACAAAAAGCTTCACCTGGGTAAGTAAATCCCAAAGCGTTATAGATCCTTACATTTGAAAAAGGACATGACAGGCGTTTGGAACAGCATATAACATTATCGTCACACCATGATGACTTGGAAATTTTTTTTTTCATAAGTATGAAATAGAAAAGAAAGCACTCAAAAGGGGAGTGCGTCCCTAATTACAAGAAGAAGGTCCAGAAGGACCAAGAGAACCCAAAAAGACAACCTTTTCCTCTATACATTTACAATATGACTTGGAATTGTAGACTGGGCAACTTTTTCCTTTTTATGTAAACTCACAAGATGGACAACAATTTATGGAAGAATACCATGAATAGAGAGGACAAAAGACGTAGCCATTCAGAAACAGTTATGGGAGTTATTAACTGATTTTTGGACGGGAATGCAAAAGCCAGGCGAGTATGGGGTAGAGAAAGGTCACCTCGCTCTGCCCTATCCCATATATTGATTAATTACAACTTTGTCCTTAAATTTTGTTTTTATATTCACTAATGCTAATCATGAAGCAAATCCTAGTTTATTCTCTTTCAATCACTAAATAGCTTTTTGAATTATATTTATTTGAGAATTATATGTACCCTACAATAGTATAAAGTCTCAAGCTCCTATTGAAATATTGAATCTTATTTTTATTCGCGTAAGACTTACCATGGTTGAAAATTATTTCATTAGTTTCGCTAAATTCGTGATACAATTACCAAAGTATTCTACTAAACACATACCAGGACCACCCCATTTCATAAACAGTTTGCGGGGAAGGATGGAGGTAGCTATGCTAAATAGGGATAGGGATGGAGTTGGTAACCCCCGCCTCGTTGCCATCCCTACCATGAAGGTGACGATTGCTGCGAACTCTAGTAGAGTATTTGGATAGTAGAAACATTCATATTTCCCCTTCCCTTTCTGTAGATTAACATACCTAAATAGTACAAAGCAAATCGTAACTAGATTGAAATGAAAATTTCAAGTTCCTAGAAAAGAAAAAGGGTAGTCTAATCAAGTCATATAAGAATACTATGCCCTTGGTCACCTTATTGAAAAGCAGCTTTTCTTTTCTTCTTCATTTTGCTTTTATCTTTTCCTTCCTCTTTTTCTCTTTCAAAAAGTGAAAAGCCCATAATTTGACTTGACCAAGTTATTAGTCAAGTTCAGAACTGTGACACCACTCAATAGAATTTTGAAAGTTCAATAAGAAAAACATCTAAATATACAACATAATAACAAAAAATATTAGACCAGTTGAGCAAACTATACTGAAAGAGAAAAAAAAAATCACAATGCCTTCAATGAACATGGCGTAGTAACAAGAGAGTTTTGTTGAAGGATTTAAATATTCAAGGTTATACATCTCTAACAACTTAAGCTTTTAGAGCAATTGGGTAGTTAACATGGTATCAGAACAGGAACTGCCGTGTTTAAACCGCACTCTCACCCAAATTAATAGTTGTTTGACATGTTGGATCAAAAGATACCACGTGAGGGGGCATGTTGAATGATTTAAAATATTCAATCTAGTTTACACCCTCTCTAAAACTAAAGCTCTTGGAGCAGTTGGGTAGTTAACAAGTTTGATATATATTGTTCATGTACCCACAAAATTAAGCCAAGGGTTATAGAAGAAAACAAAAAAGACGAACATATATATATATAGACTATAGAGACACACCCACACACACAGTTCCTGTTTCTTTCCGATGGACAAGATGCCTAAAATTCCAAAAGTACCATTCAAAATTTCAAATCCATGACCATGCTGAATTTTGAATTGTCGATGCAGAAATTGAACAATTGGGCCAGTCTTCTTAATTGACCTTGAATGGTTTCCCAGCATAAAAATAAAATGAAAAACCTTTCTTATGCCACACCATAAAAAGACGCACAGTCCTACTTAACCCACTACGTAATATAGTTATTTTTCTGCAATCCTTTTAAGCTGTCAAATATGATGTTACCTCTCGTAGTGTTTTGATGCTGCTCGGCAGGTACAACTCTCAAACATAGATCTGAAGAGGCGTCATCCTGAATTATTGAGAAATGTAAAAGTAATTAAATTGATACAGTGGAAATACAACTCGTGAACAAAGATGAACAGAAAACCTCAACAAAGGAAGCTTTGCTGTCACTGAAGAACGAGAATCCTTGCAACCGTTGCATTATATCGATCAGCATCCCCGTTCTAGATGAATGCATTACTTTATCCACTCTGGAGGGAAATGCTTGAAAATGAGGGAATGCAATAAGAGAGGGTCTCCATGTATTCCCTATGGAAGGGTGGAAATACTTTGCAACTAATTGAGTCTCAGAATCAGTTAGTTTGGCTTTGAACTCGGGTGTCTGGACAGGATGATCTTCTTTCCCTTTCTTTCCACGAGGGACAAATTGCTCAATTGACATCTCATGGAACTGAACTTCTGGTTTGAATATATGGGGAATCTACATATAGAACAGAATATATTAGACGTTACGAACACGATAACTGCAAGATGAACTATTAGACAACGTCACCTCATGAAGCTTACCATCCTTGGACTAGAATGGAAATTGAAGCTATTCATCCCCCCATTTCGCATATGTTTCTTAATAGACTTACTATTTGCCTGCTTTCTCATGTAACCCCTCAATTCTGACCCTTCACAAGCTAAAACTAGTAAAGCTTGTTAAGAAATACCGAATACTTTGACAGATCGTACCAAAACTTTCAAAATCTTTTAATGATACTTAAACATGGAGAAGTGGAGAATAAAATATTAAAGAACTTGCACGCTTAATAAATTGGATTGTCAATCTACTCCACACACATTCTATATGATAGAAGGATATCAACTCGCCCATCATGCTTCCTTCCAGTCCTCCCCATGCGCTGGATCATTCTCAAAGGAGAGACATTAGCATCAAAACATATAACAAGATCAACTTCCATGATATCTAAACCTTCTTCGCCAATTGATGTTGCAACAATCACATTGTATCCACCAGCCCGAAACTTCTGCAGAGGAATCCAGTGAGTCGATGCAACGAGTCAAATGGAAATAGAAAGTAAAAGCATTACCTCCAAAACAGCCTGTTGGACTTTTTGTGACTGCCCCTTTAATGCTTTTCCTGTAATGAACTATAATAAGAATCAGTTCACAGAAGATTACAAGGTAAGATCCTATGGCCAAGAATTTGAAGGAGAGAACTAACATAAGTTTGCAGCGAAAGCAGAAATTTTATGGATATACATTAATTTCAATTTATTTGGAGTTGTTGGAAATTATACATTGCCCTCCTTAGCAAGATTGAAATATCTTGGTTAACACACCAAAATGATATCCACCAAGCTTCATGGAGTAAAACTGACCACATCCAACCTTTCTTCCTCCTACCAACATTCTCCTCTATCATCCCCGTCCCTACAACCATCATAATATATAGTGCAAACATAATTTTCATCTCTCTCTCTCTCTCTCTCTCTCTCTCTCTCTCACACACACACACACACACACACATGCACATGCACATGCACACGCGCGCGCGCACACAGAGTTGAATGATTTAATTAAATTTCCGCTTAACCTATTCGGAGCTTCTTTCCCTTCCCCTCAGATCTTAAGCCCATTCCATAGCTCGTTAAGGAACAACCATCAGGAGGGATTCAGTCTGAAGGTGATAGTAGGTTCAGATAACTAACGACATGCCTTACGCTTGCACAAGTACGCCTCAAAGAGAATAAAGTGATTGCCCTCATCACTGTCCTCTCCCCTACACAGTTCAAATAAAAAACTCTCTACTTTCCTCTTCAGAAAATTAGTACACCATACTCGCAATAAAGCTTCTGGCAATATATCTTCTTCAATATCCTCCCACTGTCATTAAAAGTATGCTTGCCCCAATTCCTTAGATGTTTTATCATTCAAAGCCCCTCAACCAAAAACCTACTGGCAAAATGTATCAAGTTAATAACTGAACATGTTCACAAAGAACTTCAGTTCAGCTCAGTATTGTTGAGAAAAGGATGAGGCTAATCCAAACACAATTTAACCAGGCTTCTGATTGTATACGTTACATGGGATATCGATGTAATTGCAGGCTGATTTGCTTACGTGTCAAAGGTGCTACATAGATTAGGGGAGGACAATGAGAAAAGAATGTAAACTGAAGCTGTAAGAAAATATATGGTCACCTATGGCCCTATATATACTCAGACAAATGATGTGCTCACGCAGCTGATCTGGTTTGCAGGAAAGAAGTTTCATTAAGTTGACATAAAAAATACTTAAAGCCTCTTTACCAGAACTAACAGTTCCACACTACAAATCAGCGGTCACAGAAAATGCAAAGAAAAACAAACAAACATGGATTTACATATTTTGTAATACAAGATTCATCATATAGCAAAGGAACAGGAATACAGACCTGAACTTTGGCCAATAAACTGGGTTGCTTTAACTAACTCTCCAATATTTGCCAATGCATCCATTATGTCCCTGCAAAGGTCATTATGTTAAGGTAGACAAAGTATTTCCTGAAAAAAATATTATTTATAACAAAATAAAAATTTAAAAGGCGACACTACATCAAAAAGTCAAAATGATTGTTTGAAGTCAGCAAGAAAACAGAATCAACTTTGGAATATGCTAATGTATCATCATCACCTGACACTGCCCCTAAAGTTTGAGAATATGATAACCCTTGAATTTTTTGGATCTTTTGTTTCTGCAATAGAACATTCACTATCAAAATCTCCAGAAACAAAAAATATTCTTTTATTCAAAGAGATAAGAAAAAAAAAATTAGCATTGAATATATACATCTAATATTCTGAAAGTTTTCTCACAACAATAAACAAAAATATATATCATTTAAATCTATTCCCAATAGTATTCAGCACAAAATCAACAATAAGGGAATGCTTATTCTATGTTGAACGACAGAGTAAAGCAACATTCATATCATAGAAAGACTGAATAGTTGAATAATGGTCCATTCACATGACTAGAATTTTTCAGGTGAAAAACAGTCATTCAAAGCAGATCGAAAGAAAAACAGATGTCAGTGTATCAGTTAATTTGTGCTTTAGGCATGACTGACTGGTGACTGAAATTAGCATTATAAATAGGTTTGGCACAGGGTCGTTGCCTATAGAAACAGTTAAGTTGGTTAAAATATTGACTTTCCTATCACTGAAATGGAATATCACAAACGAACAAGCCTTCAGTTAGTCCACAAAAATTTAAGTATGAAGTATGAAGTAGAGAGAAAGCAAAACCATGTGAGTTCAAATTCAAAGCTGCATTAAAGGACAGAATAGTCATGTGAGTGGCACATACTGAAATGTTCAATCAGTACTTCTAACATTTTTGACAATTTTGGACTTGGAGCACCATGAGACAAGCTATGCTGCATTGAAAGCTTTGCTTTCCAGATGACTTCATTTCTACTCATAAGTCGAGCAAAAGACCTGCAAAATTGAGCTTAAATAAATATATTGATGGTAGCAACCTCTACACTCCTTGAAATAGTTGGAAATGTAATAGAAATAAAGAACACGTTAATCTTAAAAGAAAATTGTACTGCTCAACTCAAAAGCCTGTAACCAGAACTGAGTCTGCTTGGAGATTGCTAAGAACCATCTACTCTTAAACCATAAGCTGTGAGAGAGGGTGTAACTTATATTTTAATCCTTCCATAAGCCCTCACATGTGGCCTTCTTTTCTATCCTACATATGTTTCAATTCTAGTATCAGGGTGATAGTGAAGTTTGAACACGAAATTTTTGGCTCTGATGCCATGTTAACAAATCTGAAGCTGTCACAGAGGGTGCAACTTATATATTTCAATCCTTCAATACAAATGAACTCATATTTACAGATGGAAATGTGTGGAAGTTTTTATCCTCACACATCCCACCTTGAAAAAAATCAGGGTGAATGAAAGTTCCATTCTCTTCCACAGCAAAGAGGATTGGTCTTGCACTCGGATTTACCTAAAACAAACTGACCGCATGCCAGTAGGACACAAAATTCTAATATTAACAAATGACATAGTTGATTGACTTCCTCAAGGTTATAGAACAATATTTTGATTTCAGTTTTCAAGGTTTGTTCATCTCTTACCGGCCATCATTTAACCCAAGATATTGCCTATGTTTGTAAATTCCAAATCAACTATTCAACACCTAATCATGATAGCTTGCTCCCTCTTTCAGAGATGATCCGCATTACAGAGAAGTCTTGGCTGCAAATTAGGATGGAAACGTTTATCAAAACTACTCCCTGTATTAGAAGGTATCTCCTTTTAGACAATCAGAGAGAAGTGTAAGAATATTACAAGGCTTTCAGAAGATAGTTAGATAAATTAAATAAAACCACCCAGTTACTGATTGTATTGAGGTTTTTAGAAGATAGCATCCAGAATATTGCATCTCCCTATCTCTTGAGGGGTAGATTCAGATCTCAGCACCGTCCCTGGTCAAGTAATTGCTAGTGGAGGACTCCCATTTCAGGGTGATGTTTATATTAGTTTACTTCAAGTTGGTGAATTATTACCCTCAAATCACCAAGATAGGAAGATTCACGACTATTGACCAGGACCAGAGGGAGGGAGAGGAGGAGGGGGAGCGAGGGCGGGCATATAGTGGCAAACTCTATCAATAGTATTAAACGTTTAATCATTGATGGGAACTTTCTAACGAAAAAGTAAAGGCTGTCACTTCCAAATTTTTTAAAAACTCAGTTTATGGTACTTAACTTCAATTATTAATGGCGATTTTCTACAGATAATTAAAGCTTTCTTACCTAAATCCCTAATTTAAGGCTACATTGTGATTATTAGAGGTTGCAACACCTTCTAAGTCTAATGAACTTCTTGCTTTTACAAATCAAATCAGCGGAAAAAAAAAATTAGTTATTATTGTAATCCTTACAACCTAACTCTATCAATTCCTATCTACATACACAAACATGTATATTTATTGGTTATAAATTGGAGAGAAGAATTAAAAATCATGACACTTAGAAATAGCATTAAACGTTTAATCACTGATGGTATTTTCTAAAGAAAGAGTAAAGGCTGGCCCTTCCAAATTTTTTAAAAACTCGGTTCATATTACTAAACTTCAATTATTAGTGGCAATTTTCTACAGATAATAAAAGGTTCTTTCCCTAAGTTTCTAATTTATGCCGACATTGTGGTTATTTGGTTTGCAAATAAGTTTACTTGCAAGACCTTCACAGTCTAATGAACTTTTTGCTTTTAAAAATAAAATCAGGAAAAAAAAATAGTTATTATTATAATCCTTACAACCTAACTCTATCAATTCCTATCTAGATACACAAACACATTTATTGCTTATAAATTGGAGAGAAGAATTAAAAATCATGACGCCTATCAAATTCATGGTTCTTCGCCTTTTTCTTCTCTGTTCATATATAAACAGATCTTCTCTTAACAATATGAATATACAATAAGAATATACCCCCAACCAATTTTACAATTATTTTATTTTAATTTATTTTACTAGTTTGGCCACCATATAAATATATGGGCAGTATATAACTCATCTTTTAAACAAGATTGTACGATGGGCAGTGTAATTTTAGATATGAAGGAAATGCGGGTGGTACACGAGGATATGGGGATTGTGATCATTGTAGTAACAGACATGGGGAAGCCCATAATTGCTGGTATTATGTTAGTACCCATCATAATATTGAATTTACTGGGACTATGTGAAAAACTCATTTGGGCAATTCAAGCAGTTCTCTTCTAAAAAGTTTTTTTATCATTCCTCAAACAAATAATCATCCAGATTCCCAGATTCTAGTGATTCAATCTCACAGAACAATTCCTCTACTAGTAATATTATCCTGTTTTCCGTGAGGAATTCAATACCCTGGGCAAAAAGACACAAAATATGTCTATTGTTGATGTGCAACATTTGCCCAGTCAGATAATATTGAATGTTTTTATGACTTAAGATTCTAAATCCTCCCTTGGGTTATTGACTCAAGGTCATCTGCAAATATGACTATTACAAGCTATCATTTACTACCTTAAAAGTTTGATTTTATCCTATGTTATTCTAGCTAATGGTAGTACTGGTACAATTGTTGATCGGTATACAATTAGCCCAGCTTTTCCATTTTTAACCTCTGTGACTGTTGTCCCTCAATTGCCTTTTAAATTGCTATATAAATTGAATTATTGTGAGCCTTAGTTTAGTGATCTTTCATCCTTCCTATTTTGTCTTTCAGGACCTCAAAATGAAGAAGATAAGAATTGGTGATCATGAACAGAATGGTTACTACTACTAAAATTGCGGTTCCACTAGTAGACTTGAGGCTCTCCACTCGAGGAAATCAACCCAACAACCTTTGATTCACCTTGGTCACCCTTTGATGAAGTACTTCAAGCCTACATTACCTATTCTTGGGTAAGTGTCTACTCTAGAATGTGAGGTTTGTCAACTATGCAAGCATCATAGGATATCTTTTACATCTCCTGAGAGGACTAAAGATATGAAGGTAGATTGTCATTATGTGAAAGACTTGGGTGAAGAGTAGTAGTAGTAAAGTGAACTCCATAGATCAATGTCGAGATGTATTTACCAAGGCATTGAAAAAGGTACATTTTCCTGAATTATGTAACACGTTGGGAATGATATATATTTATGCTACAGCATGAAGGAAGGGTGGGGTAATTGCATAATAGGTAAAAAGAGTAGGGAACATTTGAGATATGAGTTATGATATAGTGGCTGAATTTTTTTTGCCCGAAAAGAGTTCGAATCTGATGTGGCAAGTCCACGTCATATGCATAGACCTAAACCTCACGTGAGAAACTAAGAATCATCTTTTCAACCAGGTTTTTCTAAAAGAGGAATACACTGCTTCTAAATCTCGTCTTCTACTCTTCTGAGCAACAAGACCATGGAATGCTTCTCTCCTACAGATAAATAAGATCCGTGAACCAAAAAAACGGACATGGTGGGAAAATAAATTAAATTTGTATCTTTAACAAAAGGAAGAACATAGATAGCTATATATATATATACTTATGGATGTTCAAGGATATATACACTTATTCAAATTGCATTGTTAAATGCCATTGAATCTGGATTATTGAAAGGTTGCATAGTTTATCCAATTTAGGTCACCCAATTTTTCCCATAATTGTCAATTTTTTAGTTGAATCTTCTTTGAAAGAAAGAAGATAATTGAAAAAACCAGGTGACTGTGCATACTTTGGGGCAGGCTCCCCTCTTGAGCCCCTTTAATGAAATTATGGAAAAATAAACATGGGAAATGAAACAGAAAATAAAGGAGTGATAGACAGCCCTGGTGAAGTCATGAGGATGGAACAAATTTGACGGTTTCTAATGTGCTACTGTAAGGATTTGAAACAACAGAAAGGGTGCTGGGAGAACTGATGCAATCTGTTATGTCTTGAGAAAGGTCATTTGAATTAATGTAGTCAATAGTCGAAGATATTAATGATGGTATTGGAAATACTAGAACCTAATGGGAATTAATAGTCTAAGTATATATATATATATATATGGCAGCCTCTACATCTACTGTAATCAAGTTTAATCAACCCTTGTCTTGACCAGCCTTGTATATTGCCCAAGTGTCTGAGCCAAGTTGCGCCACCATGAGCCATCTTCATGTCAAGCATATGCCAACAGTGCATAATGCTTGTATTTGCTGAGCCAAAGTCCTGCCCCAGCCCTCCCATGCCTTCGCGCACATGAGAGACTATCTTTGCCAAGCTTGCACCAAGTCACGCCCATGTCTTGGTTCCTCAATGCCTTGGCACATACGCATGCCACGCCATGCCTATGTCTTGAACCTGTCAGCACTAACATTTGCTTGTCTTTGTGTCACAGTCTTGCCCCAAGAGCAAGTTGGCCTAGCCAAAGCTTGGTATGCACATGGCTTGCCAAGCCAAGTGCATTGCATGCACACCAATGCATGTCAAGCTAAGGCATCACCTTGCCAAAGGCAAGTTGGCACACTTGTGGGCATACACGCATAGCTTGCCAAGCCATGCGTATTCCAGCACAGCCCACCGTGTCATCACCGAGCCATCTCACCCACCATGTCATCATCGAGCCATCTCACCAACCGTGCCACCGAACCATGTCAAAACATGCCAACAAGCTTCCTCATTCATGCTTTAGCCAAGGCTTGCCATGGCCTTGCTAAGTGGTTGGATGCCCACTTGAGTCAGGGACACTCACCCCCTATATATGCAGAAAACACAATTCCAACTGTGCCCAGAACAAATATCAACCATATCCGAGGAGCATAATGGTCATATTTACTTTTCCTGACCTCCAAAACCAAATCTTCTTTTACAGATCATCTTCTTAGATCACAAGGATGTTATAATAAAATTCCTACATTTTTCCAACACTCCTAAAGCCCGACTTCCAAAATTGGACTTATTTACAAAAATGTCACTGTGTCAGTCTCCCATGTCACACTAGCATGCTACAGCACACCTCAGGACTTCACCGGGTAACAAACCTCCCCCACTTGAAGAAGTCCAACGTCCTCGTTGGAGCCAACCCATCATGTGCTTAGCGTCCTTTTCTGAAACATAACGCTTTTGATAACAAGTCGGCACTTCCACGTTTCAACTTCAAACAAATTTCTGCAACAAACAATGTTGCACCTCTGCCTTAGTCACAAATCCGACCTCCGCATCAATTTCTGACCGTGTATCACTTTCCTTAGCCATGAATCCGTCCTCTGCATCAATTTTGGCTAACATATAACAACACATGCCTAGTCTAGAATCCTATCATCCGCATCAATTCTGACCAAGCCTTCAATAAAAACCACGCCTTGCCAAGAGTCCCAACCTCCGCATCAACCCTTGTCATGCCTTCAACAATATTATGCCTTGTCAAGAGTCCCAACCTCCGCATCAACCCTTGTCAAGCCAATCATAAACACAACATGGACTTTGTTTCTACAGCCAGCAGCCCATCATAACATGAACATAAGGAAATCGACATTACCAAATCAGTGGTAATGCCATCTTTTGGTGAGCATCCTTGCATAGCCTTTCCTCGCAGCCTCGCACCCACCACAACATACTTGCTTCATTTCTTAGCACGCCTGGCCTACCCATCATCCATCACTATCAATGGACTTAGTCGAATAGGAGCACCACCCCCATCCGAGTGTGAACTTTCATCATCTGGACCATCCGTTGTCACGGCATTCATTTTCTCCTTTCTTGGACACTTTCTGGCCCTATGCAGTCCTTTGCAAATGAAGCAACCCGAGTCATATTTTGGCTTCTGTTGACTCATTGCATCAGCCTTGCCTTTGTCCTCCTCAACAAGTGGTTTCCTGGGCTTGTCATCAAACTTGCCCTTCTTCTTGCCCTTGCCTTGGTTAGGGTCAAACTTCTCCATCCGCAAGTCCAGCAGACTATCCGTAGCAATAGTGGCAGAAGAGAGGTCAGTCACACCCCTCTTCCTTAACTCGATCTGAGCCCACGATTGCAATCCCGCCATAAAATTGAACAACTTATTACCCTCTGACATGTCTTTGATGTCCAGCATCAAGGATGAGAACTCCTTCACATACTCACGCACCGACCCAGTGTGCTTGAGATTTCTTAGGCACTCCCTTGCCACCCAGCCTGAATTCACTGGCAAGAACTGTTCCTTGAGTTCTCTCTTCAATTCTGCAAAAGAATTGATAATTGGGCGTGACTCGTCCTCCAAGCGTGTCCGCCAATACAACTTCGCATCACTAGTCAGATACATACTGGTGATGCTAATTTGATCTTCCCCTAGAATATGGGTAGCCCTAAAATACTGATCCACGTCCCATAGAAAATTCTCCAGAACTTTGGCACTCCACTTGGCTCCGAAAGCCTTCGATTCAGGGATCTTGATCTTTGACGATGGCTTCTCCCCCACCGTTGTCTGGTTCTGTACAACCCTCTTAATCAGCCCGTACTCCCCTTCCAAATCCGTAACATTTGCCTTGAAGACACCAACAAAGTCTTCTGTAACAGCCTTCATTTTAGAATTCATGTCAGTCATATATTCCAAGATCTGAGCTCCAACGGTGATTGGAGTATCCTTTCGTGGTTTCTATTTTATGTTTGCTTCTAGTGGTATCAGAGCTTGCTGTCAGATCTGTGATTATTGCGGATCTATGGTTGGGTAATCAAACAACCAAGTGGGCAATACAGAAGTGCCTCAAGCACAAAATGCTGGTAACGTGGCTACAAGAGAAGATTTGGAGAACCTGCAACAACAAATTAATCAGTTGTGCACCAGATTGGAGCAAGCTGAACTCATTCACCCTCCTAATCCAACCTCAAATGAATGTATATCAACATGGAAATTGGAGAAACCGACCAGGAGCAGAAACATTTCAGCAAGTGCCTGAAGAATTTTCAAATGATGAAGATGGAGGTTTTACCACATGCAAGGCAGTCAACCTTTAATCGTAACTTTCAGCGGGATCAAGATCTATGTATTAAGGTGGAAATTCCAACCTTCACGGGAGAAGAGCAACTGGAGGAAGTTTTGCTCTGGATTAATGAAGTGAAAAGAATCTTTGAGTACCTTGACCTCCCTAATAATAAGAAGGTAAGATTGGTGGCTATCAAAATGAAGGGATATGCATCTTCTTGGTGGCAACAAGTTCAACTAACTAAAGTTCAATCGGGAAAGGAGTGTGTTCAAACCTGGACAAAAATGTAAAGGATGATCCGAAGCCAATTCTTTCCACTAAACTACGAAGGAGTTCTGTTCCAGCATTACCAATCCCTTTATCAAGGAACTCGCATGGTTCGGGAGTACACAAATGAGTTCTACAAGATAAGAACTCAAGTACAATTGGCTGAGACAGAAACACAAGTCATTCATCGTTATTTGATGGATCTCAACCCAAGTATAAGAAACCATGTGGAGTTGTAGCCTTGTTACACTTTAGCAAGCGTTGTCCAATTAGCAATGAAGGTGGAAACACAACAGAATCAGCCCAAAAACTACACAAATCAGTTTAGAAGAGGAAAAGTACAAATAGAGGCTGAATATAGTCAAGAAAACAGCAATCAGAAGGCTGGAACAGCAACCAATGTTATGCAGAAAAATAACACACCAGTAGCTACCTTTGGACGTGGTTGAGGCCGGGGTCATGGAACAGCATATACTGCTCCCGGAAATAGTAGCACACCATTCCAGTCCATGGGAAATAGGATAAATTGCTACAAATGCGGTAAAGAAGGGCACAAATCATCTGATAGTAGAAAGGCGGCTAGCAACTTGCTTATCAATGAGGATGATTCCAACTGTACAGAGAATCAATTTGATGAAGCACAAGATGACAGTTTCCTGGATTTTGAAGAAAATGAAGTCACATTTGAAGATAGGGATCTTCCAAATCTGGTGGTTCGTCGAGCTATGTTAACGCCAAAGCAACCAGAAGTTGATTGAAGGCGAAATAACATCTTCAGAACAAGATGTACATCTCACGGGCGACTTTGCAACGTCATTATTGATGGAGGCAGTTGTGAGAACTTGGTTTCCGAAGAGATGGTTACGAAATTGAAAGTAGTAGTGTAGCCACATCCAAAGCCTTATCAAATACCTTGGTTTAAGAAAGGATGTGAGGTTAAGGTAAGTGAGCAATGTTTTGTTCCCTTTTCAATTGGAAAATATTCATATAAAGTTTTGTGTGATGTGGTGAATATGGAGGCTTGTCATCTTCTATTGGGAAGGCCGTGGCAGTTTGACAACAAGACAATCCACCTTGGTGAAAAGAATGTTTATACCTTTTACAAGAATGGAGGAAAGGTAACCCTAGCTCCAATGAAGGATGAAGACTTTCCTAAGTCCAAGAATGAAGAAGGACATGCTTATTTGACATCCCAACAATTACTTAGTGAATTTGAGGAAAATGAAGTTGCATACGTGCTTCTAGTCAAGGAAAGAAAGGAGAAACTACAAGAGACACCTGTTGAAATGGATTAAGTGTTGAAAGAGTTTAGCGAAGTTTTTCCTATTAACTTGCTCGTGGGATTACAACCACAAAGAAGTATCCAATTTAGCAAAGTTTTTCCTATTGACTTGCCCACGGGATTACAACCACAAAGAAGTATCCAGTACCACATTGATTTGATGCCACGAGCTAACCTACCAAACCTGCCCCATTATCGAATAAGTCCAAGAGAGCATGAGGAACTCCAAAGGGAAGTTGA
Organism: Cornus suecica; assembly: GCA_963922005.1. Taxonomy (NCBI): domain Eukaryota; kingdom Viridiplantae; phylum Streptophyta; class Magnoliopsida; order Cornales; family Cornaceae; genus Cornus; species Cornus suecica. Next base: position 45,720,865 of record OY998246.1, on the reverse strand, counting down.
AGAGCTGCTGCAAAAGGGATTTATTCGAGAATCCATGAGCCCATGTGTTGTCCCAGCACTCTTGACTCCAAAGAAAGATGGAACGTAGAGGATGTGTATTGATAGTAGAGCTATCAACAAGATTACAATAAAGTATCGTTTCCCCATACCGCGGTTGGATGACATGTTACATGGAGCAAAAGTCTTTAGCAAGATTGATTTGAGAGTGGCTATCACCAAATCAGAATTCGAGGTGGTTATGAGTGGAAGACAACATTTAAAACAAAAAAAAAAGGCCTCTACGAGTGGATGGTGATGCCTTTTGGTTTGTCAAATGCTCCTAGCACTTTTATGCGTTTCATGAATCAAGTTCTAAAGCCATTCATCGGGAAGTTTGTTGTGGTGTATTTTGACAATATTTTGATATATAGCCCATCTTGATAGACTCATTTGCAGCACCTAAGGGAAGTATTAGAGGTTTTATGACAAGAGAAACTCTATGCTAACCTGAAAAAAGTGTCATTTCATCACTGATTCCTTGTTGTTTTGGGTTATGTTGTAAGCGCAAATGGAATTAAAGTTGATGACAGCAAAGTGGCAGCCATTAGAAGTTGGCCAACACCAACTACAATTGCAGAGGTATGAAGTTTCCATAGTCTTGCTACTTTTTACAGACGTTTCATCAAGAATTTCAGCAGCATAATCGCTCCAGTAACAGATTGCTTGAAGAAAGGCAGATTTGAATGGACAAATGAAGCTGAAAAAAGTTTTTAGCAGATTAAAGAAAAGCTTTGTTCAGCCCCAGTCCTTACTTTACCAGACTTTGAACATCTCTTTGAAGTAGAATGTGATGCTTCTGGAATTGGGATTGGAGCTGTTTTAAGTCAAAAGGGGAGGCTGATAGCATTTTATAGTGAGAAACTTTATGATACAAGGCGCCGATACAACACCTATGATCAGGAGTTTTATGCTATTGTTCAAGCGTTAAGACATTGGCAACACTATTTGCTTCACCGTAAATTTATTTTGTTTTCGGATCATGAAGCTTTGAAGCACATAAACAGCCAAAAGAAGTTAAATCAGAGGCATGCAAAGTGGGCTTCTTTCCTCCAACAGTTCACTTTTGCATTAAGGCACAAATTTGGAGTTAGTAAAAAAGTGGCGGATGCTCTTAGCCGAAGAACCATATTGTTGAATATTATGTCTACAACCATTAATGGATTTGAATCTTTTAAAGATTTAAATCCTACTAATCCTTACATTGGTACAGCTTAGAGTACTTGCACTAATGGACAAGAAGGAGCATATGTGTTGCACAAAGGCTTTCTCTTCAAAGGCAATCAGTTGTGCATTCCAGAATGCTCTTTGCGAGAAAGAATCATTCTAGAAATGCATGGACGAGACTTGGGTGGACATTTTAGAAGAGACAAGACATATGCTATGATTGAGCAAAGGTACTTTTGGCCCAAAATGAGGCGTGATGTGTACCGGGTTGTTGATAGATGCCAAACATGTCAAGAATCGAAGGGAAAAGTCCAGAATACCAGTCTTTACACACCACTACCCGTTCCTAAAGCACCTTGGGAGGATGTTAGCATGGATTTCGTGTTGGGGCTGCCTAGAACTCAAAGGGGAATGGACTCTATTTTTGTGGTCGTTGACAGATTTCAAAGATTGTTGATTTCATTAGTTGCAAAAAGACTATGGTTGCATCAAATATTGCAAATCTCTACTTCCGAGAAGTTGTTCGCTTGCATTGAGTGCCAAAGACAATCACATCAGACCGAGACTCCAAGTTTTTGTTACATTTTTGGAGAGCTTTATGGAATAAACTAGGAACTGGGCTGCAATATAGTAGTTCCTACCATCCTCAAACAGATGACCAAACCGAGGTAGTCAATAGAAGCTTGGAAAGTATTTTGCAATGTTTGGTTGGCAAGAACCCATAGCAATGGAAATCCATTATTACACAAGTTGAATTTGCCTATAATTATTCTGTGAATCGAACTACTGGAGAAAGTCCTTTTGAAATAGTATACGGAAGACAACCAACTCATTTCTATGATTTGGCTCCTATACCACAGCTTGGGAAAAGCAATGCAAAGGGGGAAAACATGGCTGATGAAATGAAGAGGTTGCATGAGCACATCAGGTTGAAAATTGAAGAATCAAATGCCAACTACAAGGAGTATGCCGACAAGAAAAGGCGTTTCCAAAGTTTTAAAGAAGGCGAATGGTGATGGTTTTACTTGCGAAAGGAAAGGTTCCCAGCTAACTCTTATTCTAAGCTCAGCAAGAGGAAAGTTGGACCTTACCGAATCATTAAGAAGATTGGAGAAAATGCATATAAGATTGATTTACCTCAGCATTTGGGTATTGACCCTACATTCAATGTTGCAGATTTATATCCATACAAAGATGGCAGTGAAGATGGGATTGCTGGGCAAAATTTAACTCGTGGACGAGTTTCTTCTAAGGAGGAGGGATTGATGCAATCTGTTATGTCTTGAGAATCGTCATTTGAATTAATGTAGTCAATAGTCAAAGATATTAATGATGGTATTCGAAATACTAGAATCTCACGGGAATAGTAGAGGGTATTTTGAAAGTCAGTCTAGGAAGTGTAAGTGCCTCTAATAGCCTAAGTATATATAATATATATGGCAGCCTCTACATCTGTTGTAATCAAGTTTAATCAATATAATTATGATTCCTGATTTAGAGTGTTCTTCTTAGGCTTTTCCCAGATTTCCCTTTAGAAATCTAGGCTCCAACAGTGATTGAAGTATCCTTTCGTGGTTTTTATTTTCTGTTTGCTTCAAGAACAGGAACAAAGAGTTTGAGAAGAGATAATTCATGAGAAATTGGGTAAATATGAGAGGGAGAGAGAAGACTTCTATACGCTTCGGGGGTCTTGAATGAACTATCACAGTTCTAGAAGGGTGTCAAATGGAAAGTATGCTAAACATTGAGTCCATATTATTTTCCTTTTACCACTTAAAAAGAGGAGAGGACTCCTAGTCTCTCACACAAAGGTAGATTAAAGCATCTGAGGGGGCATTGCCAAGTCAGATTTGGACCCTTTTCGACCACTATATCATTACCCGTAAGAAATTCTGAAATATCCAATACTTAAATATATATTGCTCAGTGCTCTCACACCAAAATCTTCTTTACCCCAATTTTTTCTCCTGCAGAATTTCTCTATCCAATAACTTCGATAGGGAAAGCTGTCAAAAGTAAATTGCTATCCTTTAATTTAAAATTATAGATAGTGCTTAATTTAAGGCTGAATGAAGAAATACCCTTGTTGCAACTTTTCTTCAAGCATCTCGAATGCTGGCCTTATTCCATGGCTTGAAAGTAACTTGCGAATATGATAAAGTGTAATAAGAACTCCAAAACATCCTTCTACTTCGCCATATTTCATGTGGGACAGGTCCAGTGGTGGTGCTTGACGGAATTTGTCCCTTGAATTAAGTAAATCGCACGGACTCAACTGTCAATATATCAAACACAAACATTTAGAGAACAAATTAAGCATGTAACACAAGCAAACATGCTAATTTTTTGAAATGCATGGAAAAGCAAGCAAATTTATATATATACAGCTACAAATAGCTGGATGAAGAGAAAGAAAATAAGCGCAAAATTATTCCCACGTAACAAATAAAATTTTGCAATACACACCTGAAATAGAAGCCCAATCACGACTTAAAACAAACAACTATTTTGCAGAAGTTAGTTAAATATTTCTTTAACTTCCCATAAGTTACCTCTCAATAAAATATCATTTTTCATCACAGTAGTATGTAGGATGTGCAATTATATACAGCAAGCAACCAATTCACAAATGGTTGTTTGTTTTGTATGGGAGCATATCAAATATGATTCTCACCTAGTCCCCAGTGTCACATATTTTTTCCACATCGGCTCCGGATGGGGAGCGTCTTGAGTAAAAATGGGTTGTGTTAGTCCTACCTAATAGCTTACACTTTTAGGTCAGATAGCGAAGCACCTGGCCAGTGAAAATTTGTATCAGAGGCAGGTTCAATCCTTAATCCGGCGTCACCCCTAATGCCCACATGAAGGTGTTCGGGTCGGACCGGGCCCCCGCCGTTACGGTGAATGCGTAGGCAGGGTGGACCAAACGCAATGAGCGTGTTACGGATTTGGATAGGGGATAATGTCCCGGATTCTTGTTCCTCATTGGATACAGATGGGAAGGATCTTGAGTATATATAAATTAGGTGTTAGCCTACTGAACAACTTAAGCTTTTGGGTCAAACAGCGAAGCACCGGCCTGTGACACCTAGCACTTTAAATTGTTTTACCTATCCAAACAATTGTTTACCGTATAAAACACCGAGAACCTTCTGCGGCTTCTTTCATCAGTTAATGAAATATAAATTCTGGGTTTAGAAGTACCCAACACCGCAGTGCTTAAAACTTTCAGATAAGCTGTGAAAAAAGGACAGTAAGACATGCTGGTGCAGGACACATACAACTTGTCTGAAGCAAACTCATAGCAATAAGGGGGCAGTGCCTGGAAGTCTGGTCAATTTGATTAAATCTGCCAATTTACGACTATCATTGCTACTGACAAAGGGAGTACTCCTTTATATGAAAGGTTCACATTCAAGAAATTGATCGACAAAACAGTAATTTCCAACAATCACAACATAGCTGCAATTCTGTTGAATAAGAGCAAGTGAAAACAACTATACCACGGCACGTGTCAAAAGAAATTTTTAAGTATAGAGGAAATCATACAGTCTGGAAGTCTCTATTTTGGAGCACTCCAATCGCACAAAGCCTTGCAACAAATGGGCGTATTACTTCTGAAAGCAGATTATTAATTTCAACAGCATCTTGCCCCAAAGCGACCTAGCAGCAATGCGATGATAATTTAAAACTCATGAGAAAATATAAATATGGAAAAAACTCATCAGACACCAGATAATTGGGAAATGGCTTTGTTGAATTGATTTGCACAACCTAAAGTTCCACAATAAATTACTAGATACCTCTATTAATTCGATCTTTCTGTCATGCACATATGGACTCACATCATGGTCACTTTCATTTCGATATTCAAGTGTCGATATTTGTAAGTTATCAATAATCTGCTGTATTGTCTGCTGTTTCGCTGAACAATGACATTTAAATTAACAATTAAGATGTCAAATCTACAAAAATATTGGGGAAGCCAAGCAAGATGATGTATAACGTACATCCAGGAGTTGCAGTTAAAGCTACTAATCTGAGTTGCACAGGTACAGCCATCAACTACAAATTTAAAACATCGGTTATATAGTAAAGTAAATTGCATCCATAGAGAACACACTTTAGAATGAGGGTCGGCAGACAACAAATATCCTTATGGATGACTCGAATGGAAATGAAATGACGAACCTGACGAACTGCTACACAGTAGGAATAATTTCCCGATGCTCGGTGAGCCTCATCAATCACCAAGCAAACTAGTTGTTTCACAAAACATGTACCTATGGGAAAAAAAAATCATGTCAGTATAATTCACTTAAAGGTCTTAATTACTTTAAATTATGGTGAATTTTTTATGTCAGTAAAAAAAATATGGTGAATTTTTTAATTTACTGCAAATCCTGCAGCCTTTCAAAATTCTACAGTAGCAGACTTATTTTCAATTTAAAAACTGATTCCATTTTTACCAAACATGTCTCAAAATTTACGTTTTGTAACATTTTTGAATCTGGATTTCAGATATGGTTTGGCACTATTCAACATGATAACATCTGTTTACAAAAACTGTTCAGGTTTCATAATGAGTTTATAGATCCCAACATTCTTCCTTAATCCAAATTTGAAATGAAATATACTGACTTCAATATATAAATATTTCCCCCGTAATGCTTAAGAGTTGTAAACAGAAATTTGTTTCCTTACAAGTCCGAAGGACTTCAAGCCAACAAATGTATTGCCATGGATACACTTCAACGGCAATACAGATTTCATATAACAGAAACCACAGTAGTTGATTTAACCTTCTTTAGCTAAAGTCAGTTGGTTCTCACTTATAACTACTTAAAAATAATGAAAGAAATTTCATTATTCAATAGGTTCAAACAACCCCCACACCCTGGCGAAGGGAACAAAGACAAGGAAATGAGGGGGAGAAGGAGATGTTTCGGTCATTTTAAAATACGTCTACTCAAACTTCCATAATTGTCACTGACTAGATATTTATGAGTTCCACCTCCTTGGAAAATTATTAACTATACCCCTAAAGATCTAGCAGAGAAATAACTGAACTTCAAACAGAAAGTTTTCTAGAAATGGGATTTGATTTTCATCTCTATCCGCATTGTCAAAGCATCAGCTGAGACTTGGACAATTTCAAATAATCTTCTCTCTGAAATTGTGAGATACTCCTATTAAGCCCCAATAAGAAGATCCATTCGATAGTTCCCAAGCTCTTATATTACAATGGGTGTCATCCCAAACAGAACTGAAACTAGTGTCTTACGCTGCACACCAACCAATGTGTCAAATTATACATCAGACATGCCTCTGGCATATTAAAGTTATACAGTATCATAGCAAATCCTACATCAGACATGCCTCTGGCATATTAAAGTTATACAGTATCATAGCAAATTCTACATCAGACATGCCTCAACAGCATTTTAATCTGACAAAATATCATAGCTTTTCAAAACATACTCAATCGTCATCTAAAACATATTGAAACAATAGTTTGGAGTCTCACCAGATTGAATATCCTTCTCCAACACTTGGGGAGTAACAAAGAAAACTCGTTTAGCTTTCCAAAAGTATGCTCTTCTCGTTGGACTTGTTTGACCTGTCAAATCGATTGTCCATTCCTGCAATCAGTTTAATAGGAATCTACATATGTAAATGAATCTGATAATGCCAATGTCCAACTGAAGCAATAAATTGAGCAAAGAATGTCATGGGAGTATGAGAATGACGTCTTACTTGTGGTATTCCCACAATGTTATGGCACGCTTCTATTTGTTGCATTACAAGCGGTCGAGAAGGAGCAGCAAAAACAATTTTCCCTGCCACCAAAACACCAGCATAGGTGTCAGTGTTACATTAATCAAGCTCCCAAACTACTAGCAAAGCATAATCAAGATAAGCAATGCATATTAGGCTTCATACATAATTAAATGAATATTAAAATCATTTATACCCTTCTGAAGCCAAATAAAATTAAACATTTAACAAACACTAAATTATCAGATAATGGAAATCAATAATGGTTCAAATTTCTTGCATTTGAGTGATATTCAGTACTTTATCAAGGATCTGGAAGTTCTAGCAATTCAAAAAAATAAAGACATAAATGAGAACAAAAGAAAATCAATAGCATAAGCATTTAATTGTAAGTAATTATAATTCAAACTTAGTTTCAATTCCAGACTTGCAAGGTTGTACCACTGATCTAGTCTAGAGTAGGGCTGCAAACAACCGCGCCAAGCCGAGCTATATGCTATTCGGTTCAAGATCGTTTGTTTATAGCTCAGCTCAGCCTTGGGCTCGGCTCATCTCTTTTAAGAAAATAATTTGGATTCATGATCAAGATCGATCCATGCTCATTTTCAAGCTCATATAGGGCCAGGTTGGTAACCAATTAAGGTCATCATTTACTGTTTATATAAACAAATTTAGAGAGTAATACGTTTGTTAAATTTTGTTTTGTTTATAAAAAGTTTACACATTTGAAATGACATTGTAGTTAAGGCATGATTTTATAAACACCAAAACGTTGTTTATCATTATATGCTTATGTTTATGAAATACTATTGATCTCTTTTCTATCCACCACAATCGTCCATCACAACCGCCAACCACCTCCACTACCCGCCACCACCAACAACCTCCACTACTAGCCACCTTCATTTTATACTTGAGAAAATTTAAAGAATTCCAATACAAATTAGAAACAAATTTGTTGAAGAATATAAATATACAAGTTACACCCTTTCGAGCAGCTTGAGCTTTTGGAGTAGATTGGTGGTTAACAGTGTGTCAGAGTCAGGTTTATTGTTATACCTCTCTATACAACTATAATTGTTCAACTCGTCTCGGATCTTCGGAGCAACTTGTATTGGATCTTCATATCAACTAGTCTCGAATTTACTCTCTATGAATTCAAACAAACTTCGTTTTTCAATTTCAAGTTGGACACCTTAAAATCTAAGTGTACCAACTTGGGGGGATTGTTGGAGAATATTATTGTAGCAGTGATTAAAGCCTTAAATCACTCATTTATTTATTATTGATTTGAGTAATTTATGGAGTGATTCTAGGAAACCTCCATCGATATTGTTTCTATATTTGTCAGATTATTTCACATATAAATAGTGGCAATGATTGTAAAGAAAATCAAGAGAGAATATGATAAAAGAAATGTAGCCCTCTGGACTTTGTATGTCATGGTTGAACCACGTACGTTTTCTATCCTTCTTACTCATTATCTCTCTTCAAATATTTAACCATGTTAACCACTCATTTACTCTAAAAGGTTAAGCTATTAGAAAGGGTATAACTTGAATATTTATATTCTTCAACACGCCCCCTCATGTGTTGCTTCTTTTTAGTCCAACATGTGTAACAACTTTTAATGAGGATGACGGTGAGATTTGAACACGGGACTTCTTGGTCTGATACCATGTTAAATATTTGAAAGGGAAGATAATGAGTAAGAAGAACATAGAATATACATGGTTTAGCAATGACACAAAGTTAAAAGGGTTACATTCATTCCATTACATTCTCTGTTAATATTCTTTACAATCAACGCATCTATTTATAACTGGAATAGTACCATACATATAGAAACAATATCGATAGAGGGAACCTAGAATTACTCCAATCAATATCAAGTGAATGAATAATTTTAGGCTTTAACCACTCCTACAATAATAGTCTCCAATAAAATTTAAATAAGCCATATGACAAGCCTTTACAAACCTATATGAGCCTATATGTTGGAAGTTGGAAGATTATTTGCAACAGCTAATATTAACCTAATATTAACTGATTGCGGTAAGTTAAGAGTAGATTGTATGTTTCTCTTTTAGACAGTTTTTCCTCGTACAATTTGTCCTTTCCATTAGATACTTGTACAAGAGGTTATCGTGTTGAAATATATGAGAACCTTTCTCTCCATAATTCTACATGGTATTAAAGCAATAGCGTGAAAAAGAGAGAAACGAAAAGAAAGATAGACAAGAATAAGAATTGAGAATGAGGGATATAAATGTAACTTGGGTGGATCACCGATCTTAGCGATTATCACTTACTTAATCATGGACAACATCCTAAGACGTCAATTCTTCAAATCCGAGACACAAAAACATGTCTAAGGTTAGCTTTAAATGTTTTGATTATGCCCAGCATATTATTCTCAGACCAAAGTACATCGAACGATATGAGAGTGCTCAGAAGTTATTCTTAAAAGATGTAGCTTTTGAGCATACTCAGTAATCAATGTATATGGGCATGAACCTTAGACATGTTTTTGTGCCTATGTTTTGAAAAATTGAGGCCTTATGATGTTGTCCAAGAATAGGCAAGGTTGGCCAGCGTGGTACAGGTTATCTACCTAGGCATATGTACGCTTTCGGGCTCATTGCTCTCTTGCTCATCGCTTCCTTTTCCAACAGTAGAGTACTGTTGGACCGGCAACTCTACAAGCGTCCGACGAATCAGTGTTGGCGAGGGCGTAGTAATGAATGAGTAAGATTTAGTAGCTTATCCATCTGGATAGCCTTGTTTCATCAAATATTCCTTATTTTAACTTGGCTTCTTTGGCGCAGTAGGAGCTTTCTTTGGTTTACAGACTTCCTTGGTTCAAACTCAGAAGAAAGTTCACTTACTTATCAAAAAAAAAAAAAAGTAATTTCCTCCCTTGTCACAATATAGGTCGATTAAATCCCTCCACCCTGTTCTTTTCTCCCTTTCTTTTCGTTTCTTCTATCTCTTTCTTACACTATTGCTCTGATGCCATGTTAGATTTTAAAGCAAAGAGTTCTCCTATATTTCAACATCAATATGGTTGAATCTAATACAAGTAGTATAAGAAAGGAGGAAAACTGTAAAAAGAAATACTAATACAGAAGCGATATATGGTGCAAATATAGAAAGTCAAAGCTGAAGGACCTGTCGCAACTAATATCATCCAACACTCTCCCTCAAGTTGGAATATAGATATCTCATATGCCCAGTTTGCAAAGTGTCAAGTTGAAAGTCCTGTTTGACTCTCTTTTTGTCAAAATATCTGCAAACTGATTCTCTGCCTTCAGTCTTCCCATATGGAGTGCAAAATAACACTACTGTCAAATTCTCCTTGATAAAGTTTAGTAAAATCATGTGAAGCCAGATTCTGAGCAATGATAAAGGCATCTTTGTTATCACAGTAAAGCATAAGATCCCTAGTACTAAAGCCGAACTCTCTCACAATATGTTAGAGCTGTTGGGAACAAAAGGTAGGCAAGGTTTTTAAAATCATAAATCAGTTCTTTTCAAAGGCAGAAACAAATAGCTTCTTGCTTATTGACTAACTAATACTTGAAGGAGCTTGAGATATTAAAATTTTGCTATTTCTCAAGGGGAAATTATTGTGATTAACTCACAATACTACTCTAGGCCATGTCAAAATAATATCGCTATTTTAGAGGACAATTTCACCTTCTTTGACATTTACTAACCCTTTTACTATAGTATAATTCTGTAAGAAGAAAAGACAACCTCTATGTGTTTCGAAATAAGTAATCCAAGGATTAGGAGCAGAAGCCAAAAAAGATATAACATTATTTCTTTTGTAGATGCACATATCTAATGTCATATATTCAACAATAAAACAATGTTGCAAGAATCCAGAAATCAATGTGTATTCACCACTATTCCACACATTCTAAAACTTCTGTTAGAAGTTAGCATGTATAACAATGATTTCTTTAGGAAGAGACTAGTGCAACTCACTGAGAGTTGAGATTTATTGAGTTGTAAGCCAGTTCGTCAAAAGTTGTTTTGGCGCGAGATTGTGGTGCTACAAGTCCAGAACATATGAACGATATGCATGATTTATTACTTAAATATATGTAGCGACCATTTTATCTAAAAATTTAAGGTGTTGGAATAGGTGTAACTTTAATCGTTACTTCTAAAGCACCTTCTCACGTACGGCGTCCTCTTGGTCAAAAACATGTTTCAATTTTATCGGGTAAAAGTGAGGTTTGAACTCAAGACCTTGCCAGTTGTGATACCATGTTAAGGACCATCTAAGCCTAAAGCTTCACAGAGATGGTATAACTATAAGATTTAAATTGTCTATCAAACCCAAAAATCTCAGTATATGATAAAGCTATGCAAAACAAAATGCAATTACACCCACAAGCTAATTGGAAGTACTATACTAGCTATCTCTGGGTTATAGAACCAGTGATTGATTGCACATCCACATCGAATGCCAATAGAACAAATTCAAAAAGAAAAACTAATATTTAGAGGGGTAAATAAAAGAGAAAGCAATAGGAATTGTGGTAAAACATTCCATCACCTTCTGGAAACCATCTGAAGTAATTATACATTACAACAGCAGCAATAAGTGTTTTCCCAAGTCCTGTTGGCAACGCCACCAATGTATTCGAAAACAGAGCCATCCTGGCTATTGCTAACTGATAGTCACGAAGAGGAACATTTACTGCAGGCAAAAAAAAAGAAAAAAATTAACAAATGAAATACAAGTTACTGTAGCGGTCCACAAAAGATAAACTCTCTATCCATATCCATTGCCACACCAATACATTGTTACCATGGCAGAAACTAAGGTGCATGGTGCATTATTTTCACCTATGCAGATAGATAAATCCATGAAAACACAGATATGTGCATAAACATGTGTGTGTATGCGTGAGAGTACTGAACAAATGTGAGTTACAATTAGCATTGCTGTCACAAATATTAATCAAGAAAGTCCCCCCAAAACCAATCAAAGAAACAAAATTTGAATCAATTCAGTAAAACCCACTTCACCAAATAAGTGAAAAATCAAAAACCCCACTGGGATACAACACCAACAACAATTCGTAAGTAGTATAAAGTGTGTCTACGTAATGACAAAATTTCGAATGCTGATGTTATATAGACTTGATAAAGAGACCAATATATCTATTGCCCCCACCAAGAACTAAATCAAAGAATCAAAATTTGAATCAATTCAGCAAAGACCCATCTTCACCAAATAAATACAAAACCAAAAACCCACTTGGACACAACACCAACAACAACCAATAAAAGAAAGGAACAACAAATTTTGAAGCAGTATAATCCATTCAGAAACAACCAATCTTCACCAAATAAGTACAATACCAAAAACCCACTTGTATACATGACCAACAACCACCAAAAAAAGTAATAAAACAACAAATTTGTAAGCAGTATTGTGTATAGAACCTGGGTATATCCATGTCTTGGCCGCCTCGGCATCAATCTCGACGCAGCTGACTATTTCATCCCCCTCAATCTTCTCATGACCTCTGTCCCTCAAATCCCAATTCTCAATGTGGGGATCTGGGACCGATTTAACAATGAAATTATCGAGAGTGGACTGGCGAGAAGACCCAGATATCTTGTGGGTATTGATGTTTGTAGAGACTTGAATTGGGCGTTCAATTGGGAGTGAAGTGGAGGGTTTGGTCTTCTCGCAAGCGACATCGATTTCTCTAACAGCTGCTTCCCAGTCGAATTCCTAGAGAGAGAAAGAGAAGTTTAATTACAGAAATTATGCATGTTTATATAGAGGGAGAAACGGGAGTAGAGATGAAATGAACTCACATCGTCGTCGTCGACGATTTCCGGAGCAAAATTTGAGGCCATTGAATGAGAAAATGAAACTGAATCCAGAAAAATTGTCCAGGATAAACCCCAGGATATAAACATATATATATATACACACACACAGAGAGAGGCGGCAAACAGCAAACTTCAAAAGCCCTTTCTCCACAAAACAGCGCCTTATGCTTCTGCAGCCTCCTTCCCCCTTTTTTTCATTTTTCCTTCGGGCCTTCCCCCTTTTTTTCATTTTTCCTTCGGGACTGTTTGATAGACAGTTTTGTTTTGATTTGTTTTTGTTTTCAAATATCAAATTTTTGATGGATTTTGTTTTTAAATTCAAAATCAAAACCACTTAATTCTAAAAAAATTAGTTATTAAAATTATACTTATATCATGTTTGGTATGAATTAATGGAAGGATTAATTTCAAGAAATCATCATATACTATTCAGTTTAATCAATTAATTATTATTGTGTCCACTTTACCCCATATACTATTCAATTTCATCATTATGCCCCATCACCTCGCATTTTGAATCAAAATGCTTAAACTACCCTCAATAGTATAAGGGGTTCAGTGAAATCAACTATTAAAAAAAATTATTTTTTGAAAATCAATTATATTTTTCGCAAAAATTATAAATTCAAAAATATATATATTTTTTGCAAAAAAAATTATTATTCGGAGAGAGTATATTATTTTCTAAAATATGAATTATTTCAGAAAAAATAATATATATTTTTTGGAAAAAAATCATATTTTAGAATATAATAGTATATTTTTTTCGCAAAAAACTTATTTTTCGGAAAAGATCATATTTTGGAACATAATATATATTTTTCGCAAAAAATGTATTTTGGAACATAAAAAATACTTTTTCGCAAAAAAAATATTTTTCAGAAAAAAATCATATTTTGGAACATAATATATAATTTTCAATAATAAATATTTTTCGGAAAAAAGTTATATTTTGGAACATAATATATATTTTTCGAAAGAAATTATTTTTCTGGAAAAAATCATATTTCGGAACTTAATATATATATTTTTCGAACAAATTCATATTTTGGAACATAATATATACTTTTTCGCAAAAAAATCATATTTTGGAACATAATATATATTTTTTGCAAAACAAATTATTTTTCGGAACCATTATTTTAACCGTTATTTTTAGGTAAAACTAGGTCAATTTTTTTCCAAAATTATTTTTTTGCGAAAAATATATACTATTATATTCCAAAATCTGATATTTTTGCAAAGAATATATAATATTTTTTCCGAAATAATTCATATTTTAGAAAATAATATACTCCCTCCGAAAAATAATTTTTTTGCAAAAAATATATATATATTTTTTTCAATTTATAATTTTTGCGAAAAATATAATTGATTTTTGAAAAATAATTTTTTAAAATGGTTGATTTCACTAAACCCCCTTATACTATTGAGGGTAGTTTAGGCATTTTTACTCAAAATGTGAGGTGAGGGGGCATAATAATGAAATTGAATAGTATAGGGGGCAAAGTGGACACAGTGAATGTTAGTTGATTAAACTGGATAGTTTAGGGAGGTTTCTTGAAATTAACCCTTAATGGAATGACATTTCTATCGATTCATCTTTTTGGTATGTTTTGCTAAATGAGAATGATCATTCTCAAGTAATGAAAATCTATTTCATTAGTAAACCTATGGAATGGTCATTCCATTTCCTAAAGAATTTTCATTAGTAAACCTATGGAATGGTCATTTCATTCCCTAAAAAATGTTCCCTAAAGAATGTTTTTAAATCATAAAATTATTAAGGCCTTGTATACTAACATGAAATATTTCTTGTTTCCTGTTTTTACTTCCTAAAATGAAGAAGTAAAAGTAAAATCTTGTTTACCAATTTATTTTTACTTTTGTCCTTAAGTAAACGTTTTCTCTAATTGTAAAGAAAAGAGAAAACCAAAAAAATAGTACTTCCTCTTTTATTCTTTCGCCTTCAAAATGACCAGATTTTAAAGTTGTAAAATTAGGACTTTCATGTCTTTTGCACTAATAAATTTAAATATTATATAATAATAAATAAATTAAATATTTTTATAAATTAAATAAAAATATAATAAATAAAAAATATTTATAACTAATATAAAAATAAATGAATAAATAATAATAAACAAAATAAACAATAATAAAATAGATTAAATAATACATAATAATAATAATAATAATAAATAAATAAATATTATGATAAATAAAAAATACAAATAATAAATAAATTAAATATTTTTATAAATTAAATAAAAATATAATAAATAAAAAATATTTATAAATAAAATAAAAATAAATGAATAAATAATAATAAACAATAATAAAGTAGATTAAATAATACATAATAATAATAAATAAATAATAATTATGATAAATAAAAAATAAAAGTAATAAGAAATTCAAATAATAAATAAATTAAATATTTTTATAAATTAAATAAAAATATAATAAATAATAAATTAAACAAAATATTTTTATAAATTAAATAAAAATAATGAATTAATAATAATAATAATAAATTAAATAAAACTAATAAAATAGAATATTATAAATTAAATAATATACAAAATTAATAATAAATAAATAAAACTTATTATAAATAATAAATATAAATAAAAAATAATAAGAAATACATATAATAAATAAATAAAAAGTAAGAACAAAAATTTTTTAGTAAGCATAATTTCTGTTTTTTATTTTTGTTTCTGAAAAAAATCAAAATTTAGTAAACAAGATTTTACTTTCTGTTTTTCGTAAGGAATCAAAAATATAATTCTACTTCTTCAGAAAACGGAAACAGGAAATATTTCCTATTAGTAAAAAGGCCATAAACCAACCATTTCATATTCCAAGTGAACAAATCACTCTCACTATTATGTCACCAACTTCTATCACCGCCACTTCCATCACCTTTCGCTGACTCCACCACCACCACCTCCATTGTTTGTCATTACTATTTTCCTTATCTTTCACCACTTTTTTTGTAAAAAAATTACAAAATAATATTATTTGATTAAAATTATATAGTTATCATTAATAAGGGTATTTTAGAGAAATTATCTTTCAAATTCATTACATTCCTAAATTGCTTCATATTTACAATCAAACAAAAGAATGGGAATGGTTATTCTATTCTATTCTCATTATCATTTCATTCCCACTTGCATTTCATTTTATTCATGCATACCAAACATTGCATTAGAGCAGCGGGAGTGCTGCTCGATGTGCTCGCCAAATGGGGCCGGCTATTGTAGCAATATAGCCATCCACCTCAGCATGGTTTGCTAGCTAAATAATTTAGTTAGCCAGATCATAGTATGATGCATTTGTTTTTTATTTTTTTGTAAGTTAAAAATATGTATAAAATTTATGTTTGTGAAAATTATTTATAGATAGTGTTTGTACTATAATTTTTTTCCCTTCAAAACCAAAAGACGATATATATTTTTTTTTATAGCTATGTTTAATAGTTTTTTATTTGATTTATTAACAAATCTGTTCGCTAAATAAAAATATATATATAACTTGAAAGTTTTTAAAAAATTAGAAAATAATTCATATATTTTACTACATAATCAAATTAAATAAAAAGAAATTACATTAAATAAAATGCATTACATATATTTTCTCTGGATAAATAAAAATATTACACATCATTAGTTTCTTAAGTTAAGTTTTTTGCAATTGCCTTTTGTTGTGCAATGATTCATACTTCTGATGCTTCTATTGGAGCCTTCAATAGATCTTGAAATATTATTTCTCTTTCAAACTCCATTTGAGCCATGATTTCTTTCGCTTGTATCTCCATTTAAGTCATCATTTCTTTCGTTTATATCTCCATTTGTTTAGTTCGTTGTCTCTTTAAGCGAATTTGAAGCTTAATCCGATCATCTCCGACTCCAGATTCATTCATTTTTTGCTTCTTTTGCTACAACTTGCATTTTTGCAAACAAAATTTTTGTTGTCGACAACATAGATGCATTTTTTCCCTTTTTTCCCAACTACTCTTCATTGCTTTAAGTCTAGAGGGGCGGGCACTATGTGAACATTCATCAATATATATTGGTGGGTCGTCATCGCCAAGGTTTATCGATCATGTAGTTGATTGATAGATATTAAATATTAGACATTTTGACCCCTTAAATCACTACTATTACGTCATTTCATTTCATTATTTGGTATTTTTATGTTGTTTGTATATTAAAACATGTTTCAGGAGCTTAACGAAGAAATGAAGCTAACTTCTGTGAATTAACCAAAGTGAATATTCTTTTTATCTAAGAGGAGAGTCAAAGAGGCAGTCCAAGACAAAAATGGCTCCCGTAGGGCAAAAAAGGCATTTTCAGAAACCGTCATCTTCAACAAAAAGTATCGTAGGTTCAAGGCGGTCGTTTCGGTGCATTCATAATGAAAAGTGGTTTTTAAGAAAACACCTACGTTTGTGCCTAAACTTTCAGATTCAAAAAGTGGTTGAAAAACACACTTTTACACTTGAACCTATGCTTGTAAGCATGCTTGAAGTGTAGGCCAGGTACGCTTAAAGCGTATATGCGACAAGTTTTGTGATTTTTTGATGGTTTTTGCCTATTCTACCCCGGTTCGATTTGAAGACATGCATGTGATTCCAGACCTCTATATACATGTATATACAGCTATATATATCAGAAGTTAGGGTTTGCAGGAGGTGAGAAGTGAAAAGACTAAAAATGACCTCTCTATACAATAGTGGTAATAAAACATGAAACCATAGGTTGACACAGGTCATACATTGGCGATTTAATATAGACATGCTTTAGTTTATTTTCATGCATTATAAGTTGATTAGAGTAATATAATTAGCATGCAGTAGTTAGGTCAGTCATGAGATGGGTTGTCGCAATCCGGTTGATGATACTCCTTTTTAGGGTTGTATTTAGCTATTTGCGGTACGACCTGATTCACAGTTATGGATCGCCCTCTTACAGTTGATACAATGATGAACTATATTATGCAGTTAGTGGTGGAGTAATGAAAACCCTAGTTTTCTCTCTCATCTGAATCACAACCATTTTACCTTGTTTTTTAGTTAATTTAGTTAAGATTAGATAATTTGGTCTTTCGACCACCAAAACAAATAATTTTCAGAAATATAATTCAGTATTTTTGAACTATTAAAGTGAACAATCTTAGTCTCTGTGTGATCGATATCCCTTACTCAAACTTTACTATTCTACAATTGATACGTGCACTTGCATATTTAACCACATTGTTGGCCTTAAAATTCTATTTCGGACAATAACTCTTATTTTGATATTAACAAAACATTTAAAAACGTATTTGGTACTAATATAACTTTGAGCTAAGTGTTTCAGCAAGGACAGGTGAAGGATTCAGAAAGATCACCAACACAAAAAGTGATAAGTGAAAAGGAAACTCAAGCGCAAAATCGAAAAAGGACAAAATGTCAACGAAAGGCGAAAGCTAAAGACTCAAGACCTGGGGTAGATAGGTCGGGGTGGGAATATTGTACCAAGGTATCTTACGCGTTGATTGGTCTTATAAGCTCAAGTGATTAAAGAACCGAACTCAAAACAGATTAAAAACGAACCTTGAAACATTTTCTAGAAGTCACCCAGTCGACTGGCCAATGGCCCATCCGACTGGATGAACCAGAGAGTCGACTGACTCATGAGGCAGTCGACTGACTTGAGGCAATCCACTAACCATAGCCGTTGGGGGAAATATTTTAAATCTCAGCATGGAGGCAGTCGACTGGGTACTTTAGGATTTTAAGGAAAAGTATTTCTAAACAATATTTTTGCCCAATTGTTAATGGTTATTCTTGCTACTTTTCAGATCCCACTCTCCAAACTTTCTAGGGTGAGATTCACTATCCAAACACGCTAATGCTACACTATATATAGAAAGAGATATGGGATTGAAAAATATAGTTCTTGTGTGAGAAATTTTTTGAAAATTATTCATCTTTTATTTTCTCTCAAGCACTCTCTGAAAAATCTTTTTTGATAGCAAGAAGATATAAATCTCGTTTTTCACTCAAATCATTTTGAAAGATTTAAACTCAAGCTCTTAGCTTATTCTCTCCTTGAAAATATCTTTTGAGAATATATATCTTGAGTTCTTGAAATATCACCTAAAAACACTTGAGCTTATATTGATCTATCTTCTATAAAAACCTTAGGGTTTTTGAGTGTTTTTGTTTAGTGAGTGATATATTGATTGCATACATAAATTCGTGATCTTGGGTGAGTGAAGCCCATTGTATCAAGGGAGGATTGTTTTCTTGATTGTGTGAAGAGTTAGTTAGCTCTTGTGTAAAGGTTTTGCTATTCCACCTATTGAAGGAAGAACTATATTGTGAGGTTTGGGAAAGTCTCAAGGAAGGGGATTCTTTGAGCCGAGGAATAGGAGCTACCGAACCTCATAAAAATCACGGTGTCAATTTCTCTATCTCTATCTCCTTACTTTATGATTTTGCATGCTTAATTTATATTGTGGTAATTAGCTTGTTGAATTAAATTAAGTCTTTCATTGCAAACTTACTTTGTAAACATTTATAGGAATTGTGGTGATTTATAATAAGTACTAAAAAGAACTAGATAATAACTTTTAATATTCACCCCCTCTAGTGTTAATTAGTAACTAACAATTGGTATTAGAGTCTAATCTCTACTTGTATTAGACTTAACCATCTTAAAGAATGATCATGGCTTCAAACGTAGTCATTCATGTAGAAGGACAATCAAACAATAGGCCCCCATGGTTTGATGGTTCAAACTATAGTTATTGGAAAACTAGAATGGTAGACTTTCTTCAAACTATTGATAATCAAATTTGGCAAGTAATTGTTGATAGACCTTTCACTATAACCAAAGTAGTAGATGGAAAAACTATCCCTAAATTTCCCAACGAATGGGATAATGATGAGTGTAGGCTTATGTCATTTAATGCTAAAGCTAAGGTAAATCTAAATTGTGCCTTAAGTCCAAATGAATTTAATCGTGCCTCTACTTACTCCACGGCCAAAGAAATGTGGGATAAACTTGAAGTAACTTATGAATGTACTACTCAAGTTAGATAATCTAAAATTGATATACTTATGCATGAATATGAATTATTTACCATGAAGGAAGATGAAAATATCAATTATATGATGTCTCGTTTCACTAATATTTTGAAAATATCAAGCATCTTGGTAGAATTGTTCCTAGATCCGATGCGGCACACAAAGTCCTTAGAAGCCTTCTGGTCAAATGGGATGCAAAAGTGACGGCAATTAAAGAAGTGCAGGATCTTAGCACAATGAGCCTCGATGAGATTTTTGGGTCACTTCTCACATGAGAAATCACCTTAAAGTTTCGTGAAGAAGACGCCAAGCCTAGAAAAGGTATAGCCTTGCAAGCCTCCACTAAAAATGAAGCAAATGAGCAAATTGAAGAAGAGGTAGATGAAGACATTGCCTTGATTACTCAACAATTTAAGAGATTTCTTCAACGAAAGAAGGCTAACGGTCGTAGATTCATAAAGAGCAATGACCCAAGAGGAGAGACGAGAAAGAGGGAGCCCATAACTTGCTTCAATTGTGGAAAACTGGGGCACTATAAAAATGAGTGTTTCAAGCCCAAAAAGGAGAACGAGAAAAGGCCAAACAAGATGGCCATGAATCCATACTGTCTTTTTCATTATATCATAACTTAATTGAACTTAATGTGTGTGACTCATGACTGCGTGATTATAGAGAACTGAGATGTTTGTAGGTACCATCACTGGAAACCTTTACAAGACTTCACTCATCCACAAGGGGTAACCTAGGGGTTTAAAAGGCTTGTTACACATGCTAAGTGTAATCGTCGACCCTCATGAAAGCAAGGGAGTAGGTTAGATTAGGTTAGAATAATTAGAATAAAAATCATCACAAGAAAGTTCCCTGAGTTTATTGCTAAGGGACTAGCAATATGTAAGTTTGGGGTGTGATAGGTGTCAAATATTAGACATTTTGACTCCTTAACTCACTATTGTTACGTTCTTTCATTCCATTTTTATGTTGTTTGCGTGTTAAAACATGTTTCAGGAGCTTAAGGAAGAAATGGAGCTAACTTCGATGAATTAACTGAAAATTGTGCTCTTTTTATTCAAAGAGGTAGTCAGAGACAAAAATGGCTTATGGAGGGCAAAAACGACATTTCTAGAAGCCATAATCTTCAGCAAAAAATATTGTGGGTTTAAGGCGGTCGTTTTGGTGCATGCACGGAGAAAAATGGTTTTCCATAAAATACCTACACTTTCAGTTTCAAAAAGTGCCTGGAAAACACATTTTTATGCTTGGAGGTACGCTTGGACCTACACTTGAAGCGTATCTGCGACAAATTTTTGTGGTTTTTGGATGGTTTTTGCCTGTTCTACTCCGGTTCAATTTGAAGACGTGCCTGTGACTCCAGACCTCTATATATATGTATATACACCTATATATCAGAAGTTAGGGTTTGCAGGAGGTGAGGAGTGAAAAGACTGAAAAAGACCTCTCTATACCATTGCCTATATATACACGATCATATGGAGTTCATTAGGTGTCGTTCAGTCGTGAGTTTTGGAGGTTCATGTTTCATTTAGAGAAGGTTCATTCATTCAGAAATTGTTGTTGTTGAG